>JAWNZC010000105.1:160000-837500 GCA_035771165.1 Paragorgia papillata | reverse complement strand
GTCCCGCGATGCCGATTCTTGTCCAATAAACTCCAATTCGATTACAAGGATTCTGAACACTTCGCACACTTAGATGAAAACTTAGCTCCCCTTTCACGACTGACGACTAAAACCCAACTAAACAAACATGCGCTTTGGGCGATACTATAAGCTCGCGAACTAATTGCGCA
This sequence comes from Paragorgia papillata, assembly GCA_035771165.1. Lineage (NCBI taxonomy): Eukaryota > Metazoa > Cnidaria > Anthozoa > Scleralcyonacea > Coralliidae > Paragorgia > Paragorgia papillata. The sequence goes on along the minus strand of JAWNZC010000105.1, from coordinate 837,330 downwards.
ACTAATTAGATTATTTAAAGTAACATTAACTAATTAATTAGACTCGGTTATAATGTCTGGGGATAGGCATTCGATGCCGGTCCCCTGAAATGTTCAATTTCAAACAATAAAAAATATAAAGTTCATAGCTACATATTATATCTTCTTGGCTCCTCGTCGGGGATGAACCTCAAGTCTCATTGATCTGCAGCCATCAGCAGCACCAACTTCTGGATAGGTCGTTCCAAATACCGTATTGGGCTTGTCCGTCTACCCTTGTTGTCCAAGCAGCTATCCGCAAGAGCGACTCGAACTTTGCGTACTTGTCCATCAGGGCTGGGGTAGGTAGTTGATACACGTCCTAATTGCCACGCACATCGATGAAGATTTTCATCTTTGATGATGAGAACATCTCCGACACGTAAGTTTCTCCGAGGACGCACCCACTTCTGGCGTTGCTGTAGGCTGAGGAGAAACTCCTTTCTCCAGCGAGTCCAGAACTCGTTTGCCAAATGTTGTACTCGTCTCCACCGCTTTCTACAATAGACATCAGCTGACTGGAAGGCCCCCGGGGGCGACAACACGACTTTCGGCTTCATCGTCAGCAAGTGGTTAGGCGTTAGTGGACCGGGTGAATCTGGATCGGTAAGCTGATCGACTGTTAGGGGTCGGCTATTCACTATTGCTTCTGCCTCGCACATCAGAGTCCTAAGAGACTCGTCGTCAAGTTGCGCGCCGTTGTCTTGTAAAAGAGAAGAGAGCACACTGCGCACCGTTCTGATCTGGCGCTCCCAAACTCCTCCCATGTGGCTCGCTGATGGTACATTCATCTTGAATGAGAACCAATCACACTGATTCTTCAATAGCTCCGTCTTTATCTTTCCGTGATCCATCTCAGCTATAGCCTGCGTGCAGACGTTCACTCCCCCCCCGAAAGGCGGAAAGGAACGTCTGCGAAACGGCGGCACTAATCGTGTTCTGGTCACGTGGATCTTCGCAGCATATTGTGGAACCTGATCCCATTGGCTGTCATCACTCTAATTGTTTTTTATCTTAAATTAGCTTGATATTTATATCCGGCTTTATGTAATTGCGGATTTCATGCAAATCGTCAAATGTCTTTATTGTGTGTGCTGTGCTTTTCGAGCATAATAAAGCCTCAAGACAAGAATTTGGTAAAAAGTTCCCGAACGGAATTTAGTGTAAAAAAAGAACTTGAATCATTGCCATTTACTGTTCAAATTGAATATTTCCAGCATATTTGTCGCAAGTGTTTGGGGCAATTAAAGAAACGAAGGGCGCTCATAAGGAACTTGTCAAATTTGGACGCTCTTATCTTTGATAACTATTCAACGAAAGCCGCTGAGATAGGATTACCCACCAAGAGGAAACGGGAAACAAGATCGCAGTCCCCTGAACGTTATGACAGTGAAAAGACAATACGGTCTTCAACTCCATTACGGACACAAGATAAATCAACTGCTGCGCTTCCTGTAGTACAAGGCATTTCTCCAGTTATAAAGCCTGTATGTAGTAAAGCGAAAGTTTCTGTTTCTGTTGAATGGCCCAGCAAAACCGTCGTGAGAGAACTGCCTGATACTCTGGACTCCTTAGGTAAAATGATCTGCAGAGGGACTTACAAACAGATTGCGTCGGCCGCATGGCGAAATTTGAGACTGAAGAAAGAACTGCAGACGCTCTTCATTCGAGATGTCGATAAAGAGTGTAGCGCTATTTGTTCTTCTAAGTATCCTTCTATTCTTCGAGCTACGTCAAAAAAGAACATTTCAACATTTTCGTTTGATGGAATGGACAATGAACTCAAAGAAAAGACACCATTGCTGCGAGCTGTTCTCAGTGTTGCAAGTATTAGAACAAGAAGGGCAAACGAAATTGGTTTTAATACGCAGTCGGCAGTTTGTATGTCCATTGCCATTGCATTAAAGAACAGATGCCCAAGTATGAGTGCTATCCAGCTAATTAACAGCATTATTCTTTACCATTCAGGTACACTGGTAAGTACTAATCAAGTATAATTTAGCTTTTTGCATTATATTTTTCCTCCTATTATTTTTCATGTTGTTGTTTATATAAATATGACCCATAAATTGATCTTTAACATTTAGAGTTTATTATGTATTCTTATGTATTGTCTAGGGTACCCTTGGAAGATTAAGTGCATTGAGAATCACAACATCTCACAGGTACTACTACAACAAAATGGATGAATTTGGAAAAGATTTCAATTCTAAAGTTTTAACAGCTGTGAAAGAAGAAAGCAAACGTTTGCAAAAATTCCATTGTCCAGAAAATGCAGAGCTGGCAGAGAATACCTCCAATGTTACCCGCAATACCAATGTAGTCATTCAAGCAGACAAGGGAAGGAAGATAGTGTTTGACAATTTTGATTTTAAACAACATGTTCATGACATGAGTGAGAAGCATCAGAATGTAGATATCCACTGGGTCACCCACCTGGCTGTTGAAAATCGAATAGATGGAAATAGTCTTCAAAGCACTATCCCTTCAGAAGGATTATCCAAAATGGATAATGGTGTGTGTTTACCAAGTCGCCATGAGCACTTCATTCAAAGAGATAACTACATCACCATTGCAGAAAGAGTGATTGTTGCCAATATATCATGCCTTTCCTTTTTACAACCAGTTACAGTGAAGCATATCCCTCACAAGTATACCAAGGAAACAAGTGACCCAACCATAACAGTACGTTACTAGTTACTACAGTATCACTTATTGATTATTCTCATCACTTTAACTTATTACATAGAGAATAATACATGGATGTGCAGAAATATGAGTGTTTACTCACTTGTGAGATATCCTGTTCAACACGAGAAATATATTTCATACTTCTAAGCATCCATGTATTATTACTGTAAAATTATCATGTATTATCCTAAAAGTCCTATTGCCTTCGTGATGCATTTTGTGATAATCGACACATGTGAGATTATCAATTTAATTAGTTATAGAAACATATCAATATATATATATATATATATATATTATACCGTATTTGACCGGTTAAGCACCCCCCCCCCCAGACCATAATTTTCACCAAAAGAAGGGGGTGGGTGCTTACACAAGCAATTATGGGTACTTACGCAGGCACCTGGGTGCTAAACGTACAGAGACTGGGACCAATGAACACAGAAATTCAAAATGGTGCACATCTAAACGAAGACTGTTTAAAACGTTTCAATTTTGCCACTCACACATTAAAATTATCAAAATAATTGCTTAACACCTACAGTCACTATACTTACCCATATGGATGGTTAGGTGCAGACATGCATGTTTAAGAGTTTCCAGCCATTGTTCGGTTACTTGGATACAGGTCTAGGGCCATGTAATGGTACCCAGCCTTGACCTGTCCACCGTGCCTTGTGTCTGCACCTATCACACCGATTATTTCGGTGGAAGCTTAATTACTGTATATACTGTATATATAATTTTTGCTTTATTGTTTTCCAAACACAGTACATATATTTGTATAATTTTTTTTTCAGACATTTTTGGGTGTTTTACCTTACAATGAAAATGAAGCAGATGGAATTGCTAAGGTACTGGAAGAGCTTCACCAATATGTTCCAAATTACAATGTAAATGGTAAGCAGAAATACTCGACGCAAGGATTAGTTGCTGATCAGCTGTCTGTTGAGCGTGGAGTGAATGCTCTTCTACAGGTGTCAAATGGCTTTACTCCAAAAGAGAGATTGGAAGGATTGCATATTGAAGTTGCTGACTGGCATGCTGGCAACAAATTTATTAAGGTACATGTACAAAGAAATAATAGCTTTTTAATTATGTAGGGAAAATCTCATCATCCATGTTATGATTATATAACATGGACTTAGAAATACAGTTAACTTCCTCTATGGCTGACCCCCTTAGGACTGGCTCTCCTGTGTCTGTAAGGGTGGTCTATTATAAGAGGTCTGAATTTCTGAAACCCATTCTATTTTGGCAATTTTAACTGCAATCACTTTTCTGTTTCACTTAGGAACATAACCACATTTTTGAGAAATCATTGCCAGTTCTCCGAAAAGTGCTCTACATTCTAAAAGATAACTGTATCCGATGAGAACATTTCAAAGTTTCCTGAAACCGAATGGTTCTCAGTTAACGCAAACCACCCTGAAAAACTGGATATGATCAAAATCCGTCCTAAAATAAAAAATAATGGCTAAAACCACCTAACCGCAAAACTATAATAGACCCCCTGTAAGGTATTCCTCTTAGGGTATTCCTCTTAGAATGGTAAATACCATAGAAGTGGTAACGAGTAAGTGGCTGTTTTGAGGTGCTCATTAAAAGGGATATAAATATAAGGAACAATATAAATGAAAATATAATTACCACCATGAAATAGACTGAACTGAAATTTGGAATAGCACTGGATCACTAGTATTAAACAATACCTTGTTTATTTTAGTTGGTGTTTGATAATTTCTACCATACAAAATCAGCAGGAGACAAGTGCACGCTTTTCAGTGACAGAAACCTTATCAATAGGTGGAATGTCAAAGCTGATGTTGACAAAGCTGCAAACCCATGTAGGAAGTTCTTCGAAATGGAAGTCAATGCTCGTATTGTTTCTGCTTGTCTTCAAACCCTTGGTTTGAATTCCATGCATGAAACACCACCAAGTGATATTATTCCCATTGGTTTACAAGATGAAACACCAAAAGTAAAGAGATAATTTTTACACAAAATTGCATCACAAGTGGTTGATAAATATGTCCTCCAGAAAGAAAGTGTCCAGTCTTTTTTAAAAAAGGTCCTAACCCAAAAAGAAATGGAACAATACTGGCTAAAAGACATGACAGATGATGGAAAATACAAATGTAGATACCAAGGCTGCCAGCAAACCTTTACATATGATGGTGCTTCAAGGAAAAGCCATGAAAATGGCCATGATCCACCAGTATGTGCAATTTACGATGTGTCTGCTGAAGAAGTCAGTGTCCCTCAGACAGCAACCGATGAACATGATGATGTGCTCAACTACCAATGCTCTTTCCTTGAGTTATCAATGATTATACTTAACTTTTTTGATGCGATAAAGGAAGGTGATGGGCTCAGAGTATTAAGGTGTTGGAAATTCATGCTACCCTACTTGCACAACCACAAAGGTAGCACCAAATATGCATTAGAAGCTCTTTTCCTTATTTTCCAAGTACATGCATTGCTATCTCCTAAAGATGCACACCTTTTAGTCTGGAATAGGTTTGCTTTGTTAAAAAAGGGCATAGGTGGGAATATCCCTTTGGACCTTCACTTAGAATTCATGCATAAAATTTTAAAAGAAGTGGTTAGGAAGCTAGGTCCTAATGCCTCAAATAAGAAATGTTTAGATAGGTATGCCCAGTCCCTTGATGTAACTAGTGTAATATTAGCTAATTTTGATGCAAATTGTAACATTAGAAAGAGGTCAGGTAGACATACCAGCAAGTCACAGTCATCAGACCTGGAGAAAATTGTAAAAGAATTAATGGGCCACAAAGCTTTTACTTTTACACCTGGAAGAGCTTATACACATTTTTCCAGCATTGCACCAACAGTTTTAAAACAACTTAAATTGCAGAATATGTACAAGTGGATAAACAAACACAAGAAAAATATACTGTTACAAACACATGCACGATAAGGTAGAATTACATAATGTAACACTGTAAGCAAGTCTGAAATCTTGACTGCAGATGGAACCTTGAGTTGGGATAAAATTTTGTTCATTACGCTGTATAAGTTGATGCTGAGACCACAGTGTCAAAGATTTTTTGATGTTTATGTCTTCAGTTACAAATATTAAAATTAATGTTCTTGATCAGGAATTTCAGGAATCCAATATCATCATATTGTAATATCACTATTAATTTATTTTTTTGTACTAATTGAGATTAAACTTGTGTTGTTGTTGTTTTGATAACAGTTTAAAACATTGATTGCCCTGATGCTCACATAGAAAAAAGCTAGATTTTATCCCAAATCTCATTATGACTGGTTATGAGCATGTGTGCCTGAGATTACAAACTCGCTTTAAATTTTGTTTTTTTTTGTTAATGTTATTGTTAGTGTTCTTGGGGTAGCAAGTGTTCAATAAAACTACTAGTGCTAACATTTGAAATGTCAACTATATCACTAAAGTCTGTGTCCATTTCAACAAAAGCACTTTCAGAAAATAATTCATGCAAGCATGAATCATCTCTTACATTAATCCAATCCTCATGTTCTAAAACACTCTCTTCTCCAATTACTTTGTCATCAAATTGTTGTAGAACACTAACATCTTCACTCACATCATTAAAAACTTCTTGAAAAGCATTCATAACAACATTGGCATGCATTTTCCTCCAGATTTCAACATACTTATAAATGTCCTCTATGGAAAATATCTTTTCTGCATTATTTAATACTTGCTCAATTTGAAAAGGACCAAATTCATTTAGAATATTAATGCCAACTATATGCCCTCCTGCAGAAATGGTTAGCATTAACTTTTTCATGTATATAACCAGCTTGTTTTTCAATTGGCTTCTTTGAATGGTGGTAACTGGACGAGAAGCTGACATATCATCTGCATTCATGCATGGTGTGATTTCAACATCCAATTTCAATGATTGACCAGCAGTGCAATCAACAGAACAATTACATGACACAGCATACACATCACAACAAGAATGGCCACTTGTACCTGAATTGAATGCTCCTGGAAAATGACTGAACAGGTAGGATCTTCTACATGTCTCACTTGAAATGTAAGATTTCATGTTATCATGGCAGTGAGTTGAGAGTAGACCATTATTACAGTAAAATGCACATGCTTGACTCACCATCTCTTCCAGCACGACTTTCTTGTACATAACTTTCAACAGTTTTCGATGGCCCAAAATGTATAATACGTGAAATTCCTTTGCAGTTGATCCCCATTCCAAATGCAATAGTGCAAACAAGCACACGAATATGGCCTGATACAAGGCTCATGTTCTTCTCAATGTGCTCCTTGACAGTTTTAGGGGTCCCTGCATGGTACATTTCCACCAAACGTTTTTCAACGTTTTCTTCACATTTAACAAACATTTTACCCAGTAGAGTTCGCCTGAAAACTGTAAAAATTACTGCGCATTGGCGACGTGTTTGACAAAAAATCATTGTTCTGGTTGTATCTGTGCCTTTATTAGTTAGTTCATTCATTATTGAACCAAACGTGGACTCCAACGGATTACTGTTGTTAATATACTGAACAGAAAAACATAAGTTTGGCTTGTTAGGGTTTTGTTCTATGAAGCATGTCCGGTCATTCTTTAGGTTTAAAGTTTTCACTATTTGTTCTTTAGTGTATTCAGTTGCTGTTGCTGTTAGGGAAACAAAACAAACCTGATTAGAAACAAGGGATTTCAGTTCCCCCAGATTTCCATACCATACTCGAAATGGGTTTGTAGAACCGAGTCCCCATTGGGTTATGCAATGGGCTTCATCTATCGCTACAGCAACCAAGTTGTCTTGATATTCTTTGGACGCCAGCAGTTGACGCCATCTTTCAGAAGACAACATCTTTTCAGGCGAAGTGAAAACATATTGAAAATTTCCAAGTTCTATCTGTTCAAGAACACCATCTCTTTCATCGCTGTTTACAGCCACTGAATTAAGTCCCAAAGAAGACAAATATGCAACTTGGTCATCCATCAAAGCCTTTAAAGGTGAAATAATGATCACTTTACTTGTCCCAAGTGGACGTCCACGAACAATATCAGCAGCAATCGGAATGGCTTGATATACGAACGATTTTCCATAACCAGTCGGCAAACTGACATAAACGTCACAGTATCCTTCTACAATCTTCCGAATTGCCATCTCTTGCTCACTATGTAGAGACGTTAACTTAAAAGTATTGCAAAGGGCTAATTTAGCTTGGTTCCAAGCATGTGTGCAGTACGCCATCTTGGATTTTAATAAAGTAATTATGAAAATTATGCTGCGAAGATCCACGTGACCAGAACACGATTAGTGCCGCCGTTTCGCAGACGTTCCTTTCCGCCTTTCGGGGGGGGAGTGAACGTCTGCACGCAGGCTATCTCAGCTAGGGCTTCTGCAAGTTCTCGGCGAGCGCCGACAAAGTTGGTTCCCTGGTCGCTCCTCAGCTGACGAATTGGACCACGCCGACTAATGAAACGCCGAAGGGCGTTTATGAAGGAATCTGTCTCGAGGGAGTTGGCGATTTCCAAGTGTACTGCTCTCGAAGCCATGCAGGTGAAAAGAACTCCGTACCTCTTGAGCTCCTTTCGTCTCTCCCTTATAATGAATGGACCAAAGTAGTCAACGGCGCAGTTGGTGAATAGTGGAGTGTCTTCCAATCGATCTTCAGGCAGGTCGGACATTCTCTGTTCTTGGACCACACCACGACGTTTTTGACACTTGACACACAATGATATTGTGTGTGCGACAACCGATGAACCTCCGATGATCCAGAAACCGTTTGCTCGTATTTCGTTGAGAGTTATTCCCTTTCCTTGATGACTTACGCGCTCGTGGAAATACCTAGTTATCAAGGTTGTGACATGGCTCTTTCTAGGCAGAATAACTGGATACTTAACTTTGTCGCTCAAATTGGCACGTCTCAGGCGTCCACCGACCCGTAGAATACCATCTGCATCAATGAATGGATCTAGCTTGTAAAGTGCGCTGTGAGCTTTCATAGTGTTTTTTCTCTTACGGGCTAAGTTTCTGCTACTTGTGTCTTCCTGCTTTATATCTTTCAGAACGTCCATCTCAGTTTTAAAGGAGCTGGCTTGTGCTGCATGGATGAGCACACGTTCTGCGGCTTCGAGATCGCTGACGTTCAACTCTTGCATTTCTTGACCAATACTCTGCTTCCGAGCTCGAGATTGAAGACGTTTGACATATCTACGGCACATAGCCACGGCACGTTTGGCTCTATACCAATCAGAGAAATATCCCATGCGACTCTCTAAGGCTGGTTTCTCTGCGACAATCTGCACATCATGGCTTGCAACGGTTACCAAGGCGACAGATTTCTTGACCTCGGGATCGTCAGATTGTAGTTCATCAGAACGTTCCTCACTCGCATGGTTATTTGTTGACCACTGGCTTTCTTCGTTCCAGAGAAATGCTGGGCCAGAAATCCATCGTGAATTACACAACTCGTTTGCCTTAATCCCTCGCGATGCGTCATCTGCGGGATTCTGTTCCGATTTAATGTATCGCCATTGCTCCATTGAAGTGTTGTCTTGGATCTCTTGCACGCGGTTGGCGACAAACACGTGAAATCTTCTACTTTCGTTACCAACGTAGCCGAGAACCACTTTACTATCGGTCCAGAAGAATTCTTGGTCGATGTGATAGTCTAGTTCTTGGCGTAGTTGCTGAGCAACTTTGACAGAGCACAGGGCGGCTGTCAACTCTAATCTTGGGATAGTTACAGACTTTATCGGCGTCACTCTCGACTTGCCCATAACGAATGCACAACGGATCTTTCCATCTTCATTGATCAGCCTCAAATAACTACACTGACCATAACCTTTAGTGCTCGCATCAGAAAAATTATGAAGCTCCACCTTTACAACACGACCAAAATCATCTGGCTTGTAGCATCGAGGAATTGCCAAGTTCTGAAGCTCATGTAGCCTTGACTTCCACTTTAGCCACTGCGTCTGGATTTCTGTAGACACTGGGTCATCCCAGCCAACGCTGTTGCGACAGAGCTCCTGTAGGATGGCCTTGCCTTCTAGTAACACGGGCGCTACGAAACCAAGTGGATAAAAAATTGAGCTGACTGTGGACAAGATTCCGCATCTTGTGCATGGTCGATCCTTCAAGGCGATGCTGAATTGGAAGGTGTCAGACTCGATACACCATTGAATTCCAAGAGCACGCTCCATCGGGAGAGCCTCGCGGTCGAAATCCAGATTCTTTATCTCCTCTGCTCTATCAAGCTCTGGAATCTTTTGAATCACTTCTTTTTTGTTGGATGTAAACTTGTGCAGGTTGAAACCACCTTGCTTGCACATCTCCTTGACGCTCTTTACAAGGTCGACGGCTTCTTCTACTGTCGGTACCGACTTCAAACCATCGTCAACGTAGAAGTCGCGGCGTAGGAATTCAGCAGGTGCAGATCCCAGGCTCTCTTCATTGTCGTCCGCTGCGGTCTTAAGCGCGAAATTGGAACAACCAGGCGATGACGCGGCTCCGAAAAGATGGACTGTCATTCGGTACTCTTGTGGTTCCTTCGATGTGTCGCCCTCAGCCCACCACAAGAAGCGTAATACATCACGGTGCTCCTCCGGCACTTTAACTTGGTAGAACATCGCCTCTATATCGCACATAAAGGCGACCGGTTCTCGACGAAATCGACACAGGACTCCCGTCAGATTGTTCGTGAGATCTGGACCTTGTAGGAGGTGCTTGTTCAACGATTCCCCTTTGTACTGCACAGAGCAGTCGAAGACTACCCTGATCTTGTTGGGTTTCTTGGGATGGTATACCCCGTGATGCGGAATATACCACAATTTGTTGCTCTCTACTGAAACCATATCCTCTGGTACTTTCTCGGCATAGCCTTTCTGAATGACTTTATTCATAAATTCGACGTAGTGTTGACGATAGGTTTCGTTGGATTGGAATCGTTTCTTCAGAGGCTTAAGACGATGGTAAGCCATGGTTCGGTTATTCGGTAGAACCATGTCCTTGTCTTTGATTGGCAATGGCATCTCATAGTGGCCGTCTGCTCGATGGTGGATGCCTTTCTTGGCGATTTCTAGGAACTTGCGATCTTCCTGGGAAAAGGCTTGGTCTCCTTGGTGTCTCTCCGAGAAGTCGACTTCAAACATTCTTCTCACTTCAAAGGGGTTGATCACTTCCTTTGTCTGTTGGTTTACTACAAATTTGTTAGCCAGCCTTGTGCCTCCAATCTCACTAGTGACGACTCTATTGCACATAGAAACACCGTCCTCTCTAACTGACAAACCTTCGCCTGGCTTCACCGGACCGATAATTCCCCAGCCGAGTAATGTTCTTATCGCGTAGGGATCATCATCGTCTCCGAGGATCACCTCTTGTGGCTTAAGTGCCTTGGGACAGTTGCAACCTATAAGGATTCCTACGTCAACATCGTTCCTTATAGGAGGTATCATAGCCTTGATCCTCTCCAAGTGTGGCCATCTGCCTGCTATCTCTGGAGTTGGTATTTGATCTCTCCTCGATGGAATAGAGTCACGCGAGTACGTCTTCGGTAGTGCGATGGATGTCTTTCTGTCGAATCTCTGGACTACCAAGCCTTCGACTCTCTGAACCGGTATTTCGGTCCTACCATGCATGGTATTTAGCTGGAGAGATGTCTCAACACCTTCCACGCCCAGTTCTCTGAGGATCGAGCTCTTGACGAATGTGGAGTCACTGCCATTATCGAGCAACGCGTAGACACTTACTTCGACGTCTGGGTTGTTCCTTTGGTGTAGTACTACTGGCACGATCATGGAAGTGGTTACTCCGTCCGATACACCCGTCGAGCCACATACACTTGCATTGGCCCTTTCCGATTCATTTTCGCCTGCTTGTTCCGATGATCCAGTAGCACGACAGTCTGAATCCTTTGCTGGCGATTCGATAGGACCTTGCCGGGAACTCATTTGCGAATTCTTGTCATGTCTGCGCATAGGCTTGACGCCGTGGAGGGATGTCGGGTGTGGCTTGCCGCATTCCTTGCAAGTGAGCCTGGACTGACAGCTCCTGGATAGGTGACCGGTCTTGAGACAACCAAAGCAGAGGCCCTTCGAAACGACGAAATCTCTTCGATTGTCGGCGTTCTTGTCTTTGAAGTCTGTGCACGTGTCAAGATTGTGATTCTTTGCGCAAAGAGGGCATGGGACAGCTGGGCGATCAGTATTCCGGCCTATTTGCGTGTTGGTCGCGAAGCTACCAGCTTTGTTGGCTCCGCCCTTTCCACCTTTTTTCGTCGCTTACAGTGCCTGTCTAGTTCCAAAGCCACTGGCACTGATAAAATCTCCAGTAAGATTCTTAAGATAGCATCACCTGTTATTTCAAGTTCACTGACATATATCTTTAATCAATCTATTACACTATGCTCTTTTCCCAATGAATGGAAAACAGCTAGGGTAATACCACTTTATAAAAGTGGCCACCGAAATATAGCAAGTAACTATCGACCTATCTCTGTTTTGCCAGCTATAAGTAAAGTAATGGAAAGAATGATTTATGAGCAACTATACGATTATTTAAAGGAAAATGACCTTTTATCTGAAAAACAATTTGGTTTTCGCAAATTTCATTCTACCGCAACAGCACTACTAGATTGCACAAATAGCTGGTATGTAAATATGGATAGGAAAATGTTCAACCTAGTTGTATTTATAGATCTTAAAAAAGCTTTTGATACCGTTAATCACAACATTTTACTACGAAAAATGGAACTACACGGAATTAAAGGAAAAGCACTTTCACTACTAAAATCATATCTTACTGATCGTAGTCAGAAATGTCAGGTAAATGGATTAATGTCGTCAGAACAGCCTGTCAAGTGTGGTGTGCCTCAGGGCTCCATACTAGGACCATTATTCTTTTTGCTTTACATTAATGATTTGCCTGAATGTTTAAGTAAGACAGTGCCACGATTGTTTGCCGATGACACAAACTTGACGGCCACTGGTGAGACGATGGATGATGTTCAAACTGCAATGAACTCTGATTTGGATAACCTCAAAGAATGGTTAATAGCTAACAAACTTAGCCTTAATGTGGCCAAAACTGAATTTATGCTTATTGCATCAAAACCACTATTGAGAAATGTTTCGCATACACAACCAAATATCATTATCGAAAACAAACCTATTAAACGTGTGTATGAATGCAAGACTCTTGGAGTAACAATTGACCAGCATTTGTCTTGGAAACGAAATACTGAAAATATTAGCAAAAAAATCTCTTCGGGGATATCTGCCATCCGGCGCTTAAGAGAATTTGTTGACAAAAATACGCTACTTTCTGTGTATAATGCTATTGTCCACCCATATTTCAACTACTGTTGTGAAGTTTGGAATGTATTTGGTGACACACAGTCCAAATATTTACAAAAACTTCATAACAGATCAGCTCGAATTATAGCAGGTATGGGTAATGATGTAGATCATAGCGTTGCACTAAATGCGCTAGGATGGGAACCACTCCAAACACAAAGGCGAAAGGCCAAAGCAAAATCAGTGTTTAAAGTGTTGAATGAGCTGGGCCCGAAATCCCTCTCAAATCTTTTCACTTATAAAAAGGAAGTCACAAATCATAATTTGCGAGACATAGCTACAACTCTTTGCTTGCCACAGCCACGTACAAATAATATGAAAAAGAGTTTCATGTTTGATGGGGCATCCATATGGAATTCGTTACCTACAGAAATTAGGGAGAGCAAATCGCTCTCATTATTCGTGAGAAAAATTGCTACTCATAAAAGTATGTAACAATATCTATCTTCACTTTATATTGACATTACCATTTGTTAGTTATTTTAAAAGTTATTTAGTTTTCTGCACTGTATGTAAATTTAATTTCTTGTTCCCTTATACACGCCCTTCGTGGAAATCAGCCTTTGCTGACGTTGTTAGCGTGTTAAAATAAAGACTATCTATCTATCTATCTATCTATGCTTCTGATCTCTTTCAGCTTGTTTGCGCTTCTCTCTCCTCAAAAGGTCTGGCGAGAAAATGGGATCGTTGGCTAAGTCTGCTTCCTCTTTGACGAATTTGACGAATTCGTGGAAGGATACATTTGAACCGGATTTTAATCGCCTTTCGTGGGCATGACGACACCATTTTACCCGGGAATACGACGGAAGTTTGGCACCGACTTGCAAGAGAGCTTGTGTAGAATCTAACTCCCCTGTCGCTCCTACAGTCGTTGCTGCTTCTTGGCAACGAATAAGGAAATCAGAGAAGGCTTGCAATTTCGTGCTATCACCGTCACTAATATGGGGCCAATTGCGCAGACGCGACTTGTATGCTTCAGCTACATGCACAGGATTTCCGAAGCGATGATCGAGGAGTTTGCGAGCCTCGCTATACGCATTTTCTGAATTTACGGCTAGAAAACCCTTGACGACGTCATTTGCTTTATCTTTAGTATACTTCTCGAGAAAGTATAGACGATCCTTGTCGGAAGACACCTTATCGCAAATGATAGAGTCGAAAGCTGCGATGAATGACGGATAATCAAAGGGATCTCCGGCAAAGACTGGCGGCTCTTTTACTGGAAGATTGCTCGTTTTCTGTTGTTTGATAAGAAGTGAACTTAGTTCCGTCTGTTTTGCCTGTAAGCTAACTAGTTCTCTTAATGTAGCAGTGTTTATGTCAAGACATTGCGTTTCACTTCCAGGCACTCCTACAGGCTGAGGAAACTCAGGAATAAACGATTTGGCCAATGGGTCTATTCTGAACTCGGTTTCCTGATTAGCGCTTGCGACATTTTCTCTTAGCTGAAAATTGGCATTGTTTTCCTCTTGCTTAACAGCCGCTAAAAATCTCGGGTTTTTATCTACGTTATCGACACCGTTCTCTTCGTCAAGAACTTGTTTTATAGCGCGCTCTTCAGCATTAGCGATCGCGATGTCCTTCATGAGCTGTAAGCGTCTTACTTCCGTTTCTTCATTTAGAAATTCCATCTCGGCCCTTAATCTTGCAGATTTTGCCGCTGCCTCTACTCGTAACGAACGAGCAGAGCCTTTCGAATGTTCCGAAGCGCGAGAAGATGCGCTGTGTTTAGACCTCCCCGAGTGACCAGATTTTACTGAGATCGATCTGTGCGACTTTCTCTCTAGCATTTGAATTCGTTCAGAGATTCTCATTCTACACTCTGTGTATTCTCTGTCACGAATGTCAAACCAATGATAGGAGGCTTGTTTTTCTTCTTCCGTATCTAATATCTCGTCAACGGCCATTTGCGCAAGGTTTAACTCTTCTTTCAACTGGTCTAATTGATTCCTCTCGTTCTCAAGGGTGTTTACGTCACAGTTCAAGTTAAGCCTCTCGAGAATTCCCTTTTTGTATTTCGATAAGGTAAAGTAGGCGTTTTGGCGCTTGCGGCACAAAGTGTCCGTTTGATAAGCCTTTCCTTTATCTGTGAGCTTCCTTTCGCGCTTGTTATTATCTAATTGGTTTGATACGTTAAAATTATCTTGCGGCGATTCTGAGTTTATAATTTTCGGTTCGCCTGTCACGCGATGATCTTCTAGGGGGGTTTCCGAATGTACGAAATGTTCCATTGTATTTGTACCTAGATCTTCGGGAGGCTGCGATTCTAGCCTTTCTGAGCAAATAGATTTCGGTACGACTTCTGATTCAGAATCACTCATATTGAAAGATCGTAGTTCAAATCAATTTCGGCGATCGGTGTTATTTTACTGTAGCGGTCGGCACTCAGTGCTACGAACGACGACTTGAGTTTCGACACACCAATCCGAAAACACGTCGGGAAATAATTTACGGACAATCACTCCGAGTCACTCGTTTATTTATAACGACTCCAAGTTCATATCGTAAACTAAAAACAATAATTACAAAGAAAAAACTAAGCTAAATCTAGCATACATACTTAACATTCCAATCATACCATTAGAGGGTAACATGCACTAAAACAGATCTACTACATAAAATTACCATAAAATGAGCGAAATAATGATTGATACGTTTGAGTGAACAAAAGTAAGACCAAAACTAAAGAGACTGGTAAATAAGCGATTTAACATGCACTAGACAACAATACAATGTCATGTCACGAGGTCTTAAAAGCGTAAAAGGCTAAGTACGATCACGCGATCAGGAATATATAATCCTAAATACTAAATAATAACGTTTTATCACTTACATAACAGTCCCGCGATGCCGATTCTTGTCCAACAAACTCCAATTCGATTACAAGGATTCTGAACACTTCGCACACTTAGATGAAAACTTAGCTCCCCTTTCACGACTGACGACTAAAACCCAACTAAACAAACATGCGCTTTGGGCGATACTATAAGCTCGCGAACTAATTGCGCAACTAATTAGATTATTTAAAGTAACATTAACTAATTAATTAGACTCGGTTATAATGTCTGGGGATAGGCATTCGATGCCGGTCACAATATATATATATATAATATAATATATATATATATATAATATATATATATATATATATATATATATATATATATATATATATATATATATATATATATATATATATATATATATATATATATATATATATATATATATATATATATATATATATATATATATATATATATATATATATATATATATATATATATATATATATACATATATATATATATATATATATACATATATATATATACATATATATATACATATATATATATACATATATATATATACATATATATATATACAAAGTATATATATATATATATATATATATATATATATATATATATATATATACATATATATATATACATATATATATATACATATATATATATACATATATATATATACATATATATATACATATATATATACAAAGTATAAAGTATAGTTTTACCTTAAAGTCTTCGCTAGCAGAGGTTTCACCCTAAACGGGATCATCAGGCGACTGAAATATATATATATATATATATATATATATATATATATATATATATATATATGGCCATCCATGAAAACATAGTTAATTTGGAACAACTTACAAAAGGCAGCATCTCTATTTAACGGAATCGACGGAATCTACCGGAAATTTGGTTAATCGCTTACTAACAAACGGTTAATAAAATACATTTATTTACGTTTATTAGCGGAGCCTGAAACTGATCTGTCGTCGATACTTCAAGTAAGGTTATTGGATTAGACATTACGTACATATACGCGTAATTGTTGAAAGAGATTTTATATTTTTGATTGCTGATTGCGCAAATTTACTAAGTGTTAAGTCGGATACAACCTTGTGGGTTGATTAACAGAAAAAGATTTTAAAATCTAAAAAGATAGATGTAAATAAGAAAATCAGGGGTCTTCATAAATACACAAGTGCTCTGTCCATTGAATCATAAACACGGGTGTTTTTATTGAGATGATTACATTTAGCGTTTTCCGCACGTAGAAGGTACTATTGCGTCATGATTGCACAAATGCAACAAATAAATTGTTGATTGAGTTGCTACGGATATGTCTTCCATAGTACGGACACTAGCCGGTTTTGAGGGAGGGGGATATATCCCGAGAGTCGGGAGACACACAAGGCGGAAACCGCTTTCTGCCTTGCGGGTTTTCCGTCTTGCGTGTCTCCCGACTCTCGGGATAACCCCCCCTCCCTCAAAACCTCCTGTATTTAAGTCTATATTACAAGGAAAAAAGAAAGAAAATACTGTACATATCAAATAAAATTTAAAACTAAATAATCATATTACAAGGAAAAAAGGAAAAAAGAAAGAAAATACTGTACATATCAATAAAATTTAAAACAATCTTCATGCCTAGGTGCAGTTTGCACAGATTCCGCCTCAAAATTTATAAGCCTTAGGATGCCTGCTCTCTTTATCCTCTTACCAAGGGTGGTAACATTTGTTACAGAATCATCAAGGTCTGCAGAGATCGCATTCCAGATAACAGAACCCCTATAGGTGATTGAGTTCTTCATATAATATGTATTGAAGCGCGGAACATTTACTTTATGTGCATTACGGAGACTATACTTATTTTTAGATTTTGTTATTATATGGGTCATACTTAGTGGTGTAATATTGTTATATATCTTATAAGCTAATTGTACCAGTCTTATCTTATACATTTCAGTGAGTGTATCCCATTTAGCCTGCTCTAAGACCTCAATAGAGGGCATATCACGTGATAGACTAAATATCACTCTGGCAGCTCTACAATGTAGAGATTCCAAAGAATGAAAGCCTTCCTTATTGGTACACCCACCCCAAATTGGCATTGCATATGTTATAGAGGGTAAAATAATCTTAAAATACAAATCTAGGAGCATTTGCCTTGGTAAGAATTTGCTACATTTTATCATGTTCAGTTTGTTAGCGAATCCCTTTTTTGTTTCCAATACGTGTCGAGACCATGTTAATTTGTCATCAATCGTAACTCCCAACAACCTTGAATGAGTCACCCACTTTATCTGATGTGATCCAACCGTTAGTATATTCAATGGGCCTGTAAAATTTCCCCTATGCATTATCATAGCCTCGCACTTCTTTGGATGAGGTGTTAGAGAGTTTAATCGACACCATTCCATTAGCTCGCCAAGGGCTTTATTGAGCAGTGAAGTCACCTCGTCAATAGTTTGCGCAACACAATAAACTGTGGTATCGTCTGCGTACATATATACAGAGCCTGAACCAACTGCACCAGGTAAGTCGCTCGTATACAAAGTAAACAGTGTCGGCCCAAGGACTGACCCCTGGGGAATGCCATAAGTGACTTTATCATAGTCTGATTGATTTCCATTAATAACGGTGAACTGTTTTCTCTCACTAAGATAATCTTTTAACCAGGCCAGTAGATTTCCTTTAATACCAAAATTGTGTTCCAGTTTGTGAATCAGAATCCTATGTGATACGCTGTCGAATGCTTTCTGAAAGTCAATGAATACAACTCCTCTACAACTAGCTTAGAATCAATTGCATGCCTCCAGGTCTCAGTTAAGTGGGCTAGTAATAACTCCGTGGAATGTCCTTTACGATAGGCCCATTGTTTGTCTGTCACAAGCTGATTATCAGTAAAGACATGCTTAACTAGTGTGTCAGCAACGCACGATTCAAGAATTTTACTTGGTACACTTAAGATCGACAGCGGTCGATAGTTTCCCCTTTCAGACTCATCATCTTTCTTAAATACGGCATTCAGTCTAGCCACTTTCCATTCATTATACACTATACCTTTAATTAAACTTCGCGAGTATAGGTTGGTCAGAGGTGTTACTACAGCCATTCCTGCCAATTTTAAGAGCTTAGGTGAGATTCCATCTGGTCCAGTTGCTTTTGCAGGTTTCAACAAAGCAAGCTTCTTTTCAACTTCACTGCTCGTCAACTGAGCTTCCGATATGCACGGGGCTGGTATCACTTGTGTGCAGGGTAATAGTTGCGGTTCAAAGTTCCTCGCCAATTTCTCGCCAATGGTAGAAAAGAAACAATTCATCAGATTAGCTTTTTCTTTGTCATCTACTGCAAGGCTTCCGTCGTCGCGTTTTAACGGCCCAATAGCCTTCCTCTCTTTAGGCTTGGTAGCTTTAGTAAGTAAGTTCCAACCCGCCGTAACCTTCAAATGTTCCTGCGACCAATGTTTGTATCTTCGTACGTTTAATGAAGAGTAATTTCGGATTACATTGAGTTAACATTTTCCCCGTCTTCTCAAAATGTGTCTCGCATGTTGGATACAGGAATACATATTCGTCGTTGTAACAACCAGTTGTACCAAACACCGCGGTCTCTTCACAACAAACACACGTCGCTACTTTTTTGGCCTTGGTTTCTTGATAATAGACACTAAGAAGGAATTTAGCAACCGGCAACTTATCCATTTTTAACGTTTAACCCAAAACGTAAAAGATTTCCACTGACGTTCTGCCGAAACGTCAGCGCTAACCCCAAAACGTCAACGCGTTGAACCCAATTTCCGCTGACGTTCTGCCGAAACGTCAGCGCTAACCCCAAAACGTCAGCGCGTTTCCGCTGACGTTCTGCCGAAACGTCAGCGCTAACCCCAAAACGTCAGCGCTAAAAACGAGCACGAAGCAATGGCGAACGAAGATAACCGAGCTAAAGAAAATAGCCGAGCCTATAGACAGAGGATTAAAGCTACCGAGGACAAACTGTTCGCATGCTTCCCGGATGCAAAGACGCGTGTTGACATGCTAACGCAGGCATTGTCTGTGTGTCGGGAAAAAATTGGTGTGTTTCTTCCCTATCATTATGATGCGCCGCCACCGAATGAAGCAGAAAGGTTTTCCCCGACAAGTTTCGCGATGTTTCAAACCTGCTTACCCGACGAAACCTGGTTAGATTTTCCTGAGCTGGCCTACATTATATCAGTTAACCAAGACAGGGAAATGAACATTGAAGTCAATTGGTTCGGGAAATACGAGAGACTGGCCAGAAAGTTAAGGGAAATTTTGCGGTTGGTTTTGCCACAACACAAACTAAGCAGTTTACCATCGACAATACACGCTATACTTTGCCACAGGATGAGGGACATTCTAAAGACAAGTTTATATTTTAATTCTTATTATATACAAAACAGTCGTAACTAAAAGTCTAATAAAGATAAAAAATCCAGTTGTTCAACCTCAATTTCAATAGGTGTAATAAAAAATCAAATCTGAGTCCATTGTCGTCTTTGATGAGGGTAAATCTCGATGCGTTGTTGAGAGCTTCTGATCGATATTGCGACGGCAGTATCCACCATTTCGTCCCCAACCGTATTATTGTTGAATGTTTCACCACGTCGCATATATAGTAAGATCCGTTAGGCAAACGTTCGACAGGAATAGCGCTTGAAATAGCATTAAGACAGGAGGCTATGTGGTCCACTTTCCGCGAAGCCATATTTAAATAAGATGGCGTCTGGTTCTTCTCCAAATATTTCTTTTAATTTGCGTGAATTGTCTCTTTCGCTGCCTTCTTCCTCAAATAATTTCGCCGCGGCTGTAGGCCAATTGTAAAGCTTTCTCAGTAACAGAAATGCGACGCAATATAAACCGCAGTAAGGTCTTCCAATTTTCTGACCACTTATTATTGACCAGACATAAGGTTTGTCGTTAGGAAAATTTGAAATATTATAAAATCTACCTGGAGGGGTTCCATAAGGATCAAATATCAAATATGACGATTTAGTTTCTTCAATGACTATCCAATGGCCACCAGCTGAGCCATTACAAAACACGATGCTAGGACATTTGAAAGGTCCGGAAAATGAAATGTTTGCTTTAGTTTGAGTTTTAGTCAATAAATCTTCGAGGTTAACGGCATTCATCTGAAAGAGGCAAAAAACGCAAATTAATCCGAATCCGAATCCGAAGGTTCCGCATTATTTACGATGAACTGTGCCTCGCCGAGAGTTAGATTAAATAAATCAGACAGCGTATGTATCCACAAATCGTGTACGCATTTGTGAATCTCGTGGTTTGCGTCGTGATATGGTATTTTCGAAACATCTCCAATTCGACTTTGTATATTGAAAATGTCGTCGCTTTGCATTCCGTTACACCAACTGGTGGATTGGTTTTTATGCCATTGGGGTGTTGCACCTTTTGTTCTTATTAGCGAGGCAATTATATTTTCCCGTTTCTTTGAAACCAATTTGCTGGCTTGCTTAAATTGTTTTCGGGTTAGCGTTCTTGTTGTCGGTGTTGGAACCCAGCCATCGTAGTTATATTTGTCTTTGTTTACTGGCTTACATCTCTGTTTGTCTGTCACTTTTAGACGTTTATGCGGACGTTTCTGGATTACTTTTGTTAAAACACAATCCGTTTCTTCCAACGTAACTTTTTCTGCCATGCTTTTTCTTTTGCGATGATGTGAGCTTATGTTTGCGGTATGTAAGAAACCTGATACATCTTCTTCGCATATCAGTTTTAAAGCTTTTAGCGCACCACCGGATATTCGTTGTTTACTGCCGACAGTCTCAAGACAAAGTCGTTTGAAAGCTGCCTTTGAAGTCATGAATGTAAGTGAGCACAACCACACTGAAAGCGAGTTATACCAAGCTATAGGTAGAGAAAAGAAACCAATTCAACAAATATTTTCCGCTTGGTTTTATCGCGCGGTATATGCAACAGAAAATATCATAATCAAACTGAAAGATGAGTTACAACAGACCAAATTCATTTTGGGAATAGTGGGGAATGTGTGTCATATATTTACCCAAGACGAATTTGAGGGATTTATTTCAATATCACACGCCGAAGTGGATGTCTTACTACGAGTAACCATCCGTGCCTGCAACCGTTTGAGTTGGCGTTTCAAAACAGTTGACCAAGACCATTTTCTTATCAACATCATCAAACACTTAGACGGAGAAGACAGAAAGGCATGGATTCGCAAGTTATTTTTAAATAGGGAATGTTTACTTTGTATTTTATAGTTTTACGTTGCTGACAGTCTAATACCTACTGCTGGACTTGGCTTATTTGCTAAAACCGAAATATTGCAAGGGATGTATCTTCAGTTTGGGGAAGTTTCAAATGACAACAATGAACACAACGACTGCGACGAAAACTACCAATGGTGGAGTGTAAACCGCCTGTTGTGCGGGCGTTGCAAAAATGGGCGTTGCAAAAATAATAATGGTCATTCTTTGTTCAACTATATAAACTGCAATATTAGAGACAATGCAAAACTTATTATTAAAAATAGTATAGTATGGGTATACTTCAAACATGACATTATGCCAGGCTCAGAGATTTATATCAATTATGGTATACATGAAGATCATATTCATATTTAAAAATAAAAAAAATATTTTAAATGTATTTAAATGTATTGTTATTCGTCGTCGTCGTCGTCTTCAGGGCCAGCACCACGACCGCTTGCCCACAATTTCTGCAAATCTTCATTTCTGTTGTTTACTCGACTTTCCAAGCTCATAACAGAATTAGGTTTGCCAGAATGTGCGCCACGGATTACCATATCGTTGTTTATTAAAACTGCTGAAAGGAGATATGCCCTTGCCTGATTGTCATTTCGTTTCACGTCCAGTGTAAAATTTACTTCATTAACTGGCTCGTAGAAGGCATTGTTTATGAATGAAGATGTCGTTGCTCCGTAGCCAATAGGAAAAAACAATACGCGGCTTAGGGCGAAACTAGCGGCGTCGATATGCTTGTTGGAAAACAAAAATCGGTATCTTTCGAATCGCTGCCGAAACGATTTTCTCTGGCGGCTTGAATCTTCAGCTTCTGTCGGTTGTGCATTTAAAAACACGCGGCCGTTCAAGTTTGATTCTACAATATATTGACCTCTCTGAGGAGGGGAATTTCTGGTTGGTTGTATCGAGGCTAATGCGCAGAATTTTTCACCTTTTGCAGATCGAAATCCGGTTACACATTGTGTATCGTTTTGCGGGAACTCTTTGAAACTTGCGTCGACCATCATCCCATTCAATCTGTACTCTTGACCAATAACACTGTCAACAGCTTGTTGGGAAACAGAATCTTTGATGTTACGAACGCGATAAGTAATATACGGTTCACCGTTCAAGGTAATATTAGTATTACCATGGGCTACTTCAGCAAGTATTGGTGGTCCAGCAGCACCACTATGGTTGCAGATAACGGTTTGATTCACGAAGAAAGGGTTACGGCGAAGAATGATTTCTGTAGTATTGTAAGCTGGTAGTACTTGGGGTCCACCCAGCCAGCTACCTTCCATAGTTGAATTCAGCTCATATTTGATGGTGGCGGGCCTGTTGGGTTTCACCACATACGTAGAATTATTAGCAGCAGCTGCAAAACCGCTGCTATATCCCGCGGAAACATCGCCAGTGGCATTTTCAACATTTCCCGCACCAAGGGTCCTACGTTCTAGAATATTGGGCAGTAGTCCTGCTTTATATTCCAAGCTGTCTTTGTTCTCCAGTTTCGTTTGTAAGTCACGGAAACCTCCATTCGGACTTTCAGCAGCCCAGTTAAACACCGATCTAGCAGAGGCCCTTGCTTCCCTTGTGCCAAGATCATCGCTGCAGCCGATCGTTTCGGTTGATCCGTTAACGCCAATAGTAGCAAGTACAACTGGTTCAGAGAATAGAGTTGCATATGCTGCATGTTCGTCATTGTAAGTTACTGGTACGTTTACCAAAATATCAGAAATAAATTGCCCAGGGTTTCCAGGTAACAGGAATTTCCTGTCGTCTCCAGCGATTGTACCACTAACGCCAGCAGCCGGGAAATCCCTAGAATCCATAAATCGTAGCGGTTTAAATATTGTACTGTCTAGTTTCATATAATCAGTTCCTAAGGCTGCTGCTATACGATGTGTTGCATCGTTTCCAAACAGAAGCCGTGATTCCTTTTCTTTTGTAAACATCTAAAATTCATAATTTGACAGGGTATTAGTCGTAGGTATCACAACTGGAACGACCATATCTTCTATATCTTCAATATCTGAGTCGTCGGAGGAGTCTGGGTCTGGTTGCCTTTTACGTTTTCCAAACAAAGATTGTAATTTGTGCGAAACCCCACCAATTCCAGCCTGACCAACGTTTATAGCTGCATTAAATAAAGACGGTGCAAGGGTTGTTGCCACCTTTCCAGTCATGTCTGCAATAGTCCCCCCTCTTAAATACTGTAAATGGCGTGGTCTTTGCATCTATGGAATAAAATAAGGTTTTGGTATACCATAACCATTTAACGATTTTCGCAAATATTTATCTCTCGCAATCTCTGCATCGTTGCTAGCTTGCCAACCCATACCACGCAAACCCAAACCACGCCGTGGGAAAAAACGCGGCGGGTTTATACCCATAGGACTAGGATAAAATCCAGGGTAAAATAATCCACCACGACCCCGTCTAAAACCAGTATCGGTTGCGACCAGAAATCCAGATCGTAGCATGTCTTTTAAAACTGCCTCCCATATAGCTGTATCACCCATCTAAAAATTCAGGATTTTATACGTAAACCCAATGCTACTTCAGGTGTGTCAAATAAAACGGCCTCACCATTCTCCCAAGCCAATTTTAATTTTAGTTCCTGTCGTCTCTCCCCCTTTTCACTGATAAGCCTCCAATCTAACTCCTCAGTTTGTAAATGGTGGTCGTAACCCTCAACCCCCGGGCTTCGAAACGTAGCAAGCACAAACTGTTTTTTATCAACAAAATTATCGGTATCAGACGGGATGATTGTATTATGAAGGCTGGTGTTGATCAATAAAAGTTTCACCGAAGCCGGCATGATTGGCCGCTTACGAAGATGTATTAAAGCCTGATTGTCGCTTGATATCTGGACAAGATTTTCTGGTAAAGGTGGGATGGATAAATTCACGTTTTTCAAAGGGGCATGGTTAAGTTGGTCGTAATTAAATGGACGGCCACCAAGCTTAAACCCCAAGTCGCTGGAAACCAACAACGTTACTGGTTTTTTCCGTGTTCCTCCAATATGTGGCAAATAAATTCCAACCCACGCTTGTGTATTCATAATAAACATTAAACTCAGGACATTGGCGTTTAATGTTAGCCAAAACGTCTATAAAATCCGTATAATTTTTCAATTCTGGTAAAAACGTGTGAAGTGTATATTTTAATGTTGTTTTCGCTCCAGTTAAAGCAGCAGCATTCTTTTCGTCTTCGTCGCCTTCTAACACGAAGACAGTTAGCTGTTTTTTTGATGAAAATTCCACTAGTTTGCCTCTGACAACAAGGTATGACACGGCCATGTTTTTAATACCAATTGGTTTTTCAAACGTTTTCTTGAATATACCATCAACACTCTGTCCAGTAAGAGTAATCTCCATCTATAAAGTAGTGGCATAACTATAAAGCGATCTGGCGTTGGTATTAAACTTGACGGTAGCAACACCCGTATCGGGTATAAAACAGTAATAGCTTGCGCCTGGTCTAGTTTCAAACTCAATGTTCATGTCTTGATAATCAGTTTTCTTTCTGGTTAAAGCAATACACGCTTTTGCGGCCGACACTACTTGCGTTCCCATTATTTGTACCGCATAAAAATAGCCACCCATAAGGATCCCATCAAGCAGGGGGATTTTAATAGCAGGGTTGCCATCAACAAAATACCCAGAAATCATTCTTGGAGAATATGTCTTTCTACCATCGTCTCCTTTAAAACTAACGATATCCTCAGTTGCAAAGTCGTGCTTGTAACTATATTTGCCTCGATGTCGGAAGAAGCCGTTGTTCACACTCTCAGGGACACTCTTTTTTGACGCAAAGTAAGTATTGGTCGAAGTGTCTGAAATTACGGTTCTTGTTTCTTTGTCAGACAACTGTGTGTAAGAAGTAGCATTTCTAGAATACACATATTTTGATAGCCCCTTCTTGTTTGCATAAATTGTATTGCCTGCCACCCCGTAATGAAATGTCAAACGGATTTCAAGCTTGTTGGGATAGCCATAAATCTCTGGTGCATAAAGGTATGAGTTGTTTTCTATGTTATGACCATTGAGAAGCAATAGGTTATACCCTGACGCCATTAGCCTCACGTTTTGGGCCTCCGATTGTTTTGTTATTTCTCTTAGTGGATCATTAAGGATGAAATAGCTCTGGTCGTTTTTCAAGGGTGGGTCGACATAAAATTGTTTGGCGAGACGGGTATGAAGTCTTCCCCTTAATGTAACATGATTGTCTGGACGGGTTATAGTTATTTTGTTATCGGTCTGGTAGAATTTGACTTCGTTCGACGTCCAATTACTAGGTCTGTTACCCTCCGAGTTCGGTCTTGCTTCACAAACAATTTTGGCAACTTTATCCCACTCAACATCTCCCAATTCTGATTTATTAATCTCAATCTTCGGACCACCAAATATGTCGTTGTCAACCTTAAACACGGGTGATACAGAAGGCTGGGATGTGTTCTGACCCCACCATCTTTCACCCCCATTTTCAATAACGCGAACTGCGCCATTTACTTCCAGTGTCCCAAACCCATACGACGTGTATGATGGAAATGCATCTAGGGCTTTTCCATCCCACCCATCTCCAACTAGATTTGGTAAAATACCCAATTTCGCGCGCTTGCTTGGCACCCCATAACCAATGTGTGGGTACAGGGTTCTCTTTAAAGCTTGTGGGACGTAATTGTCACCTTTTGATACACCCAAAGCCAACATACCTTGAACTTGAAACGATGAATTCTTGAAACTGAAACGACTGTTTAACGCTTGAATTTGAACTGATTTTAAAATTTCCTTCGCAATTTTATAACCGCAGTGACGCATAGAAAAGAAATCTGTGAGTAATAGAAATCTGTGAGTAATAGAAATCTGTGAGTAATAGAAATCTGTGAGAATAGATCTGTGTGAAATCTGTGAGATTTTCTATAAAAGGGAAGGGTTTTGTATAAGGGTTAAACATGGCTAGAGCAAAGTGTGCTGCATGCAAACGCACGTTTAAAGGCGAAAAAGGCGTTAAAATTCACCAAAGAAGCTGTGGTCAATTAAAGTACATCTGTAACCAAGGTGGGTACCGCAGAGGACGAGGTATATCAAACCGTATTGCAGACGGTAGGCGTACATTTAACAAAGTTAAAGATCTTGCTGGTAGATCCAGTAAAATAATTCAATCTGGAACTAAACTACTCGAAGAGACTTTAGGGGACAGCCGCGTCTTGGTCCAAGATATCGGTAGTTTAGCACCCCACCTATACGAACTTGGTAATTTAGTCAAGAAAACTGTTGGACGGGGAATAAACCCATTTCCAGATACTGGTCAAAGCGTGCCAATTCAATCTACTTGCAACGGGCTGTTGCAGGTTTGCCGTGCATACGGTATTAAATTGCCTGCACAGGCATCTAGTACAGTTCGTTATCACGCCAGAGGTGGTTTTATTGGTACCGTGGCAAGTTCTGTCCTCCCAGCTATTATACCATTTATTGCTAACAAAGTGTTAAAAAAAACTGGTATACTTAGTAAACTTGGCTTTGGTATTGGCAGAATTGAAAACGAAAGTGTGGCTAGTGCGTGGTTTTAAAATGGAAAAAATGGAACATGACTTTTTAACATGGGCAAATAGGGGTGGTTTTATATCTGGAATGCCTGAAACAATTTTGACTAAAGTAGATGGCCTGGCGAATGCCGGGTTGGTTAAATTACAAAAAACATATTATAAACTGCCAAACAAGCAACAACGACGTTTTCAAGCTTCTATGGATAATGCAGAACGCCTAGTTTCCGAATTTGGTAGTTCAGCCATTCCACACCTGCAAAGCTTACAAACTGATTTAAGACAAGCAATGCCACCAATACCACGACCACGACCACCACCACCACCACCACAACCACCACAACCACCACAACCACCACAACGACCAATACCACCACGACGACCACAAGCACTAATACCACTACCACTACAAGCACCACAAGCACAACTACCACTACTACCACTACTACAAGCACAAGCACAAGCACAAGCACAAGCACAAGCACAACCAACAAAAATACCAACACCTGTACGAAAAAAACAACGATACGCGCGTAAAGAAGTTGGCGCTATGGAAGAATACAACGAAAGAGAAAATGTAATTCCTCGAGTCAATTTGATGAATTTGCATGATCACAATCTTCGAGATAGAAAGAAGAAGAGGAAGAAGAAGGGCAAAGGTTTTTTTGGCGACGCTGCTCGTTTTATAACGAATCCTGTAAAATATGTAGATAACTCAATCGAAAGGAAAATTATGGGAAAACTAGATACTCCAGGTGCCCAAAAAGGGATAAACATGGCCTTGAAGGCTATCAACACTGGTTCAAAAGCGTTATATGGTATAAAAAATGCTGTTGACGACATTGATGACGACGACAACTTTTCCAGCGAGTCATACGACTCGCAAGATGAAGAAATAGTAAACGAAATTGAAGAATATGAAGCTAACCAGAAAAGACTGAAACGTGGAGAACACATATCATGGGACAACGTATTTTTTTAGGTAAAATTATTTGCATTTTATTTCGTCAAATCAAAAATAATTGTTTTAAACCATTCTGGTATTCTATTTAGTGAACATGTCCACACATCTCCCATCAAATCAATATCTTTTGGCCACGAAATTCTTGCTTTAGTGTCCTCTCTGCCAAATTTCTTGATCATGCTTTTTACTATCGTAAGGGCGTTGTCTAAGGGTGGTGGTGGTGGTGGCGTGGTGCTGGTGGTTCTTTTAAAGCTAGTTCCAAGTCTTCTTTGTCTAACATGTGACTCATGGCGGCAATGTTTCGGTTGGAAACATACGTTGTTCCTCCAAACGCGGCTGCTTTTACCGGCTTATAAGGAGGTATTTGTTTAAAATGACCATAGAAGCAGTCTCTCAGAAACTGCTGTATCCGCCCATACCCGCCATTACCAAAATGGCGTCTACAGGCGGATACGTTAATTTCATCGTGTGACAAAAGGACTGCCATTTTTTCGGGCCAAGTTTTGCATAGAGCGATGGATATGTCGTCGTCGTTTAAAAGTTGGTGAACATAGCTTTCATTTAAGTAGACCTTAAAAAGATAAAAAAAAAACAAACTAAATAATGAAATTGTAATTTTTTAAATTACAATTACACATTTAGTACCTTGTCTGTAAACCAATTAGAATACCAATTTTGTAACGGTAATGCGTTGTTAGGTTTGTTTACTTCTCCCGTGTAGAAATCCCCATAAACAGGTCGCCAGGAGTATTCGGTAATGCTGTCATCGACAAACCTCTTTGGATTCATTTCAGTGGAAAACAGGATAAGTTTGGCAAGTGCGACGCTTGTCTCAAGCTCCAACTCTTCGATGTCGACGCACTTTCCAAACTTAACCCATTTTCCTCTGCTTTTTAATTCAATGTATCGGTTGAAGTCTCCTTCCTCTTTTTGGCTACTGGCAGGCGTTAACCAACTTGGTAGGTTTGCGTATTTCGAGTTTGTCGTTATAATGACCGTTTTCGATTTCACCTTCTCGAAGTGGCCGTACAACTTCCTACCACGGATTGTTCTCCCCTCGAGAATAATCCTACTCCGCGACAACTTCAACAAAGTCTCGTCACTGGCATCCCCAAACACCACACAATCCGAATCGCCTGCATAGGCGAGAATTTTTGAAATGTCCTCTTCAAAATCAGGGGGATCGAAAATGTCTAAAATGTTTTTCAGGCAAGAAATAAAAAGGCTTTTGCCGGTTCTAGTGGGTCCAGAAATTACAATTAAATTTGATCGATTGTTTACACCCGACAAAGATAAACCGATGTACCTACAAAACTCAAAAGGGGAGATGCCGTTCGCGTGAAAAAATTTAACCCAAAAATTACCCCAATACTTTAAACGTTGTGCCGAGCAAATTGGGACATCTCTTAGGCCATATTTGTGTATAATGTCCCAATTTGCTGGGTCAAAATAAAAAGAAACGAAATTTAACTTATCTGACAGATTTAAAGGGTCACTAGTTTTCATTATAGATAACGCAGCTTCGCTCGTTTCTTGTAGATACTTACAATAGTGAACGTCGCTGCGCCACAATATTTTGTATTGAATGTTTAATTCTCCCCGCTCTTTATATTTCTCTACCCACTTTTGTAATTGCCCCTGGGTGGTAAGCCCCTTAGTTAAACATAAATCTCGCCAAAAATTCCTATCGGGTTTCACCCCTGCCTTAATTATTTGGAAGCAACCCCAAACTACAGTCGCTTTATTCTCTAAATAAGGCAGCAATGTGGTTAAATCAGTAATCGTAAATTTAGTCAGGCAATGAGGCGCGGACGGTAAATCTTTGTTGGTGTAGGCAAGCGCAATAAAACAGGGGTGCGAGTCTTGAGGACACCAGATATAGACACCATCAAACAGGTCCTTCAGCTTCTCGACCAGGGTAGATATTATATATATAAATTTAAAAAGAATCGACCAAGAACAAGTATACATCACACACTTAGCCCTTCTTTGCTGCCCCTTGGTAGCAAAATCAAACGAAGATTGCGTTTCATCTGACTTAAAATTCACACAATTTTCATTCAGACCTTCAAAACCCACAGATTTGAGAAGGGGGAAAGGGAAATTTTCGGCCAAGTAACGACAAGCCTCTGCCGATGATAGTTCGTGGCACTCTGGGGGCAAGCAGCAACCATTGAGCCTGTGTTGTTCAGACAATTTGTAATAATCCTACAAATTTAAAAAAAATTGTTTGAGCGCCAAATTCAAATTCTCACGCGCCAAATTTTCACGAGCGTCAAATTCAAATTACCTGCATTTTAACCCAGAATAATTCGTCGAAGTCGTCGCCTCCAAATGGCCGTTCTGTTGTCCACACGTCTTTACAATGTAGATAAGTAGTTTTAAATTTTGGTGTCAGAAATGGCGGGACATAGTATTCAAATTCGAGGGCTTCGACTTCGAGGTCTTCGAGGTCTTCGTCTTCGTCTTCGACTTCGAGGAGGTCTTCTTCGACTTCGAGGTCTTCGTTTTCTAGTTCCAAACGCCTTATCAAATTTTGTTGGACAATCTCCCTTATTGTTGGTTGTATGGGAAGTGGCGGCGGTGGCGGCGGAATTTCAAATAATTCTTCCTAAAATGTTTGTGCTCGCGTTAATAATAATAATAATAATAATATGAGTTTGTGCATAATAATTCCTTTACCTCGCTGTCGTCGTTGATGAAGAAATCGAATTCCCCTTGGGTCTCAGGAATAATCTCGTCGTCTTTATTTCCAACATCGTCTGTGCAGACGTCTTCAAACGTTCGCTTAGACATCTCTGCTCCTCAAACGTTCGCTTAGACTGCTACTGATTTTAAATCTGCGCGCCTATTTCAAATTGTAATCAAACGCCAATTCAACGCTACAGTATCTTATTAAGTATTATCAGGGGGTACCGTTTTTTAACCCCCTGTATTAACCTCTTTAAAAAATAAGAGAGTTAAGATAGATACAATGTATTTATAGAATGTCCGGAAGTAACGAAGACGGTGGAATCTCAATTAGGCAAGCAAGTGGAGGTTCGATTACGTATGGGTTTGGAGACACCGAACATGAAACACATTCCGCTGAGAGGTGAGCATTTACGTTTAAAATTTAGTATACGGTAAAGTATTTAATATCAAACTATTAATTTAAAATTTTAGAGTAGATAGGGAAAAGTATAATTTCTCGTAAAATCTGTAGATTTCACGTTGATCCATCTTCTCTGTTTAATACGTAGTATAATTTTTTTAATATCAAACTATTAATTTTAATTTTTAGAGTAGATATAAGAGGTAAAGTAATTACGTATTTTAAGAAGATGGATCAACGTGAAATCTACAGACGTCTTAAGTCTTTTGTGAAAAAAATTACTG
Organism: Paragorgia papillata; assembly: GCA_035771165.1. NCBI lineage: Eukaryota > Metazoa > Cnidaria > Anthozoa > Scleralcyonacea > Coralliidae > Paragorgia > Paragorgia papillata. The sequence goes on along the minus strand of JAWNZC010000105.1, from coordinate 805,316 downwards.
GTCAAGAAGACCACGTTTTGTATAAAGGTTTATATTGGAAAAGCAAGAATAGGCCTAGGGATCTTATATTACTCTCTTTTTTGATAGAAGAGTTTTTAAAATATATAAACAGAGTTTCTTCTTCTCTTATTTTAACAATACGAGACATTATACTTTTCCCTCACTGGTTTGACGGCGCAGAAGTCAACTTCTGTGTAATTGTCGACTGTCACAAATATCAATATATTTATAACAGTCTTTATTCTACAATATATAGACGGGAGGTAAATTTTAACTGCATGTTTTCTCTTTATATGTAGAAAGTGAATAGAATTTTACACGTACTTAGCTCATGTTTTCTCTTTAGAGATGAGACGGATGGGATTGTTGGAGATATCGCAGAAGGAACTGTAAAAGCCGTATTGGAAGAAAGGTAAAGGATTATTTGGATTTTTTTTGCCGAAAGCGGAATTAAAATTTTTCGATCTGTTTTAGTATAGGACTGCTGAGGAGGTTGTGGATGTTCATTCGCAATTGGAAGAAGTTTGGGTGGAAGAAAGCGAAAGAAATGAAGAAACAGAGAGAAGAACTTGTGAGGAAAACCAAACTAGCAGAGACATTGCTTTACACGGCGGTAAAAGACGGCATAAAGACATATCTCACAACGATCGACCTGCTGGAACAAGTACAAAGCGAGATAAGCAAGATATCAAAGAGATAACAAATCTTGTTGTGCGTGGAAATTTAATGCTAATTGAACTTTTACGCTTAGGCTATATTGACATTAAACCTTCTGTGTTGCGTCCTCTGTGTGAACAACTTTCTAAAACGCAATTGTCTATGACAAGCAATAATGTATATAATAGTAAACTCAATTCTGTTGTTTTCGATATGGTTACATGTTTGGGAGAAAAAAAATTATAAATCACAACAAACTACTTTGCCGTCATGTACATATAACTTCTCCTTCCCTGTTCTGTATTGGTTAAACCAAAGTTTAGTGTTCCCGCATTTGCGATGCATGCATGGGCTTTCTTGGGTGCAAGGCTTTTTTGCTCCTTGGAATTCTAATCCGTAACCTTCAAATGTTCCTGCGACCAATGTTTGTATCTTCGTACGTTTAATGAAGAGTAATTTCGGATTACATTGAGTTAACATTTTCCCCGTCTTCTCAAAATGTGTCTCGCATGTTGGATACAGGAATACATATTCGTCGTTGTAACAACCAGTTGTACCAAACACCGCGGTCTCTTCACAACAAACACACGTCGCTACTTTTTTGGCCTTGGTTTCTTGATAATAGACACTAAGAAGGAATTTAGCAACCGGCAACTTATCCATTTTTAACGTTTAACCCAAAACGTAAAAGATTTCCACTGACGTTCTGCCGAAACGTCAGCGCTAACCCCAAAACGTCAACGCGTTGAACCCAATTTCCGCTGACGTTCTGCCGAAACGTCAGCGCTAACCCCAAAACGTCAGCGCGTTTCCGCTGACGTTCTGCCGAAACGTCAGCGCTAACCCCAAAACGTCAGCGCTAAAAACGAGCACGAAGCAATGGCGAACGAAGATAACCGAGCTAAAGAAAATAGCCGAGCCTATAGACAGAGGATTAAAGCTACCGAGGACAAACTGTTCGCATGCTTCCCGGATGCAAAGACGCGTGTTGACATGCTAACGCAGGCATTGTCTGTGTGTCGGGAAAAAATTGGTGTGTTTCTTCCCTATCATTATGATGCGCCGCCACCGAATGAAGCAGAAAGGTTTTCCCCGACAAGTTTCGCGATGTTTCAAACCTGCTTACCCGACGAAACCTGGTTAGATTTTCCTGAGCTGGCCTACATTATATCAGTTAACCAAGACAGGGAAATGAACATTGAAGTCAATTGGTTCGGGAAATACGAGAGACTGGCCAGAAAGTTAAGGGAAATTTTGCGGTTGGTTTTGCCACAACACAAACTAAGCAGTTTACCATCGACAATACACGCTATACTTTGCCACAGGATGAGGGACATTCTAAAGACAAGTTTATATTTTAATTCTTATTATATACAAAACAGTCGTAACTAAAAGTCTAATAAAGATAAAAAATCCAGTTGTTCAACCTCAATTTCAATAGGTGTAATAAATTTATTTAATTTGTCATTAAAAGTTTCAAATCTGAGTCCATTGTCGTCTTTGATGAGGGTAAATCTCGATGCGTTGTTGAGAGCTTCTGATCGATATTGCGACGGCAGTATCCACCATTTCGTCCCCAACCGTATTATTGTTGAATGTTTCACCACGTCGCATATATAGTAAGATCCGTTAGGCAAACGTTCGACAGGAATAGCGCTTGAAATAGCATTAAGACAGGAGGCTATGTGGTCCACTTTCCGCGAAGCCATATTTAAATAAGATGGCGTCTGGTTCTTCTCCAAATATTTCTTTTAATTTGCGTGAATTGTCTCTTTCGCTGCCTTCTTCCTCAAATAATTTCGCCGCGGCTGTAGGCCAATTGTAAAGCTTTCTCAGTAACAGAAATGCGACGCAATATAAACCGCAGTAAGGTCTTCCAATTTTCTGACCACTTATTATTGACCAGACATAAGGTTTGTCGTTAGGAAAATTTGAAATATTATAAAATCTACCTGGAGGGGTTCCATAAGGATCAAATATCAAATATGACGATTTAGTTTCTTCAATGACTATCCAATGGCCACCAGCTGAGCCATTACAAAACACGATGCTAGGACATTTGAAAGGTCCGGAAAATGAAATGTTTGCTTTAGTTTGAGTTTTAGTCAATAAATCTTCGAGGTTAACGGCATTCATCTGAAAGAGGCAAAAAACGCAAATTAATCCGAATCCGAATCCGAAGGTTCCGCATTATTTACGATGAACTGTGCCTCGCCGAGAGTTAGATTAAATAAATCAGACAGCGTATGTATCCACAAATCGTGTACGCATTTGTGAATCTCGTGGTTTGCGTCGTGATATGGTATTTTCGAAACATCTCCAATTCGACTTTGTATATTGAAAATGTCGTCGCTTTGCATTCCGTTACACCAACTGGTGGATTGGTTTTTATGCCATTGGGGTGTTGCACCTTTTGTTCTTATTAGCGAGGCAATTATATTTTCCCGTTTCTTTGAAACCAATTTGCTGGCTTGCTTAAATTGTTTTCGGGTTAGCGTTCTTGTTGTCGGTGTTGGAACCCAGCCATCGTAGTTATATTTGTCTTTGTTTACTGGCTTACATCTCTGTTTGTCTGTCACTTTTAGACGTTTATGCGGACGTTTCTGGATTACTTTTGTTAAAACACAATCCGTTTCTTCCAACGTAACTTTTTCTGCCATGCTTTTTCTTTTGCGATGATGTGAGCTTATGTTTGCGGTATGTAAGAAACCTGATACATCTTCTTCGCATATCAGTTTTAAAGCTTTTAGCGCACCACCGGATATTCGTTGTTTACTGCCGACAGTCTCAAGACAAAGTCGTTTGAAAGCTGCCTTTGAAGTCATGAATGTAAGTGAGCACAACCACACTGAAAGCGAGTTATACCAAGCTATAGGTAGAGAAAAGAAACCAATTCAACAAATATTTTCCGCTTGGTTTTATCGCGCGGTATATGCAACAGAAAATATCATAATCAAACTGAAAGATGAGTTACAACAGACCAAATTCATTTTGGGAATAGTGGGGAATGTGTGTCATATATTTACCCAAGACGAATTTGAGGGATTTATTTCAATATCACACGCCGAAGTGGATGTCTTACTACGAGTAACCATCCGTGCCTGCAACCGTTTGAGTTGGCGTTTCAAAACAGTTGACCAAGACCATTTTCTTATCAACATCATCAAACACTTAGACGGAGAAGACAGAAAGGCATGGATTCGCAAGTTATTTTTAAATAGGGAATGTTTACTTTGTATTTTATAGTTTTACGTTGCTGACAGTCTAATACCTACTGCTGGACTTGGCTTATTTGCTAAAACCGAAATATTGCAAGGGATGTATCTTCAGTTTGGGGAAGTTTCAAATGACAACAATGAACACAACGACTGCGACGAAAACTACCAATGGTGGAGTGTAAACCGCCTGTTGTGCGGGCGTTGCAAAAATGGGCGTTGCAAAAATAATAATGGTCATTCTTTGTTCAACTATATAAACTGCAATATTAGAGACAATGCAAAACTTATTATTAAAAATAGTATAGTATGGGTACACTTCAAACATGACATTATGCCAGGCTCAGAGATTTATATCAATTATGGTATACATGAAGATCATATTCATATTTAAAAATAAAAAAAATATTTTAAATGTATTTAAATGTATTGTTATTCGTCGTCGTCGTCGTCTTCAGGGCCAGCACCACGACCGCTTGCCCACAATTTCTGCAAATCTTCATTTCTGTTGTTTACTCGACTTTCCAAGCTCATAACAGAATTAGGTTTGCCAGAATGTGCGCCACGGATTACCATATCGTTGTTTATTAAAACTGCTGAAAGGAGATATGCCCTTGCCTGATTGTCATTTCGTTTCACGTCCAGTGTAAAATTTACTTCATTAACTGGCTCGTAGAAGGCATTGTTTATGAATGAAGATGTCGTTGCTCCGTAGCCAATAGGAAAAAACAATACGCGGCTTAGGGCGAAACTAGCGGCGTCGATATGCTTGTTGGAAAACAAAAATCGGTATCTTTCGAATCGCTGCCGAAACGATTTTCTCTGGCGGCTTGAATCTTCAGCTTCTGTCGGTTGTGCATTTAAAAACACGCGGCCGTTCAAGTTTGATTCTACAATATATTGACCTCTCTGAGGAGGGGAATTTCTGGTTGGTTGTATCGAGGCTAATGCGCAGAATTTTTCACCTTTTGCAGATCGAAATCCGGTTACACATTGTGTATCGTTTTGCGGGAACTCTTTGAAACTTGCGTCGACCATCATCCCATTCAATCTGTACTCTTGACCAATAACACTGTCAACAGCTTGTTGGGAAACAGAATCTTTGATGTTACGAACGCGATAAGTAATATACGGTTCACCGTTCAAGGTAATATTAGTATTACCATGGGCTACTTCAGCAAGTATTGGTGGTCCAGCAGCACCACTATGGTTGCAGATAACGGTTTGATTCACGAAGAAAGGGTTACGGCGAAGAATGATTTCTGTAGTATTGTAAGCTGGTAGTACTTGGGGTCCACCCAGCCAGCTACCTTCCATAGTTGAATTCAGCTCATATTTGATGGTGGCGGGCCTGTTGGGTTTCACCACATACGTAGAATTATTAGCAGCAGCTGCAAAACCGCTGCTATATCCCGCGGAAACATCGCCAGTGGCATTTTCAACATTTCCCGCACCAAGGGTCCTACGTTCTAGAATATTGGGCAGTAGTCCTGCTTTATATTCCAAGCTGTCTTTGTTCTCCAGTTTCGTTTGTAAGTCACGGAAACCTCCATTCGGACTTTCAGCAGCCCAGTTAAACACCGATCTAGCAGAGGCCCTTGCTTCCCTTGTGCCAAGATCATCGCTGCAGCCGATCGTTTCGGTTGATCCGTTAACGCCAATAGTAGCAAGTACAACTGGTTCAGAGAATAGAGTTGCATATGCTGCATGTTCGTCATTGTAAGTTACTGGTACGTTTACCAAAATATCAGAAATAAATTGCCCAGGGTTTCCAGGTAACAGGAATTTCCTGTCGTCTCCAGCGATTGTACCACTAACGCCAGCAGCCGGGAAAATCCCTAGAATCCATAAATCGTAGCGGTTTAAATATTGTACTGTCTAGTTTCATATAATCAGTTCCTAAGGCTGCTGCTATACGATGTGTTGCATCGTTTCCAAACAGAAGCCGTGATTCCTTTTCTTTTGTAAACATCTAAAATTCATAATTTGACAGGGTATTAGTCGTAGGTATCACAACTGGAACGACCATATCTTCTATATCTTCAATATCTGAGTCGTCGGAGGAGTCTGGGTCTGGTTGCCTTTTACGTTTTCCAAACAAAGATTGTAATTTGTGCGAAACCCCACCAATTCCAGCCTGACCAACGTTTATAGCTGCATTAAATAAAGACGGTGCAAGGGTTGTTGCCACCTTTCCAGTCATGTCTGCAATAGTCCCCCCTCTTAAATACTGTAAATGGCGTGGTCTTTGCATCTATGGAATAAAATAAGGTTTTGGTATACCATAACCATTTAACGATTTTCGCAAATATTTATCTCTCGCAATCTCTGCATCGTTGCTAGCTTGCCAACCCATACCACGCAAACCCAAACCACGCCGTGGGAAAAAACGCGGCGGGTTTATACCCATAGGACTAGGATAAAATCCAGGGTAAAATAATCCACCACGACCCCGTCTAAAACCAGTATCGGTTGCGACCAGAAATCCAGATCGTAGCATGTCTTTTAAAACTGCCTCCCATATAGCTGTATCACCCATCTAAAAATTCAGGATTTTATACGTAAACCCAATGCTACTTCAGGTGTGTCAAATAAAACGGCCTCACCATTCTCCCAAGCCAATTTTAATTTTAGTTCCTGTCGTCTCTCCCCCTTTTCACTGATAAGCCTCCAATCTAACTCCTCAGTTTGTAAATGGTGGTCGTAACCCTCAACCCCCGGGCTTCGAAACGTAGCAAGCACAAACTGTTTTTTATCAACAAAATTATCGGTATCAGACGGGATGATTGTATTATGAAGGCTGGTGTTGATCAATAAAAGTTTCACCGAAGCCGGCATGATTGGCCGCTTACGAAGATGTATTAAAGCCTGATTGTCGCTTGATATCTGGACAAGATTTTCTGGTAAAGGTGGGATGGATAAATTCACGTTTTTCAAAGGGGCATGGTTAAGTTGGTCGTAATTAAATGGACGGCCACCAAGCTTAAACCCCAAGTCGCTGGAAACCAACAACGTTACTGGTTTTTCCGTGTTCCTCCAATATGTGGCAAATAAATTCCAACCCACGCTTGTGTATTCATAATAAACATTAAACTCAGGACATTGGCGTTTAATGTTAGCCAAAACGTCTATAAAATCCGTATAATTTTTCAATTCTGGTAAAAACGTGTGAAGTGTATATTTTAATGTTGTTTTCGCTCCAGTTAAAGCAGCAGCATTCTTTTCGTCTTCGTCGCCTTCTAACACGAAGACAGTTAGCTGTTTTTTTGATGAAAATTCCACTAGTTTGCCTCTGACAACAAGGTATGACACGGCCATGTTTTTAATACCAATTGGTTTTTCAAACGTTTTCTTGAATATACCATCAACACTCTGTCCAGTAAGAGTAATCTCCATCTATAAAGTAGTGGCATAACTATAAAGCGATCTGGCGTTGGTATTAAACTTGACGGTAGCAACACCCGTATCGGGTATAAAACAGTAATAGCTTGCGCCTGGTCTAGTTTCAAACTCAATGTTCATGTCTTGATAATCAGTTTTCTTTCTGGTTAAAGCAATACACGCTTTTGCGGCCGACACTACTTGCGTTCCCATTATTTGTACCGCATAAAAATAGCCACCCATAAGGATCCCATCAAGCAGGGGGATTTTAATAGCAGGGTTGCCATCAACAAAATACCCAGAAATCATTCTTGGAGAATATGTCTTTCTACCATCGTCTCCTTTAAAACTAACGATATCCTCAGTTGCAAAGTCGTGCTTGTAACTATATTTGCCTCGATGTCGGAAGAAGCCGTTGTTCACACTCTCAGGGACACTCTTTTTTGACGCAAAGTAAGTATTGGTCGAAGTGTCTGAAATTACGGTTCTTGTTTCTTTGTCAGACAACTGTGTGTAAGAAGTAGCATTTCTAGAATACACATATTTTGATAGCCCCTTCTTGTTTGCATAAATTGTATTGCCTGCCACCCCGTAATGAAATGTCAAACGGATTTCAAGCTTGTTGGGATAGCCATAAATCTCTGGTGCATAAAGGTATGAGTTGTTTTCTATGTTATGACCATTGAGAAGCAATAGGTTATACCCTGACGCCATTAGCCTCACGTTTTGGGCCTCCGATTGTTTTGTTATTTCTCTTAGTGGATCATTAAGGATGAAATAGCTCTGGTCGTTTTTCAAGGGTGGGTCGACATAAAATTGTTTGGCGAGACGGGTATGAAGTCTTCCCCTTAATGTAACATGATTGTCTGGACGGGTTATAGTTATTTTGTTATCGGTCTGGTAGAATTTGACTTCGTTCGACGTCCAATTACTAGGTCTGTTACCCTCCGAGTTCGGTCTTGCTTCACAAACAATTTTGGCAACTTTATCCCACTCAACATCTCCCAATTCTGATTTATTAATCTCAATCTTCGGACCACCAAATATGTCGTTGTCAACCTTAAACACGGGTGATACAGAAGGCTGGGATGTGTTCTGACCCCACCATCTTTCACCCCCATTTTCAATAACGCGAACTGCGCCATTTACTTCCAGTGTCCCAAACCCATACGACGTGTATGATGGAAATGCATCTAGGGCTTTTCCATCCCACCCATCTCCAACTAGATTTGGTAAAATACCCAATTTCGCGCGCTTGCTTGGCACCCCATAACCAATGTGTGGGTACAGGGTTCTCTTTAAAGCTTGTGGGACGTAATTGTCACCTTTTGATACACCCAAAGCCAACATACCTTGAACTTGAAACGATGAATTCTTGAAACTGAAACGACTGTTTAACGCTTGAATTTGAACTGATTTTAAAATTTCCTTCGCAATTTTATAACCGCAGTGACGCATAGAAAAGAAATCTGTGAGTAATAGAAATCTGTGAGTAATAGAAATCTGTGAGTAATAGAAATCTGTGAGTAATAGAAATCTGTGAGTAATAGAAATCTGTGAGAATAGATCTGTGTGAAATCTGTGAGATTTTCTATAAAAGGGAAGGGTTTTGTATAAGGGTTAAACATGGCTAGAGCAAAGTGTGCTGCATGCAAACGCACGTTTAAAGGCGAAAAAGGCGTTAAAATTCACCAAAGAAGCTGTGGTCAATTAAAGTACATCTGTAACCAAGGTGGGTACCGCAGAGGACGAGGTATATCAAACCGTATTGCAGACGGTAGGCGTACATTTAACAAAGTTAAAGATCTTGCTGGTAGATCCAGTAAAATAATTCAATCTGGAACTAAACTACTCGAAGAGACTTTAGGGGACAGCCGCGTCTTGGTCCAAGATATCGGTAGTTTAGCACCCCACCTATACGAACTTGGTAATTTAGTCAAGAAAACTGTTGGACGGGGAATAAACCCATTTCCAGATACTGGTCAAAGCGTGCCAATTCAATCTACTTGCAACGGGCTGTTGCAGGTTTGCCGTGCATACGGTATTAAATTGCCTGCACAGGCATCTAGTACAGTTCGTTATCACGCCAGAGGTGGTTTTATTGGTACCGTGGCAAGTTCTGTCCTCCCAGCTATTATACCATTTATTGCTAACAAAGTGTTAAAAAAAACTGGTATACTTAGTAAACTTGGCTTTGGTATTGGCAGAATTGAAAACGAAAGTGTGGCTAGTGCGTGGTTTTAAAATGGAAAAAATGGAACATGACTTTTTAACATGGGCAAATAGGGGTGGTTTTATATCTGGAATGCCTGAAACAATTTTGACTAAAGTAGATGGCCTGGCGAATGCCGGGTTGGTTAAATTACAAAAAACATATTATAAACTGCCAAACAAGCAACAACGACGTTTTCAAGCTTCTATGGATAATGCAGAACGCCTAGTTTCCGAATTTGGTAGTTCAGCCATTCCACACCTGCAAAGCTTACAAACTGATTTAAGACAAGCAATGCCACCAATACCACGACCACGACCACGACCACCACGACCACCACCACAACCACCACAACCACCACAACCACCACAACGACCAATACCACCACGACGACCACAAGCACTAATACCACTACCACTACAAGCACCACAAGCACAACTACCACTACTACCACTACTACAAGCACAAGCACAAGCACAAGCACAAGCACAAGCACAACCAACAAAAATACCAACACCTGTACGAAAAAAACAACGATACGCGCGTAAAGAAGTTGGCGCTATGGAAGAATACAACGAAAGAGAAAATGTAATTCCTCGAGTCAATTTGATGAATTTGCATGATCACAATCTTCGAGATAGAAAGAAGAAGAGGAAGAAGAAGGGCAAAGGTTTTTTTGGCGACGCTGCTCGTTTTATAACGAATCCTGTAAAATATGTAGATAACTCAATCGAAAGGAAAATTATGGGAAAACTAGATACTCCAGGTGCCCAAAAAGGGATAAACATGGCCTTGAAGGCTATCAACACTGGTTCAAAAGCGTTATATGGTATAAAAAATGCTGTTGACGACATTGATGACGACGACAACTTTTCCAGCGAGTCATACGACTCGCAAGATGAAGAAATAGTAAACGAAATTGAAGAATATGAAGCTAACCAGAAAAGACTGAAACGTGGAGAACACATATCATGGGACAACGTATTTTTTTAGGTAAAATTATTTGCATTTTATTTCGTCAAATCAAAAATAATTGTTTTAAACCATTCTGGTATTCTATTTAGTGAACATGTCCACACATCTCCCATCAAATCAATATCTTTTGGCCACGAAATTCTTGCTTTAGTGTCCTCTCTGCCAAATTTCTTGATCATGCTTTTTACTATCGTAAGGGCGTTGTCTAAGGTGGTGGTGGTGGTGGCGGTGGTGCTGGTGGTTCTTCTTAAAGCTAGTTCCAAGTCTTCTTTGTCTAACATGTGACTCATGGCGGCAATGTTTCGGTTGGAAACATACGTTGTTCCTCCAAACGCGGGCGGCTGCTTTACCGGCTTATAAGGAGGTATTTGTTTAAAATGACCATAGAAGCAGTCTCTCAGAAACTGCTGTATCCGCCCATACCCGCCATTACCAAAATGGCGTCTACAGGCGGATACGTTAATTTCATCGTGTGACAAAAGGACTGCCATTTTTTCGGGCCAAGTTTTGCATAGAGCGATGGATATGTCGTCGTCGTTTAAAAGTTGGTGAACATAGCTTTCATTTAAGTAGACCTTAAAAAGATAAAAAAAAAACCAACTAAATAATGAAATTGTAATTTTTTAAATTACAATTACACATTTAGTACCTTGTCTGTAAACCAATTAGAATACCAATTTTGTAACGGTAATGCGTTGTTAGGTTTGTTTACTTCTCCCGTGTAGAAATCCCCATAAACAGGTCGCCAGGAGTATTCGGTAATGCTGTCATCGACAAACCTCTTTGGATTCATTTCAGTGGAAAACAGGATAAGTTTGGCAAGTGCGACGCTTGTCTCAAGCTCCAACTCTTCGATGTCGACGCACTTTCCAAACTTAACCCATTTTCCTCTGCTTTTTAATTCAATGTATCGGTTGAAGTCTCCTTCCTCTTTTTGGCTACTGGCAGGCGTTAACCAACTTGGTAGGTTTGCGTATTTCGAGTTTGTCGTTATAATGACCGTTTTCGATTTCACCTTCTCGAAGTGGCCGTACAACTTCCTACCACGGATTGTTCTCCCCTCGAGAATAATCCTACTCCGCGACAACTTCAACAAAGTCTCGTCACTGGCATCCCCAAACACCACACAATCCGAATCGCCTGCATAGGCGAGAATTTTTGAAATGTCCTCTTCAAAATCAGGGGGATCGAAAATGTCTAAAATGTTTTTCAGGCAAGAAATAAAAAGGCTTTTGCCGGTTCTAGTGGGTCCAGAAATTACAATTAAATTTGATCGATTGTTTACACCCGACAAAGATAAACCGATGTACCTACAAAACTCAAAAGGGGAGATGCCGTTCGCGTGAAAAAATTTAACCCAAAAATTACCCCAATACTTTAAACGTTGTGCCGAGCAAATTGGGACATCTCTTAGGCCATATTTGTGTATAATGTCCCAATTTGCTGGGTCAAAATAAAAAGAAACGAAATTTAACTTATCTGACAGATTTAAAGGGTCACTAGTTTTCATTATAGATAATGCAGCTTCGCTCGTTTCTTGTAGATACTTACAATAGTGAACGTCGCTGCGCCACAATATTTTGTATTGAATGTTTAATTCTCCCCGCTCTTTATATTTCTCTACCCACTTTTGTAATTGCCCCTGGGTGGTAAGCCCCTTAGTTAAACATAAATCTCGCCAAAAATTCCTATCGGGTTTCACCCCTGCCTTAATTATTTGGAAGCAACCCCAAACTACAGTCGCTTTATTCTCTAAATAAGGCAGCAATGTGGTTAAATCAGTAATCGTAAATTTAGTCAGGCAATGAGGCGCGGACGGTAAATCTTTGTTGGTGTAGGCAAGCGCAATAAAACAGGGGTGCGAGTCTTGAGGACACCAGATATAGACACCATCAAACAGGTCCTTCAGCTTCTCGACCAGGGTAGATATTATATATATAAATTTAAAAAGAATCGACCAAGAACAAGTATACATCACACACTTAGCCCTTCTTTGCTGCCCCTTGGTAGCAAAATCAAACGAAGATTGCGTTTCATCTGACTTAAAATTCACACAATTTTCATTCAGACCTTCAAAACCCACAGATTTGAGAAGGGGGAAAGGGAAATTTTCGGCCAAGTAACGACAAGCCTCTGCCGATGATAGTTCGTGGCACTCTGGGGGCAAGCAGCAACCATTGAGCCTGTGTTGTTCAGACAATTTGTAATAATCCTACAAATTTAAAAAAAATTGTTTGAGCGCCAAATTCAAATTCTCACGCGCCAAATTTTCACGAGCGTCAAATTCAAATTACCTGCATTTTAACCCAGAATAATTCGTCGAAGTCGTCGCCTCCAAATGGCCGTTCTGTTGTCCACACGTCTTTACAATGTAGATAAGTAGTTTTAAATTTTGGTGTCAGAAATGGCGGGACATAGTATTCAAATTCGAGGGCTTCGACTTCGAGGTCTTCGAGGTCTTCGTCTTCGTCTTCGACTTCGAGGAGGTCTTCTTCGACTTCGAGGTCTTCGTTTTCTAGTTCCAAACGCCTTATCAAATTTTGTTGGACAATCTCCCTTATTGTTGGTTGTATGGGAAGTGGCGGCGGTGGCGGCGGAATTTCAAATAATTCTTCCTAAAATGTTTGTGCTCGCGTTAATAATAATAATAATAATAATATGAGTTTGTGCATAATAATTCCTTTACCTCGCTGTCGTCGTTGATGAAGAAATCGAATTCCCCTTGGGTCTCAGGAATAATCTCGTCGTCTTTATTTCCAACATCGTCTGTGCAGACGTCTTCAAACGTTCGCTTAGACATCTCTGCTCCTCAAACGTTCGCTTAGACTGCTACTGATTTTAAATCTGCGCGCCTATTTCAAATTGTAATCAAACGCCAATTCAACGCTACAGTATCTTATTAAGTATTATCAGGGGGTACCGTTTTTTAACCCCCTGTATTAACCTCTTTAAAAAATAAGAGAGTTAAGATAGATACAATGTATTTATAGAATGTCCGGAAGTAACGAAGACGGTGGAATCTCAATTAGGCAAGCAAGTGGAGGTTCGATTACGTATGGGTTTGGAGACACCGAACATGAAACACATTCCGCTGAGAGGTGAGCATTTACGTTTAAAATTTAGTATACGGTAAAGTATTTAATATCAAACTATTAATTTAAAATTTTAGAGTAGATAGGGAAAAGTATAATTTCTCGTAAAATCTGTAGATTTCACGTTGATCCATCTTCTCTGTTTAATACGTAGTATAATTTTTTTAATATCAAACTATTAATTTTAATTTTTAGAGTAGATATAAGAGGTAAAGTAATTACGTATTTTAAGAAGATGGATCAACGTGAAATCTACAGACGTCTTAAGTCTTTTGTGAAAAAAATTACTGGTCAAGAAGACCACGTTTTGTATAAAGGTTTATATTGGAAAAGCAAGAATAGGCCTAGGGATCTTATATTACTCTCTTTTTTGATAGAAGAGTTTTTAAAATATATAAACAGAGTTTCTTCTTCTCTTATTTTAACAATACGAGACATTATACTTTTCCCTCACTGGTTTGACGGCGCAGAAGTCAACTTCTGTGTAATTGTCGACTGTCACAAATATCAATATATTTATAACAGTCTTTATTCTACAATATATAGACGGGAGGTAAATTTTAACTGCATGTTTTCTCTTTATATGTAGAAAGTGAATAGAATTTTACACGTACTTAGCTCATGTTTTCTCTTTAGAGATGAGACGGATGGGATTGTTGGAGATATCGCAGAAGGAACTGTAAAAGCCGTATTGGAAGAAAGGTAAAGGATTATTTGGATTTTTTTTGCCGAAAGCGGAATTAAAATTTTTCGATCTGTTTTAGTATAGGACTGCTGAGGAGGTTGTGGATGTTCATTCGCAATTGGAAGAAGTTTGGGTGGAAGAAAGCGAAAGAAATGAAGAAACAGAGAGAAGAACTTGTGAGGAAAACCAAACTAGCAGAGACATTGCTTTACACGGCGGTAAAAGACGGCATAAAGACATATCTCACAACGATCGACCTGCTGGAACAAGTACAAAGCGAGATAAGCAAGATATCAAAGAGATAACAAATCTTGTTGTGCGTGGAAATTTAATGCTAATTGAACTTTTACGCTTAGGCTATATTGACATTAAACCTTCTGTGTTGCGTCCTCTGTGTGAACAACTTTCTAAAACGCAATTGTCTATGACAAGCAATAATGTATATAATAGTAAACTCAATTCTGTTGTTTTCGATATGGTTACATGTTTGGGAGAAAAAAAATTATAAATCACAACAAACTACTTTGCCGTCATGTACATATAACTTCTCCTTCCCTGTTCTGTATTGGTTAAACCAAAGTTTAGTGTTCCCGCATTTGCGATGCATGCATGGGCTTTCTTGGGTGCAAGGCTTTTTTGCTCCTTGGAATTCTAATCCGTAACCTTCAAATGTTCCTGCGACCAATGTTTGTATCTTCGTACGTTTAATGAAGAGTAATTTCGGATTACATTGAGTTAACATTTTCCCCGTCTTCTCAAAATGTGTCTCGCATGTTGGATACAGGAATACATATTCGTCGTTGTAACAACCAGTTGTACCAAACACCGCGGTCTCTTCACAACAAACACACGTCGCTACTTTTTTGGCCTTGGTTTCTTGATAATAGACACTAAGAAGGAATTTAGCAACCGGCAACTTATCCATTTTTAACGTTTAACCCAAAACGTAAAAGATTTCCACTGACGTTCTGCCGAAACGTCAGCGCTAACCCCAAAACGTCAACGCGTTGAACCCAATTTCCGCTGACGTTCTGCCGAAACGTCAGCGCTAACCCCAAAACGTCAGCGCTAAAAACGAGCACGAAGCAATGGCGAACGAAGATAACCGAGCTAAAGAAAATAGCCGAGCCTATAGACAGAGGATTAAAGCTACCGAGGACAAACTGTTCGCATGCTTCCCGGATGCAAAGACGCGTGTTGACATGCTAACGCAGGCATTGTCTGTGTGTCGGGAAAAAATTGGTGTGTTTCTTCCCTATCATTATGATGCGCCGCCACCGAATGAAGCAGAAAGGTTTTCCCCGACAAGTTTCGCGATGTTTCAAACCTGCTTACCCGACGAAACCTGGTTAGATTTTCCTGAGCTGGCCTACATTATATCAGTTAACCAAGACAGGGAAATGAACATTGAAGTCAATTGGTTCGGGAAATACGAGAGACTGGCCAGAAAGTTAAGGGAAATTTTGCGGTTGGTTTTGCCACAACACAAACTAAGCAGTTTACCATCGACAATACACGCTATACTTTGCCACAGGATGAGGGACATTCTAAAGACAAATTTATATTTTAATTCTTATTATATACAAAACAGTCGTAACTAAAAGTCTAATAAAGATAAAAAATCCAGTTGTTCAACCTCAATTTCAATAGGTGTAATAAATTTATTTAATTTGTCATTAAAAGTTTCAAATCTGAGTCCATTGTCGTCTTTGATGAGGGTAAATCTCGATGCGTTGTTGAGAGCTTCTGATCGATATTGCGACGGCAGTATCCACCATTTCGTCCCCAACCGTATTATTGTTGAATGTTTCACCACGTCGCATATATAGTAAGATCCGTTAGGCAAACGTTCGACAGGAATAGCGCTTGAAATAGCATTAAGACAGGAGGCTATGTGGTCCACTTTCCGCGAAGCCATATTTAAATAAGATGGCGTCTGGTTCTTCTCCAAATATTTCTTTTAATTTGCGTGAATTGTCTCTTTCGCTGCCTTCTTCCTCAAATAATTTCGCCGCGGCTGTAGGCCAATTGTAAAGCTTTCTCAGTAACAGAAATGCGACGCAATATAAACCGCAGTAAGGTCTTCCAATTTTCTGACCACTTATTATTGACCAGACATAAGGTTTGTCGTTAGGAAAATTTGAAATATTATAAAATCTACCTGGAGGGGTTCCATAAGGATCAAATATCAAATATGACGATTTAGTTTCTTCAATGACTATCCAATGGCCACCAGCTGAGCCATTACAAAACACGATGCTAGGACATTTGAAAGGTCCGGAAAATGAAATGTTTGCTTTAGTTTGAGTTTTAGTCAATAAATCTTCGAGGTTAACGGCATTCATCTGAAAGAGGCAAAAAACGCAAATTAATCCGAATCCGAATCCGAAGGTTCCGCATTATTTACGATGAACTGTGCCTCGCCGAGAGTTAGATTAAATAAATCAGACAGCGTATGTATCCACAAATCGTGTACGCATTTGTGAATCTCGTGGTTTGCGTCGTGATATGGTATTTTCGAAACATCTCCAATTCGACTTTGTATATTGAAAATGTCGTCGCTTTGCATTCCGTTACACCAACTGGTGGATTGGTTTTTATGCCATTGGGGTGTTGCACCTTTTGTTCTTATTAGCGAGGCAATTATATTTTCCCGTTTCTTTGAAACCAATTTGCTGGCTTGCTTAAATTGTTTTCGGGTTAGCGTTCTTGTTGTCGGTGTTGGAACCCAGCCATCGTAGTTATATTTGTCTTTGTTTACTGGCTTACATCTCTGTTTGTCTGTCACTTTTAGACGTTTATGCGGACGTTTCTGGATTACTTTTGTTAAAACACAATCCGTTTCTTCCAACGTAACTTTTTCTGCCATGCTTTTTCTTTTGCGATGATGTGAGCTTATGTTTGCGGTATGTAAGAAACCTGATACATCTTCTTCGCATATCAGTTTTAAAGCTTTTAGCGCACCACCGGATATTCGTTGTTTACTGCCGACAGTCTCAAGACAAAGTCGTTTGAAAGCTGCCTTTGAAGTCATGAATGTAAGTGAGCACAACCACACTGAAAGCGAGTTATACCAAGCTATAGGTAGAGAAAAGAAACCAATTCAACAAATATTTTCCGCTTGGTTTTATCGCGCGGTATATGCAACAGAAAATATCATAATCAAACTGAAAGATGAGTTACAACAGACCAAATTCATTTTGGGAATAGTGGGGAATGTGTGTCATATATTTACCCAAGACGAATTTGAGGGATTTATTTCAATATCACACGCCGAAGTGGATGTCTTACTACGAGTAACCATCCGTGCCTGCAACCGTTTGAGTTGGCGTTTCAAAACAGTTGACCAAGACCATTTTCTTATCAACATCATCAAACACTTAGACGGAGAAGACAGAAAGGCATGGATTCGCAAGTTATTTTTAAATAGGGAATGTTTACTTTGTATTTTATAGTTTTACGTTGCTGACAGTCTAATACCTACTGCTGGACTTGGCTTATTTGCTAAAACCGAAATATTGCAAGGGATGTATCTTCAGTTTGGGGAAGTTTCAAATGACAACAATGAACACAACGACTGCGACGAAAACTACCAATGGTGGAGTGTAAACCGCCTGTTGTGCGGGCGTTGCAAAAATGGGCGTTGCAAAAATAATAATGGTCATTCTTTGTTCAACTATATAAACTGCAATATTAGAGACAATGCAAAACTTATTATTAAAAATAGTATAGTATGGGTACACTTCAAACATGACATTATGCCAGGCTCAGAGATTTATATCAATTATGGTATACATGAAGATCATATTCATATTTAAAAATAAAAAAAATATTTTAAATGTATTTAAATGTATTGTTATTCGTCGTCGTCGTCGTCTTCAGGGCCAGCACCACGACCGCTTGCCCACAATTTCTGCAAATCTTCATTTCTGTTGTTTACTCGACTTTCCAAGCTCATAACAGAATTAGGTTTGCCAGAATGTGCGCCACGGATTACCATATCGTTGTTTATTAAAACTGCTGAAAGGAGATATGCCCTTGCCTGATTGTCATTTCGTTTCACGTCCAGTGTAAAATTTACTTCATTAACTGGCTCGTAGAAGGCATTGTTTATGAATGAAGATGTCGTTGCTCCGTAGCCAATAGGAAAAAACAATACGCGGCTTAGGGCGAAACTAGCGGCGTCGATATGCTTGTTGGAAAACAAAAATCGGTATCTTTCGAATCGCTGCCGAAACGATTTTCTCTGGCGGCTTGAATCTTCAGCTTCTGTCGGTTGTGCATTTAAAAACACGCGGCCGTTCAAGTTTGATTCTACAATATATTGACCTCTCTGAGGAGGGGAATTTCTGGTTGGTTGTATCGAGGCTAATGCGCAGAATTTTTCACCTTTTGCAGATCGAAATCCGGTTACACATTGTGTATCGTTTTGCGGGAACTCTTTGAAACTTGCGTCGACCATCATCCCATTCAATCTGTACTCTTGACCAATAACACTGTCAACAGCTTGTTGGGAAACAGAATCTTTGATGTTACGAACGCGATAAGTAATATACGGTTCACCGTTCAAGGTAATATTAGTATTACCATGGGCTACTTCAGCAAGTATTGGTGGTCCAGCAGCACCACTATGGTTGCAGATAACGGTTTGATTCACGAAGAAAGGGTTACGGCGAAGAATGATTTCTGTAGTATTGTAAGCTGGTAGTACTTGGGGTCCACCCAGCCAGCTACCTTCCATAGTTGAATTCAGCTCATATTTGATGGTGGCGGGCCTGTTGGGTTTCACCACATACGTAGAATTATTAGCAGCAGCTGCAAAACCGCTGCTATATCCCGCGGAAACATCGCCAGTGGCATTTTCAACATTTCCCGCACCAAGGGTCCTACGTTCTAGAATATTGGGCAGTAGTCCTGCTTTATATTCCAAGCTGTCTTTGTTCTCCAGTTTCGTTTGTAAGTCACGGAAACCTCCATTCGGACTTTCAGCAGCCCAGTTAAACACCGATCTAGCAGAGGCCCTTGCTTCCCTTGTGCCAAGATCATCGCTGCAGCCGATCGTTTCGGTTGATCCGTTAACGCCAATAGTAGCAAGTACAACTGGTTCAGAGAATAGAGTTGCATATGCTGCATGTTCGTCATTGTAAGTTACTGGTACGTTTACCAAAATATCAGAAATAAATTGCCCAGGGTTTCCAGGTAACAGGAATTTCCTGTCGTCTCCAGCGATTGTACCACTAACGCCAGCAGCCGGGAAATCCCTAGAATCCATAAATCGTAGCGGTTTAAATATTGTACTGTCTAGTTTCATATAATCAGTTCCTAAGGCTGCTGCTATACGATGTGTTGCATCGTTTCCAAACAGAAGCCGTGATTCCTTTTCTTTTGTAAACATCTAAAATTCATAATTTGACAGGGTATTAGTCGTAGGTATCACAACTGGAACGACCATATCTTCTATATCTTCAATATCTGAGTCGTCGGAGGAGTCTGGGTCTGGTTGCCTTTTACGTTTTCCAAACAAAGATTGTAATTTGTGCGAAACCCCACCAATTCCAGCCTGACCAACGTTTATAGCTGCATTAAATAAAGACGGTGCAAGGGTTGTTGCCACCTTTCCAGTCATGTCTGCAATAGTCCCCCCTCTTAAATACTGTAAATGGCGTGGTCTTTGCATCTATGGAATAAAATAAGGTTTTGGTATACCATAACCATTTAACGATTTTCGCAAATATTTATCTCTCGCAATCTCTGCATCGTTGCTAGCTTGCCAACCCATACCACGCAAACCCAAACCACGCCGTGGGAAAAAACGCGGCGGGTTTATACCCATAGGACTAGGATAAAATCCAGGGTAAAATAATCCACCACGACCCCGTCTAAAACCAGTATCGGTTGCGACCAGAAATCCAGATCGTAGCATGTCTTTTAAAACTGCCTCCCATATAGCTGTATCACCCATCTAAAAATTCAGGATTTTATACGTAAACCCAATGCTACTTCAGGTGTGTCAAATAAAACGGCCTCACCATTCTCCCAAGCCAATTTTAATTTTAGTTCCTGTCGTCTCTCCCCCTTTTCACTGATAAGCCTCCAATCTAACTCCTCAGTTTGTAAATGGTGGTCGTAACCCTCAACCCCCGGGCTTCGAAACGTAGCAAGCACAAACTGTTTTTTATCAACAAAATTATCGGTATCAGACGGGATGATTGTATTATGAAGGCTGGTGTTGATCAATAAAAGTTTCACCGAAGCCGGCATGATTGGCCGCTTACGAAGATGTATTAAAGCCTGATTGTCGCTTGATATCTGGACAAGATTTTCTGGTAAAGGTGGGATGGATAAATTCACGTTTTTCAAAGGGGCATGGTTAAGTTGGTCGTAATTAAATGGACGGCCACCAAGCTTAAACCCCAAGTCGCTGGAAACCAACAACGTTACTGGTTTTTCCGTGTTCCTCCAATATGTGGCAAATAAATTCCAACCCACGCTTGTGTATTCATAATAAACATTAAACTCAGGACATTGGCGTTTAATGTTAGCCAAAACGTCTATAAAATCCGTATAATTTTTCAATTCTGGTAAAAACGTGTGAAGTGTATATTTTAATGTTGTTTTCGCTCCAGTTAAAGCAGCAGCATTCTTTTCGTCTTCGTCGCCTTCTAACACGAAGACAGTTAGCTGTTTTTTTGATGAAAATTCCACTAGTTTGCCTCTGACAACAAGGTATGACACGGCCATGTTTTTAATACCAATTGGTTTTTCAAACGTTTTCTTGAATATACCATCAACACTCTGTCCAGTAAGAGTAATCTCCATCTATAAAGTAGTGGCATAACTATAAAGCGATCTGGCGTTGGTATTAAACTTGACGGTAGCAACACCCGTATCGGGTATAAAACAGTAATAGCTTGCGCCTGGTCTAGTTTCAAACTCAATGTTCATGTCTTGATAATCAGTTTTCTTTCTGGTTAAAGCAATACACGCTTTTGCGGCCGACACTACTTGCGTTCCCATTATTTGTACCGCATAAAAATAGCCACCCATAAGGATCCCATCAAGCAGGGGGATTTTAATAGCAGGGTTGCCATCAACAAAATACCCAGAAATCATTCTTGGAGAATATGTCTTTCTACCATCGTCTCCTTTAAAACTAACGATATCCTCAGTTGCAAAGTCGTGCTTGTAACTATATTTGCCTCGATGTCGGAAGAAGCCGTTGTTCACACTCTCAGGGACACTCTTTTTTGACGCAAAGTAAGTATTGGTCGAAGTGTCTGAAATTACGGTTCTTGTTTCTTTGTCAGACAACTGTGTGTAAGAAGTAGCATTTCTAGAATACACATATTTTGATAGCCCCTTCTTGTTTGCATAAATTGTATTGCCTGCCACCCCGTAATGAAATGTCAAACGGATTTCAAGCTTGTTGGGATAGCCATAAATCTCTGGTGCATAAAGGTATGAGTTGTTTTCTATGTTATGACCATTGAGAAGCAATAGGTTATACCCTGACGCCATTAGCCTCACGTTTTGGGCCTCCGATTGTTTTGTTATTTCTCTTAGTGGATCATTAAGGATGAAATAGCTCTGGTCGTTTTTCAAGGGTGGGTCGACATAAAATTGTTTGGCGAGACGGGTATGAAGTCTTCCCCTTAATGTAACATGATTGTCTGGACGGGTTATAGTTATTTTGTTATCGGTCTGGTAGAATTTGACTTCGTTCGACGTCCAATTACTAGGTCTGTTACCCTCCGAGTTCGGTCTTGCTTCACAAACAATTTTGGCAACTTTATCCCACTCAACATCTCCCAATTCTGATTTATTAATCTCAATCTTCGGACCACCAAATATGTCGTTGTCAACCTTAAACACGGGTGATACAGAAGGCTGGGATGTGTTCTGACCCCACCATCTTTCACCCCCATTTTCAATAACGCGAACTGCGCCATTTACTTCCAGTGTCCCAAACCCATACGACGTGTATGATGGAAATGCATCTAGGGCTTTTCCATCCCACCCATCTCCAACTAGATTTGGTAAAATACCCAATTTCGCGCGCTTGCTTGGCACCCCATAACCAATGTGTGGGTACAGGGTTCTCTTTAAAGCTTGTGGGACGTAATTGTCACCTTTTGATACACCCAAAGCCAACATACCTTGAACTTGAAACGATGAATTCTTGAAACTGAAACGACTGTTTAACGCTTGAATTTGAACTGATTTTAAAATTTCCTTCGCAATTTTATAACCGCAGTGACGCATAGAAAAGAAATCTGTGAGTAATAGAAATCTGTGAGTAATAGAAATCTGTGAGTAATAGAAATCTGTGAGTAATAGAAATCTGTGAGAATAGATCTGTGTGAAATCTGTGAGATTTTCTATAAAAGGGAAGGGTTTTGTATAAGGGTTAAACATGGCTAGAGCAAAGTGTGCTGCATGCAAACGCACGTTTAAAGGCGAAAAAGGCGTTAAAATTCACCAAAGAAGCTGTGGTCAATTAAAGTACATCTGTAACCAAGGTGGGTACCGCAGAGGACGAGGTATATCAAACCGTATTGCAGACGGTAGGCGTACATTTAACAAAGTTAAAGATCTTGCTGGTAGATCCAGTAAAATAATTCAATCTGGAACTAAACTACTCGAAGAGACTTTAGGGGACAGCCGCGTCTTGGTCCAAGATATCGGTAGTTTAGCACCCCACCTATACGAACTTGGTAATTTAGTCAAGAAAACTGTTGGACGGGGAAATAAACCCATTTCCAGATACTGGTCAAAGCGTGCCAATTCAATCTACTTGCAACGGGCTGTTGCAGGTTTGCCGTGCATACGGTATTAAATTGCCTGCACAGGCATCTAGTACAGTTCGTTATCACGCCAGAGGTGGTTTTATTGGTACCGTGGCAAGTTCTGTCCTCCCAGCTATTATACCATTTATTGCTAACAAAGTGTTAAAAAAAACTGGTATACTTAGTAAACTTGGCTTTGGTATTGGCAGAATTGAAAACGAAAGTGTGGCTAGTGCGTGGTTTTAAAATGGAAAAAATGGAACATGACTTTTTAACATGGGCAAATAGGGGTGGTTTTATATCTGGAATGCCTGAAACAATTTTGACTAAAGTAGATGGCCTGGCGAATGCCGGGTTGGTTAAATTACAAAAAACATATTATAAACTGCCAAACAAGCAACAACGACGTTTTCAAGCTTCTATGGATAATGCAGAACGCCTAGTTTCCGAATTTGGTAGTTCAGCCATTCCACACCTGCAAAGCTTACAAACTGATTTAAGACAAGCAATGCCACCAATACCACGACCACGACCACCACGACCACCACCACAACCACCACAACCACCACAACCACCACAACCACCACAACGACCAATACCACCACGACGACCACAAGCACTAATACCACTACCACTACAAGCACCACAAGCACAACTACCACTACTACCACTACTACAAGCACAAGCACAAGCACAAGCACAAGCACAAGCACAACCAACAAAAATACCAACACCTGTACGAAAAAAACAACGATACGCGCGTAAAGAAGTTGGCGCTATGGAAGAATACAACGAAAGAGAAAATGTAATTCCTCGAGTCAATTTGATGAATTTGCATGATCACAATCTTCGAGATAGAAAGAAGAAGAGGAAGAAGAAGGGCAAAGGTTTTTTTGGCGACGCTGCTCGTTTTATAACGAATCCTGTAAAATATGTAGATAACTCAATCGAAAGGAAAATTATGGGAAAACTAGATACTCCAGGTGCCCAAAAAGGGATAAACATGGCCTTGAAGGCTATCAACACTGGTTCAAAAGCGTTATATGGTATAAAAAATGCTGTTGACGACATTGATGACGACGACAACTTTTCCAGCGAGTCATACGACTCGCAAGATGAAGAAATAGTAAACGAAATTGAAGAATATGAAGCTAACCAGAAAAGACTGAAACGTGGAGAACACATATCATGGGACAACGTATTTTTTTAGGTAAAATTATTTGCATTTTATTTCGTCAAATCAAAAATAATTGTTTTAAACCATTCTGGTATTCTATTTAGTGAACATGTCCACACATCTCCCATCAAATCAATATCTTTTGGCCACGAAATTCTTGCTTTAGTGTCCTCTCTGCCAAATTTCTTGATCATGCTTTTTACTATCGTAAGGGCGTTGTCTAAGGTGGTGGTGGTGGTGGCGGTGGTGCTGGTGGTTCTTCTTAAAGCTAGTTCCAAGTCTTCTTTGTCTAACATGTGACTCATGGCGGCAATGTTTCGGTTGGAAACATACGTTGTTCCTCCAAACGCGGGCGGCTGCTTTACCGGCTTATAAGGAGGTATTTGTTTAAAATGACCATAGAAGCAGTCTCTCAGAAACTGCTGTATCCGCCCATACCCGCCATTACCAAAATGGCGTCTACAGGCGGATACGTTAATTTCATCGTGTGACAAAAGGACTGCCATTTTTTCGGGCCAAGTTTTGCATAGAGCGATGGATATGTCGTCGTCGTTTAAAAGTTGGTGAACATAGCTTTCATTTAAGTAGACCTTAAAAAGATAAAAAAAACCCCAACTAAATAATGAAATTGTAATTTTTTAAATTACAATTACACATTTAGTACCTTGTCTGTAAACCAATTAGAATACCAATTTTGTAACGGTAATGCGTTGTTAGGTTTGTTTACTTCTCCCGTGTAGAAATCCCCATAAACAGGTCGCCAGGAGTATTCGGTAATGCTGTCATCGACAAACCTCTTTGGATTCATTTCAGTGGAAAACAGGATAAGTTTGGCAAGTGCGACGCTTGTCTCAAGCTCCAACTCTTCGATGTCGACGCACTTTCCAAACTTAACCCATTTTCCTCTGCTTTTTAATTCAATGTATCGGTTGAAGTCTCCTTCCTCTTTTTGGCTACTGGCAGGCGTTAACCAACTTGGTAGGTTTGCGTATTTCGAGTTTGTCGTTATAATGACCGTTTTCGATTTCACCTTCTCGAAGTGGCCGTACAACTTCCTACCACGGATTGTTCTCCCCTCGAGAATAATCCTACTCCGCGACAACTTCAACAAAGTCTCGTCACTGGCATCCCCAAACACCACACAATCCGAATCGCCTGCATAGGCGAGAATTTTTGAAATGTCCTCTTCAAAATCAGGGGGATCGAAAATGTCTAAAATGTTTTTCAGGCAAGAAATAAAAAGGCTTTTGCCGGTTCTAGTGGGTCCAGAAATTACAATTAAATTTGATCGATTGTTTACACCCGACAAAGATAAACCGATGTACCTACAAAACTCAAAAGGGGAGATGCCGTTCGCGTGAAAAAATTTAACCCAAAAATTACCCCAATACTTTAAACGTTGTGCCGAGCAAATTGGGACATCTCTTAGGCCATATTTGTGTATAATGTCCCAATTTGCTGGGTCAAAATAAAAAGAAACGAAATTTAACTTATCTGACAGATTTAAAGGGTCACGAGTTTTCATTATAGATAACGCAGCTTCGCTCGTTTCTTGTAGATACTTACAATAGTGAACGTCGCTGCGCCACAATATTTTGTATTGAATGTTTAATTCTCCCCGCTCTTTATATTTCTCTACCCACTTTTGTAATTCCCCCTGGGTGGTAAGCCCCTTAGTTAAACATAAATCTCGCCAAAAATTCCTATCGGGTTTCACCCCTGCCTTAATTATTTGGAAGCAACCCCAAACTACAGTCGCTTTATTCTCTAAATAAGGCAGCAATGTGGTTAAATCAGTAATCGTAAATTTAGTCAGGCAATGAGGCGCGGACGGTAAATCTTTGTTGGTGTAGGCAAGCGCAATAAAACAGGGGTGCGAGTCTTGAGGACACCAGATATAGACACCATCAAACAGGTCCTTCAGCTTCTCGACCAGGGTAGATATTATATATATAAATTTAAAAAGAATCGACCAAGAACAAGTATACATCACACACTTAGCCCTTCTTTGCTGCCCCTTGGTAGCAAAATCAAACGAAGATTGCGTTTCATCTGACTTAAAATTCACACAATTTTCATTCAGACCTTCAAAACCCACAGATTTGAGAAGGGGGAAAGGGAAATTTTCGGCCAAGTAACGACAAGCCTCTGCCGATGATAGTTCGTGGCACTCTGGGGGCAAGCAGCAACCATTGAGCCTGTGTTGTTCAGACAATTTGTAATAATCCTACAAATTTTAAAAAAAAATTGTTTGAGCGCCAAATTCAAATTCTCACGCGCCAAATTTTCACGAGCGTCAAATTCAAATTACCTGCATTTTAACCCAGAATAATTCGTCGAAGTCGTCGCCTCCAAATGGCCGTTCTGTTGTCCACACGTCTTTACAATGTAGATAAGTAGTTTTAAATTTTGTGGTGACAATTAGGTCAATTAATGTCTTTGTTGTTATTGTCACGCGAGTTGGTTCTCTGATAATGTTTTGCATACTAAATAGATCAAATATATTCAGCAGATGTTTTGTTTTATAGGGAATATCTGCTGTTTCTTCGTTTAGATCAAGCAGGTTGCAGTTAAAGTCGCCAAGGAGGAAGATATTACTAGTTTTCATCCAAGCCTTTTCGAGTACATCATGTAGATTTCTGAAAAAATTAGGCGATTCTAGTTCTGATCTGTACATAACCGAGAATAATGAGTTGGTCGTCGGAAATTTCACCTGAATCCAAATTGCTTCAAGGTCGTCTTTAGCGAGGTCTTTCCTCTGAATTACCTTTAGATGTTCAGCATAGTATAAAATACATCCTCCACCTCTGCATTTAGTTCTGTCTCTGCGAATAAATTTTAGTCCATCTATATGTAGATTTTGATCGCCAATACTAGGGTTTAAATGCGTCTCTGTTATCCCAAGAATATCAAATTTACAAGTAGTTTGAAGAACTCTCAACTCGTCCATCTTATTTCTGAGACTACAGATATTCAAGTGCGCGACTCTAAGATCCTTGGGAGCAGCATTGAACTCGCAAGCTATATCGTACAAATAATCGTGATTTATAGTCGCACCTGCAGGGACGTCACATATCGGTGGTCTTGTGTCGGAGTTGTTTAAATCTAAGTCAGCAGCTGGTTGCCATTCTTTTGTATAGTTTTCATTTAGAAACGGGAGAGAGCAAAGCGAACATAACCAATCAATGTCAGGGTTCTCCAGATAATACTTAAACGTCGCCTTAGACATGTTCAGGCATTTAGCGTGTGACCACATATTACATTCAACACACAAGATGGCGTCTTGGTTGTTGCGAACGGTTTTAGTACATTCCTTGCATGGATATTTAGGAGTTCGTTTCCCAATAGGTCCTGGATTAGACTGAATGTCTCCACACAAAATAATGCGATTAATTTGGAAACTACTCATCCCTTTCGTGTCGTAGGGAGCTCTGGAAGTTAGGTAAGATCTACCACGTCCACAAAGATGTCTTCGATATAATGCCCTGATATCATGCCCTGATTTTATACTACAAATGAATGCCAATCTTAGAAAGCTTTTATAGAAATTTGTAAAGCATTCAATGTTATTTCTTCAATATTATTTCGACTATTTCTACAGCAAGAAACCCTTGCTATTTCTTGATGATACTCTTAGTGAAGTTGGAATTGGAAAGCAGCAGACTGGTCTCTGAGTAGTAGTCCTGTGTAGACACAAACAGAATTAATTAACCAACAAAATACAAGAAAATGACTAAAGTTAATTTGGTATTACGTTATTTAAGCATGTATGGATCATCTGTGCATTTACAGGCGTAAACGTCGAGATTGGATGGACCCCAGTTAATTAAGCACCAAGTCTCTGCTGATGAGCGTGACGGGCGGATTCCGTGGACCCAAAGCGAATATCGCGTCACCTGAGTCGAAAACAGAACTCATCAGATGTGACGAAATATAAGCATTATACTAAAGGCTGATTGGTTATTGGTTGAGTCAATGAAGATGTCCACAGACATAAATATAAACTAACGCCTGCTTATATGCAGGCTAAACTGAGAAGAATTTGGACATTTACACTGTCTTGATAGAAAAATGATTATGTCCTAAATAGTTTGGTAATTTACATATCCACGTACCTTGAATAATCACAGTAAATGTTTCACCAGGTGCAGTGTATCCACTAATTTCTGCCCTCAATGAATATGTTCCATTATCAGATAACGTCGTGTTCTTTATTCTTTAACACTAAGGTTGCTCGTCCTTCAAGAGATGCTCTTGAATCAAAGATATCCAACAGTCAACAGAAATGTATTCTCCCTTTCGGAAGAGGCAAAAGCAACATTTGCGAACATTCATGACGATTGGGAAATGAATATTTGCAAGACTTTCCAACACGACGTACTTCTCAGTGGTAACTATTTCATAATTACTATATCACATATAGTATATCACATATACTATACAATTGAACAGTATTAACTTGGTAAATCATCTACTATATTTGGAAACCTGTTTTCTTATTTAATATCGTTTGTATTAATATTGGGCAAAGAATGTATACATGCATGCATCATGAACCAGAAAGAGTTCACAAATGAAAAAGACACATCAAGCTTGCATTAGTAGTACCATCACTGATCAGTTCTTAGCCGGAGAAAACAAGTATTCATGTGCTTCACAACCAATATACGGCATTATATAACAATTTAATGCTACTATATACCATGATTATTTTTATTTTTTCGCCACACAAAATTGCATTATTGCATCATCTCTTCAGGCCTTGCGAAACTGTAAAGGCATGTTTTCGAGTTCTTTTGCCTTTGACCGAATTGGGTTGAGGTGTTTTCCGACGGTATTGGTGAATTCATGAGTAGTTGATCAGAAATCGGTATTGGTGAATTCATGAGTAGTTGATCAGTAATGTTGCTGACAAGGTTTGTCCATGAAGACACAATAGACGAATTTATTACAGACGTGAAAAAATGCCGTGTTGACAGTACCTATAGACCACTTGCACTTATTCCCTTGGTGGAGGACAAATGCTTATAAACTATAGAATTTTCATTAATTATTTGCTCTGTTGAACGTCGGAACTTTGAAGTTGTCCTCCAGATGCACCGTGTTGACGTCATCTGCAAGAGGTCTATAGCCTCTAAGAAGTTTGACTTGAGGACTAGAGACACAAGAAAGGGCCACAGTATATCAAAGAACATATACTGTACGTACTGTTTACCTAGTAACGGCTTTCTCCTTGTTTGAATAGCTTTACCTTTTGCAAGTGACCGAGTTGTTATACAGTAGTATTTATTTATTTGATCAACAACATCAATACCAGCTTTGGTATATAGGATACAAACGTGACACTAACTACAACTACATGACATATACATATTACATATATATAAAGTTAATTTCTATTATCTTAACGTTAAGTTATCAAAAATTGTTAAAACATCGAAACAGTATTTCCCTGCCAAAGCCATAACTGTTCTGTCTTGCATAGACATAAGGTACATAAAAATATCTTGGGAATTAAACAATTTGAATGAACTATTTACTTTATATAGGTTATCAATAAAATTTACTCTGAGATCGGCGAACTTTGTGTTTGTACATGACGTTAAAAAGTGTTCTTCATTCCCGGTCTCGTTAAGATCGCAATGTTTACATAGTCTATTACTGTATGAAACATTGCTGTATCGACCAGTTTCAACAGGTAATCTATGAGCTGATCTAGTAGTTGATCAGTTAAAGCGGCTGACAATTGTCTCCATCATATTAAAACATGCTTACAAAGGCTTTACAATGTTACAACTGCACACAAGCTATTTCAAAACAGATTGGCCCTGGCCTTGCTGCTTTATAGTCCGACAACTACAAAATGCAAGTATAATAATAACCACCGAATAGAGCAAATACCGGTAAGATATATCAATTGTAAACTGAACAATGAAATACGATTGACGGAAGGTGGAAACAAAAAATGTTTCACCAAACAAGAAATATGACGTGTTAAACATAATGCACCTTATCAAATTAATCAAATTTGACAGTTTCTTTGTGGAATCACTACAACTTCGCACTTTTCATATAAAAGAAAATGAAATTCACAAGTACTGTATAAAGGCCAGAATGGTATTTACCGGACTGCCGATATATGTCAATGTGATCGGCTGATAACTGATAAGCCTGGAAGTTGCTGATTATCGGCTTCTACCGATTAATTTCCAATTATCAGCTCATCCCTACCCCTTATCCCTCACAAGCATCGAAAAACCTCTGGCACCAAGGGTACATTAGGCTGTAATTATACAATCAATGCTGAGGTTTGAGGGTTTTACCTATAACCTTACTAACTTGGGAGGTTTCATAAGAAAGTATAAAGAAACATATCTGCAATTACCAAATGTTGAAGGTTGTTGTATGTGCACATGTGCATGCATGCACATTGGTTGAATATTAGTCCTTTATGTTCTAGGCTAACTGTAGTAAATTCTTGATGTATGTTGTACATCAAAAGCTTGCTTTAATTTGTTTGGGGAACTACAGTTTACCATTACTGGTGGGTTCAGCATATTCTACTCAACTAACTCAAGATAGACAAAAGCTATACCTCTACTTTTCTTTTGAGGGCACTACCAGGCCAGTGTACCTTTACCCAAAATGGTTTTGCCAACTGATTAATAATAGCTGAAACAATTTATCCTCCTTTGTTCTTCATGGGAATTATTGGGAGATACAATACAGTATCTAGAAAGAAGAAAGAGGGAAACCATCTTAATTAGTAAATAATGATTGATGATGAGTTTGTGAATCAGATCTATGACCTATTTTGTACATGTGAGTTGAAATTGAAGTGTACCTTATTGCTTAGTCCAGTGTATTATTCTACACCATAGGTACTGTGTTATTTTATATGCAATATAGTACTGTTATGCACAGTACTGTACTATACTTTAAATTCTGTATTTCAGTTTTGTGAGAATGATCTTAATTATTACAATTACTTCTTTTTGACTGTTTGATATTAGGTGAAATTGAGATAAATCGAGAAGGATTGATTGATAAAGTTAAGGATATTTTTAATAAAGCTTTTGGTAAGAATGCTCTAAATTTTGCTTTTGATGATTGATAGCGCGCATTCTCTTAGTTTTAGTAAAACGTGTTTACAATTAACCCATTATTTTGGCATTTATAAATAGGGAGTGCAAGTAAAAAACAAGGCGTGGCTTTGCCATATCAAAGCATTGTTAGTGGCACATCAGAATATTGTATGGAAGGATTGCCTGATGGTCTTAACTTAAGAAAACCAAGAGACTACGGATCAGTTCAACAGAAACGAATTATTTCATGTGAAAAAACAATTAAGGTGGTACGTTTCTTGTTTTTAAGGTGGTCTTATACAAAAAAATCATGGCTCAGGTTGAATTTTAGTAAATTTCTAAAAGTTGATCATTCGAACCTTTAATCATTGCTGAATCTGAATATCAAGTTTTTATTGCTATATCGTACATATAAATGCTTCAAAACAGACGAATTCCAACGCCACCTGAGTTTTTGATGTTATGAAAATTTTTGCCTCTATTTGACTTCTGTTATCACGAAGTACTTCCTTAAATTCTCTAATAACCGCTGGATAGCCCTGTCGTCAAAACAACTGTGAAACGTTCACGAGGGACGAATAGAAAAGTGAATCTTAGCTCTTGATTTTGGTGGGATTACTGGTTGTTTTTATCATTTTGTGATTGTTACTTATTACTATCGTGGGGAAACCGAAGAAAACCAAGCCACAAAAGAGAAAATTCTATGGCAATAGGTTCTCAAATGCTAAGAAATCTGACGATGTTCAGTCGAAGCGTCCTCGTGCTACAGATGAATTCTCGCCACCAGTGTCTGCTTCTGCAAGGAAAATTCCCGTGCCTGGTCAACGAACGGCCAGCCAAACTTGCGGAGATATATCGTCGCCTAATATCAGTGGATATCGTCTGGTTGATATATGAATGTATATGCAGAAGAGAAAGTTGTGGTGGTAAAGAAAGAGTGCATTGGACATGTACAGAAACGAGTGGGGACAGCATTGAGAAAAAAGAAGAAGGAAAAGAAAGGGCTTGGTGGCAAAGGAACGTTGACCGATTCGCTAATCAACAAACTCCAAAACTATTATGGAATTGCAATAAGAAGTAATACTGGTAGTGTTGCAGAAATGAAGAAAGCTACTGTAGCTAGTTTCTTCCATTGTATCTCCTCCAATAAGAGATGTCTTCATAATAATTGCCCTGAAGGATCTGACAGCTGGTGTGGATACAAGAGAGACCTCGCCAATGGAACCACACTGTACAAACCTGGTACTGGTCTGCCCGATCAGGCGATTGCTGAAATAAAACCTATTTATACCAGACTCACAGACAGTGCCTGACTTGAGAAGTGTTTGCATGACAAGACCCAAAATGCAAATGAGCGTCTAAACGGGATGATTTGGGAGAGAATTCCAAAGGAAGTGTTTATTGGTGCCGACACCCTACAGTTAGGAGTCCATGATGCTGTGGCCCATTTCAATATTGGAAACAAAGCCTCACTTGACATTTTGAGGGAGCAGGGTATCAACCCAGGCATATTCTGCACCAAAGGAATGGACATGGCTGACCATCTAAGAGTGCGCAAGGCTGAGTACAAAGCTACAGATGCAAACAAGACGCGAATAAATATTTTGCGGGGGAAAAGGAAGAAGAGATGATAAAGCAAGGGGAAAAGAGGGTGTCACCTATGCTGCTGGATTATTTTGACATAGCAACACATTGTGAGAAATGAAAATGACATTTAACAATCATGAAACTTAAAAATTTCCAACATTTCAGTGTTATCATTTCATTGGCGGGGCTTTACCTGAAAAACAGGCACTTTTTGTTTCGGCTATAAAAATTACAGATTTAATCTATGCCATAACAACTAATATATTTTTGGAAAGCTTATGAGCTAAAGATTCTAAATATGATGAGTAAAACAGCATGTAACTTGACACCAGACTGTGAAATGGCAGCTTGCATATCAACACCTGTTACTACTTGAGAAAAGATTTATGCATGTAGAACAATAATTAAAATACCTTCCCACTGTTATTCAAATGGAAATAGGTTCCTTATTGATATAAATGAAGCATTTTACCAAATTTTGATATGGCATGCTAAAACACCGGCCTGAAGTTACAGGGTAAAAACTGGGTGACTTTTCATTTCATATATTCTTTATGAGAGTCATATGGAAAATTCCTTCATTCATATCAATTATCTCACTTTGAACGAACTGTCCTGAAAATTTCAGGTCAATAGCTCAAATCCTTCTCAAGATATCTTTTCTCAAAGGTCATAATACTGCGTTTTGAGAAAAACAGCCTAAAAGTTAAGTAATAATATCGATTAATGATTACTTAGAAAATCTCATGTTACTTGCATGGAAAAAGTTCACAGTTTGGTCCTAGGAGCCCAGGGTAGAAAATCAAAAAGCTCCAGCTTCATATGTGACTCCTTCAGACTCCCAAAGGGCTTCCTCCTGTTGGGTATGTAAAAGCTTCAACCCTTGGTGGTGCTTCTTTTCCTTCGCAGTAGCTTGGTTGTCTGCTTTTCACAACCGATTTCTATCTTTGAGCTCCACAGCATGATCAGTGTGTGTGCCACTAGGTATACAGAGTTTCTCCATTATCCTCTTTCTACTTTCTGCCCCTTTACGGAAGTGACATACTGCTCATGCAGCAGCATATTGGACAACTTTGGACCCATGAGGTTTGTGTTTGGGGCATGGCACCCAAACCATAGAGTTTATGCACTCATTTGGGTTTTGAGTGGTCCCACGAACACATCTCTGCAGAAGACTGGTCTCACTAAGTGTCATAAAAGTTGTCCGCAAGGCACAAGAGTTCCAGGAATACCTCTGGTAAACAATCACCCTTGTAAGTAGTTGTGCCTGTTGCTCGATCCTGCTGCCACTTACACCAAGAACTTTCTCCTCGAGGACAAAAGCGGTGCTGTTTAGCAGCATATTGCTAAGTGTAGTAATTAATAAACAAAATATACTCAGACTGTTTAAATCTTTTTCATTTTTCTACTGGGTGGTAAATATATAAGTAATACAAAGAAAGGCAAATTTTTGGAATGTTCCCCACATCCAAATTTTCTCACCTTTACATTTATTCACAGTGGAAAATACTGATGATAAATTCTTTACATCAATAAGCCGGTATTCTATTGCGTTTTTATCTCCTTTCTCTTCATCAGAACTACCAGAGGATTCATCTATGGAAATACGAGACTTCATTTTCTTTCTTGACGAACTTAAAGGTTGATTGAGACTTTCCTCCACAGAATCTGACCCTAACTGTTTATATAAATCCATCGGTTCCTCTCTCTACTGCAGCCTTTTTCTCCACACATTCTCGTTTTCTAAGGGCTCCAGCAAATCCTTCACCTTTCCGTTTTACCCTATAGAGGCTTCTTTGTTTCTTACCAGGCATTTTCAATGTGAATTTGTACAGCGGTTGAGGTATAAGCATAGAATAAATACTGTGGTAGTGTCGTATAAAGCTTCTCGCCGAAGTGATTCAAAACGGTGTACTTTCATGTAAGAATATCCAAAATAACTAGGTTAAGGTTCCGGGGTAATGTTCCGGGGCATCAGAGGATATTCAAAATTCGGGAGCACAGAAGAGCGAAAACAAAAGAAAAACAAAAAAAGCTATTTCTCGTTACCATGGCAACGAGACTTGATTTGTATACCTGCCGTAAAAAAACGTTTAATTTTCACAAAAACCATGAAATTATCGTCCAAAAACATTTTCTACCGTAAAGTTAAATAACTGAAGTTACTGATTTTGAAGAAAACAAAAAAATTAGTTTTCTTGCCAAATTCAGGTAAAGCCCCGCCTTAAAGCAATAACAGGAACAGCAACAACAACAGCAACATCAAGAACAGCAGCAACAACAACAACAACAACAACAACAACAACAACAGCAACTGCAGCAACAACTGCAGCAGCAACAACAACAGCAGCAGCAGCAACGACAACAACTGCAACAACAGGAACAACAGCAGCAACAACTGCAGCAACAACTTCAGCAACAACAGCAGCAAGAACAGCAACAACAACAACAACTGCAACAACAACAACAACAACAACAACAGCAGCAAGAACAGCAACAACAACAACTGCAACAACAACAACAACAACAACAACAACAACTGCAACAACAACAACAGCAGCAGCAAGAACATCAACAACAGCAACAACAACATCAACAGCAGCAACAACACCAACAACAACATAACCATGAATCAAACAAAGCAGTTAGCAACTCGTCTCTTGTTCCTGGTACGTGGAGTTGCCGAGAAAGACTATGAAAGACTCAAATTTTATGAGGTTAATGACAAGTCCGTGTTGTGTTGTATTGTGTTGTGTTGTGCTGTGGTATGTTATTGTATTGTGTTGTGCTGTGGTATGTTCTATTGTGTCGTGTTCTGAAGTGTCGCGTCGTATCGTCGCATTGTGTCGTACCATCTGATGTTTTGTATTACACCATACAGTATATTGAATGGTTGGAAAAAAAGGTGCTTGTTCAAAATCATTCCAAAACTGAAGGATCCTGCGCGGTTGGTTATCTCAAAAGAATAGGTCTTACTTAGGTAATAGATTACTGTACGTACTACAAACGCCACAACACGTATTATTTTAAGAAAAGTACTGTATGTATAAATTATTATTTTCATTTATTAATGTTGTATGTTGTATCATTTTAGTAAACGCAAATTTGTTCCAAAGTCATTACAAGACAGGAAATTGGAACCAGTAAAAACGTCAACAAACGGAAATTGTTTGTATAGTGCAGCCAGTTTTGTTATAGACCACGACGAGGACGACGATTTCATGGAACTTTTTCTTCGCTTATATTCCGTGGTATTTCCTGTCTTGAATGAAGAAAGTATCACTGAAAAGGTACGAGAAATTTTATTTTATTTTTTCTAGCGTTTTAAATGGTAAAAAATGGAGCATTTTGATTGGTTTGCTAGCGGTCATCCAAAAGTGATCAGTGCAGACCGCTCGCGGTTAATTTTAATTCTATTTTGAAAGAAATCAATTGTCTTTGCATAGCGTTTAGACTTTCAAAATATTTTTGAACGTCTTTCTCAAGCATAAATTGAAAGTCTTACGCTTTTGTTTTTAAAAGTATTTGTCATCAATCCTTTGCTAGCTTTATTATACAATTATTGTAGCAAGATCTCGGTTTAATATTTTTAATATGTTTTTTAATATGTACGAAACTCGTTATGCAAGCTCGTCCCGTAGGGTCAGGACACCGGACAGATATTGTCGTAAGTCTTCTGGTTTTTACAGTAGTGTTGTTGGGCAATAATAAAATGAAGTCAACATATCTTTATACTGTGTTCCTTTGTTCGTTGGTTAGTACAGTAATATTTTTATGCTTACCTTTCACCATGCTTTAAATTTACAAAACGTTTTGGAAATTCATGTCTGCATGCTCTTCCAAATATTCCTGTTTCATCTAGGCCTGAGAATCTTTGCTTGGACCGAAGAGCACTGCCAGCTAAAAAATTGTGACAATCCTGTGCAAAAAATATGTTGTTTAAGTTAAGCTGCTGTACAACATTGCAATATTGACAGCAACATTGCATTTTTTACTTACAAACAATTCACAACCACACCTCAGCAGGTTGCCTAAAAGTCTCATTTTATGTCTCTACATAATATGAAGTTCTATTCCAAAATATAACACTTAAATTCGACTAGTAGAACTTCGCAATATGCGACGTCCAACATTGAAAGAGATTTTTAAAGCAACCTGTCGTGGAATGTCGTGAACCATTGCAGCAACGCTAAGGTCGATATTGCAAGGTGCCATGGCAAAAACTATTTGGGTTGACCATAAGAAAAATGCAAAAGACAGCATATACATAAAAACTACAAAAAAATAAATATCGATATTGACTAAAAAACAAACAAACTGGTATCGTACACTGTTGGTATGTCTATCTTTATAATTGTTTACAAAATCATCCACGACTTGTTGTTCAGCAAAAAGTAGACCTGATCGCGCTGGAGGTAGCACACTGACGCCGGATGATTTTTTTCTTGGTAGACCAAAGAGTGCATCAACAGACTCAAGTAAAACACCATTTTGCTTTAAGACAAAAAATAATCATTATGACAACTACTGTATTAATTCAATAATATTTAATAATGGTTGCTAGTATACTGTACATTCACACATAGTCACATACATACATACATACATACAGTGACTTGTAGCCCTATAGTATGTGGTATCTTACCCAAATTCCTATTACCGTAGTGTGTATGCTAGACTGCTTTATAAGAAGGTTGAAGGCATCCTTGGGTGTGTTACCCAATTCTTCTCCTGGCATTACCATCATTTTACAGTATGTGTTGTATATTATATCGTGGAATTGTGTACTATATATATATATATGTACTATATATATATATACGCACTTCACACAATCTGAATGTATTTCACCGATGCTGTCCCACATGCGGTTGTCACCGACGATCGCATGTGTATAAGTAATTCATGAAATTCATTCAGATTGTTCCAAGCTACACTGATGAGCTGTTGTACAGCGAAACACCGTGTCTATAGATTGAACTATATATATATATATATATATATATATATATATATATAACAAATAGATTCCATTTTTTTGTTGTCTGTTCAATTATAGATGCACAGATGACGTCACAACGTGGTAAGAACAAAAAAGTGGCCCACGAGACGCAGTC
Source organism: Paragorgia papillata (assembly GCA_035771165.1). NCBI lineage: Eukaryota > Metazoa > Cnidaria > Anthozoa > Scleralcyonacea > Coralliidae > Paragorgia > Paragorgia papillata. Next base: position 767,347 of record JAWNZC010000105.1, on the reverse strand, counting down.
GAGTGGGTCACTGATGTTCTTACCACGTTGTGACGTCTTCTGTGCATCTATAACTGAACAGACAACAAAAAAATGGAATCTATTTGTTTTATACAATAAAAATTTAAAAGGTTTTTGTCGAAACTCTTGCCGGATTTTGGGGCATGAAGAAGGAAAAGCAAGTCGGCTGATGTCTGTCCTCTAATAGATCATGGCCAACAACCAATGAAAACACGCATAGCAACCAGGGTATTGTATAAATATATATAGTTCAATCTACAGACACGGTGTTTCGCTGTACAACAGCTCATCAGTGTAGTACAACAGCTGTACAACAGCTCATCAGTGTATATTTCTAAAACTCATTAATAATTCATGAGGAAAATTCAAAAGAAATTAAGGTTTACCCCAATACAGAACTGATATCAGTGTCTGTAAATGTGATACAGAACTGTTTAATAAAACATCAGTTCTGTATAGCAAGTGAACAGACACTTTGCATTCTACTATCTCGAGTGAGGTACGCTGGTAGCATCCTCATACAAGATGAAGATACAAACATTTGTTGAATAACAAATGATGATCAGAACGGCTATTTATGGCAGGTCATTTAGCATATAAAATGTTGAACTAATACTAAATCAAAGCGCATGCTCACATTATATATATATATATATATATATATATATATATATATATATATATATATATATATATATATATATATATATATATATATATATATATATATACTTGCATACAGTGTGTGTTTTAGAGGTCTGTAATAGACAAATAATTGCCTGGAGTCTCAGAAATTGCTGGAGATGTTGGTAAGACCGAAGGCAACTATTCTACTGAATACTGTACAGACCAACTGAAAGTGGTAAATTTATAACATAAATAATATTTTAAGATAATACATGTATGAAAGACTATATAAGATTTGAGCCAAGTTTAGTTCATGTTAAATTGCATTATTTGTTAAAAAATAGAGCAACTAGATGTTTTTGAGATATTACATTGTCAAATAGAAATAAAAGAAATTCTGCATAAAAATTAATATAAAAAATAATGTGTATTGCATTGCATTGCATTGCATTGCATTGCATTGCATTGCATTGCATTGCATTGCATTGCATTGTATAACAACTGTACTTTTTTATCAGTACTTATTGAAACTTTTCGTGATTTTAGAAATTGAGCAGAAGATTGATATCTTTAGAAAAAGTAAATTGGAACAAAAAGAAAATTCCCAGGGTGGCTGAGGTACTGGTAGACGAAGCAATGTCCAACGAAGAAAGTTGTGTGGAAGATGATGGGAATGGCCACCTGAAAGTTGTAGCATATAAAGTAAAACGGATTTCTTGGGAAAGTGAGCGATTTACCAAAGCCAAGAAAGCCCTAGATAACTGTTACAACAGTAACTTGACAAAAAGGGCTAAGGACAGAATAGTACCACGGCAAGATACACCAGTTAAAGAGGGGAGTCAAGCACCTGAGGATTTTCCAAAGTGGGCAGTGGCTAATGTATCTAGAACATTAAATTCTGAATAATAAAAATGTAGACATATACATTATATATATATATATATACATATAGTTAATATATAATGTCTAAACAAAACTAAGCAGGTTGAAAATAGGAGGTGAAGTCAATTTCTAAATAGTACTGGTTAAATATGTATATCTTTTGAGCTTTTAATTTTATTATGGATTATTGATGAGTTTGAGAAACTATTGTGGTCTCAGATATTGTTTGCGGGCGTATAAGCATTATGATTTGGTTAGGGATGATTAATTTTATTAGGGATATAATGTATAGTATATAGTTTACTTAATTGCTGGCATATACTTATATACTCTTACTGTAATGTTTCATGTATATATTGTATTGAAGAATTATTTTAAATATATCAAATGCATTTTCTGAAAATATTGTGGACTATGTCGATGTTTTTTTGCTATATTTGAATACAAATACATGTAATGCTACATATTCCATTTACAAAAGGGTGGTAGTGCAGAGTAATGGTAAAATCGTTTCCAAATCAATTACGAATATTTATTCCGTGTTGGAACAGTTATGCCAAATTACGACTAATGGATTATTAAAGCTGCTCTATAACGTACATATGCCAGAATCAATTTTCAGCTAGCTACCCTGTATAGCAAGATCGCTCAAAAAATTTGGATCAAGATTTTAGCCAACTTTAAACAGCTTTAAGTTGTTTATTTATATATATATGGCATTCGCCTCCAAAGGCACTCTAAATAGAACTTTAAGTGTATATGATGAATCTTTTAATAAGGTTTGCCCGCTTTTATTGTAAAAGCGATCCGAAGGGTGTTGTAACAATTCTATAAGCCTTTAATTACGGTGCCCGAAATCTGTATTCTGCGTACATTTAGGGTTTGATCTTAAAATAAGAATTAAGCTACTTTAAGAAGCTTTAAATGTTCTTAAATCTATATTTTGCATACATTTTCGGTTTGTCCTTAAAAATTAATAAATGATACTTTAGGTGGATATAATGTATCTTTACGATTAGTACTTAAATGGATCACTAGTAGGCTTTAAGTGGCACCTAAATGTTAACTAAATTCCAATTCTAAAAATTTAAGTTCAGCCTTAAAGCCTCCTTAAATGCTTCAATAGTAGCACTTTAGTGAAGGTTTAAGGCAACTTAAAGTTTATCTTTCGTCCTGTGAAGTCCACAGCCCACACTTCTATAAATCCACAGCCCACAGTCCACACTAGCTACTATACAGTCACTTCTTAAAGCCCACAGTCCACAACTTCTACTGTATAAGTCCACAGCCCAGTCCACTCAGAAGTGTGGGCTGCGGACATATAGCAGCGTGGACTGTGGACTTATAGAAGTGTGGGCTGTGGACTTATAGAAGCGTGGGCTGTGGGCTTTAAGAAGTGACTGTATACAAGCATGGACTGTGGACTTATAGAAGTGTGGGCTGTGGACTTATAGAAGTGTGGACTGTGGGGTTTAAGAAGTGGCTGTATACAAGTGCGGACTGTGGACTTAATAATATAGCACTGTGGACTTTATAGAGAGGTGTCAAGTGTGGGCTGTGGACTTATCATAGAAGTAACTGTATAGGAGTGTGGACTGTGGACTTTTTAAAGAAGCGAGGACATGTGTCCAATTAATAGAAAATCATTTGCAAAACATGGATTTCACTTTTAATTATGTTGAATATTTAATGTACTGGGAGCTGCATTAACAAATTAAGAAATGCAAGTTTTGGTGACGTACACTGTGCTCCGGTACCTACAGAAGCACCCCTAAATTTGGGCAACGTCTATCTAAAATATACTGTAAACATTGTAACTGGAGTTTGTGAAAATAGTGTACCAATGGAAATAACGAGACAGCTTACCTTTACTTCAACAGATCCTGGCGAGTTTTGATAAAACGGCCATACAATGTCTAGTATCGCCGAGAGATGGAGATTGATTCCTTGTTGCTCCTTTCGAAGAACACGTTCTGATTGCTCAGACAAAGGTCATACTGGGTCATTAGACGTAGCCATATACCAAGGTCCGCCACTCCGCCACCGCATTACGAGCTTATTTTTGATCGACAGCCAGTCGATAGCCAACACGTAAACAACTGAGAAACAGATAAATGTTTTGCAAATACTCGAAAACATCGATAAAATGGCAATAAAAGCTTGGTTTAAAAGTGTTGTGCGTGGCGTGGCCAATTTAATTTGGCGAAAATTGCGCGGGCGTGTGTGCCAATTAAGGTTTTCAAGTGCGCGGGCAAGTTCTTGCGCGCACGCAGAGGCAGTGCTTATCACTGAATGATATTTGAGACGTTTTGTTGCTAATATTTATAACATATTAAATCACATTTAAGTTGTTTTATACAAATGTTAATTATGTTATATATATTATTATAGTGTCACTATTTTGCTAAATTGTGTTTTTAAGTCTTTCTAAAACATTTTACATAAGAATAGCAAGAAATATATTTTGTCCAGGAAATTAGATATGGTCTTAAATAAAGAGAGCGTGTGCAGAGTCAGTTAAATTCAGATGTTATTGCAGAGAGAGAATGGTACGATATCATGGATGGTGACCTCTACATGAATCTCCTTTCTCCAGGTGGATTCCTTACTAACAGGCACAACATCTCGCTAACGTTTAACACAGACGGAGTCCATGTCTTCAAGGCTTCGCGTGATGAAATATGGCCAGTTTTGGTTGTTATCAACGAGCTCCATCCATCTGTTAGGTACTGACAATCAACACATTTATAGTATAATAATATAAAATATTAGTTCAACTTAAAATGTACGTGTCTGAAGATTGAGAAGACAAAGAGAACATTACGTTTATCTGGTATTATAGATATTCCTGAGTATCAGTATATGTATACTGTATATATATGTGTGTGTACTATGTACGCTCCTTCACGTCGGTGTTGTTGAGCACTCTGTGAAGTTGCTGTGGGTACCTATTAGCGATAATGCAACGCTCACTACCCTTGTGGAAGTTTGTGCACTAGCTCTGGGCCCATGCGCACTTCACGCTATCTGAATGTACTTCACCGATGCTGTCCCACATGCGGTTGTCACCGACGATTGCATGTGTATAAGTAATTTATGAAATTCATTCAGATTGTTCCAAGCTACACTGATGAGCTGTAGTACAGCGAAACACGTGTCTGTAGATTGAACTATATATATATATATATATATATATATATATATATATATATATATATATATATATATATATATATACAATTGTATTCTTTATTACTGAATAAAATATGGTTTATGGACAATATTGGACATGGACAATTAATTTTGTCAAAGCATTGAATAGCTTCGTGTTCTGACAAATATACCATCCTCTTTTTCAGTCCTTCAAGAATAATATATTGAATGGAAATTATTATAGTTAAATAGATGGAACTCTGAAAATACACTGTACTACACTGTACTCGTGTAGATGACTTAGTACAGTATACATGTATTGTTTCGACAGTTTTTCTCTATATATGAGATAATGTTATGTTTTTAAGGCGTTTCTGCTACTTGCAATGGTGAAAGTTTTGTATGCCGAGCAGTCTCAAATTGGAACTGCAAATTTGCCTGGGAAGTCAGCACTGCAAGGTTTCACACAGTTTAATGGAAAAAATGGTTCTTTCTGTGAATGTGAAGGTGAAACAGTAGCTGTTGCTCGAGGGCATTGTAGGATTTACCCATGCGAACAAGGTCCAGCAAGCAACTTATGAACAGAGGAAAGCACTTTTCAGTACTGACAACAAGCTCAACATCTTGGTTCTGCATGCAGTAAGTCTTGTTTTGAGCTCTATATGATTATATAACTGGAGAGAATAGATAACATCAGATGGTGTTTAAGACAGAGTAAAACAATAAAGGGGCTAAATCATTACAGTATTTTGCATTATTTAATTACTGTCATTGCAATAAAGTGTTTCTAAAATGTTGTAAGTTGACATTTATTTGCTGTCTGACCAATTGATTTTGTTAACATGTTTGACTAATATTTATTTCTTATTGAATCTGGTTTTAAAACCACAAACCAATCAAATTCAAAACAGGAAGTTTCCAAATTTGATCAAATGAATTGGTCAGACAGAGCAAATAAATTGCAGCAATATTTTTGGCCAACATTTGTGTTGTATAGAAGGTGTGGCACAACACTTCTAATTTGCCACAACAGTAAAATAATTCATTTTCCAAGGTTAATTCTTGCTTCCTGCTACAGACATTCCTTTATCATTTTACGAGGCTGGTCTTGCTAGGAATGGGTCTCTTTACAAGAAATTGGGTCTTTTATCTTCCAAAATCGACCCGACATTTTATTAAAATACTCCAGTACCAGGATCGTATTTGTGTGTTCAAACTGTCCAAAATTTGGCACTTGAAATTTCCCTTTACTAAAAATCCTACAAGTAGAACTTAATACATGCAGTTAATTTAATTGACTCATTGAAACAAAATGGTATAATTATTAAAGTACAGTAATACTGATTATTACTGCATTTGCAAATACAACGTACTATTCCAACAATAGTTGTGTTTTCAGTACTGGTATATTATTTCTAGGTTTTGGGGGTCAAAATGGTATCACAACTGTGTTTAATTGAAGGATTTGACATCATTTGTGGTATGCCAGTGGATTATATGCATGGGGTTTTATTGGGAATTATCAAGAAGCTCTTTTCTTTTTGGTTTGAAAAGAAACATAAAAAGGAAAAGTACTACATTGGCAATAGCATATCAACTCTTGATGCAGGACTAGCCACCAGACTACATCTTGAGATTGCCAAGAAGCCTAGTAAAGGATAGAAAGTACTGGAAAGGTTTGTCTCTACCCTTTGGTGTGTTAACTGTATGTACTGAATTTACTCTATAAAGCACCTCTCTTAATTAAGCACATACAGTACATATGAGAGTGAAAATATTTAAGAGTGCCACCCTTGAGATTAGTGTTCATGCATTCATCTACAACAATGCAATGTTAAATAGACTGTCTATCAAGCACCATCAGGCTACCTTGAATTGTTTGAGGAGTTAAACCAAATTAATCGGGTCAACTACTGTACTGTACATGCAATACTCACTTGAAACCAGTCACCCTATGAAATTTATTTTGCATCAATATATTAATATCAAAATAAATTAAGTTTTTTTGCCACCAAAAGAAATTAGTGAATGATGTTCGAAACATTTTCTTGTCAACATTTACACAAAATTGTCATGATTTTTTAAAGTGCAGTGTCCTCGATAATAAATGCTAGTTAGAGGTGCCAGTTATCTCAAACTTTAAAGTCTGAGTGCTGTTAATTAGTGTTAAGATGAAGTGCCTAATGGAGTAAATACTGTATAGTAAGACTTGACAATTTTGTCCTATTTTGTTTCACAACATACTCTGAGAAAAGGCTCCACTCAAAACATTGGTATTTCATGACTTTCTAATTTAATCTTGGTAATAGTTCACCACCATTTCACTTACCGGTAGCTAGGTCTTAACTGCAGTCCCAACTGCATTCTACTTTGTTTACAACTACTGAGTACTGTACAGCAGATAAATAATATTGAATTTCTTCTTTGTAGCATCTGAGTTACGAGCATGGTTATTGTATTAATCTCCCTTCCTGTGCTTAAAGGAGTTCTTCCAGATGAGTACTACTGCCATTTTGCCTTGCTGAGCACCTCCATTTACATGCTACTTCAACAGCCTGTGACTCAAGCTGGACTATACTTGGCAGATAGACAACGTGAAGAATTTTATTGCCGGATTGAAGATTAAGATGGTACGGTAGTAAAATATGTCTGGTATACTGTAATATAGTTTATTTTCTAACTACATGTAGTATTACAGTCATAATTGCAACATACTTTTCACCCAAATCTTCAGAAGTTCGTTCCGAAGTTCGCAAGTTCATTGGGAAGTTTGTTTTGAACTATGCGTTTTATTGGTTGCTTGGTTCCTAGCAGCCACTCAAGTGTGTAGTTTAAAATATGAACTTTTGATCGAACGAATTTGCGAACTTTAGAACAAACTTCTGAAGATTTGGGTGAAAAATATGTTGCAATTCTAAATGACTGTAATAAACTTAAAATTGAATTTCTAACTAATCAATTAACCCTTTCATTCTCATCGGTGACATTTGGCACTTTTTATTTTTTACTCAGCTGTCTAACACCAGAGGATTTTACTCGTCAAGGGAAGACCTCCTGACATGGTTGGAGTTAATTAGGGTTAAAAGGTTTTTTTTTGGATGTAAGCCAGGGTATAATTAGTATATATTTACTTAGTGTAAATATTTGAATTGCCAAATTAATATGGATTATTAATTAATTATTAATTTAACTTATATTAGTTCTGTTTGTTGTTTTTTATGTACAGGTAAGCACATTACATCTAGTGTGGTGCAAGCAGGGCCTCTGTGGGTATACTCTTGCTTTGGCACAGAGGGATGGAATGGGACCATGAGAAAGCTAATACATGGCACTCGCCATGTTGCAATTCAGGTAATTAATGTATTAAACTATAATTATGAAATATTTTATTGTGCAAATACGACTTAGTACAAACCAAAACCAGTTAGGCATTTTAATTGCTTAATGCGATACTTTAAGATAATGTCATATCAACTAAGCTTCTACTTACAGTACTACTAAGGTGTTTGTGCTTCAGAATTGACGAATCCTTTATTACAATACATGCAATACTGTATGTAGAATATTGTAAGTTTAACAACATTTTAATTGTTACAGGTTGTTGCTACTGTTAAGGCTTTGCACATGATTTCTATCAAAGAACAGAACTCTGAAATGTCAGAATTAAGGAACATTGGCCTATGTTGGGCAACTAAATGGATGGAACAGGTACACTTACATGTACAGTGGGAGCTATAGTCACCATTTTAGTATGTGCACAAAAAATTTAAGGATTATTTTTTATAGTAATTTGCAATTAGAGTAAATTCATAAAAATGACAATAGATGACACTTTCACTAACTGATTAGATTGCACTAAAATCAATAGTTATGCCCCTTAAAAGTACAGTATCTGTGCATAGTATTTTATTAATTTGTAGCTCAATATAATACAATTTCTCATAATATTGATAAATTTAAAGAATGTCACACATAATGTCAGCTGTCTCAAATTTGTGATATTCTGAATTTAATTAAGATGACTATACATACAGTACTTGTTTCAGTTGTTTACCATTTTAACGTATTATTAGTCAAAGCCTCAGAATTTCTGATATTTTTTTATACTGTAATGCTAACATTTCAATTATTGGTTTTACCTATTGAAGAGTTCAATTGTTTTACCTCATTCACAGAAACCTTGTTAAGTTATTCCCTGGCTGTTACGCATGTAGTTGTCTTGTGAAAACAAATCTTAGTGAAGAACAATTGGTTGCACTAAATGATCTTCTCCCAGGGGCGGCTGTTAATGTAGATTCATGGTCATTCAACAAGATAATCTATGGGAAGCAGATGTTCTACAGCCAAAATTGTGTTAGAGTTAAGAAGCGAAACAACTACACTGTCACATATACAGCACCATGTGGGACGAAGTTGTATGGCTATGTTCTTCATTTTCTTAAAGTTGTTTTGGTCAACCAAGATACATATCGCTATCTAGCTGCTGTCAAGGAACTACAGCCTTATGAAGAAGAAGGCGTATTATCAGGTGTCACCATTTCCACCAACAGTGTAGAACTTGGTCGGCAATTGAAACCGTACAATTATGACAGGTGTTTAAAATCATATGTTCCACTACAGAGCTCTGTGGAGAATTTTGAGTTTACTGGCTGCTGCTGTGTAAGGCATTTGAAGTCGAGGATATATAAAGTAATATATAAAGTTATCGAAAATTTAATCTTTGTTCTCGATTACAATCATTTTCATTCACATTTGTGACTTGTTTGTGTTTGGAGCACAGTTCCTCTCCACAAACTCAACAAAAACGAGAATGTTTCCACTTAAATATCCTTCGGTCTTCTGATGTCAATCAGATGGTTTTTCTAGTCACTATTTTATAACAGTGCAGGTGGGGGGCAAATGGCCGCTGACCACACAACATTAGGGAAAGGAAGTAATTAATTATAAAGTTTGAGAACATATGGCAGTATTGTTGAGTGTTTGAACTAAATATTAGAAGAACTTTTAGTTAAAGTTTATTCGTAGTTTGGAGCCCTAGACCAAAACAAAATTCAATTTTAAACGAATAGAATAGAAATATAAAGGAAAGATACGGATCCTTTTTCGTTTTTGTAGAAATACACCAATAGCGTATGTGGACATTTGTGATCTTGGACAAAAACAAGTGGCAGTTGATTGTTTACCATCTGGGGTATTTATGTGGTTAATCCTCTTAATACATTGGAAATGGACTGATATACATCTTCCCATTCATTCATGTATCATATCAGATGTATCATCTTCCCATTCATCATGTATCATATCAGATGAATCCCATACACCGGCTGCCTGTGATCATAGTGCTATCATAATTTTACACAAACACACAAGACAGCCTTATCAGGCATAGTACACGTTAAGCTTGTATTTTGTGTCCATGTTATATCAAACCTATTCAACACTCACTGCACTTCCAAGGTGAGAACAAAAAACGACCTTGCTACCACGAGGTCTTTATAGCTTTGACGTGCCATCTTTGTATTTATTTCTTGCTTTGAAAGTCTAATAGTCTATTAGGCTTATTAATAACTTTTAAAGCAGATTGTTTCCTTTTTGTACTATGCATAAAAGTCTGTAGTGCATGCAAACACGAAGCATACATGCAAGTTTAGTTAATAGAAATTACATAAATTAAATATTGCGTGTATGCAAATTATTCTTCATGTATGTGATAATTATTCAGTGCATACCTGACTAATTTACCGCACCGGACCCCACAAGATCTGTGGAGCTTTACCGAACGTGGAACCCTATATCCGGCTAAACCGATTCCAGGGTGACAGTCCGTTAAAAAGAAGAGAGAACTCTTCTCGGGACCCTCGCCGACGTTTTCGAGTTCGTTTGCGTTACCGCTGTGAAACTTAGTACGCGAAAATACTTAGATATTAAGCTTAATAATAAACTACAAAGTTATCAAATAAAATAACAAAATATTTGGTATATTAATGCCAAAACGTAAAAATAAAACCCCAGAAACAATTGATGAATTAGTGAAAGAACTCCAAAACGCAGAATCTGAAATTAAATACGCTATTACCGAAGCAACAGAGGGAGATAAACCGAAAATTGAACAAATACCACAAGTGGAGGATGAAACAGAGAGAAAAGGAAATGAGCTACGCGACAAGTTGATAAAATTAGCTGAGGATGGAGATATAGACAAATCAGTCGCATATATTAAAAAAGCTAGTATGAAGGCTATTAATAAACTGTACATTGAGTATGAAAGAAAACGTATGCAGAAAGCAAATGATTCCCTAACTGATTTAGTTATCTCAAAATTCAGTTGTATTTTGGGTGGGTTTGATGCTATTGAAAATAGGGAGGAGCTTGATAAAGAGCTACAAAAAGACGAGCAACTACAAAAAGTTACTGAAACGCGATGTATACACAATGATTGAAAAAATCACCCCCTTTCTCCCATTTATTGGCATCCTTTCTGGTGGAATCACAACAGCCAAACATATGTATAATCATAAAACTAAAACTGATAATCGAATGATGAAGCAAATGAAAAGCCAGATGATTAATATATGACGTCATGACACAACTGTGTTGGTCATTATATATTTACAAGTGTTACAAACACATACCCTTATAAAGCATATTAATGAATTTATTATTTATTTATTAATTTAAAACTTTTGTATACTTTATTGAAATCTGGCCTTGAATTTCATTTATCTAAAAAAGACTGGCTGAAATTATGGTGTTATTCCAAAATCTCATTTCTGTTTGCTGAAATAGAGGTATGTGAGTTTTGGGCATCACAGCACCAGTAGTAGAGATGCATGTATAAAATTGTGAGCGGTGCAATCAACACAGGAAGAATCACAAAATGCTCTCTCGCAAGAGCACTGGATACGAAAACTTTCCCACCGACGTATTGGCAATGGCAACACCGTTACTTACTCGATGCTGTAGCTCAATACGGATTGCCAGCCGTGTTTATAACCATAAACCCATTTGAGTGGACTTTTCCATTCCCCGATTGGTTAGATGTCAGTAAAGGGAAAACGGGTCGCGGTCCAAAAGAACTTCCAGCATTTGAGACCGAGCATATTGCACATGCTTGATACAAATGATACGAAGGTACCTTTGTGGGAGCAATGACAATCGGTGGAGCAACTATCTTTTCTCCTACAACAGAATCCCACGTCAGAAAAATGTGAAAACGTATTTCTATCGTTTCGAATTTCAGAAAAGAGGTACGTTACATGTCCATTTGTTAATTTGGCTAAACGACTTGACGAATGCGCAACACCAACACATTCGCGCAGACAATACCGCGGTCAAACCCAACTCTAGCTTACCTGGTACACAAAATACAGCCCTCTGATAAACAGTCGCACTGTTTAACTGCAAACTCAGGAGTCTTTTTTCGAGATTAAGGATTGTCGATATATCCACCATTTGAAGCACCCTGCCGAGGAGTTTGCGTTGCATCTACGAGCTTACATCGCTACTCTAACGCCTACGCTTAAGTGCTCCATGGACTACCAAACAACAGATGGCGTGGCCATGTTACTAAGATATGTCACGTCGTATATCACAAAGTGGCAAGATGTAGGAACTACCAGCCCCAGTGTCCATCATTATTCTTGCTTGCACTCCATTGACCTTGGCTATGACGGCTGCATGGATAGTTGTGTTGACATCACGAGCACCAAGGTTTCTTTCTGCGATCTGTTTAGAATCAAATGTTGTGCTTGGAGGTTGAGTGCCAAGGTTTTTTCCTGAGGTCTGTTCAGATCCAACTGTTGAGCTTGGAAGTCGACCAGATAAGGCTGAATCACATAAGGATGTGTGGTGTCTTCCATTACACTTGCTACACCCTCGAGATCTACATCTGGAGGCCATATGTCCATGACCAGTACCGTTATAACACAGTTTCTTATGCTGTAATATCTCCCTTCTTGAAGCAACATCAAGGACCTTGGTACAATCAGTGCTACGATGATTACTCATACCACAATAAGTACAGGCTTGAGGTTTACGGTTTGATTGATTGAAAGAACCTGCCATCAGCATTTTGTCCCTACCTTTCCTGTCATGAAACCCATCTCTAGGAGGTCTTTTGTGTCCCTCTGGCTCTTCACTAGATGTTGGTGGTAAAGGATTTCCTTCTGTGTACTTCCTCAGGTTCATTTGTCATCCTTCTGTGTCGGTGCTTCTCTAACAGGCCCCAGTTTGTCGATGATGCTGTAGACAAAACTCTGTGCACTCTCAAGCTTATTCATTGTGGTCAATGTTCTCACTGTCCTTGCAAGAGTATTATAGAAAGCATGGATTTCTTTTACCTTGTGTGTACTTGTGATAGCTGGTAGTGATTCTAATTCTTTTATCAGTGCTTTATGAACTTTGAAGTCCTTTCCGTAAGTGGCTTCAAGGGTCCTCTTTGCATCTTCATAGCCATCTTCAGTATGTGGTAATCCAAGTATGTGTTCTTTTGGCTTCCCTTTCACAAGCTCGAGTAAATAGTTGAATTTGTTGATCTTCGGTATTCCAGAGTTATCTACTTCCACCGTAGATTGGTTCCAAAACCTCAGGCAGTCTCTATAATCACCTTCAAAGGGGGTTATTGTGTATTTTTGTAGTTTTAACAGATTGTGGTTTGTTGGCAATTTCCTCAGATTTCTTTTTCGCTAATTCTAGCTCGAGTTCTAGCTTTCGCTGGAACCATTCTTCTTCTTGTTGTTGCTGATGCGCTCTAGCCTCTTCACTTTGCTTCTGTTGCTCTCGATTTATCTTTGCTTGCTCTTCGAACATAACTTTCTGTTGATGTAATTCTCTTTCGTGTTCCTTTTGTCGCTCTCGCTCGTTGATTTCAGTTAGCCTTTCTCTCAGTTCGTTTCTAAACTCACGAATACCCTTTACCTCATCGTTTTTGCTTTTTGTCCAATTCCTGACTTCCTCCAAGGGTTTGTCGTTATCCAACATGGCGTCTGTAATAGCAGTTATTGAGCTTTCCAAAGGTTTGTATATCTCACACAATCTCTCGTATGCCAGCATTACGTCTTCCTTCTCGCTTGTTTGTAATACCTCGGTCATGTTTTCGACATGAAATGTAGCCTTCCTTAGCTCCTCGAAACTTTCCTCGCACGCCATCCCTTCGTGCTTCTCTTGTAGTCTTGTTTACGTTGCTCTCAATTTATATTCCAGAATAATATGTTTGTGTACAGTGTTTTAATATCCATATCCTGCCGGGGTCGCCACCTTTTGGTGTGGGGAATATGTCCTGTTGCCTCGTCGCTCCCAGTGACACCAAAGTTACTCACGATTTTATGAAATTTATTTAATTCTGACTCACTCTCTCACGAAGAACAAACTCACTTACTCACAAAAAGACTCCTCTCCGATCTACCGTTCTCTCCGTTCCTTCGAGATCACGTGTCCAAAAACAAAATTAAAACACATCGTTTAAATGGCGATCGATGACTAAATAACAATTTCGTACACGCGTTCCGATTTATTGTCACGGGATATAGATTGCCACTATTGAGTTACTCGGTAGTCTAAGGTGATTATGCTATTTTGACAGTTATGATTGAACGCACTTACCCCATTCACAACGTTTTTCTGATTATCACGGTACTGTGTACTCATGACTCGCGCTCCTTGATAGACAGGCGTTGGCTGGTCATCACTGTGAAATTGCCAAAGTTAACAGTTTTTGAAAAGCGCTTCTGTAAATGAGGCATTGATCTGGTTCGCCACCTTATTAGAAAATATTAGAACCGTAATATCAGGATGCGCTTCGAACATATGTTATATGCTCAGTTCCCACATGACCGTCTACGCACAGAACTCGACCCTCTTGAATTTGATCTAATGTGAACTGGTTTGGTCTCCATTGACGAATATGGTCCAAGAAATGAAGATAGTCTGTGTCACCAACTCTATGTTGTCCCGTGAGTTAGTTACTGTGGTTATATGACGATCAATTGTCGTAAATGGAGTCAACAGGTACGCGAAACGCAGCATGCACAGTGTGACATGTAACGCTGTCAGGTGTCTTCGTGCGAAAGATACTCGACAAAAAGCCTGTCGGGCTAGTGATTAATATGTTGACATCACGCTCGCTTAAGTGAGATACGCAATTCAAAATTGTGTGTGACTTGCCTGACCCTGGCTTACCTGTTATTAAGATTGGCTTTTGCCACTGTATATGCCTTATGAGAGAAGGTGACATTGACCACATTGAATTCCACATTGACCCCGTAGTCGTCGCTGCTTATCTCGCTGTCACTGTCATCAAAGTCAGGTAAAAATTGCGAGTTTTGTTCATAGTAATAGTTCTGTCGCATAGAAATCACTGTCATGACATGTGTTTTGATCGTATTTTGCTCAAGGTCCAGAGACACAGCGATGTTCGTTTGTATTGTCGTGTTTTGTAATTGGGTTTCATTTATTATTTCCATTCGAGTCAAATACAGTAAATCAGAGAGGCTTTGAATGTAAGATATGATTGTTGTTATATAGTTGTCCTTGTGTCCATTTATTCTGAGGTAGGAACTCAACTTGTCATGATTTCCCCAGAGATCCGGAAAATTATGTATCGCTTGCGCATACCATCCTAATGCGGGAGGAATGGTCATGTGGTTTGGATGATATGTGTCGTCGATGCGACGATGTGGACATGTAACAGTGTATTGAAAAACTTGCTCAGAGTTAAAAATAGAAAGAGTTTTTGTGCCGACCAAAGTTGACCCGTGTGTGTAAGGCTTAGGTGTGGTTTTCGTGTCATCAAGAGCACGAAGCTACTGTATAAGATTGAACTCCTCATGCTCTTTTGCTCTCTCCCAATACGTCTTAACGATTTTGTCATCATGCACTGTATCACTGGTGGGCACAGTAAAGCGTTTTGTCCTACTGCAAGACCATGCCACCTTTTTATATAACATAAAGAGCCACATCTCTGGCTCAGCAGGCTTGTTAGTTATGAAATGCCTTATAGCCGCCTGACCCCTCGCAACGTGTATGAGTATAGACCATCTATTTCCCCTGCGTCTTGCCACTTTGTGATATACGACGTGACATATCTTAGTAACATGGCCACGCCATCTGTTGTTTGGTAGTCCATGGAGCACTTAAGCGTAGGCGTTAGAGTAGCGATGTAGGAACCCAGATGTAGACCCAGGGGCAGAATTCACAGAGCTAGGATGGATCGTGTCAGGAAAGGGTAGCACATCAAATGGTCCACAGGCAGAGAGGAGTTTTTTTTGCAAAGACAAGCCAGGAGGAATTTGAACAGATGTGTTCATTGGAAGTGCTAGGACTATCCGAACCAGACAAGAAACAAGACCTAGTCCATGAAGAATTTAAGGATCAACTACACAGGCTGGAAGATGGTACATATTCCACAAGGTTACCATGGAAACCAGACCATCCACCTCTGCCAACTAATGAAGGACTGACATTTGCAAGATTACAAAGCACAACCCGACGACTAGAAAAAATGGAAAGGCTGGAAGAGTATCATGAAATCATGAAGGAGCAACTCGAGGAAGGTGTCTTAGAGCCTGTGCCAGACTCACTGACAGGAGATGTTATTCATTTTATCCCACACCAGCCAGTGATCAAGGAGGAAGCGGAATCAACTAAATTAAGAATTGTTTATGACTGTTCTGCCAAGTAAGATATCCATCAACCATCATTAAATGATTGCTTAGCAACTGGACCTCCATTGCAGCCAAAGATTTTTGATATACTACTCCGAAACCGGATGAAACCCAATTGCATCACAGGGGATTTACAGAAAGCATTTTTACAGATCAAATCCGACCCACAAGACAGAGATGCTCTACAACTATTGTGGTATAACAACCTGAAAGAGAAAGAAGTTGTCACCTATCGATTTACACGAGTGATATTTGGTTCAGGACCAAGCCCATACATACTTGGTGCAACTCTTCAGAAGCACATAAGTCAGTATGCTGAGAGGTTTCCCCAGACTGTGGACGACCTGCTGAAAGATACATACGTAGATGATGTTCAGTCTGGTGGAGATAACAGCGAGCAGTTGAAGCAGTTTAAGAGTGAAGCCATTGAACTTTAATTACATTATTAACTAATTAAGTATATTCAATTAACGGAACTAGATTATAATAAATTAAGATATAAAAATCGTTTCCACATTTCTCCCTCCCTGATTCTAGTGTGAAACTGTTCATTGTTCAAAAGGAAAGTCTAATTGAGAAATCCGCGATATCGGCTTTCGGTATACATGATCTCCTACTTTTACATCTACGACACGTACAAGATCATCTCCAGGATGAATTGCAATAATTCATCCAAGTTTCCATTGTCTGCGGGGTGCATCAGGATCGATAACTAATACACCACCACTTTTGACGTGACCCAATACTGGTAAGGTACGCATGCATCCACCTTTGCCATGTTTAACGGACCAACCCCTGAATTCTACACCATTGTTTTCGAGAGTCGACTGCTGTGCTGTCGACACTTTCGGGGGCAAGTTCACCACCCATATGACCTATAAGGAAGTGATTTGGCGTCAGTACGACAGGTGGGAAAAACCGCTGCGCATGCGCGAAATTAAAAAATATAATTAGATTCAAAATGGCGGAAGACAACATCGCCAAATAACGTTGAAGAAAGAAGGCATTTTCAGCACCAAATGTTAGTTAATCAAGGTTGTTTTTAATTGATCACGAAGCTGCTGTCCTTATCTAAACGTGGAATATGTTTCCACAGCAACAAATAAAGTATATTAAGTGTATACGATGTCTTGTTTAAACAAGGTTTTTTAGAGTTCGAAATTTGCAAATATGCGAAAAATAAGAACACGTTTTATTTGTTAAGGTTTTACTTCACGCATAAACGTTCTCCACAGTGAAAGTCAAAAGATATCTAGGGTGTAAAAAAAATCAGTGAGGGTGAACTTTTTTATTCCCAAAATAAAATTGTATTGATGTATCGAATTTGCCTGGAGCTTATTCGAACGCGTACAAATAAACGTTACGAAGTCATAACTAATAATCTAAGGCAATTATGCATTTGAAATGTCTCTACGGCTCTCACAGTTACAATTCAGTTCACACTATAAAAGGTTTATTTCACTGATTTTGACCTTGTAACGCATATTATATAAGAATATATGTACAGTATGTACCAGTTCACAGGTAAGCTTATTTCTTTTTATCCAGCTGTATTATTTGCCGAGTATTGACTCCTGGCCTATGCAATCGATAATTGGAAAGCCAATCGATAAATCAATATAAATCGATAGCAATGATAATTTATATTGATTGGTATTTGCCAATCGATAACCAATCCATATCTTGCACTAGAATCGCAAGGTCGTGGGTTCAATTCCTGCCGAAAGGCCTGTGTAGTTGCATATTTTCGCAACTGGTCCCGGTTTGGTCTTAAAATGTATATATTCTACATTCGAATTTTCCTTCACCAAAAATCCCTAGAACATGCTATACAATCGAGTGAAATGCCCAATATTGCTTACAATATAACAATTAATTAAGCTCTTACAGTCGTTGGCATCTAAGCGTGTACACTGTATATCAAAACATGTTCTATTTCAAGACCAATCAATCACAATTAATTCATCGATTGCTATTAATAATCTATACCAATTGATAGTCACAATCGATAGTCATCAATTGTTCACTTATTATCAATATCAATCAACTAATTGATATCAATTGTAATTAATTGATGTCGATTTCTATCGATTATCAATTTTATCGATTGCAACAGCATATGTAATGCTAGGGATGACTCGACCGTGGATCAGCGCTGCTATACTCTTTCATGGGGAATGAACCACATCCACTTCTGGCCTGTGATGACATCAACTGGTATTTTGATGACAACAATAAAATTATTCCAGAAGTAACACAACTGAACTGTGGTCTCACTTTCCACGAAGATTGTTTGTGCACACCAACGGTATCAGATCATAATTATACCCAACCACAACATGCACTGTCCAATTTGCATCATGCCTCTATCAAAACGTACAGAAGAGCTTGCAACTAATTTCAACATGTACCTACTTTCTAAAGACAACGAAGATGATGATGACGACGACGACGACGACGAAGGAGACAAACTGGATGAAATGACAACATGGACAACAAAGCTGACACAGAACAAGACACTCTTCAAAACTGAAACGATCACTTCAGCAACGAATACAAGGCTTCTCTGATAAAGACGTTTTCCCAACGATTAAAAAGTCACTCCCTCTTAAAGAAACACAACACATCCAAGAGCACAACCTAACTTCGTCTTCGACAGTCCAGATGTCAACAACTTCTGTTGGCCTTGTCCACATTTGTCCATTTCCATTCAGGTTGTGATCGTGCTTGTCGAAGTGCAGGAGGCTTGAAAAACCATTCACGTACACATAGAGAAGTTCCATAACGTAATCGAATAAAGATTATTCAAAAGATCGCGTAAAACTTTAATACACTCTGTCGAATGTTGTTTGTGAAATAGACATTTTAATACTTGTCATATGCAAACTTTGGTCTCAGGAACTGCGCATTCAAGGAAACGTTTTGACCAATCAGCGGTTTTTTCCACCTGTCCGTCAGTACAGGTTCGTCGTTTGGATCATTGCTTGATGCAGTTAATGGTCTTGAGTTTAGCAAACTTTCTACACCAGTAAACACCATCAATAATTCTTCGTCATTTATATCTGCGTTTTCCAGGATTGCGTTTATAGCTTTCTGATCTGATCTGATCTGATTTGATCATTCTTTCAAAAACTCCTCCAAAATGAGGTGCTGATGGTGGATTCTTGTGCCACTTGATCCCGTTATTCGAGGTCAGGCGTTGTAGCTTGTCTTGATATAATTTCTCCATTAATTGTTGGATCTCTTTGTTTCCACCAACAAAATTTGTACCGTTATCACTTGTCTTGCGGCCAGTCGCGTCAAGGCTTTAAGGAATCTGTGAGTTTCTAGTGACCACGCCATCTCCAGGTGAACACAGTGCGTCTGAAGACAAAGAAACAAGCAGAGGTTTCGTTTGGTTCGAGATTTTCCACGACCTTGGATAGTAAGATAAGGACCAGTGAAGTCTACTGCGCCATTGGTAAACAGTTTCATTGTAACTTCCAACTGGATACGTGGAACAGGGGCCATCTGTTGCGTGACTGGTTTTGTTTTAAATCTCCTCTTGCATTCGGCGCATTCTTTGATGACTCGTTTGACTTTTGTACCACGATGTATCTTTCACGAAGATGAATCATTGTGTAGTTCACTCCCATTTCGTGATGTTCGTTCTCGTACTTGACAATCAGCATCGTAACTGGATGTTTCCACGGGATGATTGGGTATTTCACTCTGTTCGGTAGATCGTCGGATTATCGTAACCTTTGTTATCGTAACCTATTTGATCGTAAGAGACCATCCATCATTATCGGTGTAAAAGTAACGATAAAACTGTTTTTGGGTAGGCTCTTCTTTTGTTTTAACGTATTTATTTCCTCAGACACACTTAAAATTGTGTTTCATGGACGATTTTTTCTTCCGTTGTGTATACCTCATACGCTGTCAGTCCTCCATAAATAGTTCTTCCTTCGATTGACGACAAGTGTTGATAAATCTTTGTACCCAGCGAACGTCCGATTTCGAGTTTCCTTCCCGTTTTTACTTTGTACCACTTAGAATATCGCGCAGGACCCAACATCCACTTCAACTCATTTTGAGTGTTCGTTATGCAGCTCGAATATTGGTTCTTTTCTGAGACGACATCCAACTGCTCTCGTGCTTCAGCTCGTATTTCGTGGCGTGCTTCGTCGATGTGCTCCCTCGATCTCTTGAACAGGCCAAGCTTCTTTCAGTTGCTTCAAAAATTCTGGTCTGCACCACCAGCATTGATTATCTTTCAATTCATCGACACTGAACCCTCGGGTTCCAAAATGCGCTGCATTTGAATCAATCGGGACATATTTCCATTGATCTGGATTGGATTCTTCGTGAATTTCCCCAACACGATGCGCAACAAAAGGTTTGTAATCTCGGCTCCGTCCATAGGTCCAGTAACCAACGTTCATGCTGTTGATCCAAAACGTTGGGTCTTTCATTGGAACCTCTAAGGCTGAACAAACTTGTTTGGCCAATCGTTCCATAAGTTCCATAATAGTGTGAATAGTAAAACAGGAACTCGTCATCTCCTGCAGTCCAAGTCACGCCCAATGTTATTAAGGGTAATATTACAATTATTATACTCTGCATCTCGAAGAAAAGTTAAAGTGGACGAATGATTAACATTGGCAAGAAAATCTCCCGATTTGGGATTCCTGCCCGCCATTCTCCCGTTGGCATTGTACTTGCAATTCGTCTCCAAAACTCGCTAGAATGTTAGGGGATTATTTTTCTTTGTCCAAAGTCTGCCTGTCACTGTAGGATTTCACACTTGATTCATTTCTATGGCCCAAGGTTTGCATAATCTTGTGAATTGGTATTCCTGCGGCGTCTAAGGCTACGTCCACATGTATACGTTTTCATATTGTTTCAGGTAAGTAGACCATTGTTTTCTATTCCCTTGAGGACGGAGAACAATATGAAAACGCTACGAAAACGTATACGTGTGGACGTAGCCTAAAACAGTGACGGTAGCCGACCTTACACAATGGTTGCTGTAAACTTGGATTAAACTCGCATCGGTTGATATTTCTTTCATCATTGTTCTTATTTTGTTTACGCCGATTGGGCAGTTTTCGAACCAAATTGGGTCAGCTGTCACGAAATTCTTTTAAGCTTCAGGAATAAAGCCACTTGTTTCGGATCTAAAACGGCAAGAAGCTTTTTAAAATATCTCACGGGGCACCTCGTTGTCCCAGTGCTAAATCTCCTTCGTCAGCCGTTTTATCTGGAAGCCCACCTTGATGGTTTTTCGTGCTCTCGCTGACTGCCATCGCCACATATTCATCACCATTTGCATCTGTTTTAATCTCGAAGCTTTCTTTTGTGAGGGACCTTTGATTTTCGCGGCCTCGGCGGCAAAAGTGAAGGCTTATATTGAACCAGTTCACTCGAAGTAAACTTAACGGCGTTTCGTCTCCAAACACGTTTCGTAGCACTTTTTAATATCTTCTGCTGAAAGGATGGATGATGACGGACTTTAGCTTGTCCCTGTGCTTTTATCAGCTTCAGCTTGGCATTCAGTGATTTGTTTGCTGCTCTGAACTTGTGATCTCTGATGATTGATATGCTGCAGAGATGTCTGTCAAGAGCTGCACAGATGTGCCGAAGGACTGTAGTGTTGTGTCGGTGATTTTTTCAGCTCTTGGTAAAAATTTTCCTGTCTTTCACAGAGAAGATCATGAGACAAACTTTCTAACGTTTCTTGAGAGAATTTCCTGCACAACCAATTCTATTAAATTGAAACAAATGTTTGAAAGAATATTCAGACAAATATCTGAACCGACACGGAGGCGACTTTGGAAGTCTATTTCTTCGACTTCGCCACTCTCACACCACTTGTAATCTGTAGACTTTACTAAAGAATAAACACCGGCTTACCTTTAAACACGGAAACACCCCAGGCAGTTGCTCTCTTAGTGTTTTTTTTTGCGTGGCTTCAGCGATAATGTTTTCAATCTCCTCGAGGCTCAACTCAACAAACTTTCCACTTTCAGCCATCTTCAAGTTGTTGCCGTACAATAAATAATTTGATGCACGGTATTATTGCACGAGCAAGCGTTGTCATGACATAAAAATGTTTCACGTGGTACAAATCGACCAATAAGAACGCAAGTTTACGAAAATTTAATAATAATGATTCATTTGAATATTCTTTTATGTACATCTTAATAAGCCTTTCTGGCCTTGTTTGTGTGTCTGCAATACAAGAGAATCTTTGCTTCATAACGAGGCCAGAAAGGCTCATTTAGATGCACATAAAAATATTTAGAGTGAAGGCCTTTATGAAAGTGGTCAATAACATCCACTGAAGACGAATCTGAAAAACTCATACTTCTGGCTCCTTACTTGTTTCCAAATCCCACCAAAGGAATCGGTGTAATGGTCGATCCTTTTCTGGTAAAACGATGTGATGGTACATCTGACTTATATATCCTACAAGTGCTACAGACTCTTTTCTGAACCTGACTAGGATGTCGACAAACATCGCTCTGCAGCATGGGACCAGTCAGTACTTCGGTGTTTGCACTTTTACCTTCGTACAGCGCTGAACCATCGGATAGTATTCTTACTTTGGTACTTGCTCTTTCTGGGCGTACTGGAAAATGGGGGAGGAGCCACTCCTAGGCAAACTTAGGTTCCTCTTCTGGTACTTGATAAATGTATTGCTTATCCGGGTACTTATTCAAGACTTGTTGATATTCCACAACCACTTCTTTATCGTTGAATAGTTTTCTCTCGGTGGACTGCTAATGGTAAGGTACTGCATGCTACCTCATCCTTGGCCCAGGCCAATTTCTCTTCTGGTGTCATCAACGATTTTTTAGTGGGGGTTACAACGATGCTCTCTAGGTCCCCAAAAACGTTTAAGGCATTTAGGTCCGAATCCCCATCCAAGGCTCTCGGTGTCATTGCTACTTCCGTTTGGGTTTGGAAGGAATAATGAAATCCGGTGTGATGATTTTCGGCTCCGTCTTGTCGATCAATCTTTCCCACAGTGGTCCATCCCAATGGGCAAAGTCTAGCGCACGGCTCGTCTCTTACCAACAACAAGCTCAGGCAAACCATAAAATCTAGCTGGTTGTGTGAGCCTTTAGGAAAGATATTTTGATAAGTGCTATCATCTAAAGAATCTTGGTTTTTTAGTTTCCTAAGAAGACGTTGAAGTTTAGCTTCTCTAAAGAGCGTAGGATCCTTATCTAATCGTTTAAACTTTAACTGATTGTTAATAGTACTAAGACAAGAGTTCTTATATACCTGGCGTTCCATAATGACTACTCCATTTCCCTTGTCAGGCTTCAAAATGATAATGTTTTCATTGTTTCTAATGTTCCTTAAAATATGGTGTTTCTTCAGGTCTGCTGGAGTGGGACGATATGATGAGATGTAACTTTGAGCGATATGAGCAAGTTCGTTCTTAAGATACGTGTAGTCTTCCTGATTCCCGAGTTTTTCTTTCATTGAATAGTGGACCAAACCTCCAAAACTCAACTCTGACATTCTAACTACTTTCGAACGTATCCACTATTCAATGAAAGAAAAACTCAGGAATCAGGTATCTTAAGAACGAACTTGCTCATATCGCTCAAAGTTACATCTCGTCATATCGTCCCACTCCAGTGGACCTGAAGAAACACCATATTTTAAGGAACATTAGAAACAATGAAAACATTATCATTTTGAAGCCTGACAAGGGAAATGGAGTAGTCATTATGGAATGCCAGGTATATAAGAACTCTTGTCTTAGTACTATTAACAATCAGTTAAAGTTTAAACGATTAGATAAGGATCCTACGCTCTTTAGAGAAGCCAAACTTCAACGTCTTCTTAGGAAACTAAAAAACCAAGATTCTTTAGATGATAGCACTTATCAAAATATATTTCCTAAAGGCTCACAACCAGCTAGATTTTATGGTTTACCTAAGCTTCATAAATATCGAGAATCTAATCAAGCACCTCCTCTTAGACCTATCGTATCATCTACTAACGCTTACAATTACAAACTAGCTAAGTATCTATGTTCCATTCTTAATCCACTCGTACCTGACGATTATACAACTAAGGACTCCTTTTCGTTCGTTGAAGATTTTTAAAATTTTGATTCTAGTAATAAATTTTTCATATCTTTCGATGTAGAAAGTCTGTTCACAAATATTCCGCTAACTCAAACAATTAATATCGCGTTAAATCTTATTTTCAAAAACAAACCAAAATTTCCAATTAGCAGAAAAGATCTAAAACAACTATTTCTATTTGCCACCTCACAAACCCACTTCTTATTTGATGGTTTATTCTATGACCAAATCGATGGAGTAGCTATGGGTTCCCGTTTAGCACCAGTACTCGCCAATCTCTTCATGGGTTATTATGAACGAATTTGGTTAAACAATTACGATGGCCCCAGTGTTTTATTTTATCGTAGGTATGTTGACGACACTTTCTGTGTATTTAACAACGAGAATGACGCTATGCTATTTTTTGATTATTTAAACCGTCAACATGATGATATCAAATTTACGTTTGAAAGGGAAAAAAATGGCAAACTTCCCTTTCTAGATGTGTTGGTGAATAAATCATCGAATCCTGCTTGTACTACATCTATCTTTCATAAAAAAACCATACACAGGGCTCCTCATGAATTTACGTTTTACTCCGTTAAATTATAAAATTGGCCTAATCAACACATTACTTGATAGGATACGGAAAATAAATAGCACAGAAAATGGTTTCAAACAAGATCTCAAACAACTCATTTTTACGCTCAAACGTAACTTATTTCCTTTTCATGTAATTGACAATGTCATTCGTAAATTCAATGAGAATAAGGTTTCTAACAAAACCAATACCGTGACAGCAGATGAAAAACAAAAACCACGCTGTTTCAAACTTCCATACATTGGCTTTCAGTCCAAAATTACACAACGGAAATTGAGATCCCTTATTAAACGGTTATACACTGACTTAGATATCAAACTTGTTTTTTCCTCATCCAAAATTAAGAACCTCTTTAGTTCCAAAGACCCAATTCCCAGTGAACTTAAATCTTCTGTGGTGTATCAATTCACTTGCGCGGGATGTAATTCCCGTTATATTGACGAAACCACTCGCCACCTTACCACTAGGATGAAGGAACACACTCATACTGACAAAAATTCACACATATTTAAACATCTCAAACAATCATCTTCTTGCAAAAATCAGTATAACGCCTGCTGCTTTAAAATCTTAGACTCTGCTAACTCTATTATTTCTCTTAAACTTAAAGAAACTCTACACATTAAGAAACTCAACCCTGAACTTAATATTCAAGTCCATGATTTGAACACGATTTTTAGTTTATAATTCGCATAGTCTATTATCGTTTCGCTATTTTTGTCTGTAAGATTATTTGTCGCACTGTAATTAGCATCTCTATATACCTTGTTTGTGAATATTGTCTCGATTTATCACTCTGTAATTAGCATCTCTATACCTTGGCGTAACACCTACCAAATCCATTAGATGAGTCATACCTCTGTAATTCTAATTAGATATCACTTGTAAATATTCTATAATCACTCATACTGAAGATGGCATAAGCGATTTAGCTTTGCCGAAACATGTATACCATTAAAACTTTTGTCGTTTATTTGAAGTTTATTTTAACATTAGTGCTTATACGATCATATGGCAATATAGTTAAATTACAAATAAAAATAGTATAATAAAATGGAATAAATTATAAAAAAATGTTCTAAAAAGTCTGATTTTTTAAGTTCATAAAATTTAAGGATAAAATTTAAAGTTCAAAAAAAGTTAAAAAGTTCAAAATATTTCTGTGGCTGTTACGTTTAATCGAAAGTCTTCCAACAACTCCCCTTCATTTCGTTTTCTGAATGGTACTCGCGATCCTCTTATGCACAAATGAACAGATCGTAAAATTTCAAAAGATATGCGTGTTTGCAGCCAAGCTATAACAATAGCGTATGATTCTCCATTCTTTCCTGCTAAATGTTCTGCTAATGTTTTTAGAAAAACAGTGCATTCGATTCCCATCCCACCATTGGTTCCAAAAACAAGAGGTGTAAAAAAAACCATGTTCGACTTCCAATACTCTTTGTAAATATTGTCTCTTCTTTTCATTCTCTTGTTCTTTGAAAATCTGTGCTGTTTTATTCTGGTTACTTGCAGAGTTAACATGCGTCACTCTAACATCGAAAAATGCCGTAACTCCACGTGACCAGAATCCGCTCGCCTTAATGTCTAATCGTGCTTCCGGGCTTGTATTTGCTGTTCTCAAATTCAATCTTTCGTTGTCAAGTGGTTGAAGGTGTGGTTTTGATTCCACATTCTTGCAAACTTTACTGATTACTGATGTCATCCATCATACCTCTGCGCCACAAAGCCACCCTTCTTACATGACAGGGAATGGTTGATGGAAAAACTCTCACCACATGGACAATAACTTGGTAAATCTGACAACGGTAAATTATAGCGCAGACGTAAGGAGTCTCTAAATTCTTGTTTGTTCAAACAGAGTGCCTGATCCTCAAGTGGCATTGCATTTAGCCACGAGCTGGCTCCCTTATCTCTTGCTTGATTCACTTGTGATAATAGGTCTGAAGGCAGAGAAGCATCAATTCTTTCCCTTTTTAGTTTAAGAGATGTGGCTTTCAATTTCTGTTGATTCTTTTTCATATCTTCTATTGATGGCTCGCTTTGTTTCCTCGTCACACTGTGTTATAATGGACTCTACATGGGATGTTGTTATCGAGGTTGAAGCGGTGTATTGCTGTGGTGATTCGTCCTTCAGGGAAGGCATTCCCAAACTCCCTTGGGCTGATGGTAGAGTGAAAAGTTCACTAAGTTCCTCAGTAAACTGTTCATCTTGCCCAAAAATTGTCAGCACTTTCTGAATTGGCTCTACATATTCTTCGAAAGATTCGATTGTGCGCATGAAATATGTGAATTTGGATTTATAACCCTTTGTTACGCCAATATAGGCTGCATGAGGTCGACTCTTTGCAATTTTAGAAAGTGTTTAAATTTCTTCTTTCCAGACTGAGACCTTCTCGTTGCAGTATTGATCTTTATATTTCTTGGACCCTATAACAGCACCAAGGTGGCATTTACCGTCGGTTGTGATGTTTACTTCCTTTCCAAATACTCTCTGGGCTTCTTCAGCTAGGGCCTCTGATTTCACTATCAGCCACCTTTTCGCTCCATTGACAAGGTAACCATACTTCTTTCCTAGCAAGCTTAGACATTTATACCAGCTATATAATGAATTTATTTTTTCCACCTCCAGCTGAATGAAGGTGTAGTGAGACGCAAGCTTTGGATCATGATAG
This sequence comes from Paragorgia papillata, assembly GCA_035771165.1. Taxonomy (NCBI): domain Eukaryota; kingdom Metazoa; phylum Cnidaria; class Anthozoa; order Scleralcyonacea; family Coralliidae; genus Paragorgia; species Paragorgia papillata. The sequence continues at coordinate 739,680 of JAWNZC010000105.1, read as the reverse complement.
CTGTGTTGACACAATACCAAGGCATAGCCAATGGATCACCTTGAGTGGTTCCCTCCTCAGATATAATTTTACCCCCACCAGTGATAAAAAGCCTCGCCGATTTTCGATAAGTGTTAATTATGTACAATGACATTTCTGGGTAGGTTATCCTGATGTTGTGTAATGCCACTGACCTATTCATTTGGTTAAACTCGTTGCTTGCATCTATCAACAGAATTCCATCTGTTTCTTCCTCTGCAAAAACTTGGCTCATTTTCCATGAATTGCTGCTTCCGCACCCGCACTATGACCAGCAAAAGCCTGTAGAGGACCAGCTGCTTCTTTGATCTTGTCGTTTAGGGTCCAGGGATAAGGGCTATTTTGCCTTGGGATTATTCAGGGGTAGGGACTGTTTCAACCAGGAATTCTTCAGGAGTCGAGTGAAAAAAATTTAATTCTTCAGGGGTAATGATCAATTTCTTCAGGGGTAATAGCTGTAAGACAGGAATTCTTCAGGGGTAGCGGTTATAAAAATCAAATTCCTCAGGGGGGCTGTTGACGGAATTCTTCAGGGGTATCCCTTGTCCTCGATAGGGGGGTACGGGTATTAAATGGAATAGCCCACCCATTTTTCTCCTGATGCTTGTGATTTAGTGGATTGACTTACTAGAGTGTTGGGTTATTTGTTGCATCAAGAGGAAAATCCAATCCAATTGATCAGATTGTGTGAATAAGCGTTAATGTAGTATAAGATGGTAGTATATATAATATTAATTTACTATAAAGTATTATAAAATAGGTTGCGTCTTACGCACGCTGTGATTGGTCAACTACCGTGTTTATATCAGGCTATGTAAACACGGTTGTGATGTCACGGCACATTTTTTGGCCTTATTTCATAAAAGAAATAGAAAATGGATACCCTGTGTTTATATAACCTGATGCAAACACTCGAGTGAGTTGGGAGAATTCGAAAGTATTTATGTAAACCCTCGCCTACGGCTCGGGTTCACATAAACTTTCGAATTCTCCCAACTCACTCTCGTGTTTGCATCAGGCTATATAAACACGGGCGGCCATTTTCTATTTCTTAACTATAAAACGGTTAAAATAATTAGCAGTACGTCTCGACACTTTGTATAATTTTCTGGGTCTACATCATTTGAAAGAATTAGAACTGATAATTTTTTATGATTTTTTAAGGACTTGTGCTTTTGCATTTTTTTTTATCATTATTGGAGACAACTTTTTAGGATTGATTTGCTCCATGTCAGAGCTCATCAGCATGCCTGTGAACCACTGTTGTACAGTGAACAGCCAAGGCTCCAACATATTTTGTAAGGTCAATTGCAGCCACTTGCTGCAATCCATTAGCTGCCAAGCTGTCTGGCTTTGGGGCACCAGATACTCGTCCAACACATACTAGGCCAGACACTGTCTGATTAGGAGAAGCATTATGAATAGACCATATAGGACATTTCATGGTCATAGAGGAGCTCACCTCTACATCATCCTAGTCATCTTAACTAATACTTTACCCTTTATCTACCCCGAGTTGTCTTGTTTTGAGGCACGAGATACTCGCCTTAATACCTCTATCCAGCAAGACACTGTCTCATTAGAAGACATTTTAGTATGAAAAGACCACATGGGACATTTCATGGACATAGAGAAGCTCACCTCACTACACCATCCCAAGTCATACTCATACATACTAACTAGTAACTACCAAGTACTTTTTTTTCTCTTTTTCCCCCCAGAAATATATATATACTGTATATATAAATACTTTATTTCATCACAAGATAATATAGATAGTACAAATAGATATGAAAGAAGAAAATAATAATTTACAGTGATGGGGAATCTACAAGAAAGCAAAATTTGCTTGTTTGGTGACCACTGTGAAGTATGCACCACATTCAGCCTTCGATTCAGCCTTCGATTCGGCCTTCGATTCAGCCGTCGATTCAATTATCGCATCTTATTGCGAAGTTACCTCCATATTCATCAGGTGGTCGCTATTGCAGAATATCATCCAAAAACACAATTTTCTCAGGCGCTATTCTATACGATTTTCTTCAAATTTACATATGGTGTACAGGATTTCATGCTCTTTAATATGGTATAAGTCTCCAAAGTGGCACAGACCCATGAAAGACGCAGGCGAGCGTTAAACAAATTTCGGCGCGGCGTTATTAATACGCCTGACGGGTTGCGTTGCATATTTCAGATTACCTCAGATATAAACACAATTATCTCAGGCGCTATTCTATACGAATTTTTTGAAATTTACATATGTTGTACAGAATTTCATGCTCTTTAATTTGGTATAAGTCGCCAGAGTGGCACAAACCCTTGAACGACGCAGACGAGCTTTAAACAAATTGCGCGCGGCTTCATTAATACGACTGACGGGGGTTGCTTGCATATTTCAGATTACCTCAAATATAAACACAATTATCTCAGGCGCTATTCTATACGATTTTTTTGAAATATACATATGTTGTACAGAATTTCATGCTCTTTAATTTGGTATAAGTCGCCAGAGTGGCACAAACCCTTGAACGACGCAGACGAGCTTTAAACAAATTGCGCGCGGCATCATTAATACGACTGACGGGGGTTGCTTGCATATTTCAGATTACCTCAAATATAAACACAATTATCTCAGGCGCTATTCTATACGAATTTTTTGAAATTTACATATGGTGTACAGAATTTCATGCTCTTTAATATGGTATAAGTCTCCAAAGTGGCACAGACCCATGAAAGACGCAGGCGAGCGTTAAACAAATTTCGGCGCGGCGTTATTAATACGCCTGACGGGTTGCGTTGCATATTTCAGATTACCTCAGATATAAACACAATTATCTCAGGCGCTATTCTATACGAATTTTTTGAAATTTACATATGTTGTACAGAATTTCATGCTCTTTAATTTGGTATAAGTCGCCAGAGTGGCACAAACCCTTGAACGACGCAGACGAGCTTTAAACAAATTGCGCGCGGCTTCATTAATACGACTGACGGGGGTTGCTTGCATATTTCAGATTACCTCAAATATAAACACAATTATCTCAGGCGCTATTCTATACGATTTTTTTGAAATTTACATATGTTGTACAGAATTTCATGCTCTTTAATTTGGTATAAGTGGCCAGAGTGGCACAGACACATGAACGACGCAGGTGAGCTTTAAAAAAATTGCGGCGCGGCGTCATTAATACGACTAACGGGGGATGTAGTGAGTACAACATATGTAAATTTCAAAAAAATCGTATAGAATAGCGGCTGAGATAATTGTGTTTATATCTGAGGTAATCTGAAATATGCAAGGCAACCCCCGTGATCAGTCGTATTTATGACGCCGCGCCGCAATTTGTTTAAAGCCCGCCTGCGTCGCTCATGGGTCTGTGAAACTCTGACGACGTATACCAAATTAAAGAGCATGAAATTCTGTACAACATATGTAAATGTCAAAAAAATCGTATAGAATAGCGCGTGAGATAATTGTGTTTATATTTGAGGTAATCTGAAATATGCAAGGCAACCCCCTCATGACGCCGCGCGCAATTAGTTTAAAGCTCGTCTGCGTCGTTCAAGGGTTTGTGCCACTCTGGCGACTTATACCAAATTAAAGAGCATGAAATTCTGTATAACATATGTAAATTTCAAAAAAATCGTATAGAATAGCGCCTGAGATAATTGTGTTTATATTGGAGGTAATCTGAAATATGCAAGGCATGACGCCGCGCGCAATTTGTTTAAAGCTCGTCTGCGTCGTTCAAGGGTTTGTGCCACTCTGGCGACTTATACCAAATTAAAGAGCATGAAATTCTGTACAACATATGTAAATTTCAAAAAAATCGTATAGAATAGCGCCTGAGATAATTGTGTTTATATTGGAGGTAATCTGAAATATGCAAGGCAACCCCCGTCAATGACGCCGCGCGCAATTTGTTTAAAGCTCGTCTGCGTCGTTCAAGGGTTTGTGCCACTCTGGCGACTTATAACAAATTAAAGAGCATGAAATTCTGTACAACATATGTAAATTTCAAAAAAAATCGTATAGAATAGCGCCTGAGATAATTGTGTATATATTGGAGGTAATCTGAAATATGCAAGGAAACCCCCGTCAGTCGTATTAATGACGCCGCGCGCAATTTGTTTAAAGCTCGTCTGCGTCGTTCAAGGGTTTGTGCCACTCTGGCGACTTATAACAAATTAAAGAGCATGAAATTCTGTACAACATATGTAAATTTCAAAAAAATCGTATAGAATAGCGCCTGAGATAATTGTGTTTATATTTGAGGTAATCTGAAATATGCAAGCAACCCCCGTCAGTCGTATTAATGACGCCGCGCGCAATTTGTTTAAAGCTCGTCTGCGTCGTTCAAGGGTTTGTGCCACTCTGGCGACTTATAACAAATTAAAGAGCATGAAATTCTGTACAACATATTTAAATTTCAAAAAAATCGTATAGAATAGCGCCTGAGATAATTGTGTTTATATTTGAGGTAATCTGAAATATGCAAGGCAACCCCCTCATGACGCCGCGCGCAATTAGTTTAAAGCTCGTCTGCGTCGTTTCAAGGGTTTGTGCCACTCTGGCGACTTATACCAAATTAAAGAGCATGAAATTCTGTACAACATATGTAAATTTCAAAAAAATCGTATAGAATAGCGCCTGAGATAATTGTGTTTATATTGGAGGTAATCTGAAATATGCAAGGCAACCCCCTCATGACGCCGCGCGCAATTTGTTTAAAGCTCGTCTGCGTCGTTCAAGGGTTTGTGCCACTCTGGCGACTTATACCAAATTAAAGAGCATGAAATTCTGTACAACATATGTAAATTTCAAAAAAATCGTATAGAATAGCGCCTGAGATAATTGTGTTTATATTTGAGGTAATCTGAAATATGCAAGGCAACCCCCTCATTATGACGCCGCGCGCAATTTGTTTAAAGCTCGTCTGCGTCGTTCAAGGGTTTGTGCCACTCTGGCGACTTATACCAAATTAAAGAGCATGAAATTCTGTACAACATATGTAAATTTCAAAAAAATCGTATAGAATAGCGCCTGAGATAATTGTGTTTATATTTGAGGTAATCTGAAATATGCAAGGCAACCCCCTCATGACGCCGCGCGCAATTAGTTTAAAGCTCGTCTGCGTCGTTCAAGGGTTTGTGCCACTCTGGCGACTTATACCAAATTAAAGAGCATGAAATTCTGTACAACATATGTAAATTTCAAAAAAATCGTATAGAATAGCGCGTGAGATAATTGTGTTTATATTTGAGGTAATCTGAAATATGCAAGGCAACCCCCTTATGACGCCGCGCGCAATTTGTTTAAAGCTCGTCTGCGTCGTTCAAGGGTTTGTGCCACTCTGGCGACTTATAACAAATTAAAGAGCATGAAATTCTGTACAACATATGTAAATTTCAAAAAAATCGTATAGAATAGCGCCTGAGATAATTGTGTTTATATTTGGAGGTAATCTGAAATATGCAAGGCAACCCCCGTCAGTCGTATTAATGACGCCGCGCGCAATTTGTTTAAAGCTCGTCTGCGTCGTTCAAGGGTTTGTGCCACTCTGGCGACTTATACCAAATTAAAGAGCATGAAATTCTGTACAACATATGTAAATTTCAAAAAAATCGTATAGAATAGCGCCTGAGATAATTGTGTTTATATTTGAGGTAATCTGAAATATGCAAGCAACCCCCGTCAGTCGTATTAATGACGCCGCGCGCAATTTGTTTAAAGCTCGTCTGCGTCGTTCAAGGGTTTGTGCCACTCTGGCGACTTATAACAAATTAAAGAGCATGAAATTCTGTACAACATATGTAAATTTCAAAAAAATCGTATAGAATAGCGCCTGAGATAATTGTGTTTATATTTGAGGTAATCTGAAATATGCAAGCAAACCCCCGTCAGTCGTATTAATGACGCCGCGCGCAATTTGTTTAAAGCTCGTCTGCGTCGTTCAAGGGTTTGTGCCACTCTGGCGACTTATAACAAATTAAAGAGCATGAAATTCTGTACAACATGTAAATTTCAAAAAAATCGTATAGAATAGCGCCTGAGATAATTGTGTTTATATTGGAGGTAATCTGAAATATGCAAGGCAACCCCCTCATGACGCCCGCGCAATTTGTTTAAAGCTCGTCTGCGTCGTTCAAGGGTTTGTGCCACTCTGGCGACTTATACCAAATTAAAGAGCATGAAATTCTGTACAACATATGTAAATTTCAAAAAAATCGTATAGAATAGCGCCTGAGATAATTGTGTTTATATTTGAGGTAATCTGAAATATGCAAGGCAACCCCCGTCATGACGCCGCGCGCAATTTGTTTAAAGCTCGTCTGCGTCGTTCAAGGGTTTGTGCCACTCTGGCGACTTATAACAAATTAAAGAGCATGAAATTCTGTACAACATATGTAAATTTCAAAAAAATCGTATAGAATAGCGCCTGAGATAATTGTGTTTATATTGGAGGTAATCTGAAATATGCAAGGCAACCCCCTCATGACGCCGCGCGCAATTTGTTTAAAGCTCGTCTGCGTCGTTCAAGGGTTTGTGCCACTCTGGCGACTTATACCAAATTAAAGAGCATGAAATTCTGTACAACATATGTAAATTTCATCAAAAAAATCGTATAGAATAGCGCCTGAGATAATTGTGTTTATATTTGGAGGTAATCTGAAATATGCAAGGCAACCCCCTCATGACGCCGCGCGCAATTTGTTTAAAGCTCGTCTGCGTCGTTCAAGGGTTTGTGCCACTCTGGCGACTTATAACAAATTAAAGAGCATGAAATTCTGTACAACATATGTAAATGTCAAAAAAATCGTATAGAATAGCGCCTGAGATAATTGTGTTTATATTGGAGGTAATCTGAAATATGCAAGGCAACCCCCTTATGACGCCGCGCGCAATTTGTTTAAAGCTCGTCTGCGTCGTTCAAGGGTTTGTGCCACTCTGGCGACTTATACCAAATTAAAGAGCATGAAATTCTGTACAACATATGTAAATTTCAAAAAAATCGTATAGAATAGCGCCTGAGATAATTGTGTTTATATTTGAGGTAATCTGAAATATGCAAGGCAACCCCCGTCATGACGCCGCGCGCAATTTGTTTAAAGCTCGTCTGCGTCGTTCAAGGGTTTGTGCCACTCTGGCGACTTATAACAAATTAAAGAGCATGAAATTCTGTACAACATATGTAAATGTCAAAAAAATCGTATAGAATAGCGCGTGAGATAATTGTGTTTATATTTGAGGTAATCTGAAATATGCAAGCAACCCCCGTCAGTCGTATTAATGACGCCGCGCGCAATTTGTTTAAAGCTCGTCTGCGTCGTTCAAGGGTTTGTGCCACTCTGGCGACTTATACCAAATTAAAGAGCATGAAATTCTGTACAACATATGTAAATTTCAAAAAAATCGTATAGAATAGCGCCTGAGATAATTGTGTTTATATTTGAGGTAATCTGAAATATGCAAGGCAACCCCCTCATGACGCCGCGCGCAATTTGTTTAAAGCTCGTCTGCGTCGTTCAAGGGTTTGTGCCACTCTGGCGACTTATACCAAATTAAAGAGCATGAAATTCTGTACAACATATGTAAATTTCAAAAAAAATCGTATAGAATAGCGCCTGAGATAATTGTGTTTATATTGGAGGTAATCTGAAATATGCAAGGCAACCCCGTCAGTCGTATTAATGACGCCGCGCGCAATTTGTTTAAAGCTCGTCTGCGTCGTTCAAGGGTTTGTGCCACTCTGGCGACTTATACCAAATTAAAGAGCATGAAATTCTGTACAACATATGTAAATTTCAAAAAAATCGTATAGAATAGCGCCTGAGATAATTGTGTTTATATTTGAGGTAATCTGAAATATGCAAGGCAACCCCCTCATGACGCCGCGCGCAATTTGTTTAAAGCTCGTCTGCGTCGTTCAAGGGTTTGTGCCACTCTGGCGACTTATACCAAATTAAAGAGCATGAAATTCTGTACAACATATGTAAATTTCAAAAAAATCGTATAGAATAGCGCCTGAGATAATTGTGTTTATATTTGAGGTAATCTGAAATATGCAAGGCAACCCCCTCATGACGCCGCGCGCAATTTGTTTAAAGCTCGTCTGCGTCGTTCAAGGGTTTGTGCCACTCTGGCGACTTATACCAAATTAAAGAGCATGAAATTCTGTACAACATATGTAAATTTCAAAAAAATCGTATAGAATAGCGCCTGAGATAATTGTGTTTATATTGGAGGTAATCTGAAATATGCAAGGCAACCCCCGTCATGACGCCGCGCGCAATTTGTTTAAAGCTCGTCTGCGTCGTTCAAGGGTTTGTGCCACTCTGGCGACTTATAACAAATTAAAGAGCATGAAATTCTGTACAACATTGTAAATTTCAAAAAAATCGTATAGAATAGCGCCTGAGATAATTGTGTTTATATTGGAGGTAATCTGAAATATGCAAGGCAACCCCCTCATGACGCCGCGCGCAATTTGTTTAAAGCTCGTCTGCGTCGTTCAAGGGTTTGTGCCACTCTGGCGACTTATACCAAATTAAAGAGCATGAAATTCTGTACAACATATGTAAATTTCAAAAAAATCGTATAGAATAGCGCCTGAGATAATTGTGTTTATATTGGAGGTAATCTGAAATATGCAAGGCAACCCCCGTCATGACGCCGCGCGCAATTTGTTTAAAGCTCGTCTGCGTCGTTCAAGGGTTTGTGCCACTCTGGCGACTTATAACAAATTAAAGAGCATGAAATTCTGTACAACATATGTAAATTTCAAAAAAATCGTATAGAATAGCGCCTGAGATAATTGTGTTTATATTTGAGGTAATCTGAAATATGCAAGGCAACCCCCGTCAGTCGTATTAATGACGCCGCGCGCAATTTGTTTAAAGCTCGTCTGCGTCGTTCAAGGGTTTGTGCCACTCTGGCGACTTATAACAAATTAAAGAGCATGAAATTCTGTACAACATATTTAAATTTCAAAAAAATCGTATAGAATAGCGCCTGAGATAATTGTGTTTATATTGGAGGTAATCTGAAATATGCAAGGCAACCCCCTCATGACGCCGCGCGCAATTTGTTTAAAGCTCGTCTGCGTCGTTCAAGGGTTTGTGCCACTCTGGCGACTTATACCAAATTAAAGAGCATGAAATTCTGTACAACATATGTAAATTTCAAAAAAATCGTATAGAATAGCGCCTGAGATAATTGTGTTTATATTTGAGGTAATCTGAAATATGCAAGGCAACCCCCTCATGACGCCGCGCGCAATTAGTTTAAAGCTCGTCTGCGTCGTTCAAGGGTTTGTGCCACTCTGGCGACTTATACCAAATTAAAGAGCATGAAATTCTGTACAACATATGTAAATTTCAAAAAAATCGTATAGAATAGCGCCTGAGATAATTGTGTTTATATTGGAGGTAATCTGAAATATGCAAGGCAACCCCGTCATGACGCCGCGCGCAATTTGTTTAAAGCTCGTCTGCGTCGTTCAAGGGTTTGTGCCACTCTGGCGACTTATAACAAATTAAAGAGCATGAAATTCTGTACAACATGTAAATTTCAAAAAAATCGTATAGAATAGCGCCTGAGATAATTGTGTTTATATTTGAGGTAATCTGAAATATGCAAGGCAACCCCCTCATGACGCCGCGCGCAATTAGTTTAAAGCTCGTCTGCGTCGTTCAAGGGTTTGTGCCACTCTGGCGACTTATACCAAATTAAAGAGCATGAAATTCTGTACAACATATGTAAATTTCAAAAAAATCGTATAGAATAGCGCCTGAGATAATTGTGTTTATATTGGAGGTAATCTGAAATATGCAAGGCAACCCCGTCATGACGCCGCGCGCAATTTGTTTAAAGCTCGTCTGCGTCGTTCAAGGGTTTGTGCCACTCTGGCGACTTATAACAAATTAAAGAGCATGAAATTCTGTACAACATATGTAAATTTCAAAAAAATCGTATAGAATAGCGCCTGAGATAATTGTGTTTATATTGGAGGTAATCTGAAATATGCAAGGCAACCCCGTCATGACGCCGCGCGCAATTTGTTTAAAGCTCGTCTGCGTCGTTCAAGGGTTTGTGCCACTCTGGCGACTTATAACAAATTAAAGAGCATGAAATTCTGTACAACATATGTAAATTTCAAAAAAATCGTATAGAATAGCGCCTGAGATAATTGTGTTTATATTTGAGGTAATCTGAAATATGCAAGCAACCCCCGTCATTAATGACGCCGCGCGCAATTTGTTTAAAGCTCGTCTGCGTCGTTCAAGGGTTTGTGCCACTCTGGCGACTTATAACAAATTAAAGAGCATGAAATTCTGTACAACATATGTAAATTTCAAAAAAATCGTATAGAATAGCGCCTGAGATAATTGTGTTTATATTTGAGGTAATCTGAAATATGCAAGGCAACCCCCTCATGACGCCGCGCGCAATTTGTTTAAAGCTCGTCTGCGTCGTTCAAGGGTTTGTGCCACTCTGGCGACTTATACCAAATTAAAGAGCATGAAATTCTGTACAACATATGTAAATTTCAAAAAAATCGTATAGAATAGCGCCTGAGATAATTGTGTTTATATTGGAGGTAATCTGAAATATGCAAGGCAACCCCCTCATGACGGCCGCGCGCAATTTGTTTAAAGCTCGTCTGCGTCGTTCAAGGGTTTGTGCCACTCTGGCGACTTATAACAAATTAAAGAGCATGAAATTCTGTACAACATATGTAAATTTCAAAAAAATCGTATAGAATAGCGCCTGAGATAATTGTGTTTATATTTGAGGTAATCTGAAATATGCAAGGCAACCCCCTCATGACGCCGCGCGCAATTTGTTTAAAGCTCGTCTGCGTCGTTCAAGGGTTTGTGCCACTCTGGCGACTTATAACAAATTAAAGAGCATGAAATTCTGTACAACATATGTAAATTTCAAAAAAATCGTATAGAATAGCGCCTGAGATAATTGTGTTTATATTGGAGGTAATCTGAAATATGCAAGGCAACCCCCTGTCATGACGCCGCGCGCAATTTGTTTAAAGCTCGTCTGCGTCGTTCAAGGGTTTGTGCCACTCTGGCGACTTATAACAAATTAAAGAGCATGAAATTCTGTACAACATATGTAAATTTCAAAAAAATCGTATAGAATAGCGCCTGAGATAATTGTGTTTATATTTGAGGTAATCTGAAATATGCAAGGCAACCCCCTCATGACGCCGCGCGCAATTTGTTTAAAGCTCGTCTGCGTCGTTCAAGGGTTTGTGCCACTCTGGCGACTTATAACAAATTAAAGAGCATGAAATTCTGTACAACATATGTAAATTTCAAAAAAATCGTATAGAATAGCGCCTGAGATAATTGTGTTTATATTTGAGGTAATCTGAAATATGCAAGGCAACCCCCTCATGACGCCGCGCGCAATTTGTTTAAAGCTCGTCTGCGTCGTTCAAGGGTTTGTGCCACTCTGGCGACTTATAACAAATTAAAGAGCATGAAATTCTGTACAACATATGTAAATTTCAAAAAAATCGTATAGAATAGCGCCTGAGATAATTGTGTTTATATTTGGAGGTAATCTGAAATATGCAAGGCAACCCCCTCATGACGCCGCGCGCAATTTGTTTAAAGCTCGTCTGCGTCGTTCAAGGGTTTGTGCCACTCTGGCGACTTATAACCAAATTAAAGAGCATGAAATTCTGTACAACATATGTAAATTTCAAAAAAATCGTATAGAATAGCGCCTGAGATAATTGTGTTTATATTGGAGGTAATCTGAAATATGCAAGGCAACCCCCTCATGACGCCGCGCGCAATTTGTTTAAAGCTCGTCTGCGTCGTTCAAGGGTTTGTGCCACTCTGGCGACTTTATAACAAATTAAAGAGCATGAAATTCTGTACAACATATGTAAATTTCAAAAAAATCGTATAGAATAGCGCCTGAGATAATTGTGTTTATATTGGAGGTAATCTGAAATATGCAAGGCAACCCCCGTCATGACGCCGCGCGCGCAATTTGTTTAAAGCTCGTCTGCGTCGTTCAAGGGTTTGTGCCACTCTGGCGACTTATAACAAATTAAAGAGCATGAAATTCTGTACAACATATGTAAATTTCAAAAAAATCGTATAGAATAGCGCCTGAGATAATTGTGTTTATATTTGAGGTAATCTGAAATATGCAAGGCAACCCCCTCATGACGCCGCGCGCAATTTGTTTAAAGCTCGTCTGCGTCGTTCAAGGGTTTGTGCCACTCTGGCGACTTATACCAAATTAAAGAGCATGAAATTCTGTACAACATATGTAAATTTCAAAAAAATCGTATAGAATAGCGCCTGAGATAATTGTGTTTATATTGGAGGTAATCTGAAATATGCAAGGCAACCCCGTCATGACGCCGCGCGCAATTTGTTTAAAGCTCGTCTGCGTCGTTCAAGGGTTTGTGCCACTCTGGCGACTTATAACAAATTAAAGAGCATGAAATTCTGTACAACATGTAAATTTCAAAAAAATCGTATAGAATAGCGCCTGAGATAATTGTGTTTATATTGGAGGTAATCTGAAATATGCAAGGCAACCCCCTCATGACGCCGCGCGCAATTAGTTTAAAGCTCGTCTGCGTCGTTCAAGGGTTTGTGCCACTCTGGCGACTTATACCAAATTAAAGAGCATGAAATTCTGTACAACATATGTAAATTTCAAAAAAATCGTATAGAATAGCGCCTGAGATAATTGTGTTTATATTGGAGGTAATCTGAAATATGCAAGGCAACCCCCTCATGACGCCGCGCGCAATTTGTTTAAAGCTCGTCTGCGTCGTTCAAGGGTTTGTGCCACTCTGGCGACTTATAACAAATTAAAGAGCATGAAATTCTGTACAACATGTAAATTTCAAAAAAATCGTATAGAATAGCGCCTCAGATAATTGTGTTTATATTGGAGGTAATCTGAAATATGCAAGGCAACCCCCGTCATGACGCCGCGCGCAATTTGTTTAAAGCTCGTCTGCGTCGTTCAAGGGTTTGTGCCACTCTCGCGACTTATAACAAATTAAAGAGCATGAAATTCTGTACAACATATGTAAATTTCAAAAAAATCGTATAGAATAGCGCCTCAGATAATTGTGTTTATATTTGAGGTAATCTGAAATATGCAAGCAACCCCCGTCAGTCGTATTAATGACGCCGCGCGCAATTTGTTTAAAGCTCGTCTGCGTCGTTCAAGGGTTTGTGCCACTCTGGCGACTTATAACAAATTAAAGAGCATGAAATTCTGTACAACATATTTAAATTTCAAAAAAATCGTATAGAATAGCGCCTGAGATAATTGTGTTTATATTGGAGGTAATCTGAAATATGCAAGGCAACCCCCTCATGACGCCGCGCGCAATTTGTTTAAAGCTCGTCTGCGTCGTTCAAGGGTTTGTGCCACTCTGGCGACTTATACCAAATTAAAGAGCATGAAATTCTGTACAACATATGTAAATTTCAAAAAAATCGTATAGAATAGCGCCTGAGATAATTGTGTTTATATTGGAGGTAATCTGAAATATGCAAGGCAACCCCCTCATGACGCCGCGCGCAATTTGTTTAAAGCTCGTCTGCGTCGTTCAAGGGTTTGTGCCACTCTGGCGACTTATAACAAATTAAAGAGCATGAAATTCTGTACAACATATGTAAATTTCAAAAAAATCGTATAGAATAGCGCCTGAGATAATTGTGTTTATATTTGAGGTAATCTGAAATATGCAAGGCAACCCCCGTCATGACGCCGCGCGCAATTTGTTTAAAGCTCGTCTGCGTCGTTCAAGGGTTTGTGCCACTCTGGCGACTTATAACAAATTAAAGAGCATGAAATTCTGTACAACATATGTAAATTTCAAAAAAATCGTATAGAATAGCGCCTGAGATAATTGTGTTTATATTTGAGGTAATCTGAAATATGCAAGGCAACCCCCGTCATGACGCCGCGCGCAATTTGTTTAAAGCTCGTCTGCGTCGTTCAAGGGTTTGTGCCACTCTGGCGACTTATACCAAATTAAAGAGCATGAAATTCTGTACAACATATGTAAATTTCAAAAAAATCGTATAGAATAGCGCCTGAGATAATTGTGTTTATATTGGAGGTAATCTGAAATATGCAAGGCAACCCCCGTCATAATGACGCCGCGCGCAATTTGTTTAAAGCTCGTCTGCGTCGTTCAAGGGTTTGTGCCACTCTGGCGACTTATAACAAATTAAAGAGCATGAAATTCTGTACAACATATTTAAATTTCAAAAAAATCGTATAGAATAGCGCCTGAGATAATTGTGTTTATATTGGAGGTAATCTGAAATATGCAAGGCAACCCCCGTCATGACGCCGCGCGCAATTTGTTTAAAGCTCGTCTGCGTCGTTCAAGGGTTTGTGCCGCTCTGGCGACTTATAACAAATTAAAGAGCATGAAATTCTGTACAACATATGTAAATTTCAAAAAAATCGTATAGAATAGCGCCTCAGATAATTGTGTTTATATTGGAGGTAATCTGAAATATGCAAGGCAACCCCCGTCAGTCGTATGACGCCGCGCGCAATTTGTTTAAAGCTCGTCTGCGTCGTTCAAGGGTTTGTGCCACTCTGGCGACTTATAACAAATTAAAGAGCATGAAATTCTGTACAACATATGTAAATTTCAAAAAAATCGTATAGAATAGCGCCTGAGATAATTGTGTTTATATTTGAGGTAATCTGAAATATGCAAGGCAACCCCGTAATGACGCCGCGCGCAATTTGTTTAAAGCTCGTCTGCGTCGTTCAAGGGTTTGTGCCACTCTGGCGACTTATAACAAATTAAAGAGCATGAAATTCTGTACAACATATGTAAATTTCAAAAAAATCGTATAGAATAGCGCCTGAGATAATTGTGTTTATATTTGAGGTAATCTGAAATATGCAAGGCAACCCCCGTCATGACGCCGCGCGCAATTAGTTTAAAGCTCGTCTGCGTCGTTCAAGGGTTTGTGCCACTCTGGCGACTTATACCAAATTAAAGAGCATGAAATTCTGTACAACATTTAAATTTCAAAAAAATCGTATAGAATAGCGCCTGAGATAATTGTGTTTATATTGGAGGTAATCTGAAATATGCAAGGCAACCCCGTCATGATGACGCCGCGCGCAATTTGTTTAAAGCTCGTCTGCGTCGTTCAAGGGTTTGTGCCACTCTGGCGACTTATAACAAATTAAAGAGCATGAAATTCTGTACAACATATGTAAATTTCAAAAAAAATCGTATAGAATAGCGCCTGAGATAATTGTGTTTATATTGAATCTGAAATATGCAAGCAACCCCTCCAGGCAACCCGTCATGACGCCGCGCGCAATTTGTTTAAAGCTCGTCTGCGTCGTTCAAGGGTTTGTGCCACTCTGGCGACTTATAACAAATTAAAGAGCATGAAATTCTGTACAACATATGTAAATTTCAAAAAAAATCGTATAGAATAGCGCCTGAGATAATTGTGTTTATATTGGAGGTAATCTGAAATATGCAAGGCAACCCCGTCATGACGCCGCGCGCAATTTGTTTAAAGCTCGTCTGCGTCGTTCAAGGGTTTGTGCCACTCTGGCGACTTATAACAAATTAAAGAGCATGAAATTCTGTACAACATATGTAAATTTCAAAAAAATCGTATAGAATAGCGCCTGAGATAATTGTGTTTATATTGGAGGTAATCTGAAATATGCAAGGCAACCCCGTCATGACGCCGCGCGCAATTTGTTTTAAAGCTCGTCTGCGTCGTTCAAGGGTTTGTGCCACTCTGGCGACTTATAACAAATTAAAGAGCATGAAATTCTGTACAACATATGTAAATTTCAAAAAAATCGTATAGAATAGCGCCTGAGATAATTGTGTTTATATTTGAGGAGGTAATCTGAAATATGCAAGGCAACCCCTCATGACGCCGCGCGCAATTTGTTTAAAGCTCGTCTGCGTCGTTCAAGGGTTTGTGCCACTCTGGCGACTTATAACAAATTAAAGAGTATGAAATTCTGTACAACATATGTAAATTTCAAAAAAATCGTATAGAATAGCGCCTCAGATAATTGTGTTTATATTGGAGGTAATCTGAAATATGCAAGGCAACCCCCGTCATGACGCCGCGCGCAATTTGTTTAAAGCTCGTCTGCGTCGTTCAAGGGTTTGTGCCACTCTGGCGACTTATAACAAATTAAAGAGCATGAAATTCTGTACAACATATTTAAATTTCAAAAAAATCGTATAGAATAGCGCCTGAGATAATTGTGTTTATATTTGAGGTAATCTGAAATATGCAAGGCAACCCCCGTCAGTCGTATTAATGACGCCGCGCGCAATTTGTTTAAAGCTCGTCTGCGTCGTTCAAGGGTTTGTGCCACTCTGGCGACTTATAACAAATTAAAGAGCATGAAATTCTGTACAACATATGTAAATTTCAAAAAAATCGTATAGAATAGCGCCTGAGATAATTGTGTTTATATTTGAGGTAATCTGAAATATGCAAGGCAACCCCCGTCATGACGCCGCGCGCAATTTGTTTAAAGCTCGTCTGCGTCGTTCAAGGGTTTGTGCCACTCTGGCGACTTATAACAAATTAAAGAGCATGAAATTCTGTACAACATATGTAAATTTCAAAAAAATCGTATAGAATAGCGCCTGAGATAATTGTGTTTATATTTGAGGTAATCTGAAATATGCAAGGCAACCCCGTCATGACGCCGCGCGCAATTTGTTTAAAGCTCGTCTGCGTCGTTCAAGGGTTTGTGCCACTCTGGCGACTTATAACAAATTAAAGAGCATGAAATTCTGTACAACATATGTAAATTTCAAAAAAATCGTATAGAATAGCGCCTGAGATAATTGTGTTTATATTGGAGGTAATCTGAAATATGCAAGGCAACCCCCGTCATGACGCCGCGCGCAATTTGTTTAAAGCTCGTCTGCGTCGTTCAAGGGTTTGTGCCACTCTGGCGACTTATAACAAATTAAAGAGCATGAAATTCTGTACAACATATGTAAATTTCAAAAAAATCGTATAGAATAGCGCCTGAGATAATTGTGTTTATATTGGAGGTAATCTGAAATATGCAAGGCAACCCCCGTCATGACGCCGCGCGCAATTTGTTTAAAGCTCGTCTGCGTCGTTCAAGGGTTTGTGCCACTCTGGCGACTTATAACAAATTAAAGAGCATGAAATTCTGTACAACATATGTAAATTTCAAAAAAATCGTATAGAATAGCGCCTCAGATAATTGTGTTTATATTGGAGGTAATCTGAAATATGCAAGGAAACCCCGTCAGTCGTATTAATGACGCCGCGCGCAATTTGTTTAAAGCTCGTCTGCGTCGTTCAAGGGTTTGTGCCACTCTGGCGACTTATAACAAATTAAAGAGCATGAAATTCTGTACAACATATGTAAATTTCAAAAAAATCGTATAGAATAGCGCCTCAGATAATTGTGTTTATATTTGAGGTAATCTGAAATATGCAAGGCAACCCCCGTCAGTCGTATTAATGACGCCGCGCGCAATTTGTTTAAAGCTCGTCTGCGTCGTTCAAGGGTTTGTGCCACTCTGGCGACTTATAACAAATTAAAGAGCATGAAATTCTGTACAACATATGTAAATTTCAAAAAAATCGTATAGAATAGCGCCTGAGATAATTGTGTTTATATTGGAGGTAATCTGAAATATGCAAGGCAACCCCCTCATGACGCCGCGCGCAATTTGTTTAAAGCTCGTCTGCGTCGTTCAAGGGTTTGTGCCACTCTGGCGACTTATACCAAATTAAAGAGCATGAAATTCTGTACAACATATGTAAATTTCAAAAAAATCGTATAGAATAGCGCCTGAGATAATTGTGTTTATATTGGAGGTAATCTGAAATATGCAAGGCAACCCCCGTCATGACGCCGCGCGCAATTTGTTTAAAGCTCGTCTGCGTCGTTCAAGGGTTTGTGCCACTCTGGCGACTTATAACAAATTAAAGAGCATGAAATTCTGTACAACATATGTAAATTTCAAAAAAATCGTATAGAATAGCGCCTGAGATAATTGTGTTTATATTGGAGGTAATCTGAAATATGCAAGGCAAACCCCGTCAGTCGTATTAATGACGCCGCGCGCAATTTGTTTAAAGCTCGTCTGCGTCGTTCAAGGGTTTGTGCCACTCTGGCGACTTATAACAAATTAAAGAGCATGAAATTCTGTACAACATATGTAAATTTCAAAAAAATCGTATAGAATAGCGCCTCAGATAATTGTGTTTATATTTGAGGTAATCTGAAATATGCAAGCAAACCCCCGTCAGTCGTATTAATGACGCCGCGCGCAATTTGTTTAAAGCTCGTCTGCGTCGTTCAAGGGTTTGTGCCACTCTGGCGACTTATAACAAATTAAAGAGCATGAAATTCTGTACAACATATGTAAATTTCAAAAAAATCGTATAGAATAGCGCCTGAGATAATTGTGTTTATATTTGAGGTAATCTGAAATATGCAAGGCAACCCCCTCATGACGCCGCGCGCAATTAGTTTAAAGCTCGTCTGCGTCGTTCAAGGGTTTGTGCCACTCTGGCGACTTATACCAAATTAAAGAGCATGAAATTCTGTATAACATATGTAAATTTCAAAAAAATCGTATAGAATAGCGCCTGAGATAATTGTGTTTATATTGGAGGTAATCTGAAATATGCAAGGCAACCCCGTCAGTCGTATTAATGACGCCGCGCGCAATTTGTTTAAAGCTCGTCTGCGTCGTTCAAGGGTTTGTGCCACTCTGGCGACTTATACCAAATTAAAGAGCATGAAATTCTGTACAACATATGTAAATTTCAAAAAAATCGTATAGAATAGCGCCTGAGATAATTGTGTTTATATTTGAGGTAATCTGAAATATGCAAGGCAAGCCCCTCATGACGCCCGCGCAATTTGTTTAAAGCTCGTCTGCGTCGTTCAAGGGTTTGTGCCACTCTGGCGACTTATAACAAATTAAAGAGCATGAAATTCTGTACAACATATTTAAATTTCAAAAAAATCGTATAGAATAGCGCCTGAGATAATTGTGTTTATATTTGAGGTAATCTGAAATATGCAAGGCAACCCCCGTCAGTCGTATTAATGACGCCGCGCGCAATTTGTTTAAAGCTCGTCTGCGTCGTTCAAGGGTTTGTGCCACTCTGGCGACTTATAACAAATTAAAGAGCATGAAATTCTGTACAACATATGTAAATTTCAAAAAAATCGTATAGAATAGCGCCTGAGATAATTGTGTTTATATTTGAGGTAATCTGAAATATGCAAGGCAACCCCCGTCAGTCGTATTAATGACGCCGCGCGCAATTTGTTTAAAGCTCGTCTGCGTCGTTCAAGGGTTTGTGCCACTCTGGCGACTTATAACAAATTAAAGAGCATGAAATTCTGTACAACATATGTAAATTTCAAAAAAATCGTATAGAATAGCGCCTGAGATAATTGTGTTTATATTGGAGGTAATCTGAAATATGCAAGGCAACCCCGTCATGACGCCGCGCGCAATTTGTTTAAAGCTCGTCTGCGTCGTTCAAGGGTTTGTGCCACTCTGGCGACTTATAACAAATTAAAGAGCATGAAATTCTGTACAACATATGTAAATTTCAAAAAAATCGTATAGAATAGCGCCTGAGATAATTGTGTTTATATTGGAGGTAATCTGAAATATGCAAGGAAACCCCCGTCAGTCGTATTAATGACGCCGCGCGCAATTTGTTTAAAGCTCGTCTGCGTCGTTCAAGGGTTTGTGCCACTCTGGCGACTTATAACAAATTAAAGAGCATGAAATTCTGTACAACATGTAAATTTCAAAAAAATCGTATAGAATAGCGCCTCAGATAATTGTGTTTATATTGGAGGTAATCTGAAATATGCAAGCAACCCCCGTCAGTCGTATTAATGACGCCGCGCGCAATTTGTTTAAAGCTCGTCTGCGTCGTTCAAGGGTTTGTGCCACTCTGGCGACTTATAACAAATTAAAGAGCATGAAATTCTGTACAACATATTTAAATTTCAAAAAAATCGTATAGAATAGCGCCTGAGATAATTGTGTTTATATTGGAGGTAATCTGAAATATGCAAGGCAACCCCCGTCAGTCGTATTAATGACGCCGCGCGCAATTTGTTTAAAGCTCGTCTGCGTCGTTCAAGGGTTTGTGCCACTCTGGCGACTTATAACAAATTAAAGAGCATGAAATTCTGTACAACATATGTAAATTTCAAAAAAATCGTATAGAATAGCGCCTCAGATAATTGTGTTTATATTGGAGGTAATCTGAAATATGCAAGGCAACCCCGTCAGTCGTATTAATGACGCCGCGCGCAATTTGTTTAAAGCTCGTCTGCGTCGTTCAAGGGTTTGTGCCACTCTGGCGACTTATAACAAATTAAAGAGCATGAAATTCTGTACAACATATGTAAATTTCAAAAAAATCGTATAGAATAGCGCCTGAGATAATTGTGTTTATATTGGAGGTAATCTGAAATATGCAAGGAAACCCCCGTCAGTCGTATTAATGACGCCGCGCGCAATTTGTTTAAAGCTCGTCTGCGTCGTTCAAGGGTTTCTGCCGCTCTGGCGACTTATAACAAATTAAAGAGCATGAAATTCTGTACAACATATGTAAATTTCAAAAAAATCGTATAGAATAGCGCCTCAGATAATTGTGTTTATATTTGAGGTAATCTGAAATATGCAAGGCAACCCCCGTCATGACGCCGCGCGCAATTTGTTTAAAGCTCGTCTGCGTCGTTCAAGGGTTTGTGCCACTCTGGCGACTTATAACAAATTAAAGAGCATGAAATTCTGTACAACATATTTAAATTTCAAAAAAATCGTATAGAATAGCGCGTGAGATAATTGTGTTTATATTGGAGGTAATCTGAAATATGCAAGGCAACCCCCTCATGACGCCGCGCGCAATTTGTTTAAAGCTCGTCTGCGTCGTTCAAGGGTTTGTGCCACTCTGGCGACTTATACCAAATTAAAGAGCATGAAATTCTGTACAACATATGTAAATTTCAAAAAAATCGTATAGAATAGCGCCTGAGATAATTGTGTTTATATTTGAGGTAATCTGAAATATGCAAGGCAACCCCCGTCAATGACGCCGCGCGCAATTTGTTTAAAGCTCGTCTGCGTCGTTCAAGGGTTTGTGCCACTCTGGCGACTTATAACAAATTAAAGAGCATGAAATTCTGTACAACATATGTAAATTTCAAAAAAATCGTATAGAATAGCGCCTGAGATAATTGTGTTTATATTGGAGGTAATCTGAAATATGCAAGGCAACCCCCGTTATTAATGACGCCGCGCGCAATTTGTTTAAAGCTCGTCTGCGTCGTTCAAGGGTTTGTGCCACTCTGGCGACTTATAACAAATTAAAGAGCATGAAATTCTGTACAACATATGTAAATTTCAAAAAAATCGTATAGAATAGCGCCTGAGATAATTGTGTTTATATTTGAGGTAATCTGAAATATGCAAGGCAACCCCCTCATGACGCCGCGCGCAATTTGTTTAAAGCTCGTCTGCGTCGTTCAAGGGTTTGTGCCACTCTGGCGACTTATACCAAATTAAAGAGCATGAAATTCTGTACAACATATGTAAATTTCAAAAAAATCGTATAGAATAGCGCCTGAGATAATTGTGTTTATATTGGAGGTAATCTGAAATATGCAAGGCAACCCCCTCATGACGCCGCGCGCAATTTGTTTAAAGCTCGTCTGCGTCGTTCAAGGGTTTGTGCCACTCTGGCGACTTATAACAAATTAAAGAGCATGAAATTCTGTACAACATATGTAAATTTCAAAAAAATCGTATAGAATAGCGCCTGAGATAATTGTGTTTATATTGGAGGTAATCTGAAATATGCAAGGCAACCCCCTCATGACGCCGCGCGCAATTTGTTTAAAGCTCGTCTGCGTCGTTCAAGGGTTTGTGCCACTCTGGCGACTTATACCAAATTAAAGAGCATGAAATTCTGTACAACATATGTAAATTTCAAAAAAATCGTATAGAATAGCGCCTGAGATAATTGTGTTTATTTTGAGGTAATCTGAAATATGCAAGGCAACCCCCTCATGACGCCGCGCGCAATTTGTTTAAAGCTCGTCTGCGTCGTTCAAGGGTTTGTGCCACTCTGGCGACTTATACCAAATTAAAGAGCATGAAATTCTGTACAACATATGTAAATTTCAAAAAAATCGTATAGAATAGCGCCTGAGATAATTGTGTTTATATTTGAGGTAATCTGAAATATGCAAGGCAACCCCCTCATGACGCCGCGCGCAATTTGTTTAAAGCTCGTCTGCGTCGTTCAAGGGTTTGTGCCACTCTGGCGACTTATACCAAATTAAAGAGCATGAAATTCTGTACAACATATGTAAATTTCAAAAAAATCGTATAGAATAGCGCCTGAGATAATTGTGTTTTATATGGAGTAATCTGAAAATATGCAAGGCAACCCCCGTCATGACGCCGCGCGCAATTTGTTTAAAAGCTCGTCTGCGTCGTTCAAGGGTTTGTGCCACTCTGGCGACTTATAACAAATTAAAGAGCATGAAATTCTGTACAACATATGTAAATTTCAAAAAAATCGTATAGAATAGCGCCTGAGATAATTGTGTTTATATTGGAGGTAATCTGAAATATGCAAGCAACCCCCGTCAGTCGTATTAATGACGCCGCGCGCAATTTGTTTAAAGCTCGTCTGCGTCGTTCAAGGGTTTGTGCCACTCTGGCGACTTATAACAAATTAAAGAGCATGAAATTCTGTACAACATATGTAAATTTCAAAAAAATCGTATAGAATAGCGCCTCAGATAATTGTGTTTATATTTGAGGTAATCTGAAATATGCAAGGCAACCCCGTCAGTCGTATTAATGACGCCGCGCGCAATTTGTTTAAAGCTCGTCTGCGTCGTTCAAGGGTTTGTGCCACTCTGGCGACTTATAACAAATTAAAGAGCATGAAATTCTGTACAACATATGTAAATTTCAAAAAAATCGTATAGAATAGCGCCTGAGATAATTGTGTTTATATTGGAGGTAATCTGAAATATGCAAGGCAACCCCCTCATGACGCCGCGCGCAATTTGTTTAAAGCTCGTCTGCGTCGTTCAAGGGTTTGTGCCACTCTGGCGACTTATAACAAATTAAAGAGCATGAAATTCTGTACAACATATGTAAATTTCAAAAAAATCGTATAGAATAGCGCCTGAGATAATTGTGTTTATATTTGAGGTAATCTGAAATATGCAAGGCAACCCCCGTCATGACGCCGCGCGCAATTTGTTTAAAGCTCGTCTGCGTCGTTCAAGGGTTTGTGCCACTCTGGCGACTTATAACAAATTAAAGAGCATGAAATTCTGTACAACATATGTAAATTTCAAAAAAATCGTATAGAATAGCGCCTCAGATAATTGTGTTTATATTTGAGGTAATCTGAAATATGCAAGCAACCCCCGTCAGTCGTATTAATGACGCCGCGCGCAATTTGTTTAAAGCTCGTCTGCGTCGTTCAAGGGTTTGTGCCACTCTGGCGACTTATAACAAATTAAAGAGCATGAAATTCTGTACAACATATGTAAATGTCAAAAAAATCGTATAGAATAGCGCCTGAGAGATAATTGTGTTTATATTGGAGGTAATCTGAAATATGCAAGGCAAACCCCCGTCAGTCGTATTAATGACGCCGCGCGCAATTTGTTTAAAGCTCGTCTGCGTCGTTCAAGGGTTTGTGCCACTCTGGCGACTTATAACAAATTAAAGAGCATGAAATTCTGTACAACATATGTAAATTTCAAAAAAAATCGTATAGAATAGCGCCTGAGATAATTGTGTTTATATTTGAGGTAATCTGAAATATGCAAGGCAACCCCGTCATGACGCCGCGCGCAATTTGTTTAAAGCTCGTCTGCGTCGTTCAAGGGTTTGTGCCACTCTGGCGACTTATAACAAATTAAAGAGCATGAAATTCTGTACAACATATGTAAATTTCAAAAAAATCGTATAGAATAGCGCCTGAGATAATTGTGTTTATATTTGGAGGTAATCTGAAATATGCAAGGAAACCCGTCAGTCGTATTAATGACGCCGCGCGCAATTTGTTTAAAGCTCGTCTGCGTCGTTCAAGGGTTTGTGCCGCTCTGGCGACTTATAACAAATTAAAGAGCATGAAATTCTGTACAACATATGTAAATTTCAAAAAAATCGTATAGAATAGCGCCTGAGATAATTGTGTTTATATTTGAGGTAATCTGAAATATGCAAGGCAACCCCCGTCAGTCGTATTAATGACGCCGCGCGCAATTTGTTTAAAGCTCGTCTGCGTCGTTCAAGGGTTTGTGCCACTCTGGCGACTTATAACAAATTAAAGAGCATGAAATTCTGTACAACATATGTAAATTTCAAAAAAATCGTATAGAATAGCGCCTGAGATAATTGTGTTTATATTGGAGGTAATCTGAAATATGCAAGGAAACCCCCGTCAGTCGTATTAATGACGCCGCGCGCAATTTGTTTAAAGCTCGTCTGCGTCGTTCAAGGGTTTGTGCCACTCTGGCGACTTATAACCAAATTAAAGAGCATGAAATTCTGTACAACATATGTAAATTTCAAAAAAATCGTATAGAATAGCGCCTGAGATAATTGTGTTTATATTTGAGGTAATCTGAAATATGCAAGGAAACCCCCGTCAGTCGTATTAATGACGCCGCGCGCAATTTGTTTAAAGCTCGTCTGCGTCGTTCAAGGGTTTGTGCCACTCTGGCGACTTATAACAAATTAAAGAGCATGAAATTCTGTACAACATATGTAAATTTCAAAAAAATCGTATAGAATAGCGCCTGAGATAATTGTGTTTATATTGGAGGTAATCTGAAATATGCAAGGCAACCCCCGTCATGACGCCGCGCGCAATTTGTTTAAAGCTCGTCTGCGTCGTTCAAGGGTTTGTGCCACTCTGGCGACTTATAACAAATTAAAGAGCATGAAATTCTGTACAACATATGTAAATTTCAAAAAAATCGTATAGAATAGCGCCTGAGATAATTGTGTTTATATTGGAGGTAATCTGAAATATGCAAGGCAACCCCCGTCATGACGCCGCGCGCAATTTGTTTAAAGCTCGTCTGCGTCGTTCAAGGGTTTGTGCCACTCTGGCGACTTATAACAAATTAAAGAGCATGAAATTCTGTACAACATATGTAAATTTCAAAAAAATCGTATAGAATAGCGCCTCAGATAATTGTGTTTATATTTGAGGTAATCTGAAATATGCAAGGCAACCCCCGTCATGACGCCGCGCGCAATTTGTTTAAAGCTCGTCTGCGTCGTTCAAGGGTTTGTGCCACTCTGGCGACTTATAACAAATTAAAGAGCATGAAATTCTGTACAACATATTTAAATTTCAAAAAAATCGTATAGAATAGCGCCTGAGATAATTGTGTTTATATTGGAGGTAATCTGAAATATGCAAGGCAACCCCCTCATGACGCCGCGCGCAATTTGTTTAAAGCTCGTCTGCGTCGTTCAAGGGTTTGTGCCACTCTGGCGACTTATAACAAATTAAAGAGCATGAAATTCTGTACAACATATGTAAATTTCAAAAAAATCGTATAGAATAGCGCCTCAGATAATTGTGTTTATATATTGAGGTAATCTGAAATATGCAAGCAACCCCCGTCAGTCGTATTAATGACGCCGCGCGCAATTTGTTTAAAGCTCGTCTGCGTCGTTCAAGGGTTTGTGCCACTCTGGCGACTTATAACAAATTAAAGAGCATGAAATTCTGTACAACATATTTAAATTTCAAAAAAATCGTATAGAATAGCGCCTGAGATAATTGTGTTTATATTGGAGGTAATCTGAAATATGCAAGGCAACCCCGTCAGTCGTATTAATGACGCCGCGCGCAATTTGTTTAAAGCTCGTCTGCGTCGTTCAAGGGTTTGTGCCACTCTGGCGACTTATACCAAATTAAAGAGCATGAAATTCTGTACAACATATGTAAATTTCAAAAAAATCGTATAGAATAGCGCCTGAGATAATTGTGTTTATATTTGAGGTAATCTGAAATATGCAAGGCAACCCCCGTCATGACGCCGCGCGCAATTTGTTTAAAGCTCGTCTGCGTCGTTCAAGGGTTTGTGCCACTCTGGCGACTTATAACAAATTAAAGAGCATGAAATTCTGTACAACATATGTAAATTTCAAAAAAATCGTATAGAATAGCGCCTGAGATAATTGTGTTTATATTGGAGGTAATCTGAAATATGCAAGGCAACCCCCTCATGACGCCGCGCGCAATTTGTTTAAAGCTCGTCTGCGTCGTTCAAGGGTTTGTGCCACTCTGGCGACTTATACCAAATTAAAGAGCATGAAATTCTGTACAACATATGTAAATGTCAAAAAAATCGTATAGAATAGCGCCTGAGATAATTGTGTTTATATTTGAGGTAATCTGAAATATGCAAGGCAACCCCCTCATGACGCCGCGCGCAATTAGTTTAAAGCTCGTCTGCGTCGTTCAAGGGTTTGTGCCACTCTGGCGACTTATACCAAATTAAAGAGCATGAAATTCTGTACAACATATGTAAATTTCAAAAAAATCGTATAGAATAGCGCCTGAGATAATTGTGTTTATATTTGAGGTAATCTGAAATATGCAAGGCAACCCCCTCATGACGCCGCGCGCAATTTGTTTAAAGCTCGTCTGCGTCGTTCAAGGGTTTCTGCCGCTCTGGCGACTTATAACAAATTAAAGAGCATGAAATTCTGTACAACATATGTAAATTTCAAAAAAATCGTATACAATAGCGCCTCAGATAATTGTGTTTATATTGGAGGTAATCTGAAATATGCAAGGAAACCCCCGTCAGTCGTATTAATGACGCCGCGCGCAATTTGTTTAAAGCTCGTCTGCGTCGTTCAAGGGTTTGTGCCACTCTGGCGACTTATAACAAATTAAAGAGCATGAAATTCTGTACAACATATTTAAATTTCAAAAAAATCGTATACAATAGCGCCTGAGATAATTGTGTTTATATTGGAGGTAATCTGAAATATGCAAGGCAACCCCCGTCAGTCGTATTAATGACGCCGCGCGCAATTTGTTTAAAGCTCGTCTGCGTCGTTCAAGGGTTTGTGCCACTCTGGCGACTTATAACAAATTAAAGAGCATGAAATTCTGTACAACATATGTAAATTTCAAAAAAATCGTATAGAATAGCGCCTGAGATAATTGTGTTTATATTTGAGGTAATCTGAAATATGCAAGGCAACCCCCTCATGACGCCGCGCGCAATTAGTTTAAAGCTCGTCTGCGTCGTTCAAGGGTTTGTGCCACTCTGGCGACTTATACCAAATTAAAGAGCATGAAATTCTGTACAACATATGTAAATTTCAAAAAAATCGTATAGAATAGCGCCTGAGATAATTGTGTTTATATTTGAGGTAATCTGAAATATGCAAGGCAACCCCCTCATGACGCCGCGCGCAATTTGTTTAAAGCTCGTCTGCGTCGTTCAAGGGTTTGTGCCACTCTGGCGACTTATACCAAATTAAAGAGCATGAAATTCTGTACAACATATGTAAATTTCAAAAAAATCGTATAGAATAGCGCCTCAGATAATTGTGTTTATATTTGAGGTAATCTGAAATATGCAAGGCAACCCCCGTCATGACGCCGCGCGCAATTTGTTTAAAGCTCGTCTGCGTCGTTCAAGGGTTTGTGCCACTCTGGCGACTTATAACAAATTAAAGAGCATGAAATTCTGTACAACATATTTAAATTTCAAAAAAATCGTATAGAATAGCGCCTGAGATAATTGTGTTTATATTGGAGGTAATCTGAAATATGCAAGGAAACCCCCGTCAGTCGTATTAATGACGCCGCGCGCAATTTGTTTAAAGCTCGTCTGCGTCGTTCAAGGGTTTCTGCCGCTCTGGCGACTTATAACAAATTAAAGAGCATGAAATTCTGTACAACATATGTAAATTTCAAAAAAATCGTATAGAATAGCGCCTCAGATAATTGTGTTTATATTTGAGGTAATCTGAAATATGCAAGCAACCCCCGTCAGTCGTATTAATGACGCCGCGCGCAATTTGTTTAAAGCTCGTCTGCGTCGTTCAAGGGTTTGTGCCACTCTGGCGACTTATAACAAATTAAAGAGCATGAAATTCTGTACAACATATGTAAATTTCAAAAAAATCGTATAGAATAGCGCCTGAGATAATTGTGTTTATATTGGAGGTAATCTGAAATATGCAAGGCAACCCCCTCATGACGCCGCGCGCAATTTGTTTAAAGCTCGTCTGCGTCGTTCAAGGGTTTGTGCCACTCTGGCGACTTATACCAAATTAAAGAGCATGAAATTCTGTACAACATATGTAAATTTCAAAAAAATCGTATAGAATAGCGCCTGAGATAATTGTGTTTATATTTGGAGGTAATCTGAAATATGCAAGGCAACCCCCGTCATGACGCCGCGCGCAATTTGTTTAAAGCTCGTCTGCGTCGTTCAAGGGTTTGTGCCACTCTGGCGACTTATAACAAATTAAAGAGCATGAAATTCTGTACAACATATGTAAATTTCAAAAAAATCGTATAGAATAGCGCCTCAGATAATTGTGTTTATATTGGAGGTAATCTGAAATATGCAAGGCAACCCCCGTCATGACGCCGCGCGCAATTTGTTTAAAGCTCGTCTGCGTCGTTCAAGGGTTTCTGCCACTCTGGCGACTTATAACAAATTAAAGAGCATGAAATTCTGTACAACATATGTAAATTTCAAAAAAATCGTATAGAATAGCGCCTGAGATAATTGTGTTTATATTGGAGGTAATCTGAAATATGCAAGGAAACCCCCGTCAGTCGTATTAATGACGCCGCGCGCAATTTGTTTAAAGCTCGTCTGCGTCGTTCAAGGGTTTGTGCCGCTCTGGCGACTTATAACAAATTAAAGAGCATGAAATTCTGTACAACATATGTAAATTTCAAAAAAATCGTATAGAATAGCGCCTCAGATAATTGTGTTTATATTTGAGGTAATCTGAAATATGCAAGCAACCCCCGTCAGTCGTATTAATGACGCCGCGCGCAATTTGTTTAAAGCTCGTCTGCGTCGTTCAAGGGTTTGTGCCACTCTGGCGACTTATAACAAATTAAAGAGCATGAAATTCTGTACAACATATGTAAATGTCAAAAAAATCGTATAGAATAGCGCCTGAGATAATTGTGTTTATATTGGAGGTAATCTGAAATATGCAAGGCAACCCCCTTATGACGCCGCGCGCAATTTGTTTAAAGCTCGTCTGCGTCGTTCAAGGGTTTGTGCCACTCTGGCGACTTATACCAAATTAAAGAGCATGAAATTCTGTACAACATATGTAAATTTCAAAAAAATCGTATAGAATAGCGCCTGAGATAATTGTGTTTATATTTGAGGTAATCTGAAATATGCAAGGCAACCCCCTCATGACGCCGCGCGCAATTTGTTTAAAGCTCGTCTGCGTCGTTCAAGGGTTTGTGCCACTCTGGCGACTTATAACAAATTAAAGAGCATGAAATTCTGTACAACATATGTAAATTTCAAAAAAATCGTATAGAATAGCGCCTGAGATAATTGTGTTTATATTTGAGGTAATCTGAAATATGCAAGGCAACCCCCTCATGACGCCGCGCGCAATTTGTTTAAAGCTCGTCTGCGTCGTTCAAGGGTTTGTGCCACTCTGGCGACTTATAACAAATTAAAGAGCATGAAATTCTGTACAACATATGTAAATTTCAAAAAAATCGTATAGAATAGCGCCTGAGATAATTGTGTTTATATTGGAGGTAATCTGAAATATGCAAGGCAACCCCCGTCATGACGCCGCGCGCAATTTGTTTAAAGCTCGTCTGCGTCGTTCAAGGGTTTGTGCCACTCTGGCGACTTATAACAAATTAAAGAGCATGAAATTCTGTACAACATGTAAATTTCAAAAAAATCGTATAGAATAGCGCCTCAGATAATTGTGTTTATATTGGAGGTAATCTGAAATATGCAAGGCAACCCCCGTCATGACGCCGCGCGCAATTTGTTTAAAGCTCGTCTGCGTCGTTCAAGGGTTTGTGCCACTCTGGCGACTTATAACAAATTAAAGAGCATGAAATTCTGTACAACATATTTAAATTTCAAAAAAATCGTATAGAATAGCGCCTGAGATAATTGTGTTTATATTGGAGGTAATCTGAAATATGCAAGGAAACCCCCGTCAGTCGTATTAATGACGCCGCGCGCAATTTGTTTAAAGCTCGTCTGCGTCGTTCAAGGGTTTCTGCCGCTCTGGCGACTTATAACAAATTAAAGAGCATGAAATTCTGTACAACATATGTAAATTTCAAAAAAATCGTATAGAATAGCGCCTCAGATAATTGTGTTTATATTTGAGGTAATCTGAAATATGCAAGGCAACCCCCGTCAGTCGTATTAATGACGCCGCGCGCAATTTGTTTAAAGCTCGTCTGCGTCGTTCAAGGGTTTGTGCCACTCTGGCGACTTATAACAAATTAAAGAGCATGAAATTCTGTACAACATATTTAAATTTCAAAAAAATCGTATAGAATAGCGCCTGAGATAATTGTGTTTATATTGGAGGTAATCTGAAATATGCAAGGCAACCCCCTCATGACGCCGCGCGCAATTTGTTTAAAGCTCGTCTGCGTCGTTCAAGGGTTTGTGCCACTCTGGCGACTTATACCAAATTAAAGAGCATGAAATTCTGTACAACATATGTAAATTTCAAAAAAATCGTATAGAATAGCGCGTGAGATAATTGTGTTTATATTTGGAGGTAATCTGAAATATGCAAGGCAAACCCCCTCATGACGCCGCGCGCAATTTGTTTAAAGCTCGTCTGCGTCGTTCAAGGGTTTTGTGCCACTCTGGCGACTTATAACAAATTAAAGAGCATGAAATTCTGTACAACATATTTAAATTTCAAAAAAATCGTATAGAATAGCGCCTGAAATAATTGTGTTTATATTGGAGGTAATCTGAAATATGCAAGGCAACCCCTCATGACGCCGCGCGCAATTTGTTTAAAGCTCGTCTGCGTCGTTCAAGGGTTTGTGCCACTCTGGCGACTTATAACAAATTAAAGAGCATGAAATTCTGTACAACATATGTAAATGTCAAAAAAATCGTATAGAATAGCGCCTCAGATAATTGTGTTTATATTTGAGGTAATCTGAAATATGCAAGGCAACCCCCGTCATGACGCCGCGCGCAATTTGTTTAAAGCTCGTCTGCGTCGTTCAAGGGTTTGTGCCACTCTGGCGACTTATAACAAATTAAAGAGCATGAAATTCTGTACAACATATGTAAATTTCAAAAAAATCGTATTTTATAATTGTGTTTATATTGGAGGTAATCTGAAATATGCAAGGCAACCCCCCGTCATGACGCCGCGCGCGCAATTTGTTTAAAGCTCGTCTGCGTCGTTCAAGGGTTTGTGCCACTCTCTGGCGACTTATACCAAATTAAAGAGCATGAAATTCTGTACAACATATGTAAATTTCAAAAAAATCGTATAGAATAGCGCCTGAGATAATTGTGTTTATATTGGAGGT
The DNA here is from genome assembly GCA_035771165.1 of Paragorgia papillata. Taxonomy (NCBI): domain Eukaryota; kingdom Metazoa; phylum Cnidaria; class Anthozoa; order Scleralcyonacea; family Coralliidae; genus Paragorgia; species Paragorgia papillata. The sequence continues at coordinate 707,994 of JAWNZC010000105.1, read as the reverse complement.
AATCTGAAATATGCAAGGCAACCCCCGTCAGTCGTATGACGCCGCGCGCGCAATTTGTTTAAAGCTCGTCTGCGTCGTTCAAGGGTTTGTGCCACTCTGGCGACTTATAACAAATTAAAGAGCATGAAATTCTGTACAACATATGTAAATTTCAAAAAAAATCGTATATAGAATAGCGCCTGAGATAATTGTGTTTATATTGGAGGTAATCTGAAATATGCAAGGCAACCCCCGTCATATTAATGACGCCGCGCGCAATTTGTTTAAAGCTCGTCTGCGTCGTCGTTCAAGGGTTTGTGCCACTCTGGCGACTTATAACAAATTAAAGAGCATGAAATTCTGTACAACATATGTAAATTTCAAAAAAATCGTATAGAATAGCGCCTCAGATAATTGTGTTTATATTTGAGGTAATCTGAAATATGCAAGGCAACCCCCGTCATCGTATGACGCCGCGCGCAATTTGTTTAAAGCTCGTCTGCGTCGTTCAAGGGTTTGTGCCACTCTGGCGACTTATAACAAATTAAAGAGCATGAAATTCTGTACAACATATGTAAATTTCAAAAAAATCGTATAGAATAGCGCCTGAGATAATTGTGTTTATATTGGAGGTAATCTGAAATATGCAAGGCAACCCCCTCATGACGCCGCGCGCAATTTGTTTAAAGCTCGTCTGCGTCGTTCAAGGGTTTGTGCCACTCTGGCGACTTATAACAAATTAAAGAGCATGAAATTCTGTACAACATATGTAAATTTCAAAAAAATCGTATAGAATAGCGCCTGAGATAATTGTGTTTATATTGAGGTAATCTGAAATATGCAAGGCAACCCCCGTCATGACGCCGCGCGCAATTTGTTTAAAGCTCGTCTGCGTCGTTCAAGGGTTTGTGCCACTCTGGCGACTTATAACAAATTAAAGAGCATGAAATTCTGTTACAACATATGTAAATTTCAAAAAAATCGTATAGAATAGCGCCTCAGATAATTGTGTTTATATTGGAGGTAATCTGAAATATGCAAGGCAACCCCCGTCATGACGCCGCGCGCAATTTGTTTAAAGCTCGTCTGCGTCGTTCAAGGGTTTGTGCCACTCTGGCGACTTATAACAAATTAAAGAGCATGAAATTCTGTACAACATATGTAAATTTCAAAAAAATCGTATAGAATAGCGCCTGAGATAATTGTGTTTATATTTGAGGTAATCTGAAATATGCAAGGCAACCCCCGTCATGACGCCGCGCGCAATTTGTTTAAAGCTCGTCTGCGTCGTTCAAGGGTTTGTGCCACTCTGGCGACTTATAACAAATTAAAGAGCATGAAATTCTGTACAACATATGTAAATTTCAAAAAAATCGTATAGAATAGCGCCTGAGATAATTGTGTTTATATTTGAGGTAATCTGAAATATGCAAGGCAACCCCCCGTCAGTCATTAATGACGCCGCGCGCAATTTGTTTAAAGCTCGTCTGCGTCGTTCAAGGGTTTGTGCCACTCTGGCGACTTATAACAAATTAAAGAGCATGAAATTCTGTACAACATATTTAAATTTCAAAAAAATCGTATAGAATAGCGCCTGAGATAATTGTGTTTATATTGGAGGTAATCTGAAATATGCAAGGCAACCCCGTCAGTCGTATTAATGACGCCGCGCGCAATTTGTTTAAAGCTCGTCTGCGTCGTTCAAGGGTTTGTGCCACTCTGGCGACTTATACCAAATTAAAGAGCATGAAATTCTGTACAACATATGTAAATTTCAAAAAAATCGTATAGAATAGCGCCTGAGATAATTGTGTTTATATTTGAGGTAATCTGAAATATGCAAGGCAAGCCCCTCATGACGCCCGCGCAATTTGTTTAAAGCTCGTCTGCGTCGTTCAAGGGTTTGTGCCACTCTGGCGACTTATAACAAATTAAAGAGCATGAAATTCTGTACAACATATTTAAATTTAAAAAAAATCGTATAGAATAGCGCCTGAGATAATTGTGTATATATTGGAGGTAATCTGAAATATGCAAGGAAACCCCCGTCAGTCGTATTAATGACGCCGCGCGCAATTTGTTTAAAGCTCGTCTGCGTCGTTCAAGGGTTTGTGCCGCTCTGGCGACTTATAACAAATTAAAGAGCATGAAATTCTGTACAACATATGTAAATTTCAAAAAAATCGTATAGAATAGCGCCTCAGATAATTGTGTTTATATTTGAGGTAATCTGAAATATGCAAGGAAACCCCCGTCAGTCGTATTAATGACGCCGCGCGCAATTTGTTTAAAGCTCGTCTGCGTCGTTCAAGGGTTTGTGCCACTCTGGCGACTTATAACAAATTAAAGAGCATGAAATTCTGTACAACATATGTAAATTTCAAAAAAATCGTATAGAATAGCGCCTGAGATAATTGTGTTTATATTGGAGGTAATCTGAAATATGCAAGGCAACCCCCTCATGACGCCGCGCGCAATTTGTTTAAAGCTCGTCTGCGTCGTTCAAGGGTTTGTGCCACTCTGGCGACTTATACCAAATTAAAGAGCATGAAATTCTGTACAACATATGTAAATTTCAAAAAAATCGTATAGAATAGCGCGTGAGATAATTGTGTTTATATTTGAGGTAATCTGAAATATGCAAGGCAACCCCCTCATGACGCCGCGCGCAATTTGTTTAAAGCTCGTCTGCGTCGTTCAAGGGTTTGTGCCACTCTGGCGACTTATACCAAATTAAAGAGCATGAAATTCTGTACAACATATGTAAATTTCAAAAAAATCGTATAGAATAGCGCCTGAGATAATTGTGTTTATATTTGAGGTAATCTGAAATATGCAAGGCAACCCCCTCATGACGCCGCGCGCAATTTGTTTAAAGCTCGTCTGCGTCGTTCAAGGGTTTGTGCCACTCTGGCGACTTATACCAAATTAAAGAGCATGAAATTCTGTACAACATATGTAAATTTCAAAAAAATCGTATAGAATAGCGCCTGAGATAATTGTGTTTATATTGGAGGTAATCTGAAATATGCAAGGCAACCCCCGTCATGACGCCGCGCGCAATTAGTTTAAAGCTCGTCTGCGTCGTTCAAGGGTTTGTGCCACTCTGGCGACTTATACCAAATTAAAGAGCATGAAATTCTGTACAACATATGTAAATTTCAAAAAAATCGTATAGAATAGCGCCTCAGATAATTGTGTTTATATTGGAGGTAATCTGAAATATGCAAGGCAACCCCCGTCATGACGCCGCGCGCAATTTGTTTAAAGCTCGTCTGCGTCGTTCAAGGGTTTGTGCCACTCTGGCGACTTATAACAAATTAAAGAGCATGAAATTCTGTACAACATATTTAAATTTCAAAAAAATCGTATAGAATAGCGCCTGAGATAATTGTGTTTATATTGGAGGTAATCTGAAATATGCAAGGAAACCCCCGTCAGTCGTATTAATGACGCCGCGCGCAATTTGTTTAAAGCTCGTCTGCGTCGTTCAAGGGTTTGTGCCACTCTGGCGACTTATAACAAATTAAAGAGCATGAAATTCTGTACAACATATGTAAATTTCAAAAAAATCGTATAGAATAGCGCCTGAGATAATTGTGTTTATATTGGAGGTAATCTGAAATATGCAAGGCAACCCCGTCATGACGCCGCGCGCAATTTGTTTAAAGCTCGTCTGCGTCGTTCAAGGGTTTGTGCCACTCTGGCGACTTATAACAAATTAAAGAGCATGAAATTCTGTACAACATGTAAATTTCAAAAAAATCGTATAGAATAGCGCCTCAGATAATTGTGTTTATATTGGAGGTAATCTGAAATATGCAAGGCAACCCCCGTCATGACGCCGCGCGCAATTTGTTTAAAGCTCGTCTGCGTCGTTCAAGGGTTTGTGCCACTCTGGCGACTTATACCAAATTAAAGAGCATGAAATTCTGTACAACATATGTAAATTTCAAAAAAATCGTATAGAATAGCGCCTGAGATAATTGTGTTTATATTGGAGGTAATCTGAAATATGCAAGGAAACCCCCGTCAGTCGTATTAATGACGCCGCGCGCAATTTGTTTAAAGCTCGTCTGCGTCGTTCAAGGGTTTCTGCCGCTCTGGCGACTTATAACAAATTAAAGAGCATGAAATTCTGTACAACATATGTAAATTTCAAAAAAATCGTATAGAATAGCGCCTCAGATAATTGTGTTTATATTTGAGGTAATCTGAAATATGCAAGCAACCCCCGTCAGTCGTATTAATGACGCCGCGCGCAATTTGTTTAAAGCTCGTCTGCGTCGTTCAAGGGTTTGTGCCACTCTGGCGACTTATAACAAATTAAAGAGCATGAAATTCTGTACAACATATTTAAATTTCAAAAAAATCGTATAGAATAGCGCCTGAAATAATTGTGTTTATATTGGAGGTAATCTGAAATATGCAAGGCAACCCCCTCATGACGCCGCGCAATTTGTTTAAAGCTCCTCTGCGTCGTTCAAGGGTTTGTGCCACTCTGGCGACTTATACCAAATTAAAGAGCATGAAATTCTGTACAACATATGTAAATGTCAAAAAAATCGTATAGAATAGCGCGTGAGATAATTGTGTTTATATTTGAGGTAATCTGAAATATGCAAGGCAACCCCCTCATGACGCCGCGCGCAATTTGTTTAAAGCTCGTCTGCGTCGTTCAAGGGTTTGTGCCACTCTGGCGACTTATAACAAATTAAAGAGCATGAAATTCTGTACAACATATTTAAATTTCAAAAAAATCGTATAGAATAGCGCCTGAAATAATTGTGTTTATATTGGAGGTAATCTGAAATATGCAAGGCAACCCCCTCATGACGCCCGCGCAATTTGTTTAAAGCTCGTCTGCGTCGTTCAAGGGTTTGTGCCACTCTGGCGACTTATACCAAATTAAAGAGCATGAAATTCTGTACAACATATGTAAATGTCAAAAAAATCGTATAGAATAGCGCGTGAGATAATTGTGTTTATATTTGAGGTAATCTGAAATATGCAAGGCAACCCCCTCATGACGCCGCGCGCAATTTGTTTAAAGCTCGTCTGCGTCGTTCAAGGGTTTGTGCCACTCTGGCGACTTATAACAAATTAAAGAGCATGAAATTCTGTACAACATATTTAAATTTCAAAAAAATCGTATAGAATAGCGCCTGAGATAATTGTGTATATATTGGAGGTAATCTGAAATATGCAAGGAAACCCCCGTCAGTCGTATTAATGACGCCGCGCGCAATTTGTTTAAAGCTCGTCTGCGTCGTTCAAGGGTTTGTGCCGCTCTGGCGACTTATAACAAATTAAAGAGCATGAAATTCTGTACAACATATGTAAATTTCAAAAAAATCGTATAGAATAGCGCCTCAGATAATTGTGTTTATATTTGAGGTAATCTGAAATATGCAAGCAACCCCCGTCAGTCGTATTAATGACGCCGCGCGCAATTTGTTTAAAGCTCGTCTGCGTCGTTCAAGGGTTTGTGCCACTCTGGCGACTTATAACAAATTAAAGAGCATGAAATTCTGTACAACATATTTAAATTTCAAAAAAATCGTATAGAATAGCGCCTGAGATAATTGTGTTTATATTGGAGGTAATCTGAAATATGCAAGGCAACCCCCTCATGACGCCCGCGCAATTTGTTTAAAGCTCGTCTGCGTCGTTCAAGGGTTTGTGCCACTCTGGCGACTTATACCAAATTAAAGAGCATGAAATTCTGTACAACATATGTAAATGTCAAAAAAATCGTATAGAATAGCGCGTGAGATAATTGTGTTTATATTTGAGGTAATCTGAAATATGCAAGGCAACCCCCTTATGACGCCGCGCGCAATTTGTTTAAAGCTCGTCTGCGTCGTTCAAGGGTTTGTGCCACTCTGGCGACTTATACCAAATTAAAGAGCATGAAATTCTGTACAACATATGTAAATTTCAAAAAAATCGTATAGAATAGCGCCTGAGATAATTGTGTTTATATTTGAGGTAATCTGAAATATGCAAGGCAACCCCCTCATGACGCCGCGCGCAATTAGTTTAAAGCTCGTCTGCGTCGTTCAAGGGTTTGTGCCACTCTGGCGACTTATACCAAATTAAAGAGCATGAAATTCTGTACAACATATGTAAATTTCAAAAAAATCGTATAGAATAGCGCCTGAGATAATTGTGTTTATATTGGAGGTAATCTGAAATATGCAAGGCAACCCCGTCATGACGCCGCGCGCAATTTGTTTAAAGCTCGTCTGCGTCGTTCAAGGGTTTGTGCCACTCTGGCGACTTATAACAAATTAAAGAGCATGAAATTCTGTACAACATGTAAATTTCAAAAAAATCGTATAGAATAGCGCCTCAGATAATTGTGTTTATATTGGAGGTAATCTGAAATATGCAAGGCAACCCCCGTCATGACGCCGCGCGCAATTTGTTTAAAGCTCGTCTGCGTCGTTCAAGGGTTTGTGCCACTCTGGCGACTTATAACAAATTAAAGAGCATGAAATTCTGTACAACATATGTAAATTTCAAAAAAATCGTATAGAATAGCGCCTGAGATAATTGTGTTTATATTGGAGGTAATCTGAAATATGCAAGGAAACCCCCGCCAGTCGTATTAATGACGCCGCGCGCAATTTGTTTAAAGCTCGTCTGCGTCGTTCAAGGGTTTCTGCCGCTCTGGCGACTTATAACAAATTAAAGAGCATGAAATTCTGTACAACATATGTAAATTTCAAAAAAATCGTATAGAATAGCGCCTCAGATAATTGTGTTTATATTTGAGGTAATCTGAAATATGCAAGCAACCCCCGTCAGTCGTATTAATGACGCCGCGCGCAATTTGTTTAAAGCTCGTCTGCGTCGTTCAAGGGTTTGTGCCACTCTGGCGACTTATAACAAATTAAAGAGCATGAAATTCTGTACAACATATTTAAATTTCAAAAAAATCGTATAGAATAGCGCCTGAAATAATTGTGTTTATATTGGAGGTAATCTGAAATATGCAAGGCAACCCCCTCATGACGCCCGCGCAATTTGTTTAAAGCTCGTCTGCGTCGTTCAAGGGTTTGTGCCACTCTGGCGACTTATACTAAATTAAAGAGCATGAAATTCTGTACAACATATGTAAATGTCAAAAAAATCGTATAGAATAGCGCGTGAGATAATTGTGTTTATATTTGAGGTAATCTGAAATATGCAAGGCAACCCCCTCATGACGCCGCGCGCAATTTGTTTAAAGCTCGTCTGCGTCGTTCAAGGGTTTGTGCCACTCTGGCGACTTATAACAAATTAAAGAGCATGAAATTCTGTACAACATATTTAAATTTCAAAAAAATCGTATAGAATAGCGCCTGAAATAATTGTGTTTATATTGGAGGTAATCTGAAATATGCAAGGCAACCCCCTCACGACGCCCGCGCAATTTGTTTAAAGCTCGTCTGCGTCGTTCAAGGGTTTGTGCCACTCTGGCGACTTATACCAAATTAAAGAGCATGAAATTCTGTACAACATATGTAAATTTCAAAAAAATCGTATAGAATAGCGCCTGAGATAATTGTGTTTATATTTGAGGTAATCTGAAATATGCAAGGCAACCCCCTCATGACGCCGCGCGCAATTAGTTTAAAGCTCGTCTGCGTCGTTCAAGGGTTTGTGCCACTCTGGCGACTTATACCAAATTAAAGAGCATGAAATTCTGTACAACATATGTAAATTTCAAAAAAATCGTATAGAATAGCGCCTGAGATAATTGTGTTTATATTGGAGGTAATCTGAAATATGCAAGGAAACCCCCGTCAGTCGTATTAATGACGCCGCGCGCAATTTGTTTAAAGCTCGTCTGCGTCGTTCAAGGGTTTCTGCCGCTCTGGCGACTTATAACAAATTAAAGAGCATGAAATTCTGTACAACATATGTAAATTTCAAAAAAATCGTATAGAATAGCGCCTCAGATAATTGTGTTTATATTTGAGGTAATCTGAAATATGCAAGCAACCCCCGTCAGTCGTATTAATGACGCCGCGCGCAATTTGTTTAAAGCTCGTCTGCGTCGTTCAAGGGTTTGTGCCACTCTGGCGACTTATAACAAATTAAAGAGCATGAAATTCTGTACAATATATTTAAATTTCAAAAAAATCGTATAGAATAGCGCCTGAGATAATTGTGTTTATATTGGAGGTAATCTGAAATATGCAAGGCAACCCCCTCATGACGCCCGCGCAATTTGTTTAAAGCTCGTCTGCGTCGTTCAAGGGTTTGTGCCACTCTGGCGACTTATACCAAATTAAAGAGCATGAAATTCTGTACAACATATGTAAATGTCAAAAAAATCGTATAGAATAGCGCGTGAGATAATTGTGTTTATATTTGAGGTAATCTGAAATATGCAAGGCAACCCCCTCATGACGCCGCGCGCAATTTGTTTAAAGCTCGTCTGCGTCGTTCAAGGGTTTGTGCCACTCTGGCGACTTATACCAAATTAAAGAGCATGAAATTCTGTACAACATATGTAAATTTCAAAAAAATCGTATAGAATAGCGCCTGAGATAATTGTGTTTATATTTGAGGTAATCTGAAATATGCAAGGCAACCCCCTCATGACGCCGCGCGCAATTAGTTTAAAGCTCGTCTGCGTCGTTCAAGGGTTTGTGCCACTCTGGCGACTTATACCAAATTAAAGAGCATGAAATTCTGTACAACATATGTAAATTTCAAAAAAATCGTATAGAATAGCGCCTGAGATAATTGTGTTTATATTGGAGGTAATCTGAAATATGCAAGGCAACCCCGTCATGACGCCGCGCGCAATTAGTTTAAAGCTCGTCTGCGTCGTTCAAGGGTTTGTGCCACTCTGGCGACTTATACCAAATTAAAGAGCATGAAATTCTGTACAACATATGTAAATTTCAAAAAAATCGTATAGAATAGCGCCTCAGATAATTGTGTTTATATTGGAGGTAATCTGAAATATGCAAGGCAACCCCCGTCATGACGCCGCGCGCAATTTGTTTAAAGCTCGTCTGCGTCGTTCAAGGGTTTGTGCCACTCTGGCGACTTATAACAAATTAAAGAGCATGAAATTCTGTACAACATATTTAAATTTCAAAAAAATCGTATAGAATAGCGCCTGAGATAATTGTGTATATATTGGAGGTAATCTGAAATATGCAAGGAAACCCCCGTCAGTCGTATTAATGACGCCGCGCGCAATTTGTTTAAAGCTCGTCTGCGTCGTTCAAGGGTTTGTGCCGCTCTGGCGACTTATAACAAATTAAAGAGCATGAAATTCTGTACAACATATGTAAATTTCAAAAAAATCGTATAGAATAGCGCCTCAGATAATTGTGTTTATATTTGAGGTAATCTGAAATATGCAAGCAACCCCCGTCAGTCGTATTAATGACGCCGCGCGCAATTTGTTTAAAGCTCGTCTGCGTCGTTCAAGGGTTTGTGCCACTCTGGCGACTTATAACAAATTAAAGAGCATGAAATTCTGTACAACATATTTAAATTTCAAAAAAATCGTATAGAATAGCGCCTGAGATAATTGTGTTTATATTGGAGGTAATCTGAAATATGCAAGGCAACCCCCTCATGACGCCCGCGCAATTTGTTTAAAGCTCGTCTGCGTCGTTCAAGGGTTTGTGCCACTCTGGCGACTTATACCAAATTAAAGAGCATGAAATTCTGTACAACATATGTAAATGTCAAAAAAATCGTATAGAATAGCGCGTGAGATAATTGTGTTTATATTTGAGGTAATCTGAAATATGCAAGGCAACCCCCTTATGACGCCGCGCGCAATTTGTTTAAAGCTCGTCTGCGTCGTTCAAGGGTTTGTGCCACTCTGGCGACTTATACCAAATTAAAGAGCATGAAATTCTGTACAACATATGTAAATTTCAAAAAAATCGTATAGAATAGCGCCTGAGATAATTGTGTTTATATTTGAGGTAATCTGAAATATGCAAGGCAACCCCCTCATGACGCCGCGCGCAATTAGTTTAAAGCTCGTCTGCGTCGTTCAAGGGTTTGTGCCACTCTGGCGACTTATACCAAATTAAAGAGCATGAAATTCTGTACAACATATGTAAATTTCAAAAAAATCGTATAGAATAGCGCCTGAGATAATTGTGTTTATATTGGAGGTAATCTGAAATATGCAAGGAAACCCCCGTCAGTCGTATTAATGACGCCGCGCGCAATTTGTTTAAAGCTCGTCTGCGTCGTTCAAGGGTTTCTGCCGCTCTGGCGACTTATAACAAATTAAAGAGCATGAAATTCTGTACAACATATGTAAATTTCAAAAAAATCGTATAGAATAGCGCCTCAGATAATTGTGTTTATATTTGAGGTAATCTGAAATATGCAAGCAACCCCCGTCAGTCGTATTAATGACGCCGCGCGCAATTTGTTTAAAGCTCGTCTGCGTCGTTCAAGGGTTTGTGCCACTCTGGCGACTTATAACATATTAAAGAGCATGAAATTCTGTACAATATATTTAAATTTCAAAAAAATCGTATAGAATAGCGCCTGAGATAATTGTGTTTATATTGGAGGTAATCTGAAATATGCAAGGCAACCCCCTCATGACGCCGCGCGCAATTTGTTTAAAGCTCGTCTGCGTCGTTCAAGGGTTTGTGCCACTCTGGCGACTTATACCAAATTAAAGAGCATGAAATTCTGTACAACATATGTAAATGTCAAAAAAATCGTATAGAATAGCGCGTGAGATAATTGTGTTTATATTTGAGGTAATCTGAAATATGCAAGGCAACCCCCTCATGACGCCGCGCGCAATTTGTTTAAAGCTCGTCTGCGTCGTTCAAGGGTTTGTGCCACTCTGGCGACTTATACCAAATTAAAGAGCATGAAATTCTGTACAACATATGTAAATTTCAAAAAAATCGTATAGAATAGCGCCTGAGATAATTGTGTTTATATTTGAGGTAATCTGAAATATGCAAGGCAACCCCCTCATGACGCCGCGCGCAATTAGTTTAAAGCTCGTCTGCGTCGTTCAAGGGTTTGTGCCACTCTGGCGACTTATACCAAATTAAAGAGCATGAAATTCTGTACAACATATGTAAATTTCAAAAAAATCGTATAGAATAGCGCCTGAGATAATTGTGTTTATATTGGAGGTAATCTGAAATATGCAAGGCAACCCCGTCATGACGCCGCGCGCAATTAGTTTAAAGCTCGTCTGCGTCGTTCAAGGGTTTGTGCCACTCTGGCGACTTATACCAAATTAAAGAGCATGAAATTCTGTACAACATATGTAAATTTCAAAAAAATCGTATAGAATAGCGCCTCAGATAATTGTGTTTATATTGGAGGTAATCTGAAATATGCAAGGCAACCCCCGTCATGACGCCGCGCGCAATTTGTTTAAAGCTCGTCTGCGTCGTTCAAGGGTTTGTGCCACTCTGGCGACTTATAACAAATTAAAGAGCATGAAATTCTGTACAACATATTTAAATTTCAAAAAAATCGTATAGAATAGCGCCTGAGATAATTGTGTATATATTGGAGGTAATCTGAAATATGCAAGGAAACCCCCGTCAGTCGTATTAATGACGCCGCGCGCAATTTGTTTAAAGCTCGTCTGCGTCGTTCAAGGGTTTGTGCCGCTCTGGCGACTTATAACAAATTAAAGAGCATGAAATTCTGTACAACATATGTAAATTTCAAAAAAATCGTATAGAATAGCGCCTCAGATAATTGTGTTTATATTTGAGGTAATCTGAAATATGCAAGCAACCCCCGTCAGTCGTATTAATGACGCCGCGCGCAATTTGTTTAAAGCTCGTCTGCGTCGTTCAAGGGTTTGTGCCACTCTGGCGACTTATAACAAATTAAAGAGCATGAAATTCTGTACAACATATTTAAATTTCAAAAAAATCGTATAGAATAGCGCCTGAGATAATTGTGTTTATATTGGAGGTAATCTGAAATATGCAAGGCAACCCCCTCATGACGCCCGCGCAATTTGTTTAAAGCTCGTCTGCGTCGTTCAAGGGTTTGTGCCACTCTGGCGACTTATACCAAATTAAAGAGCATGAAATTCTGTACAACATATGTAAATGTCAAAAAAATCGTATAGAATAGCGCGTGAGATAATTGTGTTTATATTTGAGGTAATCTGAAATATGCAAGGCAACCCCCTTATGACGCCGCGCGCAATTTGTTTAAAGCTCGTCTGCGTCGTTCAAGGGTTTGTGCCACTCTGGCGACTTATACCAAATTAAAGAGATGAAATTCTGTACAACATATGTAAATTTCAAAAAAATCGTATAGAATAGCGCCTGAGATAATTGTGTTTATATTTGAGGTAATCTGAAATATGCAAGGCAACCCCCTCATGACGCCGCGCGCAATTAGTTTAAAGCTCGTCTGCGTCGTTCAAGGGTTTGTGCCACTCTGGCGACTTATACCAAATTAAAGAGCATGAAATTCTGTACAACATATGTAAATTTCAAAAAAATCGTATAGAATAGCGCCTGAGATAATTGTGTTTATATTGGAGGTAATCTGAAATATGCAAGGCAACCCCGTCATGACGCCGCGCGCAATTTGTTTAAAGCTCGTCTGCGTCGTTCAAGGGTTTGTGCCACTCTGGCGACTTATAACAAATTAAAGAGCATGAAATTCTGTACAACATGTAAATTTCAAAAAAATCGTATAGAATAGCGCCTCAGATAATTGTGTTTATATTGGAGGTAATCTGAAATATGCAAGGCAACCCCCGTCATGACGCCGCGCGCAATTTGTTTAAAGCTCGTCTGCGTCGTTCAAGGGTTTGTGCCACTCTGGCGACTTATAACAAATTAAAGAGCATGAAATTCTGTACAACATATGTAAATTTCAAAAAAATCGTATAGAATAGCGCCTCAGATAATTGTGTTTATATTGGAGGTAATTTGAAATATGCAAGGCAACCCCCGTCATGACGCCGCGCGCAATTTGTTTAAAGCTCGTCTGCGTCGTTCAAGGGTTTGTGCCACTCTGGCGACTTATAACAAATTAAAGAGCATGAAATTCTGTACAACATATTTAAATTTCAAAAAAATCGTATAGAATAGCGCCTGAGATAATTGTGTTTATATTGGAGGTAATCTGAAATATGCAAGGAACCCCCGTCAGTCGTATTAATGACGCCGCGCGCAATTTGTTTAAAGCTCGTCTGCGTCGTTCAAGGGTTTGTGCCACTCTGGCGACTTATAACAAATTAAAGAGCATGAAATTCTGTACAACATATTTAAATTTCAAAAAAATCGTATAGAATAGCGCCTGAGATAATTGTGTTTATATTGGAGGTAATCTGAAATATGCAAGGAAACCCCCGTCAGTCGTATTAATGACGCCGCGCGCAATTTGTTTAAAGCTCGTCTGCGTCGTTCAAGGGTGTGTGCCACTCTGGCGACTTATACCAAATTAAAGAGCATGAAATTCTGTACAACATATGTAAATTTCAAAAAAATCGTATAGAATAGCGCCTGAGATAATTGTGTTTATATTGGAGGTAATCTGAAATATGCAAGGCAACCCCGTCATGACGCCGCGCGCAATTTGTTTAAAGCTCGTCTGCGTCGTTCAAGGGTTTGTGCCACTCTGGCGACTTATAACAAATTAAAGAGCATGAAATTCTGTACAACATATTTAAATTTCAAAAAAATCGTATAGAATAGCGCCTGAGATAATTGTGTTTATATTGGAGGTAATCTGAAATATGCAAGGAAACCCCCGTCAGTCGTATTAATGACCCCGCGCGCAATTTGTTTAAAGCTCGTCTGCGTCGTTCAAGGGTTTGTGCGCCTCTGGCGACTTATAACAAATTAAAGAGCATGAAATTCTGTACAACATATGTAAATTTCAAAAAAATCGTATAGAATAGCGCCTCAGATAATTGTGTTTATATTTGAGGTAATCTGAAATATGCAAGCAACCCCCGTCAGTCGTATTAATGACGCCGCGCGCAATTTGTTTAAAGCTCGTCTGCGTCGTTCAAGGGTTTGTGCCACTCTGGCGACTTATAACAAATTAAAGAGCATGAAATTCTGTACAACATATTTAAATTTCAAAAAAATCGTATAGAATAGCGCCTGAGATAATTGTGTTTATATTGGAGGTAATCTGAAATATGCAAGGCAACCCCCATCATGACGCCCGCGCAATTTGTTTAAAGCTCGTCTGCGTCGTTCAAGGGTTTGTGCCACTCTGGCGACTTATACCAAATTAAAGAGCATGAAATTCTGTACAACATATGTAAATGTCAAAAAAATCGTATAGAATAGCGCGTGAGATAATTGTGTTTATATTTGAGGTAATCTGAAATATGCAAGGGAACCCCCTCATGACGCCGCGCGCAATTTGTTTAAAGCTCGTCTGCGTCGTTCAAGGGTTTGTGCCACTCTGGCGACTTATACCAAATTAAAGAGCATGAAATTCTGTACAACATATGTAAATTTCAAAAAAATCGTATAGAATAGCGCCTGAGATAATTGTGTTTATATTTGAGGTAATCTGAAATATGCAAGGCAACCCCCTCATGACGCCGCGCGCAATTTGTTTAAAGCTCGTCTGCGTCGTTCAAGGGTTTGTGCCACTCTGGCGACTTATACCAAATTAAAGAGCATGAAATTCTGTACAACATATGTAAATTTCAAAAAAATCGTATAGAATAGCGCCTGAGATAATTGTGTTTATATTGGAGGTAATCTGAAATATGCAAGGAAACCCCCGTCAGTCGTATTAATGACGCCGCGCGCAATTTGTTTAAAGCTCGTCTGCGTCGTTCAAGGGTTTGTGCCGCTCTGGCGACTTATAACAAATTAAAGAGCATGAAATTCTGTACAACATATGTAAATTTCAAAAAAATCGTATAGAATAGCGCCTCAGATAATTGTGTTTATATTTGAGGTAATCTGAAATATGCAAGCAACCCCCGTCAGTCGTATTAATGACGCCGCGCGCAATTTGTTTAAAGCTCGTCTGCGTCGTTCAAGGGTTTGTGCCACTCTGGCGACTTATAACAAATTAAAGAGCATGAAATTCTGTACAACATATTTAAATTTCAAAAAAATCGTATAGAATAGCGCCTGAGATAATTGTGTTTATATTGGAGGTAATCTGAAATATGCAAGGAAACCCCCGTCAGTCGTATTAATGACGCCGCGCGCAATTTGTTTAAAGCTCGTCTGCGTCGTTCAAGGGTTTGTGCCACTCTGGCGACTTATACCAAATTAAAGAGCATGAAATTCTGTACAACATATGTAAATGTCAAAAAAATCGTATAGAATAGCGCGTGAGATAATTGTGTTTATATTTGAGGTAATCTGAAATATGCAAGGCAACCCCCTTATGACGCCGCGCGCAATTTGTTTAAAGCTCGTCTGCGTCGTTCAAGGGTTTGTGCCACTCTGGCGACTTATACCAAATTAAAGAGCATGAAATTCTGTACAACATATGTAAATTTCAAAAAAATCGTATAGAATAGCGCCTGAGATAATTGTGTTTATATTTGAGGTAATCTGAAATATGCAAGCAACCCCCGTCAGTCGTATTAATGACGCCGCGCGCAATTTGTTTAAAGCTCGTCTGCGTCGTTCAAGGGTTTGTGCCACTCTGGCGACTTATAACAAATTAAAGAGCATGAAATTCTGTACAACATATGTAAATTTCAAAAAAATCGTATAGAATAGCGCCTGAGATAATTGTGTTTATATTGGAGGTAATCTGAAATATGCAAGGCAACCCCGTCATGACGCCGCGCGCAATTTGTTTAAAGCTCGTCTGCGTCGTTCAAGGGTTTGTGCCACTCTGGCGACTTATAACAAATTAAAGAGCATGAAATTCTGTACAACGTGTAAATTTCAAAAAAATCGTATAGAATAGCGCCTCAGATAATTGTGTTTATATTGGAGGTAATCTGAAATATGCAAGGCAACCCCCGTCATGACGCCGCGCGCAATTTGTTTAAAGCTCGTCTGCGTCGTTCAAGGGTTTGTGCCACTCTGGCGACTTATAACAAATTAAAGAGCATGAAATTCTGTACAACATATGTAAATTTCAAAAAAATCGTATAGAATAGCGCCTGAGATAATTGTGTTTATATTGGAGGTAATCTGAAATATGCAAGGCAACCCCATCATGACGCCGCGCGCAATTTGTTTAAAGCTCGTCTGCGTCGTTCAAGGGTTTGTGCCACTCTGGCGACTTATAACAAATTAAAGAGCATGAAATTCTGTACAACATATTTAAATTTCAAAAAAATCGTATAGAATAGCGCCTGAGATAATTGTGTTTATATTGGAGGTAATCTGAAATATGCAAGGAACCCCCGTCAGTCGTATTAATGACGCCGCGCGCAATTTGTTTAAAGCTCGTCTGCGTCGTTCAAGGGTTTGTGCCACTCTGGCGACTTATAACAAATTAAAGAGCATGAAATTCTGTACAACATATTTAAATTTCAAAAAAATCGTATAGAATAGCGCCTGAGATAATTGTGTATATATTGGAGGTAATCTGAAATATGCAAGGAAACCCCCGTCAGTCGTATTAATGACGCCGCGCGCAATTTGTTTAAAGCTCGTCTGCGTCGTTCAAGGGTGTGTGCCACTCTGGCGACTTATACCAAATTAAAGAGCATGAAATTCTGTACAACATATGTAAATTTCAAAAAAATCGTATAGAATAGCGCCTGAGATAATTGTGTTTATATTGGAGGTAATCTGAAATATGCAAGGCAACCCCCGTCAGTCGTATTAATGACGCCGCGCGCAATTTGTTTAAAGCTCGTCTGCGTCGTTCAAGGGTTTGTGCCACTCTGGCGACTTATAACAAATTAAAGAGCATGAAATTCTGTACAACATATTTAAATTTCAAAAAAATCGTATAGAATAGCGCCTGAGATAATTGTGTTTATATTGGAGGTAATCTGAAATATGCAAGGAAACCCCCGTCAGTCGTATTAATGACGCCGCGCGCAATTTGTTTAAAGCTCGTCTGCGTCGTTCAAGGGTTTGTGCCACTCTGGCGACTTATAACAAATTAAAGAGCATGAAATTCTGTACAACATATTTAAATTTCAAAAAAATCGTATAGAATAGCGCCTGAGATAATTGTGTTTATATTGGAGGTAATCTGAAATATGCAAGCAACCCCCGTCAATTAATGACGCCGCGCGCAATTTGTTTAAAGCTCGTCTGCGTCGTTCAAGGGTTTGTGCCACTCTGGCGACTTATAACAAATTAAAGAGCATGAAATTCTGTACAACATATTTAAATTTCAAAAAAATCGTATAGAATAGCGCCTGAGATAATTGTGTTTATATTTGAGGTAATCTGAAATATGCAAGGCAACCCCATCATGACGCCGCGCGCAATTTGTTTAAAGCTCGTCTGCGTCGTTCAAGGGTTTGTGCCACTCTGGCGACTTATACCAAATTAAAGAGCATGAAATTCTGTACAACATATGTAAATTTCAAAAAAATCGTATAGAATAGCGCCTGAGATAATTGTGTTTATATTTGAGGTAATCTGAAATATGCAAGGCAACCCCCTCATGACGCCGCGCGCAATTTGTTTAAAGCTCGTCTGCGTCGTTCAAGGGTTTGTGCCACTCTGGCGACTTATACCAAATTAAAGAGCATGAAATTCTGTACAACATATGTAAATTTCAAAAAAATCGTATAGAATAGCGCCTGAGATAATTGTGTTTATATTTGAGGTAATCTGAAATATGCAAGGAAACCCCCGTCAGTCGTATTAATGACGCCGCGCGCAATTTGTTTAAAGCTCGTCTGCGTCGTTCAAGGGTTTGTGCCACTCTGGCGACTTATAACAAATTAAAGAGCATGAAATTCTGTACAACATATGTAAATTTCAAAAAAATCGTATAGAATAGCGCCTCAGATAATTGTGTTTATATTGGAGGTAATCTGAAATATGCAAGCAACCCCCGTCATGACGCCGCGCGCAATTTGTTTAAAGCTCGTCTGCGTCGTTCAAGGGTTTGTGCCACTCTGGCGACTTATAACAAATTAAAGAGCATGAAATTCTGTACAACATATTTAAATTTCAAAAAAATCGTATAGAATAGCGCCTGAGATAATTGTGTTTATATTGGAGGTAATCTGAAATATGCAAGGCAACCCCCGTCATGACGCCGCGCGCAATTTGTTTAAAGCTCGTCTGCGTCGTTCAAGGGTTTGTGCCACTCTGGCGACTTATAACAAATTAAAGAGCATGAAATTCTGTACAACATATTTAAATTTCAAAAAAATCGTATAGAATAGCGCCTGAGATAATTGTTTATATTGGAGGTAATCTGAAATATGCAAGGAAACCCCCGTCAGTCGTATTAATGACGCCGCGCGCAATTTGTTTAAAGCTCGTCTGCGTCGTTCAAGGGTTTGTGCCACTCTGGCGACTTATAACAAATTAAAGAGCATGAAATTCTGTACAACATATTTAAATTTCAAAAAAATCGTATAGAATAGCGCCTGAGATAATTGTGTATATATTGGAGGTAATCTGAAATATGCAAGGAAACCCCCGTCAGTCGTATTAATGACGCCGCGCGCAATTTGTTTAAAGCTCGTCTGCGTCGTTCAAGGGTTTGTGCCACTCTGGCGACTTATAACAAATTAAAGAGCATGAAATTCTGTACAACATATTTAAATTTCAAAAAAATCGTATAGAATAGCGCCTGAGATAATTGTGTATATATTGGAGGTAATCTGAAATATGCAAGGAAACCCCCGTCAGTCGTATTAATGACGCCGCGCGCAATTTGTTTAAAGCTCGTCTGCGTCGTTCAAGGGTGTGTGCCGCTCTGGCGACTTATAACAAATTAAAGAGCATGAAATTCTGTACAACATATGTAAATTTCAAAAAAATCGTATAGAATAGCGCCTCAGATAATTGTGTTTATATTTGAGGTAATCTGAAATATGCAAGCAACCCCCGTCAGTCGTATTAATGACGCCGCGCGCAATTTGTTTAAAGCTCGTCTGCGTCGTTCAAGGGTTTGTGCCACTCTGGCGACTTATAACAAATTAAAGAGCATGAAATTCTGTACAACATATTTAAATTTCAAAAAAATCGTATAGAATAGCGCCTGAGATAATTGTGTTTATATTGGAGGTAATCTGAAATATGCAAGGCAACCCCATCATGACGCCCGCGCAATTTGTTTAAAGCTCGTCTGCGTCGTTCAAGGGTTTGTGCCACTCTGGCGACTTATAACAAATTAAAGAGCATGAAATTCTGTACAACATATTTAAATTTCAAAAAAATCGTATAGAATAGCGCCTGAGATAATTGTGTTTATATTGGAGGTAATCTGAAATATGCAAGGCAACCCCATCATGACGCCCGCGCAATTTGTTTAAAGCTCGTCTGCGTCGTTCAAGGGTTTGTGCCACTCTGGCGACTTATACCAAATTAAAGAGCATGAAATTCTGTACAACATATGTAAATGTCAAAAAAATCGTATAGAATAGCGCGTGAGATAATTGTGTTTATATTTGAGGTAATCTGAAATATGCAAGGCAACCCCCTCATGACGCCGCGCGCAATTTGTTTAAAGCTCGTCTGCGTCGTTCAAGGGTTTGTGCCACTCTGGCGACTTATACCAAATTAAAGAGCATGAAATTCTGTACAACATATGTAAATTTCAAAAAAATCGTATAGAATAGCGCCTGAGATAATTGTGTTTATATTTGAGGTAATCTGAAATATACAAGGCAACCCCCTCATGACGCCGCGCGCAATTAGTTTAAAGCTCGTCTGCGTCGTTCAAGGGTTTGTGCCACTCTGGCGACTTATACCAAATTAAAGAGCATGAAATTCTGTACAACATATGTAAATTTCAAAAAAATCGTATAGAATAGCGCCTGAGATAATTGTGTATATATTGGAGGTAATCTGAAATATGCAAGGAAACCCCCGTCAGTCGTATTAATGACGCCGCGCGCAATTTGTTTAAAGCTCGTCTGCGTCGTTCAAGGGTTTGTGCCGCTCTGGCGACTTATAACAAATTAAAGAGCATGAAATTCTGTACAACATATGTAAATTTCAAAAAAATCGTATAGAATAGCGCCTCAGATAATTGTGTTTATATTTGAGGTAATCTGAAATATGCAAGCAACCCCCGTCAGTCGTATTAATGACGCCGCGCGCAATTTGTTTAAAGCTCGTCTGCGTCGTTCAAGGGTTTGTGCCACTCTGGCGACTTATAACAAATTAAAGAGCATGAAATTCTGTACAACATATTTAAATTTCAAAAAAATCGTATAGAATAGCGCCTGAGATAATTGTGTTTATAATGGAGGTAATCTGAAATATGCAAGGCAACCCCCTCATGACGCCCGCGCAATTTGTTTAAAGCTCGTCTGCGTCGTTCAAGGGTTTGTGCCACTCTGGCGACTTATACCAAATTAAAGAGCATGAAATTCTGTACAACATATGTAAATGTCAAAAAAATCGTATAGAATAGCGCCTGAGATAATTGTGTATATATTGGAGGTAATCTGAAATATGCAAGGAAACCCCCGTCAGTCGTATTAATGACGCCGCGCGCAATTTGTTTAAAGCTCGTCTGCGTCGTTCAAGGGTGTGTGCCACTCTGGCGACTTATACCAAATTAAAGAGCATGAAATTCTGTACAACATATGTAAATTTCAAAAAAATCGTATAGAATAGCGCCTGAGATAATTGTGTTTATATTGGAGGTAATCTGAAATATGCAAGGCAACCCCGTCATGACGCCGCGCGCAATTTGTTTAAAGCTCGTCTGCGTCGTTCAAGGGTTTGTGCCACTCTGGCGACTTATAACAAATTAAAGAGCATGAAATTCTGTACAACATATTTAAATTTCAAAAAAATCGTATAGAATAGCGCCTGAGATAATTGTGTTTATATTGGAGGTAATCTGAAATATGCAAGGAAACCCCCGTCAGTCGTATTAATGACCCCGCGCGCAATTTGTTTAAAGCTCGTCTGCGTCGTTCAAGGGTTTGTGCCGCTCTGGCGACTTATAACAAATTAAAGAGCATGAAATTCTGTACAACATATGTAAATTTCAAAAAAATCGTATAGAATAGCGCCTCAGATAATTGTGTTTATATTTGAGGTAATCTGAAATATGCAAGCAACCCCCGTCAGTCGTATTAATGACGCCGCGCGCAATTTGTTTAAAGCTCGTCTGCGTCGTTCAAGGGTTTGTGCCACTCTGGCGACTTATAACAAATTAAAGAGCATGAAATTCTGTACAACATATGTAAATTTCAAAAAAATCGTATAGAATAGCCCCTGAGATAATTGTGTTTATATTGGAGGTAATCTGAAATATGCAAGGCAACCCCGTCATGACGCCGCGCGCAATTTGTTTAAAGCTCGTCTGCGTCGTTCAAGGGTTTGTGCCACTCTGGCGACTTATAACAAATTAAAGAGCATGAAATTCTGTACAACATATGTAAATTTCAAAAAAATCGTATAGAATAGCCCCTCAGATAATTGTGTTTATATTGGAGGTAATCTGAAATATGCAAGGCAACCCCCGTCATGACGCCGCGCGCAATTTGTTTAAAGCTCGTCTGCGTCGTTCAAGGGTTTGTGCCACTCTGGCGACTTATAACAAATTAAAGAGCATGAAATTCTGTACAACATATTTAAATTTCAAAAAAATCGTATAGAATAGCGCCTGAGATAATTGTGTTTATATTGGAGGTAATCTGAAATATGCAAGGAAACCCCCGTCAGTCGTATTAATGACGCCGCGCGCAATTTGTTTAAAGCTCGTCTGCGTCGTTCAAGGGTTTGTGCCACTCTGGCGACTTATAACAAATTAAAGAGCATGAAATTCTGTACAACATATTTAAATTTCAAAAAAATCGTATAGAATAGCGCCTGAGATAATTGTGTATATATTGGAGGTAATCTGAAATATGCAAGGAAACCCCCGTCAGTCGTATTAATGACGCCGCGCGCAATTTGTTTAAAGCTCGTCTGCGTCGTTCAAGGGTTTGTGCCACTCTGGCGACTTATAACAAATTAAAGAGCATGAAATTCTGTACAACATATTTAAATTTCAAAAAAATCGTATAGAATAGCGCCTGAGATAATTGTGTTTATATTGGAGGTAATCTGAAATATGCAAGGAAACCCCCGTCAGTCGTATTAATGACCCCGCGCGCAATTTGTTTAAAGCTCGTCTGCGTCGTTCAAGGGTTTGTGCCGCTCTGGCGACTTATAACAAATTAAAGAGCATGAAATTCTGTACAACATATGTAAATTTCAAAAAAATCGTATAGAATAGCGCCTCAGATAATTGTGTTTATATTTGAGGTAATCTGAAATATGCAAGCAACCCCCGTCAGTCGTATTAATGACGCCGCGCGCAATTTGTTTAAAGCTCGTCTGCGTCGTTCAAGGGTTTGTGCCACTCTGGCGACTTATAACAAATTAAAGAGCATGAAATTCTGTACAACATATTTAAATTTCAAAAAAATCGTATAGAATAGCGCCTGAGATAATTGTGTTTATATTGGAGGTAATCTGAAATATGCAAGGCAACCCCATCATGACGCCCGCGCAATTTGTTTAAAGCTCGTCTGCGTCGTTCAAGGGTTTGTGCCACTGTGGCGACTTATACCAAATTAAAGAGCATGAAATTCTGTACAACATATGTAAATGTCAAAAAAATCGTATAGAATAGCGCGTGAGATAATTGTGTTTATATTTGAGGTAATCTGAAATATGCAAGGCAACCCCGTCATGACGCCGCGCGCAATTTGTTTAAAGCTCGTCTGCGTCGTTCAAGGGTTTGTGCCACTCTGGCGACTTATAACAAATTAAAGAGCATGAAATTCTGTACAACATATTTAAATTTCAAAAAAATCGTATAGAATAGCGCCTGAGATAATTGTGTTTATATTGGAGGTAATCTGAAATATGCAAGGAAACCCCCGTCAGTCGTATTAATGACCCCGCGCGCAATTTGTTTAAAGCTCGTCTGCGTCGTTCAAGGGTTTGTGCCGCTCTGGCGACTTATAACAAATTAAAGAGCATGAAATTCTGTACAACATATGTAAATTTCAAAAAAATCGTATAGAATAGCGCCTCAGATAATTGTGTTTATATTTGAGGTAATCTGAAATATGCAAGCAACCCCCGTCAGTCGTATTAATGACGCCGCGCGCAATTTGTTTAAAGCTCGTCTGCGTCGTTCAAGGGTTTGTGCCACTCTGGCGACTTATAACAAATTAAAGAGCATGAAATTCTGTACAACATATGTAAATTTCAAAAAAATCGTATAGAATAGCGCCTGAGATAATTGTGTTTATATTGGAGGTAATCTGAAATATGCAAGGCAACCCCGTCATGACGCCGCGCGCAATTTGTTTAAAGCTCGTCTGCGTCGTTCAAGGGTTTGTGCCACTCTGGCGACTTATAACAAATTAAAGAGCATGAAATTCTGTACAACATATGTAAATTTCAAAAAAATCGTATAGAATAGCCCCTCAGATAATTGTGTTTATATTGGAGGTAATCTGAAATATGCAAGGCAACCCCCGTCATGACGCCGCGCGCAATTTGTTTAAAGCTCGTCTGCGTCGTTCAAGGGTTTGTGCCACTCTGGCGACTTATAACAAATTAAAGAGCATGAAATTCTGTACAACATATTTAAATTTCAAAAAAATCGTATAGAATAGCGCCTGAGATAATTGTGTTTATATTGGAGGTAATCTGAAATATGCAAGGAAACCCCCGTCAGTCGTATTAATGACGCCGCGCGCAATTTGTTTAAAGCTCGTCTGCGTCGTTCAAGGGTTTGTGCCACTCTGGCGACTTATAACAAATTAAAGAGCATGAAATTCTGTACAACATATTTAAATTTCAAAAAAATCGTATAGAATAGCGCCTGAGATAATTGTGTATATATTGGAGGTAATCTGAAATATGCAAGGAAACCCCCGTCAGTCGTATTAATGACGCCGCGCGCAATTTGTTTAAAGCTCGTCTGCGTCGTTCAAGGGTTTGTGCCACTCTGGCGACTTATACCAAATTAAAGAGCATGAAATTCTGTACAACATATGTAAATTTCAAAAAAATCGTATAGAATAGCGCCTGAGATAATTGTGTTTATATTGGAGGTAATCTGAAATATGCAAGGCAACCCCGTCATGACGCCGCGCGCAATTTGTTTAAAGCTCGTCTGCGTCGTTCAAGGGTTTGTGCCACTCTGGCGACTTATAACAAATTAAAGAGCATGAAATTCTGTACAACATATTTAAATTTCAAAAAAATCGTATAGAATAGCGCCTGAGATAATTGTGTTTATATTGGAGGTAATCTGAAATATGCAAGGAAACCCCCGTCAGTCGTATTAATGACCCCGCGCCAATTTGTTTAAAGCTCGTCTGCGTCGTTCAAGGGTTTGTGCCACTCTGGCGACTTATAACAAATTAAAGAGCATGAAATTCTGTACAACATATTTAAATTTCAAAAAAATCGTATAGAATAGCGCCTGAGATAATTGTGTTTATATTGGAGGTAATCTGAAATATGCAAGGCAACCCCATCATGACGCCCGCGCAATTTGTTTAAAGCTCGTCTGCGTCGTTCAAGGGTTTGTGCCACTGTGGCGACTTATACCAAATTAAAGAGCATGAAATTCTGTACAACATATGTAAATGTCAAAAAAATCGTATAGAATAGCGCGTGAGATAATTGTGTTTATATTTGAGGTAATCTGAAATATGCAAGGCGACCCCCTCATGACGCCGCGCGCAATTAGTTTAAAGCTCGTCTGCGTCGTTCAAGGGTTTGTGCCACTCTGGCGACTTATACCAAATTAAAGAGCATGAAATTCTGTACAACATATGTAAATTTCAAAAAAATCGTATAGAATAGCGCCTGAGATAATTGTGTTTATATTGGAGGTAATCTGAAATATGCAAGGCAACCCCGTCATGACGCCGTGCGCAATTTGTTTAAAGCTCGTCTGCGTCGTTCAAGGGTTTGTGCCACTCTGGCGACTTATACCAAATTAAAGAGCATGAAATTCTGTACAACATATTTAAATTTCAAAAAAATCGTATAGAATAGCGCCTGAGATAATTGTGTATATATTGGAGGTAATCTGAAATATGCAAGGAAACCCCCGTCAGTCGTATTAATGACGCCGCGCGCAATTTGTTTAAAGCTCGTCTGCGTCGTTCAAGGGTTTGTGCCGCTCTGGCGACTTATAACAAATTAAAGAGCATGAAATTCTGTACAACATATGTAAATTTCAAAAAAATCGTATAGAATAGCGCCTGAGATAATTGTGTTTATATTTGAGGTAGTCTGAAATATGCAAGCAACCCCCGTCAGTCGTATTAATGACGCCGCGCGCAATTTGTTTAAAGCTCGTCTGCGTCGTTCAAGGGTTTGTGCCACTCTGGCGACTTATACCAAATTAAAGAGCATGAAATTCTGTACAACATATGTAAATTTCAAAAAAATCGTATAGAATAGCGCCTGAGATAATTGTGTTTATATTTGAGGTAATCTGAAATATGCAAGCAACCCCCGTCAGTCGTATTAATGACGCCGCGCGGAATTTGTTTAAAGGTGAACTGACACGAATTTTTTTAAACCTGTTTTGACTTTCACGGTATGCAATCATTGCAGCTTCAATTTAAAAATTGGCAAAAGGCGACGAAAAACCATATTTTAAAGGCATGTTTCTTGGCCTTTGTTGGTTTTAAATCGGTCAGCTTTACGCGCGGTCACGAGCACGTGACAATTTGGCTGTGACGTAAATTTGTTTGCAAACGCATTTGGCATAGCTACAGACAATATGGAGGCGAATAAGGAAACAAGAAGAGGAGGCAGATATTGTGTAGCTGGGACGCAGGGGCGTAACTCCTGGGGGGGGGTGTGGGGGTGTGTGACACCCCCCCAATGTTCAGAAATGCACTTTTGTCGGGCAATTTCTCCAAAGTACATGCTATTTGTCGGGCAAAAAAATCTTACGCTTACTTCTGAGTTTGTAAAAAAGAACGAAAACACCGTATTGGAGAATTGCAAGATTGATCGAATATTGTTGTTTAGGCCTGGGAAGGAAACTTGCCTCAGCGGAGGGGCTCGGGAATTAGTGTGTTTTGGGAGTCATGATGTATTTTGATCACGGATAAATGAAGTACTTACAAAAACTTGAGGATAACGCGGGCTCAATAATCAAAACGTGTTATTATGATAATGGCAGTCACGGACGTATTTGTGTCAGATTTGGATCAGTGATTTCGACCTTTCCAGCTTTCCTTTCGCCTGTTCACGAAGTGGAGCATATGCAAATGCCATGGATGGTAAGTTATAATATCAGTATCACTGCTGACTGCTTTTATTTTTAACACGGTGACATGCTACCGAGCAATCGAGTAGCTATTTTGATTTTGACATTAGAATTTTTATATTTTCCCGGCTTCGATTAGGCAAAGAAATTGCACCTGATCCCCCTCAAAAGAAGCTAAAAACTCAGCGCAAAAGGCAGTACAGATGTAAAGTCATATGCAAAATATGTGGGAAAGAAATGAACAGCGATCACTTTGATAAGCATAACTTAAACAAGCACAAGGGACTTGGCACCTCAAAAGTTGTGGTGGAAGCGGCTCAAACAACGCTTCAATTTGGTAAGGTAAGAATAAAATTCAGCCGATGCCCCTGAAAAGTCGAGTGGAAAGAGGAAAATGCTCTATTTGTACAGTTGTACTACCTGGAATTTTAGAAGGCTCTAATTAAATGTTGACCGACTGAATTTGATGCTATTTGCAAATTGCAATCTGCTATTAATCAATTTCATGTTATTTCAGAAAGATTTACTTCCAATAGTTACAGTTCCTGAGAATGTTAATAGTCACCTGTTCAAAGGGTCATTTGACACAGTTTTTGAAAACCAAAGTGGCATATTACAAAAGGTAAATAGTTTATATAATATAAAAAATAAATAAAAATAAGTAAATAGTTTGTAAATAAACAAATAAGTCATTTAAAGAACATGATGATAAAGTGAAACATAAGACAAGTCTAGATTTTATGCAACTGTTAAGCTGTTCAATTTGTTTCTATTATAACTTTGAAAAACTCATACATAATATATTAATATCGTCATCATATATAGGGAGTTGGTGAACATGTTGATAAAGATCAAGAATCGGTAGATAGAGAATCAGTCTATGAATGTGTTCAGGACGAATCAATTGATGAAAATGATGATGATGAAACAATTGATGACGATGATGTAAAACTGTCTTGTGAAGATGTGAACAAGCCAGCATCAACTGATAGGATATTCTCAATTTTAGAGGAAGAAGAGGTGATTGTATTTCAATTGGTAATAGAAGTTGGTAATAGTGCAACTTTCTTGGAACATTTGCAAATGTTGGAACATTTGCAAATGTTGTTTGCAATTTTTTTATTGCCAGGATACAACTTTCATACAAGTATAGCATTCACACTCTATTAGAAATATAAAAAATTAACAAGATTTGAAAGCACATTCAGGCTGGGTTTTTCTTACATGTATAGCTCATTCTTTTTTTAATCATTGCTCAGTCTTATGACTCTGATCTTTTATTAACAACAGATTGACAGTGATGTCAGTGAAACCACTAAAATGAATGAAGGTAAAGCAAACGATGATCTTGATATACAAATCTCAAATAATCCAGACGATCCTTGGACAGTCCATGCAGCAGAAATCAAGATATTAGTAGATTACACTCACCAGTGTGATAGTATTATGACCAAAGCATTTTCATCCGAAGTTATTTACCCTGAAGAACTATTGACAGATGTACTTGAGGCAGTTTCAAAAGTGAGAGAACTTTCAACAAATATAGAGAAAAACTGTACAGCTACGCTCCAAAAGATTCGTGAAAGTAACTTAGAAATTGGCATGGTACAAGTTGACGACGATTTTGCTTCTCTTCGGGACCCTTCTGACCGCCCAAGGACATTAAGCGACCAACAGAAACAAACGATCATTGAGAATGGCCCCTACCAACCAAAGCTGAAGCGCTATCCAGAAAGCCCAGATATCTCAACAAAAAAACAGTGCCGATTTTCGAGCGGGTGGTTTAAGGAATTTCCCCATCTGGAGTATAGTGTGAAAGACACAGCCTCGTGTTTCGTTTGTTGTCTATTTCCGACTGGAGCAGGAAGAGAGAAATCCTCTGATGCTTGGGTTAGAGGCGTTAAAGGATGGGACAAAATGAAAAGCGTCGGCAAAGAAAAGAAAGGAAAATTAGCGCAACATTTCTCCAGCCAAGCACATAAAGCTGCATTGAGTGATCTTGCCCAGTTTGCACACAGCATGAAGCATGTCGATGTTATGCTAAATAAGCAGTTGAGGGCGGCCAAGATTCAAGAGGAAGAAAACAACTTACGAAACCAGGAAATCATAAAGATTTTATTGGATATTGCTAGAACACTTGGAAGACAACAACTGGCATTCAGAGGCACCAATGTAGATGCTGATGGAAATTTTCTCCAGATAACAAATCTCGTGGCCCGACATAATAGTCATTTAAAGTTCTGGTTATCAGACGAAAATATGAAGCCATATTCTGTGAATTACTTATCTGCTGCCTCTCAAAATGAATTCATCAACATTTTAGCTGAGGATGTCAAACGTCGTGTTGTCAATGAAATTGATTCTGCAGAAATGTACTCAGTTATGGCTGACACTTCCCCTGACACAGCTAATACTGATAGGCTTGTCGTGGCGGTGCGGTACGTCGATGAAGAAAATCAGCCAAGGGAAAGAGTTTTGGAAATGAAGGAAACTACGGACAAGACTGGCGAGGGTCAAGCAAAAGAGGTCTTACAGTCTCTCGAATCAAAAATCGGAAGCAAAGATGGGCTGGTTTACCAGTCCTACGATTACACAGCATCTATGTCAGGAATTTTCAAAGGAAGCCAAAAATGCTTGCAAACTTTGATGGGGCGTAGCATTCCTTACATCCCCTGCCGAGGTCATCGGTCGAATACATTCAATGAACACTGCTCCAAAACGGCCTTGTTTACTCAGATGTATGACTTATTGGAAGAGCTTTATGTTTTCTTTAGTAAAAGTTGCAAGCGAAATGCTGTTCTGCAAGCAGAGCTTAAGAATGTAGAGAATGCACTTAAGCTGCGTAACCTTTCCAAGACTCGCTGGGTATACAGGAGTGAATCGATAGAAGCCATGTGGAGATCATTCGAAGCAATCAAAGACGCCTTGTTGACCTTATCGAGGATGGATGGCATAGAATCATTGGCGAAGACCAGAGCCGCTGCTCTTCACAATAAAGTGCTACAATTCGATTTTATATTTGCGTTGATGTTCATGCGTTTGATCATGAAGATGACCAAAATCCTTACAATGGAAATGCAGAGGGAGGAATTAAATATTTTGGATGCTCTCATATCAATCGAAGGAACTGTTACTTCTTTAGAAAGGATTAGAAGAAATGAATCAGAAATGGACAACCAAGTGAGAGCTAGTGTTCAGTTTGCAAAATCCTTCGATCGTGATCCTGAAGAGGAGTTTCGTTGCAAAAGAGCAAGAAGAATAAGCAGACGGAAAGATGACAATCCAGACACTTCAGCTTCGATTGAATTTTATGCACACTACCGAAAGTGTATGATTATAGTACTGGATTCGCTCATTATGGAGTACAGAGATAACGTCATGCAATGCTTGCAAAAGATTAAGCCTCTAGCCGAAGTTCTTCAGCCTCCTATTAAAAGCGTGAAGTTCGAGCAAGCTGAAGAAATCTCAAAGCTCTTTCCACCATCAGTTACCGTCGATTCTGCTTGTCTGGCAGCAGAATTTGAAATATTTACACATGTCGTTGACAGGAGCAAAGAGCCTTGTAAGACCGTTCATGATGTCTGTAAAGTCGCATATGACAACAAGTCGATCTTCCCTGGCATTTATAAAGCTTTCAAACTTTTGTTCACTGCGCCAGTCAGCGTGGCAAAAGATGAGAGAACTTTCAGCAAAATGAAGGTCATTAAGAATTTCCTGCGATCAACCATGTCAGACGAACGCCTTGAAGATTTAATTGTCCTTGCTGCTGAAAAGGATTTAACAAGCACAATCGATCTGGACGCAGTTCTAGAAGTTTGGGCTGGCAAAAAGAATCGAAAACTGAAGATTAGGTTTAAGAAGTAACACTATTCAGGAATCAGGAATGGCAAGTAATTGTTTTGAAAAAATAAGAAAATAAAGGGCACTGTGAATTTATTCGGCATTTCTGTTTAAAAAGTGCTAAAAAGGCAATAATTTGTGTTGAAATATGATGCTAGATACAAACCTAATGACAATCTATCATTTTGACGGTTATATTAGTATGAGTGTATGATGCGATAGTGGAAATATATGTGTAGCACTAATTTGTAGGACTACGTCCTTTTTGTCGGGCAGAAGAAGATTTTCTCGGGCAAAAATTGCTTACACCCCCCAAATGCTAAAACCCAAGTTACGCCCCTGCTGGGACGCCACGAAAAGTTAGTTGTAAGAATACATCGTATACCCCTGGCATAAAGATGCATGCCTTCCCAAAAGATGGGAAAACACGCAAAAAATGGGTTCAATTTGTTCGAAAACATCGAGTGGATTTCAAAGAGCCAACAAAACATTCATCTCTGTGTTCTGCGCACTTCGAAGATTCGTGTTATTCCCGTCGCTTTTTAGATGAAAGTTCAGATTATAGAGTCCTTGAACGTGGATCTATTCCGACAAAAGATACATCATTCGTGTTGGAGAATGAAAACGATGATATTACGGCGAGAGGGAAAAGGAAGGTATATTTTTAAACTTCAATTGTATTTACAAAGCATGCCGTATTTGCATGTCGCATATCAATTAATTTGCATATCAATGAGGTGGTTCATTATCATATATTTATGAAGCTTGGCGTAATAATATAAGGTTTTCCGTGATATGTTTTGTAAGTAAAAGATATCAATTTCATTCTAATATTCTCACTTTCCCAGATCTTACGTGAGGCTACAAAAACCAGCCCATGCAAAGTGGCTAGAACGGCTAGCACGGTAGAAAAAATAAGTGGCAGTTGAAGGGGCCGATCAAGACGAAGGGACCGATCAATACGAAGGGGTTATAACCACTGTAGAGGCACCAGGAGACTGTCAAGAACCCACAGAACCTAGTAGCCCAGAGCCTAAATCAAAGACAACTCAAACCCCTGATGGCTATAAAGAAAAGGAAAACCACAACACATATAAATCAAAGTATCTTCAAAAGTTGTCTGAATGCAAGAATCTTCGACGTCAAGTAAAGAATCTGAGAGGCAGAAATTTGTTAGCAAAAAAGGTACTACACAGTATGATGGTTTTAACAGGTTTCAAGGAGCGTGTGGTACATTGTATTAATTTGGTGGTACATATTGGGAAATTAAATGATGCAACCAAACTTTGCATAAAATTGGGAAGCAGTGGCGAAGCTAGCCATAGCAACAGGTCATGCTATGCAAATTTTTAATGGTTTGAATTATTCAAACCTTTACAAATGTATTGTCTTTAAACTATTTAGGTGCAGGTTTATTAGCATAGCATGACCGGTTGCCATGGCTAGCTTTGCTACTGTTGGGAAGTGCTTTAATGTAACTATAAATTCTAAAAAGTCTCTGCAGAGGAGAGTGTCTGAAAAGTGTAGCATCCCATCCCATAAAGCAATTAGTGTAGTTTTCTACCCTAACAGGTAACCTTTTTGGGGTACAAAACATATATACATATTAATTCATTGTTGTCTTATAAAGAACATTTTGAAAGAAAATGTGCCACTTGATGAACCAGATGTTGAAGACAACCAGGAAAGTATGGAACAAACTATATGTAGTGAGCCACAGGAAAGTGACGCAGAGATGGAGTGTGATAGTGATGTAGATGATAACTTGAATTCAGACACTGATGATGAAGATTTATCTAGCCAAGATGAATTTACTGAGGATGAGAGTGAAGACTTTGAACACAATGAAGAAGAGTTGGCTGATGATGAAGAATTGCCTTCAGATGATGAAGAGTTTCCTGATGGCACACAACATTCAAAGAAAAACCTTGAGTAAGTCAAAGGTTTACAGTGTTAAAACACAGAGGCCGGTTGTACAAAAGCCTATATTAACTTAATCGTAGGTTAACATAAAATTCAAAGGAAACTTCCCAACAACTTGGTTATAAACTTGGAAATGTTTCTTCAGAAATCTTGTGTGGATCAATGAGAGTTTTCTTTTCTGAAGTTTTGAAACAAATAGATGTGCAGAAATACAGAAATTGAAACAGCAGGTTAAATTTTAACCCAGGTGTTAGCGCTAATCCAGCTTTGAACAACCGGCCCCATAACTACAGTATACATTTAAAGGCACTGACAAACCAAACCCAACCAACTTCAGTGTCCTAAAATCTTAATGGTCTGAATAGGTTCATTCCACATTGTCAGGTGGGGTTAGCTTCTTTGTTAGTAACAGTTATCTATCTGGTCATCTTATATTACATATAATTACCTAATTTGAAATACCAGAATCATAAATACCCATACATTTTTTCTTGAATTTTTAGAGTTCCTGTGGATACACCTATCTATGCTGAGCCATCATTTATAGTGTTTTATAGCATGCTTCTCCAACTTTTCAACGTATTCTGTTTTAAATGCAAGGATAACAATCCAAGAGTAACCATGCGACAGAATGGAACAATGGTCACAGTGAGTCAACATTGCCAAAAATGTGGTGACAATGCATTTGTATGGCGATCGCAACCCTTGGTCCTTGGGCGATATCCTCTTGGTAATGTGTTATTAAGTTATGGGATTTTGGTAGCAGGAGCAACTGTTAAGAAGGTTTTGCTTGTCTTGCAAAACATGGGTCTTCGTGCCTACTCTTGCAGGACATTTTTTCGTCACCAGAGAAAGTTTTTGTTCCCTGTAACTCTTGCTTACTGGAAAACTTACCAAGAGAATCTTCTCAATGAAGTACGGAAATTGACAGAAACTGCATGGAGCGGTGATGGGCGATTTGACTCAATGGGTCATTCGGCCAAATACGGAACTTATACCATGTTCTGCAATGCCCTATCAAAAATTGTTCACTTTGAACTTGTTCAGGTAAGTTCCCACTTTCACGTGTACTGGTTGTGCTAGTTAAACATTTAGTCAGAATTTAACCAAGTGACTATGCATGCACCATATTTGTTTAAACTCTGACTAATTTTTTTTTGTCTAAACCAGACAAGTTTACTTGCAAAATAGGAGGTCTTGCTGCCAATGGGTTGTTGAGAGCTAAGGGAGCCACCATGGTGTATTAAATTAGTTCAGTTATACTTTAAGCAAGTAAACATACTCTTCGGAATTATTATTTGTAATTATACCTACATGTTATGGTACACTTAATATACAAGGCACAAATGAGAATACAAAACATGACTGGCAAAAAAATCTGTTGTCACCGAAAAATGTAACAATCCACCAAGTCATGATTCGTTTTATACCTTCTGAATTTATTTTGAATCCTGGACTATTAGGCTGCCAACTATCCGATGAAAGCCTTAAAATTAATGATTTTTTTTTATTATAAATGTAGTCAAATGAAACTGGAGGCAGCAACCAAATGGAGTTGGAAGGAGCAAAGAGGTGCTTTTCATACCTTCAAAACAATGCCCAAGTAAAGATCCCTGTTTTCATATCAGATAGACACACTAGTATCAGCAAGTGGATACGTGAAAAACAACCAAACACTACCCACTTTTATGATATTTGGCATGTGGCCAAGGCAGTCACAAAGCGAGTCCTTAAAGCAAGTAAAAAGAAGGGGTGTGAGATTCTGAAGGACTGGACGAAAGCAATAAAGAACCATCTGTACTGGTGTGTTACCTCCACCAAGCAAGGTTTTGTGGACTTGATCAAAGCCAAGTGGTTGTCATTGATCCAGCATACTTCAGACAGGCACTGTGATCATCCCAATGAATTGTTTCCAGTATGCAACCATGGCGAACTGGAACCAAGGGACTGGATTTTTCCTGGCAAGTCTCCAATGCCCTTTATTATATAGCAATTTTAAAAAAAGGTCTCAACCGGTTTCCCTCAGTCTCAGTAAATACGTGATAAGTATTCATTAAAAGTATGCTGTAATCGCATGGCACGCAGGTCGACCAGTCATCAGTGAGTTCGATGGTGATTTTCCCTTATGAAATAAACAATTTTGAGGTGACCATATGATTAATTACAGTAATTTCACTTGATTTGTAAGGCACAATGTTCATAGGAGTATTATTTTTATTTTAGGCACAGATGCATATGACAAATTAAATGCCATTGTGAGCAACACGCGCCTAGTGAATGATATCAAGAAAATGTCACCTGACACTCAAACAAGTGCACTTGAGTCATATCATGCAGTGCTGAACTTCTGGCACCCCAAAATGATCGGTTTTTCATGGATGGGGACAAAATGCAGGTATGCAACATATATCTACTTAGTGAGTGTTATAATCCAGCAATACTTACAGCAGTTAATGTGCAGTGTATATACTGAGCTTTTACAATTGATTTTGACTACTAGGCAAATTCTTGCATCACTTCATTTCAATGAAAACGTGCATCGGGAAGTGAAAAAGAAGAAGAATGGTGAAGTAAGGACACGTGTTTGGTGGCCAAAGTTCAAGGCTGGTGAAGCTGTAGTTAGAGATGTGAAAATTGAGCCAACTTTCAGTAAGTGTCATGTTTTCACTAAGCCGCGGTATTGCAGAATATACACTATATTATACACGTTGCGTAAATAGTGTATATTCTGTATACATATACTTAACTGTATATAGTCAATTACTATACACCATATACACAATATATATGTCTATAGCCAAAACTACTGTATATGATCAATTTTCAACAACCAATATAGTCTGTATATAGTGTATATAGTCAATTATTATGCACTATATAAAAATAGAGGATTTCAACTTTTTCCCCCAGGATACAGTGATAATCTAAAGGAGATGTTGTTCACGATTCCATTAAAAGATCTGGAAAAGATTTATCAGAAAGAAGAATCTAAAGCCCCAAAGTCGTTAACGTCACAGTTTTCAAACAGGTTGTCTCGAGAAAATGCGATTCAGCAACTTGCAATCACCCAATGTGTGAAAACCCCTCTATTTCCTGCATTAGGAGTTCAAGACCAATTGATCATTGCAGAGAATGAAAGATCTGAGAATATGACTCAAACCTCTAGTGCTACTGCCAAAAAGAAAAGATCGCCTCATTGCAAAAAATGCAAAAAGCCTATGCTAGGTCATCCACGAAACCGTTGCCCAATTTAAATTTGTTCCACAACACCAGATGACTGATAAATACAATATATTGAAATTTTTTACCAAAGTTGATACAAGACAAGGCTTAGACACTTGATATTTTGTCTAGGTTTGTGCAAAATTGCAGTTCTTGGTGGCCACATGTGTATTGTATTTTCACCCATCCAACCAATAGTAGTGTATTGCATAGTTATTCACCCTTACATGAACTATTGGTTAGTTTAACAATTACTATTGGTTGATTTGAAAAAATTACATGTAACAACAATGAATCAAATTTATGCAAACCCACACTAACATTGGTAATTAATTTCAAGGTACTTTCATCCGGTCTCCAAATTTGACACGCTAATTCATGTAATTTCAGATTGCGTATTGAAATAATGTTTTAGAGAAAGTGTTTAAATATAATTTAATTATACTGGAAAAATTTAATAACTGAAAAATTTAAATATACAAAATAAAATATGAAAGTTTTTTTTTCAAATGAGGCCAAACCTGCGGCTGTATATAAAAACTTTTATTTATCTAAGCTTTCGTCGTCAACGACATCATCAGAGACAGAGAGATGTGTTGAGGCTGGGTGTTATATATACAGTGTGAACAATAAATTTATTTTTTACTATATTTTACTTTTTAACCGTATATTTCTGCATAATTTATTGTTCACACTGTATATATAACACCCAGCCTCAACACATCTCTCTGTCTCTGATGATGTCGTTGACGACGAAAGCTTAGATAAATAAAAGTTTGTATATACAGCCGCAGGTTTGGCCTCATTTGAAAAAAATCCTTTCATATTTTACATTAAATATGCTGCTGAAGGACAACTTTATACGTTTAAATATACAGTATAATTTGGGACTTGAAGAGTTGGATGCTGAAGTTAACTGCATTCCAACCAACAATTGTAATTAGATGTTTGCATGTTGGCATTATGGTCACTGTAATTCCCTAATTCCCTAATGTGTTGGGTCAACACACAATATTTTTACTGGTTCATTTTAGAAGAGATCAACACTTCCCCCACAGAGGAAATTTCAGCCATCCCGAGGTTCTCTCCCCTCCCCGTAGGCATGGCAGAAAGAGAGTAATTTGTTTCCAATTATAGTAGTGTATTAGGATTGAGGATTAGGTGTAGCCAGAAGGTGTAGCTAGGTTAATTTCTTCTGTTGGGGGAGTATAGATGTTCTCTGGAATAATCAAATTGTATTCTAGTATATACTTAATTAAAAGTATTATGACAAACTATAAACATGACAGTTGTATTCAACAATCAATATAAAATTACACAGGTCCCTGTCTGCATTGTGCTGGTAGATATCCCTTGTTTTCGTATCTTTGTCCTTTTGGATATTTTGTTCGAAGATAATCATATATACAAGCAGGCAGAGGTCTTGTG
Organism: Paragorgia papillata; assembly: GCA_035771165.1. Lineage (NCBI taxonomy): Eukaryota > Metazoa > Cnidaria > Anthozoa > Scleralcyonacea > Coralliidae > Paragorgia > Paragorgia papillata. Next base: position 671,259 of record JAWNZC010000105.1, on the reverse strand, counting down.
TTGCTCCAACCCATGTATCCACAAAGCCACTTTATTAGCGACCGATACGCCACAGATCTCAAATATCTATAAGTTGACAGAAACACAACATTTATTACTGTAATAATTACAACTACAAGGCAGTTTATACAGTTGAAGCAGCAAAAGTAATTTAATTTATATTTGTGCTGACTTACTCGTCTTCAGGTACATTTTTCTTCTTACGATAGTGACTTCCATCCATACGAACTAATGACTGCCCAGTTAGAGTTAACACAGCCTTATTCGTGATTGCTAAAAAGTCTTCGTGTTGGATAATGCACTTGATATGCTCTATCGAGCCGTCGAAGACCATTTTCCCGGTCGTATCCACGACTTCCCTGCAACATCTGTACTCGAGAGATCCAACAAGATGTTCTACTTTACATTGGCCACAACTACACCAATCCTTAACATCAACTTTGCTTTCGAATCGTTCAGCAAGAACACAAGGAGAAAGGCCATCCAAATCAACTTCGTCATTGCTGGAGCTTGTGCGCTGTCGTTTGTTTGACGGATTGCTTGCCAATGGTTCATGAACATAAGGTTCATATTGCCCATAAACCGCACCACATAGCTCTTCTGAGTTGCTAGAAGATTCTTGTGGACTTGAAGAGTCATTTTCATCAGAAGAACTTGACATTTTATTGATTCTAACAGTCTAAAGTCTAAACACTAGACTTGTCTATTTTAATACAAACGAGCGTGCAAACAAATTTACGTCACACATCGCACGTGACCAGACAATCGCGTCCCCATGCCCCGGGCCAAATGTTGCCTTAAAAATCGAAATTTTACGATGGGTTTTGCTCCCAAAAAAGGGCAAGGAAAAAACAAAACGGCTTAAAACAAGGTAGTTTTGTGTTGTAATAAGGTCTAGCTAAAAGAATATGAGAAAAAAAAATTCGTGTCAGTTCACCTTTAAAGCTCGTCTGCGTCGTTCAAGGGTTTGTGCCACTCTGGCGACTTATACCAAATTAAAGAGCATGAAATTCTGTACAACATATGTAAATTTCAAAACATTTGTATAGAATAGCGCCTGAGATAATTGTGTTTATATCTGAGGTAATCTGAAATATGCAAGGCAACCCGTCAGGCGTATTAGTAACGCCGCGCCGAAATTTGTTTAACGCTCACCTGCGTCTTTCATGGGTCTGTGCCACTTTCGAGACTTATACCATATTAAAGAGCATGAAATTCTGTACAACATATGTAAATTTCAAAAAATTCGTATAGAATAGCGGCTGAGATAATTGTGTTTATATCTGAGGTAATCTGAAATATGCAAGGCAACCCCCGTCAGTCGTATTAATGACGCCGCGCGCAATTTGTTTAAAGCTCGCCTGCGTCGTTCAAGGGTTTGTGCCACTCTGGCGACTTACAACAAATTAAAGAGCATGAAATTCTGTGCAACATATGTAAATTTCAAAAAGATCGTATAGAATAGCGCCTGAGATAATTGTGTTTATATCTGAGGTAATTTGAAATATGCAACGCAACCCCCGTCAGTCGTATTAATAATGCCGCGCCGCAATTTGTTTAACGCTCGCCTGCGTCTTTCATAGGTCTGTGCCACTCTGGGGACTTATACTAGATTAAAGAGCATGAAATTCTGTACAACATATGTAAATTTGAAGAAAATCGTATAGAATAGCGCCTGAGAAAATTGTGTTTATATCTGAGGTAATCTGAAATATGCAACGCAACCCGTCAGGCGTATTAATAACGCCGCGCCGAAATTTGTTTAACGCTCGCCTGCGTCTTTCATGGGTCTGTGCCACTTTGGAGACTTATACCATATTAAAGAGCATGAAATTCTGTACACCATATGTAAATTTCAAAAAATTCGTATAGAATAGCGCCTGAGATAATTGTGTTTATATTTGAGGTGATCTGAAATATGCAAGCAACCCCCGTCAGTTGTATTAATGACGCCGCGACGCAATTTGTTTAAAGCTCGCCTGCGTCGTTCAGGGGTCTGTGCCACTCTGGCGACTTACAGCAAATTAAAGAGCATGAAATTCTGTACAACATATGTAAATTTCAAAAAGATCGTATAGAATAGCGCCTGAGATAATTGTGTTTATATCTGAGGTAATTTGAAATATGCAACGCAATCCCCGTCAGTCGTATTAATAATGCCGCGCCGCAATTTGTTTAACGCTCGCCTGCGTCTTTCATGGGTCTGTGCCACTCTGGGGACTTATACTAGATTAAAGAGCATGAAATTCTGTACAACATATGTAAATTTGAAGAAAATTCGTATAGAATAGCGCCTGAGATAATTGTGTTTATATTTGAGGTAATCTGAAATATGCAAGCAACCCCCGTCAGTTGTATTAATGACGCCGCGACGCAATTTGTTTAAAGCTCGCCTGCGTCGTTCATGGGTCTGTGCCACTCTGGCGACTTACAACAAATTAAAGAGCATGAAATTCTGTACAACATATGTAAATTTCAAAAAGATCGTATAGAATAGCGCCTGAGATAATTGTGTTTATATCTGAGGTAATTTGAAATATGCAACGCAACCCCCGTCAGTCGTATTAATAACGCCGCGCCGCAATTTGTTTAACGCTCGCCTGCGTCTTTCATGGGTCTGTGCCACTCTGGGGACTTATACTAGATTAAAGAGCATGAAATTCTGTACAACATATGTAAATTTGAAGAAAATCGTATAGAATAGCGCCTGAGAAAATTGTGTTTATATCTGAGGTAATCTGAAATATGCAACGCAACCCGTCAGGCGTATTAATAACGCCGCGCCGAAATTTGTTTAACGCTCGCCTGCGTCTTTCATGGGTCTGTGCCACTTTGGAGACTTATACCATATTAAAGAGCATGAAATTCTGTACACCATATGTAAATTTCAAAAAATTCGTATAGAATAGCGCCTGAGATAATTGTGTTTATATTTGAGGTAATCTGAAATATGCAAGCAACCCCCGTCAGTTGTATTAATGACGCCGCGACGCAATTTGTTTAAAGGTCGCCTGCGTCGTTCATGGGTCTGTGCCACTCTGGCGACTTAAACCAGATTAACGAGCATGAAATTCTGTACAACATATGTAAATTTGAAGAAATCATATAAAATAGCGCCTGAGAAAATTGTGTTTTTGTATGATATTCTGCAATAGCGACCACCTGATGAATATGGAGGTAACTTCGCAATAAGTGCGATAATTGAATCGACGGCTGAATCGAAGGCCGAATCGAAGGCTGAATGTGGTGCATACTTCACAGTGGTTGTTTGGTGTAGATCTCTTTTATCGAAAATAGAACTTGTATGTACATTAATAATTAACAAACTATGCACAATATATACCCCCCCGAGCCTACTACACAACATCTAAATTATCTATGTTATATAATAAGCCCAGGACGGTATTTACTGACATATTAACTTAATATAACATTGTTGGTATAGAGAAGAGATGTGCTAGCTCGGATATAGCCTAGAAAATTGTTTTGTTTAAAGTACATTTTACTATTTCACATATACTGTATATATATATACTGTATATATATATATATACTGTATATATATATATACTGTATATATATATATATACTGTATATATATATATATATATACTGTATATATATATATACTGTATATATAGTTCAATCTACAGACACGGTGTTTCGCTGTACAACAGCTCATCAGTGTAGTTTGGAACAATCTGAATGAATTTCATCAATTACTTATATACATACGATCGTCGGTGACAACCGCATGTGGGACAGCATCGGTGAAATACATTCAGATAGCGTGAAGTGCGCATGGGCCCATATATATATATATATATACAAAGTATAAAGTATAGTTTTACCTTAAAGTCTTCGCTACCAGAGGTTTCACCCTAAACGGGATCATCAGTCGCCTGATATATATATATATATATATATATATATATGTACATATAGATGTACATATAGATGTACATATAGATATCCATATATATATATATATACATATTTATACATATATATATATACATATATATATACATATATATATATATACATATATATATACATATATATATATATATACATATATATATATATATATATACAAACATATACATATATACATATATATATATATACAAACATATACATATATATATATATATATATATATATATATATATATATATATATATATATATATATATATATATATATATATATATATATATATATATATATATATATATATATATATATATATATATATATATATATATATATATATATATATATATATATATATATATATATATATATATATATATATATATATATATATATATATATATATATATATATATATATATATATATATATATTATATATATATATATACATATATATATATATATACATATATATATATATATACATATATATATATATACATATATATATATATATATATATATATATATATTTAATAAATTAATTTTTATATTTTTTTAAATTAGAAAAATGATTTACATTCTGCTTTAAAATTGCTACAAACTTTCGGCTACAGTAAGATTATTTAATTATATTATATTCAGTGATGGATTACTTATATTTGTAACACATCTCATTATCTCAATAATTATGAATTATTCATAAATTATAAATATACTCGAGAGCTCTACATATCCCATCTAATTTAAATAATTTACGCTTTTCACGGTTGCACAAGTCTGAGGAACTAAAGATAAGATATTATCCACTCACCTTATTAAAGCAATACAACGTTTCTTAACTTTCTTTCAAGAAACAGCTTTAGCATACTGAGGAATATATGCCTCCGCGTCGATATCCCGATGTAATGTCTTGCTAAATATCTGCGCCGAAAACTCCTGACTCACGAGGAAACCAAACACGATTAGAATTTCTTTGTCAAATCGCAACAGATCGTCTTCAACAATTCATCGTTTTCACTCGGTAGAGCATTCTCTACGTGTACGTCGAAATATTTGAGAAGCCAAGAACCAATCAAAAGCCAATCAAAAGCCAAGAACGTCAAAATATTTTACTTCCGACGTACCTCTATTGTCTTTGTCCAATCAGTACTCGTTATTTCGACGTATACGGCCATTTTGACGTACTCAAATTATCCATATTTGTAAATAAAATCCCTCTCTATCCCTACCGTGTGAACAGTTTCGTTCAGGCTACATGAAGTAGACGAGTGCTAAGTGTCCTCCAGCCGAGGAGGGGGGCTGAGTCAGAGAATTATTCAATTTTCCTCGATATAGCGCTAAATACGTGCGAAAATGAAATTTTTGAAAATTTCAAAAATTTAAAAATTCATATAATTTTTTTAAAAAATTTTAATATTTTTAAAATTTGAAATTTTCAAATTTTAAATAATTTTTTACAATTTTTTCCAACCAATTGATTCATGAATAAACTAGTCTGGGATTTTTGTCTTTGTCGCACGACGTGCTTGACGTATCCTAAATCCGCCCCTGGTTGCCACTGCATGATCCCCACACATTGATCCCCATCACATGGCATAATTTCTTATGTCACTGACACGTGTACTACCCCACTCACCATACCAGCTCCAACCTCCTTTGAATAATCAAGCATTGCTTGCCTTCCTCTCCATCATGTAATGAATAATCGTCTGCTTTTGTTATACTGTACAGTATGTTTTACAGTTACGTACATGTATATACATTACTAAGAGACTATTTAGTATTAACCAAGACCGAGGTCTGTTCAAGAGAATATCAGACCAAGCTTTTGACAGTGTTGATTGAGCCACAGGCAAGGTCCATTAAAAAAGACAGAGGTCTGATATTTTTCTGCACAGAATGAGCAAATAATGTTAATAAATAATTTATTATATGGCTATTTCTTGAAGCATTTTTTTGCAATTTCCTTGTCAAAATCTGTGTAAAAATCTTTGGAATTTGCACCAACAAAAACAGTGTCTGCGGCAGTGGTTCAGATATGGGAAAACAGATTGTGTCCAGATACACATTTCGATGGAACGTGTATTAACAGTCAGAATTTAATGTTTTACAAAGCCATATAATAAATGGGTAATAGTGTCTGTTAATCTCAGATGAGAAGCTGATGTACCAACCTAGTGCAGTAGCTGCTTTGCTCCCATTAATTTTTCCTTTTCTTGCCTCTCTCCAAGCCTCAGAACATTGCTTGTATGACTTTTCTGTCTGGTCGTTGTTGTCTTTTCCGTTGCTTGATGTTTCAGCCATTTTTTGATGATTTATTAATGGTACCTCAGGTAAACATAGGATTTGTATGGTCAAAGGGTCATTTGTATAGCTTTCCTGTTGCAAGAAGAGAAGCAAGAAATAAATACATTGGACACGTGCCAAGTATATTTACTAAATGAAATGTACTGATTATAATGGTAAATAATTAATGTGGATTATGATGGTTGGTACTACTGATGGTTGGTACAGTAGTACCAACCAACTATGTCATTGTCACATGTCCCAAACAGAATTATTAGAAAAAGAAAATTATAAAAACAGGGGGGGGAAATTCCCAACAGTAAATACGTGCAAACAGTACACATACCTTGACCATGCTTGATGCACATTTGGTTCTTCCTAAGTTACATGTATCAGCATCATTCGTTCTGTTGGTACAGTCTTTTTTCAAATGACCATGTTGTCCACATTTGTAACACTGTTGCTTTGCAAGCCAGACTGGGTCATGTGGAACTTGTTTTTGGCATTGAATTGCCCATTGGCCTTGCATACCACACTTGAAAGATGTTTAGGAAAAAAAGTTTAGTTGATCTGGTTTCAAAAGTGCGTAACATTTTGCGTTTTGCACTGTTTTCTCCTTCACTTCTTGGATTTAACTTGTCAATAGCCAAGAATGTAACACATCTTCTTTTACAGAACTTTGCAGATACAATTTTAAACAGTTAATTTGATTTGGCTTGCTGAGTATCCTTTTCATTAGCCATATTAAGTTTCGTTATAAGGGTCTCTTCCTTCTTTGCCTTTACAAGCAGTCCTGTTCCAAGTGTTAAATTTCCTTCCATATATTGCTCTACTGTTAACTCACCACCAGCAGTCCTACTTCTTTGAAGACTGAAGTAATTATCGACATCGTCTTGATTTGTGGTGCGGGGGACTATTTTGACATTTCTGTGGTTGAGTTGGATATATGAAGTTAGCCCTATGAAGCCTCTGATTGATCGGATAAGATCCTTGTAAGTATGTCTTGAAATGAACTGTTTCCAGTGATTGTTTAGGTTGCATGACCTAAGGTTTCACATTTTCTTGGACGTTGCTGAACCATATTTTGAAAAATAGTAGGATTTGTAGAAGATTATGCATTGTTCCCTTTTCAAATGAGATACTGTTCATCATTCGGAAATACTGAGCCACTTTTCTCAAAAAGATTCTGGTCATCAAAAAGTTTCACAATAACCAAATTTGCTGTTTGACATGATGTCATCAGCCACCTCTTTAGAGCAGGTTTCAATAGCTCGTTTTACTGACATCTTATTCCTTGATGTTAAAAACAAGTGCTTATAAGATAATTTGGTAAGGCCTCGCTCTGCAACATCTATTAAGTGGTCTACACTCACGTTGAAACCACAATAGTTGAGTTGACGATTTTGCGAGATTCGAAGCTTCTTGATCATATGAGGTGGATCTGATAGTCAGAATATTGGTTTGTTGTCATTGAATGGGTTCTCAACCATCCAGTTTACGCACCCTTCTTGGTTAAAAAATCCTGAGCTGTGGGTTGCTCCATCGCAAACTCCATACAACACTTGCACTTTCTTCTCTTTATCTTTTCCGAAGGTAATCTCACTCCGTATGCTCACTGTGTTCCAAACACAATGATCTAGTTTATTTGCATTTATATTATGTAGTGGGAAGCTTGCGACTGGCCATGTGAAGTCTCCTTCAATTGATGACCAAAAGAACTGTAAAATTATTTTAGCTATGGGTTGACAAGTAGCATGTTGAAATTCTTCCTCAAAATCTGAGCAATTGGCATTATTTTCACTTGAGTCATTTTCACTGTCACTTTCGACTAGTTCATTTACCACCTCTTCATTTTCAAGGTCAATAGCTTCTGAAATGTGCTGTGGAATTTGTGAATTCCCAAACCCAACAAGCTGGTTTATCCGCACACAGTATACATACCTTGACCTTCCTTGATGCACACTTGGTTCTTCCTAAGTTACATGTATCAGCATCATTCGTTCTGTTGGTACAGTCTTTTTTCAAATGACCATGTTGTCCACATTTGTAACACTTTTTACTGTCACCTTCACACCATTCTTTGTGTATATCTCATCCCAGTGGATACCACCAAGTCCTTTACAGTTGCGCCTATCTAATTCTTGTTCAAAAGATTTCAAATTCTCTGTAGACATTACATCATATGACTTGTGACCCTGTCTGTATGCATTCACAGTTGTGAGGCATGGAACTGGTATGATTTCTCTTACCAAATCATAACCACCTTTGCCACATTTGTTAGTCAGCTCAACACACCACTTTAGTACAACAGGATGGAAACACATTCCCTTTGGGTTGTTTTTTTTTTTTCAATTGGTTTCTTAAAATGTTTTTGCAAGGTTCACATCTGAGTTGAGTGTTTGTAGAAGAGGTTGGTAAAACAAACTAACATTCTGTTTCATTCAAGTCTGTGCTTCTAGTGTTTTATGAAGGAATGAATTTGCTTGTTTAGGATGTGGTAAAATGTTTGAATTATCAATGTAAAAATTTTCTTGTTGTCTTTGTATGTGCTTCTGTGATTATATAGATCACATGCCAATACCCAATGTACTTCATAAATACCATAGCATATTCGTAGTTTTTGTAGATCATCAACTAGTGATAAGATCTTTTCAGTTAAGGATGGCAGGGACATTGTTTTATGTGGCTGAATAATGGAGTCTTTTAAAAAGATAATCACCAACTTTTTTACCTGTGAGATTGTACCTTGAATGCTAACATTTCTCAATAGAGTCGTGCTTCTATTTTGGGTTATACCAACAAACAAATCAGTTTCATGTTTTGAAGCTTCAAGTATACTTTCAAGGACGTATTTTAGGTCAATTTCACTAGCCTTTAATTCTATTTCCGTGTTTTATTTAAAATTCAGCTTCCTGCTAAGGTTTGAAAGACATGGTACTTGCTGGTTTTCTTTCTTGTTGAATAGATTCTTCTGTAGTATCCATAAAAAGTTCCTTTAATCTATGTTGCTCTTCGTATATTTTTTTGTGCCTTGGCCATTTCTTGAAATGGTTCCTTGCAATTTAAACACACATATGAAGATATTTGGCATCTTGAAATGCTATCACATAATTTATAGAAATCTTCATTGTCAATGGTCTTTGAACTTTCAGCTATAAATTCAGAGAAAAAGCAACATGATACTGCACAATCAAAGGAGGTTTCGGTTTTTACATGTAGGATGTGCTTGTGACATGCCTGAGACTTGTTTGTTTTCACCACTTTGTGACATGTGGTGCAAGTCTGGTCTGTAAGACAAACACTGTGACTTTGCAGTTATGGGTCTCTTTACTGGTGATCTCCTACGAAATGTGTGTTGTGTAAGCTTGATTTTAACCGTGAGTTTCTTTGTTTGGCAATAAATTAATATCAACCCGTTAATTTAGTCGGGTTTTTGAAGAAAAAAGATGTAATTTTTAGGTGAATTTTACCATTTAACATGCTAAATTGTGTATTTGTTAATGTATTTTTACACAATGTTGTTTTTTTATACATTGGTTTGAGGGTGTTGTTTTTCTGTATAAAAGTCCGTCAATTTCAACTCTTCTCGGCAGTTTAAAAAAACATGCCACCATCTTGTTTTTCCTCTACTAGTAGGATATGAGCTGATAGCATGGTAGTAAGACTACGCGAAAGCTCATATCCGATAGCATGCTATATATATATATATATTATATATAAATATATATATATATTATATATAAAAAATTAGTATACCAGTATATATATATATATATATATATATACTGGTATACTAATTTTTTTCCCTTTAATTTTTTAGTTTTTTAGTTAGACTTACCAAGTTCTGAATTGATTCCTCCAATGAAGCTTGTTCTGTGAAAGACCCCCGTTGTAGAATTATCTGTCATGGGAAAAAAGAAAACCATACATTACCACAAACCATTAAGGGGCAAAGGGCCACTTCAGGGGAATTAATTCTAGCTAACACCATAATTTACACTGTATTCAACAGATATTCAACAGGGGTAAGTAGTATAGGAAATGGGGGTACCAGCGCACCCGCCAAAATCCGAAAAATTTATTTCTTAACAAAACAACCTCCAAATGGTCACATTACTCAGGAAGCCGTGACATACTGCCTTTCTGAATCAATTGAAAAAACGACCGTTTTCGCCATTTCTAGGCACTTGGCCCCCTTTTATTTTTTTTTCTTTATTTTTTGTATTTTTTTTAAACATGTCGGGGCGATGAACCGCTGGAGAGGTTGCGGGGTAGTTTGTCCTTTAGGACGGCCATGGGACGCGGCTTCCTGAGTAATGTGGCCATTTGGAGGTTGTTTTGTTAAGAAATAATTTTTTCGGATTTTGGCACTCGCGCGCGGCACATCCCCTTTCCTATACTACTACCCTAGGGATTTCCCACGAGCTCAAACAACACATTGAGTTTAGTGAGTACTGTGTGGGACGCGGGTCGACTGGTTTACACAGAACCGTCTCACACCTGCGTTCTCAAAATGCAAACGCGTCCGAAGTTTGCGTGGCGTTTTTGTGGCAGGTGTTCAGGCGGTTTTTTCGCCAAACTCCGGAGTGAGAAATTGGGTGTACAGTCTGAGACGAAACGGAGGCAGCAGAGACGGATCACTGACCATTCATCCCCGCTGAATTCCCGGTCTCCTCCACTATTTTTGTTTTATGTTGGTAGACATGTTTTCCCACAGTAATACCTCCAGATAACAGTCCGAGGCATGGTAAGTACGGTGTGAGCATCGCCACAACTTTCCCAACGTCACTTTTTAACAGTTTATTTTTTTGTAGCTCAATGTCTAGCGCCTCAGAGCTTTCTACAGCGTCCAAACCCCCGAGAACATTAGCGAATCTACTAATCAACACATCAGTCAAACTGATTAGCTCTTTCCATCCTTCTAACCTCATACTCAGCGTACAGCTTATCCACGACTTTCGCCGACGCTTTTTTGATGTAGCTGACTGACTGAGTCACCTCGTCATCCTCCGATAGTTTTATCAGGTCGCTCCTCTTCTTGTTGGTGTCATCAGTTGGCAGAGTCGCCGGGTTGTTGTGAGGCTTTTTCAGTGTCGGTTCAGTTTCCTCAGCTTTTTTTAGTTCATTGACAAGCTCATCAGCGAGGCTGACAACCTCAGTGGGTATTTCCATTTCTAGTTCCCCAACAAAAGTCTCGGCCGGCAAGGTTGCAGATGCCTTGGGTTTTTTCACAGTCCTCACCGGTTTGGTTTTCCTTTCAGTCATCTTACTACAGACCAGATTTCGGGATGACCACCTTATACCCGTACGGGTGCCTTAGTGTAACCTCAAGCCTGGCATATTTGTTTTCTTTTAACTTTTCGGTTACCCCTATAACCTCATTCCTACCTAAACCACCCAGGTAGTCGTCAGTGATGACCTTCATGTCGGCCTAGTTGGGGTTGTAGAACGTTACCAGCTTACTGATATTTTCCTTATAAGGTTTTGTGATAGCTGTTAGTTGTTGTGTGATTACAATAGTTGACAGATTGTAGTGTCGGGTGCTGAAGGCTAATTTGACCAGCTCACTTGTTCTGTTCTTTACAGTTTGTCCACTGCACAGTCGTCGAGGATGATTAGTGTTTTGGAGCCTTTAAATATTTCGACGATGTGTTTCAGTATAATTTCAACGTCGTCCTGACTACACTCCACAACGACGAAGTCCGGGTCATCCCTATACCTCCAAGTAGTATAGGTTTCATTCCAGCTGAACGTCGGACAGTGCAGAACGATTTAGTCAAAGAACCCGGGGTATTCCTCCAACATTTTCAGGAGATAGTAAGTTTTCCCACAAGCCGTCATACCAGTAACCAACATATTGAACGGGTGATCCATTCAATACTGAATTGATTTTAGATTTTTGTTTACCATATTCACCAGACCATCACTCAACACAAAGATTCGGCAGACTACATTAGCCACGGTCACCTTTTTGGTGATCTCGATTAGAACTCCAGACTGTGTGTTAACAATTTTTTTCCCAGTCCCGACATTTTCACGGTCTTCGATACTTCTCAAGTCAATCGCCAGAGCGAAGGCGTCCTTGTAGAACTTCTGGATTGTCATAAACTGATCAGACTCTTCCTTCCCACCAAACAGTCTTTGGCCTCATCATAGAACCTGTTCTTTGGAACCCTCAATCTCTAGCCCATAGTCACCCCTTTTTGGTCAGCGGGAGAGTGCGGGGGAGACTGGGGAAATTGGATTTAATTACCCCTGAAATGAGGGGTTCCGGTTGTTAAGCGCATGATCGTAGCCTCGTCTGCTGTGCAGGATGTGCGTTGTGTTCATTATATTTGTTTGAAATCGCAAACACTATATTTGTGAGAACCCTGCATAAAATGCAGGATCAAATGCACGTTAAAATTGTCGGAGAGAGACTGACACTGCTGGTGGTGGCACTTGACATATACGTTCTTGAAATCCAAGGTAAACTTACTAAACTATCAATTCACGACGCCAATATCGTCCTCGATCAGACGATCACAAGCCTTTTAATACGAGTGCGAAGGCCGATTCCTTCTTTAATTGTCTTAAATATGCTTTTTCGTTGTTTAAATTGTTTTACATTTATACATCAAATATAACGACAAATCCCACCAGGGTTTGTTTTGTTCATTGCGACATTGTTGTTCGAAATTCGTCTTAAGTCTTTTAAACTTTATTGTGACCCAGATATATTAAACAAAGAGAGGAGATGTAAATGAGGCGTCTAAATTTGAAGATATATATGTTTATTGAATTAAGCAATATATTTGACTTTCATTATTTTACAATCTGTATGTTTTGAATCGATGAATTCAATAAATTTAAATGAGCCAATCAAAACAGAGAATCAATCCAGTTTCCCCAGAGTCTCCCCCGCGCTCTTCCGCTGACCAAAAAGGGGGTGACTATGGGCTCGAGATTGTGGAACCCTTGGCTGAAGACGGCGTTGGGCACACCCTCGATTGTTAGCTTGACGTTTTCAATGTTTGGATAGACATATTCCTCACTATCAGTCCGAGACCTATTTGTGAACATCATCACAATCCCCTTCATTGACTTCCGAGGGAGGTTAATATGTTCGTTGATCACGGTTGCTCCAGCCGGCCATTCAGTTGACTTCATCAACGTCACGTGTTCGTAAGACAGCGATCGGCCGGATGTGTACAGCGAGATTATTTCATTGGCGATGTCGTGGTTGTCAACCGTCTCGTACTCCAGTTCGAGGCCCTCCAGTGTGTGCCCGTCAACAGACTCATTTGACTGAGCCACCATAATATCGCTCGCCTTTGGTAACGTCATGATGTAGCGGAAGTTGTTATACATTTCAAAGGGAGCGTAGAGCCCGTGGTCCTCAAGGATTTTGTCCAGTTTTATTTTGAGTTTTGTCCCCTGGATTGAGAACATCAGAGCGTCAGCCACCTTCTCAGCGTCCCCAGAGGAAGCCCCACTGTCGTCCTTGGAGATTAGCTTTCTCAGGTTCTCTGAACCAATTCCATATTCAACCTTCCGATCCCTCACACTCTCTGGTAGCCAGAGATCCTTGTACACATTGAAGACACTTTCACCCGTGTTGTCGTAAACAGTCTCGCCAGCTAGTTTGACCACTAACCTTTTGGACAGGAGTCTGGAAAGATTGTTTAAAAACCACGACTTGTTGTTGGCGTTCTAGAAGTCGAACAATAGGTGAAAGCTACGTGGCACCAAACAGCTATCGGGTTTTAGCTTTGGTATGTCTATGTAGAGGTCCTCACCAGGGTTGACTCTGTTGGGATTCATTGTGATGACATGTCTTGTCCTGCTTCGCTTAATCTCTGACATCCTCGCTAGTCTGAATCCGGGTGACAGCTCTATCTGACTTCTGTTGGTCATACACTACATGACAGATTTTATTTCCTACTTTTTCTGTTTTTCCAGTAGTCGTACAACAATCACGCCATCGCTATGACAAGAATCCACAGATTGTTGGCTAACCATCCCACACCTTTCGCTCCCCAAGTCAGAACCTGTGCTAGTAGGTTGAACAGTGGTGCCAACAGAGGTCCGACCTTCTTAGCTAGGTTAGCGAGTGCCTTAGCGAAGCCACCGACGGCTTTCGCCCCACGTGAGACAGCCTTTCTAGCGGCTACAATTATTGTAGTCACAATCCCAGCTATGGAGATGGCTACAGCAGACAGGCCAATCATATTTTCCCTGGCCCACCTCTTGAATCTCTCCAGCCTACTGAGGTCATTATTTTCAACCTCATTGGTTAAAACAGACATAGCTTCGGTATGTTCAGGCCTTTCACCAACCCCAATTCTTATGCTGTCTGCTTTCAGTTTCGCTGTCTCGCTAACGCTTTTGTAGAACTGTTCCTTAACAGGGTCGGCTTCATTCAGTGCTTCTAGTCTGTAGTGATCGGCCTTGTCTTTCAAGAGCTTCAATCTTCTCCCTATCTGTACCTTATGGCTTGAGCATCCTAAAGAATTATCTTATCTCCTGCTCGCTCAGGAATACTCCTCCCACCTGAACCTGTAGTTCTTTCTTTCTTTCTTCAACCCTGCTGTTGATCACTGAGCTGGCTTGTGAGATTACATCAGCCACCATGTCTTCAGAGGTTGTTGGGTCGTTGTTGATCTGCTCAACCGCTCCACCAACCGTTTTGGAATGTTCAACTTTGGCTTCCTCTAACAGTGCTTTGAAACGTCCGAAGGCTTCGACTACTCTATTTGTTTTGTTTTTACTGAATCTAGTTCCACTACCCTCAGACACCAGAACTTTTACACCATCAAACCACCCTCCGTTGACGCAGCCCTTTTTATCAAAATTAAACTCATTCCATTTTATCAGGTTCTCAGATGCCTTACCGTCTTTCTTATTTACCGTGATACCTAACTCGTCGCGAAAAAGCCGCTTTTTATCATTTGTGACAGACCTTCTCATTGCCCCAGCATCACGACCGACGTTGGGCACCCCATCATCAACACGGGTTACGTTTTCAGGAGGTCCGGACACGGGATCGTCCAGTCTGCTTTCCTCGTTGTCATCCTCTATGAAACTCGTCTCGTCGGTTCCATCTTCTCTTTCTTCGTCATGCCCACCCATTTCGATGTTGACTCCTCCTTCAGCCATTATACACTAACCTATGTACAGCTCGAGCAGGACAGCTCCAACATTCTCAGAGCCGTTGTTCCCCCTCGCTCTAAAGGTCATCTTGTTATAAACACCCTTCTGAATCTCAACTTTCGACTCAATATCTGTATAGTGCTGTACGCTCCCTTTCAGACTCTGTTCAGAGCTAATTGGAAGAGTGCCAATCAGGTTACTCCTTTTTCCATTGTTCAGCCTTTCCCCACTATCAACAGCGTCACATAAAATCTCGACATACCTCAGTCCTCTGTTGATGTCCACCTGGTTTGGACTCATCGTCCACCCATTACTAGTTATTGTATCACCTTCATTAAACCCCAGAAGAAGACCCATCTTTCCCAACTTTAGGTTCTTCGACGTCTTTATCCTAGATGTTCCATCGTAGACTCTCTTTTCGGTGGCAACTGTCCCACCGTTGTCCTTTGCTAGAGCCTTAACGAACGTCTCCAACGCGTCAAATTCCAGATAACCTTTGGAAGCTAACGCCTCCTCACCGTCAAACGACGCTGAGTCGTTCAGACCCTTTACTATATTGTTGTAGTTCCAGAATACTGTCGCCTTCTTCAACATTATTTGTGCTTTCGGGTGTGTCACCACAATGGACTCATCAAAATAAACAGTCTTTTCACCGTTTTCAATGAATAATGTTAACTTCGCCATCCGACTATACATCAACCCAGGTTCTGTATGTTACTTTCAGGTATCCATGAGTTGTGTTTGTCATATAGCCCAACCACTTGACCAACACCATTTTCTTTCCCCCTACCTTCTTTCTTTTCAGTATTCTCTCGACTCTGTATAGGTCATCCTTCTTGTTCACCGGTGACAGCTCTTCCTCATAGAACTTTCCAATGATTGGCTCACCCTCAGCGTCCTCAATCTCATAAACGTTTGGGTTACCATGAATGACCTTCACTATCTTGAAGATTTCCTCAGTGAAATTAGCTTCATAGCCCTTCGTAAATACACTCTTATACTTTGTCACCCTCACGGTTTCCCCAACTTTAAACTTGGGTAAAGGGTGATCACCAAAATGGTGATCAAATAATGTATTCCAAACCTGATTCTCGTTTGACTTATCCACGTCCTTAGGGTTAGTCAGGGTGGTGCTGTGTTTTGTGTTGTTATAGTCCCCGACGAGGTCGTCCAGGACATCGATGCATTTATAATGGTGTAGAAATACTTCCACATCATAGTTTTTAGGGTTCTGTTAAATCGTTCGACAACTGCTGCTTTCTTGTCTGAGTACGTACTGAAGTACTCGGTGCCACGTTCCTTCAGGAGGTCCTTCACACCGACATTGTAAAACTCCTTTCCGTCATCGAACTGGGCTAGGTCAGGATAACTACCAAATCGGTCTTTGAACTGTTCCAACAGCTCAGCCACAGCCCTAGTCATGTTAGTTTTGTCCTTCCTGTAGACGGGGATGGCGAAGGCATACCTACTCAAAATCTCGACAGCTGTTAGGATCCAGTAATACCCTTTGTTCTGGCTCTTGTACTTCCCCATATCAACCAAGTCCATCTGTATCTGTTCAACGAGGTGGCTGACAAACGTCTGTCGAACTTATGGCTCCTCGCAACCGGTTTATACCTCATGTATGTGTCCTGTGTTTTCAAGCAGTTCCTCACCACCTTCCTACTCACACCAATACCCTCTTCCAGTGCCTTCTGGTACAACCGTTCAGCTGACTGATATCCTGTTTTCGGATTGTAGTAGATCTCTCTCAACCCCTGTTCCAGCTCGATATGACCACCCATATAACCTAACCTTTGTTATAATGGAGGAGTTCAAGAGAAAGTACCCAGGGACCAGAATGAAGTACGTTTACGAGGACCACTACGACAAACCCATGGTGTTCCTGAATTTGAACATACTGAATGAGGACAATAATTTCAAGTATCACTGGGGTAGACGGGATCCACAGTTGTATCCAGTGTTGGATAAATGGGTCCTGAAATACAGGGAGCTCAGGGACGTGTTGTATGGGGAAAACGGAGCTCATGAGCTCAGAGCCCACGGTAACATGGAGGAGTCCAAGAGAAGAAACCCGGAGGCTAGAATGAAACCCGACAGTGCGAATAAAGCCTTGAGAGAATACTACGGTGCTCATTACGATACAGCCATGGTGAACTACAAGAAGGCTATCGTGATTTCAAAGAAAAACCTATTAAGCAGTTACCCTCATGCAACGATAAGTAAATTCGAATTTGAACCCAAACTTGACAAAACGGGGAATATACTGAAAACTGAAATATGGTTTAAAAACAGTGACGTTTTATCGAGAAATATAGACAGCGATACATTCAGAAATGACAAGTGTATGTGGATTTGGCTGCATAACAACAAAGATCTCACACAAACTCTGAAGGTTGATGAGACAGGGGTTCCCTGAGATATGGCTTAGCAGTGGTACAATACAAAAAATTCAGGGTAAGCGGCACTGGGAGAAGGACATTGAGGGGAAATACGACTTCTCAAAATATACGTATCTGTCAGATAATGTTATAGACTACAGCCTTAACAATTTCAGGATTCATGTTAACACCACCGACTACTTTATGGCGAAATTACCAGTTCTGAAACCAGGAAATCGGACGGATATCGCGAAATGGTGGAATAATAACGAACCCTACTACCAGCTCATACTCGCCGTCTACCTCTCGTCATATTGCTGTGGCGTTGGATCAGAACACCTAAAATACTCAGATAACACACACCCAGTCATTACTTCGATTATGCGTTTCCATCTGTAGAGAGGAGAAGCGACCTAACGAGAGAGTTTGACACCGAGCACGTTGATGTGATTGACAACATGGTGAAAATACCTAGGGAGATGAAGTACCTGATTAATCCTAACCCTGGTTTCAAACACAGTCATCCAATCCATGAGTGGGTGTGGCGTCTCAATAGCGATTATAAGACACACTACAGAAAATTCATACCTTTACGGACAAATGGTTTTACTAAAATAGGTTTGCAGTATCTGAATTAAAGCATTGAGGCTTATGTTTATGCTATTCTTGGTTTACAGGCTAAAACAAGGGTCAGTATTGTCAACAAAGGTGCTGGCAGTCTCGAAACACAGCAAGAATTCAGAGTTCTTGTGAAAGATGCTGTTGTTAACTATAGTGTTAGTACTTTAGGATTTTAAATATGAACAAGGCAATATCAGATACTAACGTCACCCAGAATGTAGCTATAAGCCCTGCCACGTGGTTAGTCCCATGCTCTATGTTGATATTAAAGAAGAAAATTCCAGGATATAACAACTTACTGAAACGTGCATCAAAGGGTATGAAGTTCGGTATTAATTCTGAAGTCAACTACCAAGGTGTTCACACAAACAACCACCAAAGAAGCTACACCAAGAGAGTGGTTCACACTTGGAGACACTAGATAACACACCTGACAAACCAGTCATCCATACACCTGACAAGCCAGTAGTCCATACACCTGATAGACAACCAGAGCCTACTAGTCCTAACAGCCGCGTTTGGGATCGCGCTCAGTAAATACGTCCTATGATATAGATGAGCCTGTTTTATGGTTACAGCAGGCCGGATACGGTGACCAAGGAAGAGTTCGACGTCATCTTTGACTTGAACGTAACCAGAGCCAGTAAGAACGCATTCACCAAATTCCCTCCACTCATTGATTACATCGAAGACAGGGACGGTGAAATCCACTCATCCATGTTTTGGAGACCCACTAGTGTCGGCCCACTGTTGAACGCCGCCGGCGACCACCACTTCCTTTACCCTGAATGGTTGGTGAGTACGGCCTTTGACGCTAACGTACCCAGATTCATGTTCTCCGATGTCTCGGTTTTCGTTGTGGTAAAGAGGAACAGCGTAAGACCGGCGTCAACCACCTGGGAGACCATTGTTTCCAACGATGATGGTGGCTACGACAAAATCCTTGGGTATAAAGCTGGGGTGAATAATAAACTGGGCTTCGGTGGGTCGTCCCCCGCTAAGTCTAACGAGTGTACCATTCCAGCGAAGTTCATTGGAAAGAAGAGCCTTATATCCATCCACTGGCTCACCAGGCTTAGGGTGTCGCACGTTAGGATAAACGGTGAGATACTAAGAGACTCATACTTTATAAGTAACATCGAGCAAATAGGGAAGCCTTATCTGTGTGTGTTCGCGCTAAACAACCGGGGAACGTGCTATTCAGACATCAACTTTTACGGTATGAAGATCGTGGAGGGTCGTCTGGGAGACGCTGAGATCGAGAAGACCTGTAACGAGATGATGGTCGAACATGATCTATAGTAAATGAAAAAGCGTCCGAAAAGAAAAAGCATTATAAGCTTCAACCACATTGGTAAAAACCTCAATGACGCCGAAGTAGACAAACTACGGAAGCTCTACTCATACTAGCACAAACTGGCGACGTGTTACAAATGGAAATATACCCGGTTGAAGAGAATAAGAAACTGTCGTCGGAGGGATAGCCGGTGGTGTTATAGCCAACCCGGTGTTCCTCGGGGTTATAGCCGGTCCTGGTGTACTAATCCAAGGGTACATGACCAAGTCGAGGACTTCAAGCAAAATGGAAAACTGTAAATTCGCTCATGTTAGCTATCACAAGGTCCTGACACAAATCCGGAGCTTCCTACGTGGAGCTAAATACGACGAGACTATCTTTTTATCTGATGTTCGTGCACTCGACGACATTGTGACTGAGGTATGCCCACCATTCGACAGTATGAGTGATCGATACTACAAGAGCTATGGTCAGCTAGCGCTAGTTAGTCCACGAAAGCCTGTCGGGTCTGGTTAACGGTTTTAACTATCTCTGGTATGTAGATGTCCCGACTGCCTAAACGAGCCATCCAACCATGGAATCCACTCGGAGTTCCGTTAAGCTCATTGTCGACTGAGGCTTCCAGAACGATCAAAACATCAGGGGTTGGGAGTAGGTCATTCAATTTGTGGAAAATCTTCTCGTAGTTAGAAAATTGCTCATCAGTCACCCACCCATTATGCAAGCCGGTTTTGGTGAAAGTCAGACAGCTGTGATGTGTCCGCTCTATGATCACACTCGAGCCGTCGTTGATTAACTCCAAAGCCTTCAGGTAGGCGCTAATTCTTTCGCGAAGGAACCAGGTCTCCATTTCGTACGCCCATCTCCCCGGGTCGGCGTAAAACGTTTCGAGGTATGGATTGTCATCAACTGGCTCCTCGATAAGATGGTAGCAGTTTATTCTAGCGAATGGTTTCACGAACGTTGTCTTCCCCACACCGATGTTTCCGTCGAGGACGATAAGTCGGGCTCCGAGCTTTGGGAACACACAGTTGGTCATTATACACAGGGTTCAAAATTTAGACTTAGACGTTTTGTATATTATACATGATCCCAAAGAAATTCAGACGACCCATACTAACTGTCTTCCATGGACTCAGAAGAGCTATCAGAGTCCTCGGACATTGTGTTAGGAGGAATGATAAAGGGGAGTACTATGTAACCGAATCTGTTGGCTACTGGCCGACGACCTCGGAGGTTCCTACAGATCAACTGACAGACGACCTCACAGACCCCTACAGATCAACTGACAGACGAAACGCAGACCAATATATAGATGTCTGACGGAACTGAGCCCAGAACGCCAAAGACAGACGGAGACACCGAACACAGAGTCGGAAACCCCTAACATAACATCCATAACCAAGACGGACAGAGTCAAAGACCCAAAACGGGTGGCTGCGGGTAAACGACTGGCCCAGATATCGAAGGAAGCCAAGGAGAGGAAAGCCAGGGAACGGCTGGCGGCTGAAACTGGATATGGTCTCCGACTCGGTGGAAACTGGTCGATCAATTATGGCTACCTAATTGGAACAACTGGATTGGTTATCGGTGGGGCCTCGCTTTATTACAGTATATTGAAGGAGAAAAGAGAGGTTCAGAGGTTGAAAACCATTTAGGAGGAGAAGACAATGAGCGAACCACAAAACGTCATCATCAAGCGTGAAACCCAAACCACTCGGGTGTCCATAGCTCCGGTTTTAGACAGTTTTGATGAATGAAATATAGACTGTAGTAGCATAATGTCAACCACTGACCAAAAAGAACTGTTGAACGAGCTCTACGACGCTCTCCTGATCACAAGCGGGGCTGTGGGGGTCTCCATGGCTTCGAAGAAGATACTGAGGGAACCTTTGGGTACTCCTGAGTCGATAAAAGGTACTGTCAAGCTGGCTCTGGCCGTTGGAGTTAGCACGGTTGGGATCAAGTGGGCCCAATCGAAGGGGTATTTGCCAGTTGATCCGTTCGGGACCAAGTAGTCGCCCTGTGGGTTGGCCTGAACCAGAGGGCTAAGGAAAAGTCAGGACCAGGTAGTATAAAATGGGTGACTGTGAAATTTGTGGAAGGAGCTTTACCTCTAAGGGAAATCTCAACCAACATGTCAGACAGGTTCACAACAATGAGAAAAATTATACATGTGAGGACTGTGGGAAGGCGTTCTCGAGGGGGAACGATATGAGGAAACACCGTGGGAAAGTACATGGTGTTGTGGTAATAAGGTCTGTAACGACAACTGTCACAACAGTTGAGATCAGGCCCACCCGCCCTATGTCTAGGGGGGAAGAAGCTGTCGGGTATGTCCTAGACTCTAACAAAATTGGGTACATCAGGGAGAAGATGTTCAACGGGTTAGTAGGGTTGGGTGGTGGTCTCCTGAGGTATGACTTCGCGATACCCGTGGGTACCGCGGACGATGGCCGTTTCCTACTGATTGAGTATGACGGTGAACAACATTTCAGGTAGTATTATTAGCGTGACATCAGGGGGGTATTATTAGCGTGACATGATAAAAAATGATTACGCCAGGTCATGCGGCTATCCCTTACTCAGGATTCCATTCTACAAGGGTTATAGTGTTTACCCCATAGTCAAGCGGTTCCTGAGGGATAATGGATTGATTCACTGAATATTTATTAGTTTATAAATGGCCAGCTAGTTATTGGTGGATTGTTCAACGCTGTAGCCTTCGCGGGTGCTGGATTTCTGTTTTCAAAGTTAAATCACGGTGGATATGAAACTGAAATCAAAAGACACAACCACGCCCTTCAGCAGCTGGCCAAAGCGAAGGGAAAATGGTATGAAAACGAGGTAGCTAAAAAGGATAGGGTACAAAGGCTGAGACAACAGCTGTCTGATGCCAACGCGGACATCAACACAACGAACCATGCTCTGGATCTGCTGAAATCAAGTCTAAAACAGGCTGAAACTAAGGTTTCCCAGCTGATATATGAAGGACAATCTTTCAACAGAGACCCTGAGTTGCCGGACTATTACAAACCATCGGGTGAGATGAAAGAGTATGAAACACTATTTATTGGGTCTGTTGGTCTGGTTGGTGGATATCTGGTGTCCAAGCTGATTCTGTAGGGCCAGGGGATTTTGGTGACTTAGGTATAATGTCTATGACTAACACTATTTCCTGGTCAAACCTACCAAAAGGGTTGAAGAACCTACCGGAGTCGAGCGTAAAATGGGTTTGTAAACAAATGGGACTTAAGTTAGTAGGCGACAACACTGATCACCTGTTTGGTGATCGTTCTGCTCTACCCAAACATAGCGCGAGGCTGTGGTGTGAAAACTGCTCCAGATTCCGTGTTGAGGTAAAGACTGGGGTGTTCTCCTGTCCAGGGTGTGGTGAGACGGAGTACGGGTATGTAGTTGGGGGGTACATGGCGACTGTTGTCCCCAAACAGAGTGAGCACTCGAGAAACTGCTGGATGAGGAAGAGACTTATTGGAGTCGTTGGGGACAGGTTTGTTGGTATAATTCTGGACGACTTCTCCAGGGTTCTCCACGTGATGGTGAGTAAGGGTCTGATAAAAGGCCGAAACCTCTCTGGATATGACTATTACATCGTCAGATTGTGTTCGAGACGTCGGATTGAGTTATTGAGTAATCTGAAGGATCTTAAAAAGGGGAAGACGAAGGACAAATTTGATAACAATCTGTTCGGAATTGTGTACAAGGAGCTTGGTTGGGGCTGTATCTCTGATAAGTTTTACAGTGAGTGGTCATCGAGGCCCCAGTGGGCCTTCTCACGTGGCGGGGCCGCCTAACAAAATATGACTACCCCCTTTGTTATAGCGATGAGCTCCGACCTGATCCACCAGGACAACGACTTGGACCCTGACATGTTTGGTTATTCCGATGATGGTGTAGATCCCCGTCTCTACGAGAGGTTGTTTGGTTACGACATAAACCAACTAGACAGAGCCCTGAGGGGTAAAACCAAGTCGTTCAGCTGTTGTGTCCCAAGACCCATTGGAACAGGTGAACGCCCTCGGGGATAGTGTGTCGGCGCTCCTACGTGGGAGCTAGCCGAAATGAGGGGGTTGAAGTTCGCTGAAACGCTGGTTGTAACGCTTGAGAAAGAGATATCCGGTGGGACAACCTACAAGATGGCTCACTTCAATAGCCACAACAAAACTGTAGTCAGCGGTACTGAGATTGACCGAGACGTCGACGTCGCGAATGAGAAGGTAATAGTTAGAATATCCCGGTGGATAAGCGAGGGATCTGGCTGGAGAGTAGACTCAGTCGACGGTCACTACATCAATCTGACTGTGTACAGTCCACTGTAAGGTTCTAGTTATATAGACCTCCCTAAAGAGTTGAAAAACAGTCGGAAGGGGCTGATTAATGTCAAGAACAATGATGACAAATGTTTTATGTGCTGCCACCTGGCTCGCAAGTTCCCCGTCCCAAAAGACCCACAAAGGATGTCCAAATACCGCGAGCACGTCGACGACTTGAACTATAGTGGAGTCAGCTTCCCAGTGACCCAGAAACAGTACAATCGGGTGGAGAGACAGAATGAGATATGTGTAAACGTCTTCGGGTATGAAGACAAACTAACCTTTCCGGTGTACATCTCAAAGGAAGGCTCTAACTTCACCGACTCTATAAACCTCCTCATCATAACCAACAAGGACAACAAACAACACTACGTCCTCATCAGAGAGTTCGATAGATTCATGTACAACAAAACAAAACATAAGGAGAGAAAACACCACTGTATGTACTGCCTCCAATGTTTCAGTTCATCGGAGGTCCTGGACAAACGCAGGGCCATGTATATCAGCATAAATGGTAAACAGGCTGTTAGGATGCCTGAGGAGGGAACGAGCGTGTTGGGGTATTGTAATTTCCACAAACAGTTGAGTGTCCCGTTTGTCATTTACACCGACTTCGAGGCGATCACTGAGAAGGTCGACCGGACCTGGGATCGAAGTCCAAACAAAGCGTACATGGAGAAGTACCAAAAACACACTGATTGTGGCTATGGGTATAAGGTTGTCTGTTGTTATGATGATAGGTTCAGTAAATCCGTCCAGGTGTACAGAGGTCCAGGTGCTGTCAATAGGTTCATCGGCAAGATGTTGGAAGAAGCGGAGTACTGTAGAGAGACAAAGAAATAACACTTCAACCAGGAAATGGTGCTGACTGATGATGATGTGGCGGACTTTAGGGACGCTAAAGTGTCACATCTGTGCTCGGGAGTATACGGTGGATGACGTTAGGGTTCGGGACCATTGTCATGTAACAGGAAGGTACCAGTTTATCCAGGGAACTACCCATGAACTGAAGACTGTCCAGAAACACGAGACTCTTACCTAACATGAAGGCTATGTACCTCTCCATATTGTTTGGGATGACGTTAATTTCCTGTCCGAACTTCCCAATTTCCCCCATGATGAGATGGCTGTCGTAACCCCTCAGGTTGTGGAAGATCACAGGGATTCTATCAGTTAGTCTGTAATTCCTATTACAAAGCTGGTGAGCCGATCCCTGGTTGGGAATTTCCCAGAGGACGCTTCAAATACACGGCTGAGGAGTTTGGTGAAAGGTTGGATCTTATGAAGACGAAGGGTGTTTACCCCTATGATCACATGAACAGCTTCGACCGGTTCGAGGAAATGAGACTGCCACCGAAGAGTGAGTTCTTCAGCATACTGAATGATGAGGGAATATCAAACAGTGATTACCAACACGCTCAGGAGGTCTGGAGGGCGTTCGGAATGAGGACTATCATGACGTGTGCCTGAAGTAGGATGTCTTATTGTTGGCTGACGTCTTTGAGAACTTTAGGAAGACGTGCACTCAATATTATAAATTAGATCCATGTTACTACTTCACCTCTCCGGGATTGGCCTGGGACGCTATGTTAAAGATGACAGGAATTAAGTTGGAGCTAATGACTGATATTGATATGTTCCCGTTCATTGAGAAAGGAATGAGAGGTGGGGTTAGCTACATAGCTAATAGATATGGGAAGGTGAACAACCCATACATGAAGGGGTATGACGAAAACGGGGCTGTAAAGTATATAATGTACCTGGACGCTAATAATTTGTATGGTTGGGCAATGAGCCAGTGCCTCCCAACCGGTGAGTTCAGGTGGGCTGATAGCACGTTTAATTGGGAGAACCTTTCTGAGGATAGCAGAACTGGGGCGATACTCGAGGTTGATCTGGAATATCCAGAAGAACTCCACGATGAACATAATGATTACCCATTCGCCCCCGAAAAGATGGAAATAAAAGAGAATATATTGTATAACTACTGTCAGAAAATCAAAAAGAAATTTAACGTTAGTGTCGGCGGTGTTAGTAAGTTAGTAACCAACCTGATGGATAAGGAGAAACATGTCATTCACTATAGGAACCATCCAACGCTGGTCCATTGGAACTGGAAACAGGGTCAAATTTGCTTCTTTCGGGCTCTGGAGATTTCTTACCGCAAATGTTTGTCGGAAGTGGATATTTTTCCGCATTTTCATCTGGTGGACTCTCCTGTAGATCACTCTCTTTACACGGTGACATATCTCTTGCTGTGTCATCTGGAAGCCAATTTCGCAAAGGAGGACCAAGGTAAGGTCGAAGTCTATCCGCATGTACTACTTTCGGTTTAGCGCGACTACTTTAAATAAACAAGGACAGATAAACAACGTCAGATAAACAAGTCACGACCAAATATGGACCTTCCCAAGGGCAAGCAAGTTTGGGGTCCAATCCTTTCCGTCTCTTGACATTGTGTAGCCACACGCTGTCTCCAAGCTGGAATAATCTTTCCGAGGCCGTTTTGTCATAATTACGTTTTTTCCGAACCGCAGCCTTTGCAAGGTGTCGTCGAGCAGCTTCGTGAGCATTAGCCATGTTTCTTTTAAGTGCGTCAACATATTCTGACCGTAAGGGCGGTGCATCTGGTGGCGGTTCAGTCAACACATCTAAGGGCACTTCAACGTCTCGACCAAGCATCAGTTGGTTGGGTGTTTCCCCAGTAGATTCGTGCACCGCACTTCGGTAGGCCATCATACAGCTGGGTATCTGTTAATCCCAATCCATTTGGTCATCACGAATCTTCCTCTTAACATCTCCACTAGCGTCCTGTTGAAACGTTCAACTTGCCCATCTGACTGTGGATGTAAAGGTGTCGTTACCTCGGCCATTACTTGGGATTCGAAGTTACGCCCTTGGTCTGTGTGAAGCTGTCGTGGAACCCCGAAGCGGCAAATGAACTCATCAACTAGTTTTTCTGCAACTGTAATAGCTTCTTGATTTGGTAGGCCGTAGGCTTCTGTCCATTTGGTGAAATAATCTGACACGACCAAAACGGATTTGTTACCCCGAGGTGTCATTGGCAAGAAGGGTTCTAAGATGTCCATTGCGATTCTTTCCATTGGGGCGCCAACTACAGATTGTTTCAATGGGGAGCGATTCTTCTTGCCAAAGTTCTTCTTGCTACCGCATTCATGACACTTTTTGACCCATTTATAGACATCTCATACTAGACCAGGCCAGTAGTAACGTGATTGGAGTGCTCTAGTCGTCTTTGAAATGCCTCTGTGGCTTGCCGTGATATGATTGTGGTGGGAACGTATTGCGTCTTCTCTCAAACTGTGTGGAAGAATCATCTGGTAAGTTACTCGGCTACCGTCTCACTCTCCCATCGCCTTTTTAACAGTCCTCCTTCATCCGATATGCGATCCCACTGGGCCCACAGAGATTTTACTGGCGGTCCGAGATGTGACACGCTTTCCCATTTCGGCTTACCGCTTGACTCCTTTCGCAATTTCAAGAAAGAACTGAGATCTGGATCTTGTATTTGCTCTTGGATGAGGGCACTCGTTGTCCACTTGGGCTCGAACTCCACAGCTGAACACTTCGGTTTCTCGTCTTCATTTCGAGTATCTTTGTTTGTTGACTGCGTAAATGTCGTCGCCTGTTCGGTGTCTGTTTGGGTGCTGGTATGGCAGGTCTTTGGATGTAGTGTAGGGTTCGCTTTAATACACCATTTACATCGCTCTGTGCAGGGTCTACGGGACATACCATCAGCGTTACAATGACTTTTTCCCAGAGGATATACAAACTGAATGTCAAAACTGCTCAAGAGTTCAATCCATCTGGCCAGTTGACCTTCTGGTTCTTTCGTCTTGAGAACGGAGCGGATGGGGCTATGGTCAATACGGACAGTAAATTTTTCATCGCAGAGGTAATGTCGGTGTTGCTTTATAAACTCTACCACAGCCAGAAGCTCGCGACGCGTCACACAGTAGTTACGTTCAGCTTTTGTTAATGTCCGACTAGAGTATGCAACAGGACGTTCTAAACCGTCTTGTATTTGTGATAGCACTGCTCCAATTCCGTGGTTGCTTGCGTCCGTATCCAGAATAAAATTTCCTCCTCGCCGAGGGTAAGCCAATACAGTAGTGGTTGTTAACATGTTCTTCAATTTGTCGAATGCCTCCTGACATGTTTCTGACCAGACAAACTCTGCTTTCAACTCAGTTAATTTATAAAGCGGGTGAGCAATATGAGCAAACCGTGGGATAAATCGTCTATAATAGGATGCTAATCCCAAGAAACTTCGTAACTCTGTCGTGGATTCCGGCGTCGGCCATTCCTGTATTAGCTTTGTCTTGTTAGGGTCGGTAGAGATGCCTTCTTCTGATACAACATGTCCCAAATACGATACTTCCTTCTGGAACAAGCTGCACTTCCGGGGTTTTAGTTTCAAACCAGTTTCTGCAAGACGCAAAAATACTTCTTCTAATCTCTCCAGACTCTCCTGGAAGTTTGCACCAAAAACAATCACGTCATCTACAATCCTGGACAAAAGTGCTTGGGACACTATGCGAAAATCGGCAAAATCGGCAAAGTGGCCCAACAGTTTTGTCCAGGATTGTCTGAAAATGGCGAGTTTATGATTTTTCAATAAAACGCAGCTTTTTAACTTTGTAACATTGCAAAATATATACAGTTTAATAAAAGAGCCCCCATCTCTGCTCCCCCTTAACCCCTCAATGGGGAAGGGATCACTGGAGCAGAGTCTCTGCAGAGTTCCCACCCGCACCGGTACCACCCGCACGAGAGCTCTATTTAATTTGCATATTCACCAAACCTTCTATACCCCACAAACAATTTGTTGTTCATGCATGTTCGAGCGTATTTATGTCATTTTCGAGCAAACTGCGCAGAATCGCCGCCCCCATATTGTTTTTTTGTTCGATTTTGTTTAATTCGTCATTTTCAGACAATCCTGGACAAAAGTGCTTGGGACACTATGCGAAAATCGTCAAAATCGGCAAAGTGGCCCAACAGTTTTGTCCAGGACTGTAGGTAGATCAGACATGTCTTCCAGTGTAGACCACGTAACACTAGTTCCATGAGCCGTTCAAACGTTCCAGGCGCATTGCAGAGGCCAAATGGCATAACTTTCCATTCAAAGAGTCCATGGGGAGTAGTGAAGGCTGTTTTATGCTTCGTCTCTTTGTCCATGGCCACTTGCCAATAACCAGATGCTAGATCCAACGTGGAAAACCAGTGTGCTCCGGAAAGAGCATCTAAGGAATCGTCGATCCGTGGGAGAGGATATGCGTCCTTAATTGTTACAGAGTTCAGTTGACGATAGTCCACGCAGAACCGTTGCGTCACATCCTTGTTTTTCACCAGTACAACTGGTTGACGGCCATGGACTGGTCGATTCTTCAACTATCCCTTGCTTTATAAGATCCTGCTTCCAAGGTGAAGTTCTTCGGGGTTGTTGTCTCATTGGTGCAGCGCCGTTGGTGTTGATTTTGTGTTCGACTACATTCGTTCTTCCCAGGTCGGAGTCATTTAGTGAAAAGACATGCTTGTACTTAAGTAGTAATGTTGCCATTTGTGCACCTTCATCTTTTCCGAGATTCCCCGTGCTCCTTTTCCACAGTTCCCTCAGTGTTGTGGTAACAGTTCCTCCAGAGAAAGTGCTTCTGGCAGTGAAAAATCTGCAGTGGAAGTAGAATTGCAATCTTTTTCTGGCTGTGGAGTGCTTAAGGTAGCTATGTCATCCACTGATCTTGCGACTGCAACTACCGTGTTCGCAGGAATGGTTTGGGGCTCGTTCGACAAGTTCACAACACGGATCACTAACGGTGTGTTGTCAGACACGTTGACTAGGGTACTGCCCACGAAGATACCTTTCTTCTTTAGCTGGCGACTGGTACAGGACTCTAGGAGTCTAACACCACGGTGTACTTCGGGTACATTGACTTCCACTGACGTTTGCTGACTATAACTGGAATGGCCATTTCGCTGTTTGAACTGACCACCACGGAGCGACGAATGAAACATCTAAAACTCAGGAGTTTGGAGGCCGATTCCAAACAGTTGATTGATTCCTCATTCAACATCAGTCGACGTCCCACAACATCAATAGATGCATTCGTGTTGGACAAGGAATCCATTCCCAAAATCCCAGCATCGTCGATGTCAGCAACTAAAATGTTCAAGGACACTTCTTGGGTGCCTAGCAGCAGTCCAGCCTCTCCAAAACCATAAGTTTTGATTTTACGTCCATCGGCGGCAAGCATTTCCGTGTCTTCTCCATAAAGGGAAAACCGAGATTGTTCTGGTAGTTCATTGTATGTCTTCTTTGACATGACTGTCCGTGCAGCTCCAGTATCTACTAGCCATGTAATTCGTTTCGCACCAATATAACCAGGTATGTAAAGTCCGTTAAAGGAGCGTTCTTTCTTTAGAGTTTCATCAGGTTGTCGATTTGTATCTGGCATTTCTGTTGTTGATTCAGGATTTGAGCTCGGTGGTGACTCAGTCAGACGCCCTCCCGAGCACGGGACGCCTCCCTCTCGTTTCCCGACCTCGGGTCTTCTTCTTGCTGATCCTGAGGACAATCTCTACGGTAATGCCCCTTTCTTCCACATTTCCAGCATTCTGTGGTTTCAGTAGCCGATGGTCAGCGACGATAGTTTCTACGGTTCGAATACGGATTTCCAGCTGCTTGGGAGACCTGCAATTGCTTGACTAGGGTTTCAAGTGAACATTGATTTTCTTGCTGATGTACAATATGTTGTAACTTTTCTAACTTTCCACACAGCTCTTTCAACATTGTATCCGGTACAGGTTTTCCACCTTTGGGTGCTTCCTCCATTGCTCTTAGCTTAAGTTGCTCTTGTGCCTCAATCATCATCTAGGTTTCTACTGTTGTCGATTGTACGAAGTGCTTCTAGCTCGTGAGCCATGGCTAAAGCATCATCCAAGGTTTTGGGTTTATGCACATGTAACCTAAACCGATCTTCTTGGCAGGAAATGGCGTCCACGAAGTGTTGCACAGCAAACCTTTCTCGAACATGAGGCGGAAGATCCTGGTAGGCCAAATCGACGATAGAGCGAATGTCGGTTGCCAGACTCTGTAAACTTTCTTTTGGTTGTTGGCGCCTACTCTGCAGCCGAGCTTGGTGAAGTTGTAGTTGCTTTTCCACTCCAAATCGAAGCTCAAGCCTTTCTACAATCTTACTGTACTGGAGGCAGTCTTCGTTTGACAGGCCACTGAGAATTTTCTGTGCTTCCCCTTTTAGACCAGCAGCTAAGAATGCAGCTCGTTCTTCTTCGTCCCAGTCATTCACGACAGCACATCGTTCAAAATGTCTCGGGTAATCGCGTAACGATTGAGTATGTTAAGGAGAGTTTTGTGGGATGTGCTCTAAAGATTATTTGGCGATGCACAAATTGTCATTGTGGGGACTGGCATTCTAGCAAACTTTTAAAGAATGTCTATGTGAACAACATCCTGGTTGCAGCATCACTGTTATTCTCTGGAAATAATGTTTTGGAAATAATGTTTGGAATTGGCTTTTTGCAGTAAAAGCTCATTTCAAAAATATCAGAAGCATTATATAGCTCCACAGATCCAGTCTTTCTGGAATGCTATGCAGCATGAGATGTTCAAAAACCTAGAAAACAAGTCCGTTATGGTCACAGGTGATGGTCAAATGGATTCCCCAGGTCATTCTGCCAAAAACTGCACGTACACCCTTATGCATGCAGAGCACGATTATGTTCTTCATTTGCAAGTGGTAGATGTGCGTCATTCTCAACTAAAATGTTCGTGCATGGAAAAGGCTGGCACTCGATTTCTGTCAGCGAGCACTCGATTTCTTGATGCAAAAAGTGCAAGTAGATGAACGCCTCTTCTCAAATTATTAAAATGTTAGGTAATTTAAATATTACTACATTTCATCTTATTTTTTTTAAATTTTTATTTTTTCTCTGAAAATATTATTAGGAATGGCCACAATGAAGAATTCCACATGCAACAGACTGCAACATGAAAATTACTATCCAGGTGCTAAAAGCATCCACACTAAACTAAAATATTTCAGCAATTTATTTGTCAACTCCAAACAATTGCTCTGCTCACAACTTTCACCAAACAGCAAGAACCAGTAGATTTAAGTATTTCTATTACGGCTTTTTAAGTACGGCTTTCAAATTGCGAGCGTAAACTGGTTGATCTAAAACTTTGAATTTTCAATCTTATTAAAACTTTAGATTTTAGGATAATTTTACGTAATAAGGTTTCTTATGTGTAAACTGGGCCATACCTTTTGTTTTTTTTCATCTTCATGTTGAAACTTGCTCCACCGATCAAAACACCTAACAAAATAACTTGGGAAGCCATTTGTTTTTGTCGCTTTAAACTTCCCGGGGTAAACCGCCGGTGACGCCACGATGGTCCGACACATCGTACACGCGATTCTTGACTAGTTCACCGCTCCCTCATGTCCACAACGAATGTCATTTTTTTCATTCTGCTGGTTGTAAGTGGATAATCGCGGGCTCATGAAGCCTCGCAGCATGGCGGGAAAATTTTCGGGGGGGCATGCTCCAGACCCTATGGTAACGGGACCTCCACCCAACTATTTTGCCCCATACCCATAGTCCTCTCTGTTGGCCTGATTGTTTTACTGTACATAGTATATAAACCAACTAGTGGGCCAAAATATTTTTTTAAAGAAGTAAAATGGAAGTAAAACGCAATCTGTATCTGTATCTGACACAGCAATTTTGTGCTTGTCCAAGAGCCTGACATACACAGCACCTTGCCCCGAGATCTTCAGTAGAGCATCTGTGTTTACATCACATCCATTTGCAAACTTTTACTCGACAAGCCCATGAACAAGTGAAGCACACAAAGGTATTCAACATGGTCCGAAAACTGTTTGGTAGAAAACAGATGTCGTTTTTCCGCGTCTCTTGCTTGAAGACTGTTTCCTTGGGTTTCGAGCATTTGAGGCAGAAGTACTTGGAGTTGAAGGTCCAGGTTGAGGACGATAGCTAGGAAACCTCTGCGCCAGTTCGGAACGTGTTGATGTTAAACTTTCAGCCTGAGCGTTTACACTGGTGGATGTTGACTCACAATTGAGCGCGATTTTGGCTTATACGGATTATTACTATAACCGAACATACGTCGACAACGAGTTACTTTTATATACCAATTCCAAGATGCTGCGACGCGTTGGACTCAAAAACACAAACAACAAGTTTGGTAAGCACTCACTTTATCTCTCCTTTATTATATTACCGTGTTGATAGTGTTTATTATTTTGTTCTAACAATATACTTAAATCACATCGACTCCCAACCCGAAATCCCTGCAGAGATGAGACCACCATGGAAGGCCGAAACGGGTCCAGGGCTCTGTCCTACCATCCTGATTGCACTATACTACACGTTACAAAACCTTAATTCTTTTTCTGATGTTCTTTCATGGTTCTTAAAAAGTAATTTTACACTGCATGTCCAACAGCGTGTTCCGTGTCGCCTTTCATACGCAACATAGCTGGAGGCTAATTGCGCTCTTCATTCAAATTCTCCCTCGTTTTACAACAATAGGGGACCAAAACTCCAATGTGCTTCCCATTAACTACACATAAACCTTTATAACATTTGTGATAACCCCGTAGCGAAAGGAGAGAGCTCATCCAGGCTCGCCACATTGCGTAGTTTTACTGTGACAAACAACGACATTCCTAAACGCCACGTGTAAAGCTTATAGTCAAAGAGAGCAAATTACTTGCAGTTTGACTTTGAGCCTTTATTTTTCCATATAGCCTATCCATCGCTCATCCCCCACATACCCTGACCTATATACACTTAATTATATCCATAGTTGTGCTGTACAAATCTAACAACGACGAACCTAAGCAATCCGGAGCATCTTCGTCTACTTTGACCAACACCAATGGCGTTTCGGACACTGGCTACATTAGTAATGAGGAAGACTTGCTACTTTCCCAGCCAATAGAGCTCATGAAATATGTTATCATAGATGAGGCAGAGTTGCTGGCAATTGACCTAACCCACACACAAACTGACACTGACTATCAAAATGATGGAGAACACACTACTGATGACAACCAGACTAACAACCCTACACAAACTACTGTTAACAAAACAAACCATACAATCAACAACAACCTTTATGACATTGACAAACCTCAATGACAGAATTCTTAATAATTTCTCTACACCCCCCAACCAGATTTCTCCCACGATCATACCTAGCAATACCAACGTTTTTTATGAGAACAGACACACACATACACTTCAACAACACAACCGTACAGCCAACTAACGTAATTAACCATTCCACACCTTACCGGACTGTACCTAACCACCACTTGAACAATCTCACTTCCACTAACACGACAGCACACAACTCACCGAACACCACAACAGCAAACACTAGCAACAACATGACCACCGACCCTGTCAATGACGGTGCTTCTACTAGCACAACTACTGACCAAAACAACACGACCAACATAGACATCAATGACATACCCAAACATCTACTACAACCCTTTAGAAACGAGACAAACAAGCCACTATTAACAACCTAATATAACACCAAAGAACTAAGACTACTCCCAGCAATCTGAAAATCAAACAAAAATGCCCAGCTGACCTACCAATACAACTTAGAGAATGATGGGAAAGGACACTTACTAATGCCTCCAATGAACTACTCGACATTACACTTGACCACCAATATTTCCTACTACAAGACATTCACACTAAAATACAACATCTAGAACAACGTATTCTTAACGATACCAATGACCAACAACTTACTTTTCACATTATCAACCGCACCAACGAAATAGGAGACCAACACACAAGATGTGTCATCGACTCTAAGATCAAATCTACTAAATGACTTAAACGACCACAACACAACCCATACAAGACCAACTCAACACCCAACTCCCCACTCACAGTAAGACACCCCAAGAGAAATTTACACTGTACAACACACACCCACTCCACTGACCAACCCATCCTGGACCTACACTCCAATCTCCACTGGCACTACACACTAACAAAATACACCACCCTCCCACACCCAACAAACTCACACCTTTACTATCTATCCAGACCACTGCACTACCACCAGAAGAAGACAACTCCAACGCCACAGAAATACCACTCATAGCAACATAACACCCAGGATTTCATCCACAGACACATACGCAACCCACCCCGATAGCCACTCAACATACCACATTCTACCATAAAAAATCACACTTATTAAATACATGAAAGGCAAACGCAACAACAACAACAACAACAACAACAACAACAACAACAGACACAACAAACTCAAATTACACAAACAAGTACACAACCAACTCATCAACAACAGTGTAGTAAACCCCTCCAACGAACCACTTCCTAAATCCACTACCAACCTTCTTTCCAAAGGACTTCAATTCATTCCCACCCATAAACCTACACACTACAACACCATTTACAACTCCTTTGTCAAGTACAGACGCAACATATACACCAAATATCTCTTTGGAAACAATAACACAATCCGACACCCTTTCAAAACCCCAACCAATTTCACCCTACCCACTCCCGACAACCCCAACCTTCTTGAATACATCTCACAAGTTTTTTATGACTTAAAAACCAACCACATATCACGGAACCCCCCCAAACACAACGTATCAACAAGTGAACCCACTAACCGCTGAACTTATTAACGACAATCTCATTGTCAAACCAGCTGACAAAGGTGGAGCCATTGTCATCTGGCCAAAAATGGACTATCTTACTGAAGCCTACAAACAACTGAACAACACGAACCACTACCAGAAAATCCCAAATGACCTCACACAACAAATACAACAACAAAGCAGAACCTTGGTAACACTTATGCACAACGACCAACTCATTGATGACACAACACGCAAATACCTCCTCCCACAAAACAACACTAACATACCAACACTTTACCTTCTCCCCAAAATACACAAACCCAACATCCCAGGTAGACCCATTATTTCAGGTTGTGGGGGCCCTACAGTAAGACTTTCATAGTATGCTGATCACCTCCTGAAACCACTTTTGAACCACATACCCTCCTACATCAAAGACACCACTGACTTCCTCAAACGTATTTTCTCCCTTAACAACAACTTACCAACTGGACTTATATTATATTCATTACCATAGATGTGAAAAGTTTGTACACTAACATACCAAATGATGAAGGCATTCAAGCCTGCATTGATATGCTTAAAGAATACAACTATACTTCTGACATCAAGATAGACCACATCACCAACACACTTTCACTTATACTGAATAACTTCTTCTCCTTTAACGACTACTACTTACAAATACATGACACAGCCATGGGTTCCCCAATGGCCCCTACCTATGCTAACATTTTCATATCAGTCCTTGAAAATCGAATGCTCCTTAATGCACCTAATGGTCTTACTCCAATTGAATGGATAAGATTCATTGATGACATATTTGCTTTGTGGACACATGGAATTGAAGCACTTCTACAATTCTTTGACTATCTCAACACATTTCATCCAACCATCAAACTTGACTATAACTATTCCAAGAAATCAGTCAACTTCCTCGACACTACTATTTACATCAACCAAAACAATCAACTTCTATCTGACCTGTACTGATGTACAGGTCAGATAACAGACAGGACCTCCTTACTACTTCACAATGACTCCTTTCACCCACCAACATGCAAAGAAGGCATTATCTACAGCCAAGCACTCGGATATAGCCGTATCATTACAGAAGACGAACTACTGCAACAATGACTCAACAATCTTTCTGTTATATTAATTAACAGGAGATACAAACTCGACACCATCAACAAAGCATTTCAACGAGCCACACAACACTCACAACATGACATATTATACAAATACAAACTAGAGAAATCCATTAACAGCCCCTATCTTTACCATCCCTTACAACACTAACACTATACATATAGGACAGATATTACGTAAACACTGGCACTTAATTGAGAATGACTGCACATTGAGCATACTCTGGCCAGAAGCTCCAATGGTAGCATATAAAAAAAATCAAAACCTCAAAGACTCCCTTGTACGCGCCAAACTAAGAACTTACTCTACACCTGACAACAACACACAATAACTCCTACAACATTACACTAACCTTGGCCAATTGTTCAAATACTCTGCCATTAATCTATCTCCACAAGAAAAAGAACTGGTACTACCTAAGGTGGAACACGCCATCTTCATCCAAGCTACAACGTCCCATCAATATGACTGAAGAAAATTAACATGGATCAATTTATTCACTTTGTATAATACAAACACTCATTATGTTTAGTTTAAACATTCCTTTTTTTACAAACACCCTGGCGGAACCACAATCTACTGTTTTCAATCAACTTAGAATTATATAATATTAACTCTAACAATGACAATTTAGCTTAAGTACACCTATGTAATCTTCCAACCATATCACTCAATTTTTCTGACATATCCTAGGGTGGATAACCACCTTTACCACAATATATTAAGTCTACCTCACTGTAAATATAATGTACACACTTAACTTCATAATTAATTCTCACAACCACATGTCAACTTCCAATTTTTATCAATGATATAGAGTTTACTTCACGGTAAATGCTTGCGAACGATTTTTATTCACGAGTTGTGAAGTATCATAAAATGAACGAGCGAGTGAGTTTTATGATACGCAAAAACGAGTGAATAAAAATCGTACGAAGCATTTACCATGATGTTATTTGTTTATTTCATAGGTACTGAAATTTACTCATCAAAGAAAGTAAAACATCAGCGGCCGGTTGTTTTCGAACAGAAAAGCCATTTAGGTGACTTCAAAAATCAGAACAAGATTATATAGCGTCTTTCAAGTTTAACGACTAAAAACAACTGTGATAGAATTTATTTTTTTAAATAAACAACAGTACTGAAATTTATTGTGTTGGGTATAAGTTAATTACAAACAAGACGCCTGGGTCAGGCGTTTACTCGGGCTACTGGAAAGTGCGGAGGTCTCTATGACACGCGAGCAAAGAGGTGGGAGTGGGCCGAGGAAGATCAGATTGAAGGTTGAATGTGGTGCATACTTCACATTTGTGAACAGGATTATCCTGAATTGTCAATTTAAAGTGTCTAGAATTCAGGATTATCCTGAAGCCTAGGGGACATCTCTGTCCCACATGCGAGTTGTTAAACTAAAAAGCATATAACGAAAAACCAGTAGGGGTGTTGTAGTCAGGGTCTAAGGGGTGGAACTTTCTCCCTGGGGGGGTTGTGGTTAGATTTAGGGTTACCGGGGGTTGTCGTTAGGTTTAGGGTTAGGTTTAGAGGTGGGGGTCAGGGTTCGGTTGAATTTTCTTTAATTTTCGGGATTATCCTGAATTCTAGACCATTTCACAATTCAGGATAGTCATGTAGGGTTTAGAAGAGAGTACGTTACAGGTCAGGATGAAGAACATTTTAAACATTGATTTCCCAAAAAAATTATTGACGTCGTAAGCATTAACTAATAATTACAGCATTAATGTAGTGATTAGAAAGTTGAGTTTTAAACTGATTAACTGAGGTGGATTAGACTACTCCAAACTTTAAATATACAGTTAAAGTATTAACTAGCTTTAAAAAGTTTAGTGCGGCACTTAGAAACTAGTACATCTAGTTCTGAACTGTTTCTAGTGATTCTGACTGAATTATTGAATTGCACAAAACTATTAATAGGAATATTATATAGTGACCTGTATAACATTTAAAATAGATAAGATCCTTCAAGTCACGCCAGTATGATAATGGTATAGTAGTAGATTAACTGTTTTCAGTTGATCATTCAGATTGTATAATAAATCATCCTGCCAGTTTAAAATATATTTAGTTCTCCTGCATTGTAGTCTTTCAACCTTTCTGATTTTAGTTATTGTCTGAGGTGCCCAAACTTCACATGTATAGGCCAGGAACAGATGTACTAGCAAATATGCAATAGGTGACTAGTAAAATATACCCGCACCCTACATCTATGCAATGTCTTCATACAACATGAATCCTGATTCCATGTTTTTGCTATAGAGCATGTTGAGAAGGCTCTTTGACTCTGCAGCACTGGTACTAAAGGTGAATGTCAGACACTGTAATTTCTCTATAGATTTTGGTACCATCAGCATATAACACACACTTGGCTGTCGATGTTATAATGGCCGATACGATATGTCATTAAAGTATTACTGTATGTATATGAGGAACATGACTGCTTCAAAGTTATTTTTATGATGAATATCTTTTTACTCGATCTATGCATCAAAATTTATATCAAAATGAACATCAAGATATGGATAACATATTTGTGACAAAATTACATACTCAAAGGTTCAAATCAAAGCACTTACAACATTGAATATAATAAATCCTAATGGATCAAGCAACAGTCAGTAAAAAGACAAATGGTACATAGAACATACATGTGTATACAAGCTTCCTACTCAGCATAACAAATATAAAACTCGTTTAGTAATAAAGCACATAAATAATAATGCAAAAAAATAAAGTTAATGTCAACAAACTGTTTCCTGAAAGTCTGTCATCTTCATGAATGTTCCTTGTGTTCTCACATAGGCTTGGGTGGTTTTGCTTAAAATAAAAACCGAAAAACCGTCCGATTCAAAACTGGTAAAACCGGTTTTTTTCTTTAAAATTTGCTTAAACTAAATGAAGAGGAATTGTGGGCTTTGTCAAGCCCTTTGTGGCTGCGTCAGCAATTTTTTTGACCTCAGAATACGAATCGTACACGCTAAATCGCAAATTGTGTGAACTTTTACCTCAGCACGATTTCAGTTTTGAACTGAATGAAGTCAAGGACTTTAATATCACTTTACGTTATAATTTGACTGTCTGCAGTGCATAACAACCGCATAAATCGCTGCAAAATGTTGGGAAAATACGAACGAAAACGAAACGAAACATTAAATCTTTAATATAAACTAATAAAACTATATATAATATACAAAACCACACATTACAGTTTACACATTATAATTGTCCAGAAAGTAAGAAACCTCAGAAATGTTTCACCAGTAAAAAATTCATAGGTTTTTGGCTAAGAAAACCAACATGTCAACCTTGTGTGGCTTCAGTAGGGACCGCTTGGCCGTAACAATGTTACCAGGGGCACTGAAAAGTCGTTCGGATGCAGAGCTTGTACCACAAACACACAAGTATTTGCGTGCAAGTTTGGCCAACGATGGATATACACCAGCATGCATACTCCACCATTGCAGAGGGTCTGCATCCAGCTCAATTTCGGGTGCAGAGACGTACCGGGACATCTCAAGATCGATCCGAGCAGCAGGAGTAGTTGCGTTAGCTGACGTTGACGTTTTTTTAACTTGCCCCAGAAGTTTTGCAAGTGATGTTTTCGTTTTCTTTGCTGCTGGTTGGTCGTTGACGTTCTCATCGTTGTCTGATGCGTTAGGATCTTCGTTTCGATGAGCTTCATCAGCAGTATCACCTGCCAGTGCCCATTCTACTTCGAACGCCATCATCTCATCCTTTATTTTGTCCGCGGCATTTCTGCATTCCTCCTCGGTCAAGTATGCAGTTTTGTAGCGAGGGTCCAACCACGTGGCCGTATTCTGGAGGGTCTGAGCTACGTCGCCGGTATAGCGTTTCTGAAAGTCGGCTTTGATCCTCGCTTTCAGGTCTGCTGTCAGGCTTGTGTCATCATCGGTGGCCATTGTAGCTTCCTTGATGAACGACAGGGTAGGTTTGATAGAGCTAACAGTGACGCACGAGTCACCCGATAAAGCATCTGTAAAATCTGCGAATGGATCCAGGGCTTTGTGTACTGATGTTAAGACATCTATATCCTGCCAGGTCAAGACAAGATGGGCAACTTTGCGGTCTTCGGATAACACTCGCCGAATGGCTCTCTCTTGCTCCAAAATGCGATCGATCATTTTGTGGGTAGAACCCCATCGCGTTAGGGATGCCTATAAGTCAAGATTACAAGATAAATTGGCTGAACTGATGGGAAGTGGTATATAGATGTCTACTTTGTCAGAATCCCGGCATTTCCAGCCGACAATTTTAGAAATGTATTATTGTATTATAAATTATAATTATCGTAGTAAACGTGTAAAATTTTACAAGAATTATTTACCGAAACAAGAGACTTGACTGGAAGTTCCAACTCTAGCTGTGTCTTGCTGAGTTCTCTGCGTCTCTTCCAGCTTTGGCTGAATGCCGTCACGATACGCTTGCATACACCAATCGCCCGCGAGATGCGATTTTCATCCTTCATGGCATTTGTAATAGCGAGATGAAGATTGTGGCCAAAACACGACATCCATGGCCAATCTAGGTCACGAACTGCCTTCACAACATTCGCTCCGCTGTCGGTGGTGATGCACACTTGTCTTGTGGATGAGAGATGCCAGTACTCTAAAATCTCCTTCATCCCATCAGCGAGGGTTTCAGCAGTATGGTCGGCGGGCGTGTACAATGTTTGTAAGCATCTGCTTTGGAGCTTCCAGTCTGGATCGATGAAATGGACAGTGTATGACATGTACGGTTCCATCGTGTTGCTTGACCACATGTCCGATGTGGCCGAAAAGAATTCAGTTGACTGTAGTTGCTGTAAAATGCTCTCCCTGGTTTCGTTGTACAGTTTCGGGATTGCCTGCTGGCTGAAATACTTTCTGCTGGGAAGCTGGTATTTGGGATCGAAATCCTTCAATAACTGTTGGAATCCAGACTTTTCCACAGTGTACATTGGCATTATATCTTTAGCCAAGCATTTCGTGACTGAGTTGGTCAGTTTCTGCCACTGCTTACCTCCCCTTTCATACTTTGGAAGCTTGGAAAACGCATCAGTAATGGACAGTTGTTGCCTTTGGGATGTTGACTCACTTGACTGTCCTGCGTTAGCAGTGTCAGCTCGACGTTTGTCGGGTTTTGTCTTGGCAATTTTGCTTGACTCGACGGGATGGTGATCTTTGATATGTCGACGTAAATTGGACGTATTTCCCCCAGCAGCACGGACTTTCCTTAGGCAAAGCTTGCATGTCGGCAGATCGTTGTCGTTTTCGTCTTCCTTGAATCCGAAATATTGCCAGACAAGAGAGGTAGAGGCCCCAGAAACCTTTTTAGATCGCAAACCGACGTTGGCGTTTATAGCAGCCATGACTATTTGCGTGCAGCGTCAATGTGTGGCATGAAATTGACACCGTAAAATGCGCACCGCGTGATTGGTTAAGTGCGCAATTTTACCGCTAAATATTCTGTTCGTTTGAGTGTCAAGTATCGTAAATCAAGGTCAAAGGGTCAAATTACGGCGATGATAGTAAATAATTATTTAATGACGGTTTTCCGGTTTTTCTAAAAGCCAAACCGAAAAACCGGTTTTGGATAATAAAACCGAAAAAAAACGGTAAACCGGTAAACCGCCCAAGCCTATTCTCACATCTTGGATTTTGTTTGCAATGATCCTCGTCTCTGTACCGGCGCTATTACTAGTAAATATTTATAGAATGTAGAGACCTGCTAGCGTGAGAAAAATATACTGTATATCGTTGTCGGCTGTTTGGTTGCCACTTGGATGCAACAGCTTTCGGGCAGCTTTGCCTTTGACGAAATTGTTGGTAGGTTTTCCAAGTAAGTTGCTTATATGGTTGATCAGTGATGTGCTTGATACAAAGTTCCACAGAATAGGAACTAAGGAACATAGTCAGGCAGCTAGTGTAATCCCGTGGGAATTTAATGAAGAAAGCAAGCCATAGGTTTTGCTGTGTTCAGGGGGCCCTAAGGAACAAAAAAAATGTTGTTGGCAATTTTATAAATTGTTAAGAGGGTTTTTACAGAAGGTTTAACAAATGACGTTTATTTCCCAGCATGGAAACGAGGCTGAAATATAAAATTTGCGATATCTCGTATCTGAAGCAACAAATCGTAACCAAATTTACCAAACGTGTACAGTAAAGTATCTTTAACACAACAAAGCGGTTTAAAGGGTTACTGAGAGTCATGTGATCAACATAACATGAAAGCGAGGCTTATTCTTTGTTTCTCAATAGACACATTGCAAAGCATTAAACATCATTATAAATGTGATTAAAACAACTCAACAATTAGTCTTTATTGTTATTGTTATTGTACAAATATTGTTTCAGTTAAAAAAACAGGACACGTGCCAGTCCGACATGGGAACGAGGCTATCGTTTTATTCAGAATCTACCTGTTCTTATGAGACCAGTTTTGAGTTACAGCGATAAAAATGGGTACAAAATCATAAAACAAGGAGACAAAACAACTGAATACCTAGTCATTAATTTATCGGACTAAACAGTGTCATCATCACTATCATCTTCATCGTGTTCCAGGCAATCACCATCAGAAAACATGTTATTACAGGGTTCCTCTTCGTCAGAGCAGGTGCAAAGATCTGTACAGTTGAGTCCCGCTTTGCGACACTGACATCGTTTGCTGGAACACCGTTCTTTGGAACAGCTGCATTTCACTAGCTGGACGATGGCCTCGGGTGCTGGTGGCAACTGCGTCATCACAGGCAGCCATTCATTCTCATTTCTTTCCCAACCATAGTGTTCTGGTGACGGCAGCTCAGGATTCGTAACTCGGTCGTTATTCCAAATCATAACCTGATAGTGCGCACGCAGAATGGCCTCTTGCAGCGCAACCTGTGTAGGAGGCAGTCTTTCTGATTGCGCTTGTTTCTTCCAAAATAGCCACCATCGAAGCTCCTTCACCGTTGTGATGGTTGTCTTTGGAACATAAAGTTGACACACAAACTTCTCGATTGCGGCCATGGTCTCAGCGGTCGGAGTAACAGTTGTACCCAGTTTTCCCATTTCTGTGATGATGTCTTCATCAGCGTCTTGGAAAATCTTCCAGCAGGTAAGCTTTCCTTTGCCTGAGAAGCTCCCGGTGTTACCGGCTCCGCTGATGGCATGGAAAGCAGGAAGTGCTGCTGTTTTTGTTGGACCAAGGCCTTGGACAATCGGTCCCAACTTGATCAGTCGGTAATTCTGGCCCTTTCCTGTGACAAATGACACATTCTCACACAGTTCTGGATACCGCCGCAGAGATAGAATAAGGACATCTGTGTCTGGCGAGTGAATGTGGATTTCAGTTGCACCATCTGCAGTAGCATCAATGGCATGCCGCAGCATGTGTGTCTACTTCTCCTGGCTGCTCTGAAGATGTGTGACATCTTGGTGGGTTGCCTTACACTGACTTCCCCATGCTACAATCATTCGCTTGTCCCTCTGTCTCTCTGCATGCTGGATAGCCTTCTCTGCTAAGTAGACTGTTAGCTCCATCTTGGTTCTGGTGTGAGAGAGGAGTCTCTTCAATGGCACTTTGGCGATGTGTGTTGAGTCGGTGATTCGGTAGTACACAGGATCCTGGCCTCCTTGCCTTTTTATCCTAGTTGCTGTTTTAAGGGACATCGGCAGGTCATACCGGTCGAAAATCAGCCGCACCTCTCGACTTTGCCCATACTTCTGGTCAATACGATTGTTGAAGTGGTCAGCCAGTTGGAAACAGTTCTTGATCCAGTCAGGCTTATCTATGCCGTCAACGATAGTTACCACCACCTGTGAAGTTACGTTCTCCGTTCTGGCAACATTCTCTTCGTTATCCTGACGATTCCTTCTGTCGTGAACCTTCTCTAGAATAGCCAGTAGTGCACACGACCCGTCAGCAGCAAATAGTGATCTCGGAACCAAGGAGAACTCGTACACGCCTACAGTCTCTTTGAGGTCGATTTCAGGGCGGCTTCTACAGACCATCATCATCCGTGCAAACAGAGACCTGTCCTCCTTCAGTTCAACTAACTTCTCCTTGG
This sequence comes from Paragorgia papillata, assembly GCA_035771165.1. Taxonomy (NCBI): domain Eukaryota; kingdom Metazoa; phylum Cnidaria; class Anthozoa; order Scleralcyonacea; family Coralliidae; genus Paragorgia; species Paragorgia papillata. The sequence continues at coordinate 626,339 of JAWNZC010000105.1, read as the reverse complement.
TGGACACTTTCACCACTTTCGCGTTGCTCTTCCATGTCAGAAGTTTCCTCTTCTTCATTGGATGCCAGAGATTGACCTTTCCTGACCGAATTCGCTCTTCCACAAACGTGGTAAACAAGGTCTGCCCAATCTTCCTCTGATTGCAGAGGTCTTCTTTGATCTTTTCTGGCATGACAACTTTCGTCACAAGGTTGAACAAGTCTGCACTTTCCTCCAAAAATGGGTTGGTAAAACTTTCAACCGTCGCCAACAATTTTTGGATGTACTTTTCTTCCCGGGAAAGAACAGAATTTGCCAGATTGTGATGTTGTTTCTGGATCTTCGAGGAGACTCCCGCCATGGCCTTGGCTTGTTCTGCAAGTCGTGCAAGTTCTGGAGCAATAAAGAAAAACTTGGTTCGGGCATTTGGATTGAGAGTGATCCCTACCAATCCTCCGGCGACTTTCATCGAGCGATTGATATGCTCAAGGCCATGATCTGCTCCAATTGCACAAAACGAAACACTAGCGTTCTTATTCACCACCCAGTTTCCCTGCTGAAACTCAGCATACATGTCAGGGTCTGATGTTTCCATTGATTTCATTTCTGCAAGATTGAGTGGGATCATACGAGCATAGTTCAAGCGATCGTGGGCAAAGAAATATTTAGTAAATATTTCTATGGCCTTGAGGTGTAGCTCCCAGTCTCCCGTTCTAACTGCTCTGATGAACTCCAACATTTCCATGAACTCCAACATTTCCATTACCATGCGCATGTACTGCCTCGTCACTTTGAACATCGGGTGCTTCTCATGAGCAGCATTAAACTCGGCCATCTTTTCTCTGATACCTTGGGACTCAATAAATCTCATTAATCTGGCATTCGCGTTCTTCACTTCTTCCTTCGTTCCCGTGGTGCACACATCTGCCACCTGCTTTGCCAAATCTTCAATGCTCTTCGAGTCATCCTGAAAGCTTTGAAAGAAAGCGTTTTGATATAAAAAGAAAAGCACCTGCAACGTAATTATGTGTGCTGTCTCTCCTCTCTTAATGTGATTGCCCTTCACTATTTGCGTGACTGTGGCTGGGCCAGAGGTCGGATTCAATCCAGCACATATCAAGACCACTGTCCTCGATAAATGCGCCAATGGTGCGCAACTGAGCCATTACTATGTGGAGCTCACCTGGGCGGAGGATGAGATGCTTTAGATCATGTCGAGCCATCTGCAGCTTCTTGGCTGGCTGATAAAGCCCCATGTCGAGCGAAATGATGGTCTTTCTTTCAAGCCCTACTACCTTTGTATTGATGTTTTGCGCTTGCTTGAGGACGGTCAGCAACGTTTGCCACTCGTGTGCAGGTGCTGCTATCAAAAGTGGCGTCCCAGCTCGTGTGACGTGCAGTGGGTTACTAATGAGTGAGTTGTATCCTGACCATACAGGTACATGCGTGCATCTGGCAGACTGTTCTTCTGCTGCTGTGATGGACCGACCACTCTGCTCCTCGAGCTCCACTTCATCCTGACTTACTTCTCTGACTGGAGTTTTGGTAAAATTGCGTGCAAGAAGCCATGCAAAGTCCTGCAGACTCACTGTAATAGGTAGCTCATCCTCTGTAAATAGCCCGAATGTACTATATACTGGACTATCTGGCTTTGGACAAGGCTTCGGGCATTCTAGCAAGGCAGTGATTGACTCTGGTAGATCCGTTATGGAACGGCTCTGATCTTTGGTGTTGTCAAGCCTGAAAACGCAATACAATAAAACTTTCATAAATCCTAAATTAATCGCGTTGCTCCAAGAATTGGTTGGGATCACTATTCGGGAAATACAGACTACACAGTTATGGTTGCAAAAGATGAAGCATATTATCATATTCAACACAAGTATGCAACAGAAATTTACCTTAATTCCAACTCCACATCCTCAGGCTCACTCTTCTGGTAAATTGCCATAGCTGTACCATGTAGTGTACGCTGCCCATCGTATGTGTCTTCGGCGAAGTCTACATTGTCTACAGCAAAAAACACATGTCTTCCTTTGACGACGTTTGGAGGAAGATACACGCCATCATTTTGCTCCATTCGTTGAAGAACACTGGTTTCTATTTGAGCTTCCACTCTCAGTAACCTGTTGTATTCAACAGATACACCAAAACCATGAAGCATAGTCACTAACGCCTTGCTGCGAGTGGCCTGGTGTTCAGCTAAGCCAACAGCCAATTGCTGCGGCATCTCCCTTGTTGATTTCAGCGCTTCGGACTTTTTATTATTTTTCTGCCTCTCTGTTAGACACATGGATACGGTCGTTTGCGACAAACTCATCGCACGTTTGTTGACGTCTTCCGTTTTCTCTTTTTCTGAAAGGACAGTTTTTGGTCCTTGGATGACCCATCTAAAGAACGAGTATAGCTCTTCTGGAATATTGTCGCTGCATACGTCACCCAGTGACCCAGTAAATACCCATTTCTTGCATTTGTTAATGGATTTTCTTAATATAGCAGCTGCATCATATAGGATCTTAATTTCTTCGGTACAGTCGGTATCAACTGTTTCAGACAGCTGGATGGCGTCATCTCTGGTTTTCTGTATGCTGACCCTCTCCGCCTCATTAGCTCGTTTTGGTTTGTGGAACTCGATCTCCGGTATTTCGTGTTGCAGTAGCTGTTTTAATGCTTTTCGACTGTACTTAGGATGAGAAACATTGTTCGCTTCTAATATACCCTCGAATGCACTTTGTAATTCAGACGTTGTTAGAATATGCCCTTCCCTCAAAGCCATCTCCGTCATAACCAGGAATTCTATTTTCCCTGCAATCTCACTGACTATGTCACTGCTAGATTCGGCAGAAGATGACGATGACTTCCGAAGTACATTGGCAACGTTATTCAGCCAACAGTTTTTGTGGTATTTAATGTCAATAGCATGGGCATCATTTGCATCGACAGCTGTGCTCAGTTTCACATGAAGTTTATCATTCCCTGAAAGCTCGATTGCTGTACGAAGAGATTCTCCAGCAGAAAAAGTTATAACGTTGTGGAGAGATTGTTTATAGTTTGCATGGCCTTCACAAAAAAAACATACATTCTTGTCATACGGTAAAGTTTTTGAACGAGTGAGTTGAGGCGTGTTCTCCGTCGCTTCTCTTGATTTACGTCTTGACTCGTTTGGACCAGCAAGTTGATTCTCGTACCTGTCCTTAGCCCTTTTCAACATTCCGGTATGAACAGCATGTTGGTAGCAGCTTCTATGCCATGAAGCTTGCTTTTCTTTTAAGTCATTCAATGAAATGCTTTTCAGTTTCGACCATGCTTTAGAGTAACGTAGATCACCATATCTAGACCATTCGTCAATGAATTTCACAACTTTCTCATGTGAGCTAGGTTTTTCTACAAGACTTTCATCCTTTACACTCTGACAAATAATGCAAAGATTTAAATCAATTGATACTTTTTCTGGAGCTTCTTCTTCAAAAGCATTTGCAATTTCCATTAGTGTTAATAACCATGCAACATGCCAGAACTACATCGCTGCAAGTAAAGATGGCCGACCACTACTTCGATGATAAAGACTGCTGACCAGTATGCGCCGTAGTGCCCAGAGCCCTCTCGAAAGTAGTAACTACATATATCTAAATTTATGATACCATGTTATGTATACTTTTTGGGTAGTATGAAAAATATTATTCTATCAAGTTGATAGTGCTTGTAAATTCAGATGCACATACAATTTGACAAATCTTTTAATAAAGGGTTAAGCAAGGTTATCGGATAAGGATAATATCCATCTCACCTAAAGGCAAATGCCTTATATGGCCTACTTAAAACTTGAAAAGTAGTTTAACAATAACAACAAAAACTGATTGTTAATTGTTTTATGATGTTTAATGCTTTGCAATGTGTCTATGGAGAAACAAAGAATAAGCCTCGCTTTCATGTTATGTTGATCACATGACTCTCAGTAACCCTTTAAACCACTTTGTTGTGTTAAAGATACTTTACTGTACACGTTTGGTAAATTTGGTTACGATTTGTTGCTTCAGATACGAGATATCGCTAATTTTATATTTCAGCCTCGTTTCCATGCTGGGAAATAAACGTCATTTGTTAAACCTTCTGTAAAAACCCTCGTAACAATTTATAAAATTGCCAACAACATTTTTTTTGTTCCTTAGGGTCCCCTGAACACAACCAAACCTATGGCTTGCTTTCTTCATTAAATTCCCACGGGAATTTTGTTCATGACAGATGCTGCCGGACTAACACGACTGTTGATGAATTTTCGAAGTGACCGTACCGAACACTCGGTAGGCTCCATATATGGGAGGTATTGCGCAATTTTGCGTCGCGAAAAAATAAAAATAACAAACGAAGCCGAAACCTAGACTCGTTCTACCATAGGTAGCCCGAGTAACTAGTAAATATAAAGAAAAATTATAAAAGATACGTGCGAAAGTAATTCAAGGTTGAAACATACGCTCAGACTGTAATAATTAATATCTGAATATTATGAAATACTCAACTGAGATAACTTTTAGAAATAGGCAAATGCCAACTAACAAAAATATAACGATAAAGGAGCATAAACAAGTTTAAACAAGTCACTTTTACTCATCATCAGAGTCGCTTTGCAAAGGTCTGAGTCGCTTCCATGTTTGCTTTGTGGTGGGATTTGTTGAAAGCGTTGGGGACTGATTAAGTATATTTATATTGATGGAAAAATTACCGCCTTGGATGACTGCTCCACTAAATAGTGCCATAGCCTGTTTACCAGTATTCTGGGAGTCACCGGTTTGACAGCTTGACTGGTTCAGCTGAAGAAGATGACGTTCCGGTCACTACACGACGTAATAGTTTTGACATGTGCATTTGCTGTTTCGCCGGCCGACACACTACTGTAGTTTTCTGTTCTCTTCAAGTTCTTGTGGCCAGATAGTTGTGCGATATGTGTCGGTGGAATATCACGTTCACTTAGGGTTTGGATCATTGTTTTCCTGCCGCTGTGATTTCGGAGCCTTCTGTTTTCTATTCCTGCTTTTTCAGCCATTGTTTTCATTAAACTATTGAGCTTATTTACACCAACAGCGGCGCACTTGAACCAGGCTTTTGTTTGAAGTGACTCGTCAGATTTCAACTTGTTTACTGCAAGATAAAAGGGGGCCTCTTCTGTGAAAAAAAATTGTAAATCACAACGGGATCTTTGTCGCTCCCATCAGTCCCAAATATTTTTGGCGATATTGTTCTAACATCACGGTAATGTGATCGACTAGTTTTTGTCTGCCTTTCATTAAACTCCAGGTACTCCTCTCCGTTTGCTGTTTTCTGTAGCTCTACATCCCCCCAACACATGTCGCGATGGAGACCAAAGTGAAGGCAGTTATTTAACCAGAGTGTTTAAAAGAGCGTCGGGACTGCCTGTACCAAGTAAGCCCTTCTCGTACAATGTTTGTAATTCGTGACTTGTCAAAGCTACTGATGCGTTGGGCTTATTTCCCTTTCCTTGCTTCTTAAGTTGTTTTTGCTTGGATTGAAGAACTTTCCTCATTCTTTCGGAGACCAAGTCGTGAATGATACTCGCAGAATAGCTCTTTCTTTTCAAATGTCGTTCGAAGCTAGCCAGAAGACCTCGAAGCAAAGTTGGCTCGTATTTGTTGCCATCTTTAGTGCGAACAGGGATTATAAACTAATAGATGTATTTGTTGAGCTCCATAGCGGGAATATTCTCAATTTTCCTTTCCTCGCTCTTTGTTCCCAAGAAGCTTTCCAGCAAGGTTACATCTCGTTGAGTTTTCTGTAGAGTATTTTTGTTTTCTTGACTCAAAATGAACTGTTCAACAGAGCACGAATCAGAAACAAACCGGCGTTCGCCGGCTTCGGCCCTTTTTTTCAAAAACAAAAACTGATTATGATGCAACTCTTGTGCGTTTATTCATCACCAGTGAAATATCATCGTTCACGTTGCAGATTCGACGAACGATGTTTTTTCACAGTGAAAATTTATCGTTGGCGTTTTTTATTGGTTAAGCCTGAACCCAGTATGATTTTTACTCACTGCAATTATGATGAGGAAATTTCAGTACATATGAAATAAACACTTATTCTCTTCTCGGTTTTACTGCTCACTCACCTAAAACCCTTAACAGTACGCCTTTTCGCTCACAATATCACCCTTCCAACAACCTTCTTAACTTAACTCTTTTACTCCAATAATCCACTATATTCTGCCCTATCATTCGCCCCAGAACCCCGGACTTTTTACTAATACAATGTATCCCCACATGATCCTCAATTACCCCCCACAAGAACAATGACTATCCCCAATACCCCCACGAAACCACGTCTACACGCACGCTTCCCCCAGCAAACTGGTAACGAATGATGCAATGCTACTTAACCCCATTTTTACATAATTGCGCACCCGAAGACTCCCAATAGAGCGCGATTTTGGCTTATATGGATTATTACTATAACCGAAGATACATCGACAACAAGTTACTTTTATATACAATTATATACCAATTTACAAATCCTTAATTATTTTTCTGATGTTTTTCATGGTTCTTAAACAGTAATTTTATACTGCATGTCCAACAGCGTGTTCCGTGTCGCCTTTCATACGCAACATAGCCGGAGGCTAATTGCACTCTTCATTCAAATTCTCCCTCGTTTCACAACAATACACGACCAAAACTCCAATGTGGTTCCAATTAATTACACATAAACCTTTATAAAAATTGGGGACTGTTAACTATCACACTTCCAACCAGCCGTCACAGGTGGAATCTCTTCTTTCATAAGTGCTGTTGAGAACTTATAAACTTTACTAATTCTCTCCACTCTTTTCTCAAACAAACCCTGGTTTCTAAATGGAAGTAATAGTTGTATCAGCTCGTCCTTTGTACCAGATGACTTAAGCTGAATTTACTACAGAATTTGCTCAAAATTGCGCTTTCCACAGATTCTAGAGGGCTCCGAACAGGTTCATCTTTGAGGTATTCGATGGAAAATTCCAACTGCGAACACTTTGACTGCGTTCCATCGGCCATTTTGTTCAACTTCCATCCGGAGAACTACCGATTAGTACCCAATCTCCCACGATATGAAATAGAGCAATGACGAAGACCCTTCCTCCTTCAAACTGTATAGCTCCCGAATTGGTTAAGACGATAAACTATATCAGGGCATACAAACGTGAACTCGTTGAGATCATGTGATCAAATGAGGGCGAAGTCCAGATGCTGACAAATGTGCGATGGGATCTTCTATGTCACATCCACTCGATGCTGATTGCATGACCTAGGCTGAAACTGGGTCAGCCCTGGGAACCACGCTAGAACCCAATCTCTTTAGAACAAAAACGCCAATGCCAGGCATGCAGTTAATTTCATTTATTGTATAAATTCATGTTTGAATCAGGACTGCACAGGATAATTTCAAGAATAATTAATTTAATAATAAAATAATTTTAAAAAGTGAAAGAAATAATTGTAATAGTATCTTTACTAGTAAACATAGTATATTGGCTATAGATTCACCAGGCGGAAAGCGTAATCTATTGATAAATATAAGAGCCCACCATAAAACACTAAGCAGTGGCATTTCAAAAAAACCAAAAAAAACATAAAACATAGTAAATTTAAAACTTAGTAAACATTTTTAAACATAGTATATTTTATATAGTATATTTAGTAGTAATCACAGTATATAATTTATTGAGTAGTAAAGAATAATATAGTATATTTTATGGACTGTAGTATAGTTAGTAGTAAATTAATGTACACTAGTATATCTAATACTGAATATAAAGAACATTTAAAGAAACCTTACTTTAGTGTTTCGAAGTTTAATTTCCTTTTTATATTTCTGTATTTTATGTTAAAAGTGTAGAAAATTATAATGTTCTGCTAAAACTGTACATTCAAGAGAATTCAATGACAGAACTGTTTTAAAATTTTAATTGTTTTGGTTTAAAAATGTGTTTTAAAGTCAATGACAAATTGAGTAAATGTTTTACATTTTATTTCAGGTCAAGGTGTTTGGAAACAGTCCAAGTCCTCGTTTTTGTTCTCATTAAAAAATAAAGACAACGTACTTGCATTCAGATGCAACATTAACAACAAGCAATATGCAAACTACAGCCGTCCTAACTGCGGACCAACTTCTGGTATAGCTCATGATATTCACATCGGTGATAATTCCAATCTCAATCAAGAATCATTCACCAACCTTGGCTTCACATATCAACCACCCCCAGGATACCAACGTGACACTGAACAAACTCAATCTCTTCTGGCTGGAAGTCTCAACTTTACTCCAACTGAAATAGAAGTATTTTACTGAGTAATACCGCTAATTGATAACAAATTGCACACGCTCACATCAAAACACACATCGAAAATGTCAAAAAGGGATCTCCAACTATTTGAACGATCGACGTCAACGTCTATTTTGAAAATGCCTGGTAAGAAATTTAAAAATAATGTACTTTTCCGAAAGAATTTACAGCCATGAGTGCAGCCATCTTAAATAATGACGTCAAATGACGCCAAACTAGTACCATGACTGCCAATGGCTGCTAGATCTGATTGTTTTAATGGTTGTTTTTTAAAATTTATCTAAAGGAAGTCTGGAACAATAGAAATGTGGTCTGGAAACTGAGCTAAAGTCTTTGTTCTATCTTTTTGTTCACCTTGATGCATTTTTGTGCATAGTGCATGGTCCCTAAACCCATTGTATTTTAGTATAATGAATTAATTACCGAATAGATTAATAACGTTTCAGTTCAATCTCTCAACCATGCTATTTAATTTCAATTTCGTTGGCGTTGGCGATTTCGTTGGCGATCAACAAGCCGGACCATCAAATATTCTCGCAGAACGACCACCGGGTCGAACTGAAGTGAGTGTCATGATCTTATATAAAAATACAGTAACCTTGCTCCACTTATCAAACTCCCATTTGAAACCGTGAAATATTTCACTAAAGTAATGTTGTGTATGTGATTCATTTTCAGTTTTGTAGTTGCAAAAATACTTGCAGCAAGGGCAGTGGCAGAAAGAAACGTGGTTGTCCTTGCCGCGACGAAGGTATTCGTTGTGCCTAACAGTGTAAGTGTGGCACTAAAAAGGCAGGCTGTAAGAACAAGGACTCCACTGCTAGTGGTAAAACTGGGCCTTCGAATAGTAACGCGGGTCGAAATGCGTTTGAACGACACAACATCGCCTTGGAAGAAGCAAAACAGCAGATTGCGGTAAGTTCCACTGCGTCGAAACGATGTGTTATATAAATATATATATATATATATTTCATTTATGGCAGTAAATGAAACATTAATTCATTAATTAAATCCTTTTAGCTAGCTTTCTTACTTGGCTTATTTCTATACTTTCTTAGTATAAATGAGCAATGAGACACATCAGAAGCAAATTGCTGAACCCCTGCAATGCATGCAAGTTGCATGATAATGAAATACTATATACTGTAGCCTATAGTTTATGTAAGCTAGTTACTTCTTTTTTCTTATGTAAATTAATCATGAAAGGGTACAATTCATTGAAAATGCTGAACCACACTACCAAAAACTGCACATCCATCTTACAGTATAGGAAGTATAGCTGTTCCAATAAAGATAGACCTTTTCCCTTTTTTAGGAATTCATTGGAACATTAAACGAAAATCAAAAGGACAATGTTCTTCTGGAGTTATTATCAAATGGCAAAGGTAGTTTGGACTATGCCAAGAATATTGTTAAATTTGGGGGTGCTATACCTACATTGCCACCAACCTGCCCTCCATGGTGTACTTGTGGTGTTTGCCGCCCAATGCCAAGTGAGGAAGAAAACAAATGCTGTGGGAAGATCAGATGTCTCACATCCTTTATTACCTTTCAAAATACCTGCACTGATAGAGATGTCCTTATCATGGCAATAAGAGGGCGATGTGATATTCGAGCTGAAGATCCAGATTATTCCACGAATAGCTTTAGAAAAGCAGCATATCGGCAATACATCCTATGGAGGTACAAGAAGTTAGGGAGGGGAAATAGAAAGGTATGCCCCTCTTGTGTCGTATTGGCAATAAGGCAAATCTACCCTGCTGAAGATGGCATATACATGGGATTCCGAAGAGCATGAAACAATTGCAATTGACAGCAGATAATGGTTACATAATTTATATACTTTGAACCTTCACATAAATTATAACAAATAATTTGTTGATATACTAAGTAATTAATTCACAAGCTCAGAGAAATTGTTTGTAATACTCATGGCCTATTTAGTTAATACCAGTAGTTATGGCTTATTTGGTAAACATTGCATAATTATTATATCTCTTGGGGGTGGGGGAGAAACCATATAATTGTGGATGGAATTTAAAATACCAGCCAAAATAACACATGTGCATAGGTAGTTTTACAATTATCGTAGACAATGATATTAGTAGAAATTTACCAGTACACTGTACTATTGCAAGTACTGCAATATGATTGGCTCAGCTACTCACTATCTATTCATCAACAGATGACGAGTATGAACCAGTCCTTGTGCAGTCCCTGTACAAGTACAGTAGTGTGAGTCGAGAATGATGCAGTCCAGATAGAATTTGTTTCAAACTAAAAACGGTTTTGCTTTGTTTTTGAAATAATTTCGAATACCTAAGAATCACAGGTTAGTTTCTACTAACACAATTAGATTATTTGTTCTCAATTTCTATGAGATGATACTAGGAGCTGACTCGGGCTTAACCCTCATCAACTATCACCTCAGATAAATTTTGAGCTCATAATCTAAATGTTTGTAAAACTACTGTACACACACGCATGTTTATTTTCGATAGAATTTTTACTTCCACCGGCAAATGTCCAGATTCTCCCCATTCCTCTTACAATATGAAATTAGACAATTTAATAGTTTTAGGAGATTGAAATTGCCAATTGAACTAGAAAGTTATTTAAGTTAGCAATATAATATCGAATTATAAACTGTTTATAACATGTTTAAAACATGCATTAATTACATGTAAATGCAACCATAAAGCACTGGATTTTGTAACAAGTGTGCTAATGGTGATTACTGTAACTTCCTGTCCCAAGGCTCCAAAGTGTATATTACTGTAATATGCATTTTAAACCCTGTTACACCAGTTTAATAACCCTTCACCAGGTTGGAGGTCTTTCCTTGAAAAGCCACAGTAAAACTGATAGCTGCCACTACCCAGTAAAGAGTTAAACATAGTATCAGTGACAAATATATTATGTTTGACTTTCTGACTCCTCTGTGACTGAAGAACATGCTTCAGATGCTTCTTCAGAACCAAATGAAGAAACCTTAGAAAACCGGGATAATGATTTATGTACAAGGTCGACGGTCTTTGGTATGGGTTTCATTGCAATGGATGGTGCAATGTTTCGTGGGTGAGCACTTGGAGTAACAATTTTCCTAAGAACAGCTGTGTCATCAGCTATCCTCTTCTGTAATATTCTTGATGTAAGAGTGGGCCAAAAATCATAACATTTTCCCTGCTTAACAACTCCAATTCTCCAGTTTTTGGACCTTTTACTGTATATCTTGTGGTGCTTTAGGTTACCACTCAAACTCAGAGATGGCTTTCTGGACACATGGATGTTGTGATCAATTGCAGCTACCAATGTTCTTGCCAAAAATGCTTCATTCCTAAAAAGCATAGTAGATATCAAAATATCAGAAAGAAAACAGGGGTAACAAAATAACAAAAGGTTCACTTCATACTTACTGAAAACCCACTCTTTTTGGTGCATATTTTAGCAACATTGAGTTGAAATTTTCCAGCCTGCTGGTATGCCTACATGGGATATTGAAGAAGTAAAAAACAACAACTTTGTAATAAAGATCAATGATAACATTAATAACTATTTATCAAAACATTGATAAAAGTACCTAAATGTCACATAATGATGCAAAGTATTCAGGAACCTGGGGTCAATAACCACTTTTCGTATGGCTTCTAGGGCTTTGGAATTTTTGTCTAGAAATGTCTTATCTGTCTCTGTTGCAACCAATGGACCATGGTTACACTCGCCATCAACCCATTCATGTTCCCCAGCAACATGGTGCAACACTCCAAACCAACTATCCTAAATTGATTGCAGAATATTATAAAATACATGTATTAGTACTCTTAAATTTTCAATAACAATTACCTTCATAAAAAAATATTCATTTATGGTAAACCCACTTTTTAAAAAGGCATCAGGTCCATTTATACAGACGAAAATAAGTCGTGAACATGCCTGTGTGACTAAAATAAGCAGTGAATTACATAAGAACAGAGTTTGAAAGCTGGTCCAAAAAGAGTGTCAGTTTATTAGAAAGGGTCAATTATATCATATGGGTGTGTTTGAGAATTAAAAAGGATGCATCTTAATTAAGTCGTGACTTATTTTCTTCCACATGAATGATCCTAAATATGACTGATTGACAATTATCAGTCTACTCCTGCAATATTTACTGTACTCCCTCGATGACTATGACACCAAATAACCTAAATAGACATTTTGTTTACTCTGAAACTTCACATGTTGCATTGGGATATTGTAATGTGTATGTAGCGAACACCTGATTTGACTACAACTTGTCAAACTAATTACCTTTAACACTTCTACATCACCATTACAGTGTTCTGCAATGTACCAAAAGTGGTTTCTGATTGGTTCGGACCATTCGGACACTGCCTCGCATCCCTTCACTTTAGCTGCCTAAATTAATTGAAATGATTCAAATGAATGGTTGTGTTCTTATATGTATACATGCCTACAATTTACATACACACACTTGAAAACACATACACATTAAGTACTGTAAAATTGGACATGTGCAATTGGAACATATTAATAATTACCTTTGCAAGCTTCTTTGTCAATTTCACTGTCTTGTGCCAAATGTCCAAGGCATGAAAAAGGTGGGAGAAGTGATCTGGATACTTGTCTAGAAAGAGAGTCAGCCATTTTATATCCACTGCATTTGGAATCATGCTGGTGTAACTGGATTATATTAGACATACCGTATTTTCTGGGTGATAACCCGCGGGTTATCTCTTAATTTTGCTAGGAAACATAATTAGTGTGGGTAATAGGGTGGTGTGGGTAATCTGTTGAAAGACCGGAGACCACGGATTCTACTTTCATCTTTCAACTACTGGTACTGTACTTTTTTTTAATTTTGTGGTCCCAAACCAAGGGAAAACACCAGACTGACCTGTATTTCTTCTTCTTTGTTCAGCGTTCCTTCATTTATATTCAGCCAATTTGAGTAATGTGGTATATTCATTAGCGTATCGCAGGCGTGGGCTACGGCCCGGTTATTTCATTTTCGGAACGCACTCTGGTTTCCTTCGGCCCCGTAGCCCGCGCCTGCGATACGCTAATAATGATATACTGCATTATTCAAAATGGCTGAATATAAATGAACGCCGAACAAAGAAAAAATACAAGTCAGTCTGGTGTGCTCCCTTGCCCAAACCTATTATTAGCAGCTGAAGGTTATCCGATGGCGCGGGTAATACGCTGATTTATTTTTCCAAAAGTGACATATTTGTTGCTGTGCAGGTTATACGCCATGTGGGTTATCACCCAGAAAATACGGTAATAGTAGAGTGATTAGTTTATAAAATATAATTACCTTTCATTTTCCTGACTAAAGCAATTACTGCTGCAGATGCATCAGTTACAATTTCATTCACCACCAACTTTCCCACAATCCTCTCTAGAATCTTCTTTAAACCAAAAACTTCCATGTTTGTAGAGACACCACCGGTTTCACGTTTGTCGATTACCTCAATGTCAACAATAACATTCAGAAACTGCTCCATTAGGACATACGTACAATATTTTGCACTATGACCTGGAGAATCATTTCTCCCATCTCCACATAAAACCACAGGCTCGTTTCTTAGGACTGTCCAAATTTCTTTCTTCATTTCTTCCCAGAGGCATTTCACTTCAGGCACAACATAGCACCTTTGGATTCTGTGAAATGTTGATGCAGAGATAAAGCCAATTCCAAGAAATTTACATAACAGGGTCACCTTCTCAAAATTGTTACCAGTAATTAGAATCCCAGCTGCCAACAGCAAAGTATTGACAAAAATCTTCTGTCCTTTCTTCTCACATAACACTTTTGATGATGTCCAATAAGCAGTGTGACCATTTGAACACGACCAAGTCACTTTCAACACACCACCTTCAATATACCATCTTTCAACCTCACCCTGTGCAGAGCATGTCGCAAGTCGACATTTCTTAAACATCTCTAAAAGAATGTCAACATCAACAACTACCCGGTCTTTGTGCATGTGGTTGTTATATAAATCACTCTCTTTGCCAGTGCTGTTTATTCCACCAAATTTTCCCTTCAACTCTGTCATCAGTCGTTCTATCCATTCGTCTCTTGTCTCTGGACCATGCTGGGTCTCAATGCTGACACAATCTTCTAGATAGCTGATGTCCATATCTTCTTCCCCTTTCGTAGACGATGAACCATCTATAGAGTTGCCTTCAGATGCAGTAAGTGTTGCATCATTGTCATGTCCTTCTTCCAATACATCACTACAAAAAATGGAAAAGAAAATAATATATATATGAGAATTTTTATTTTACATAATAGATATTCGTTTACTTTGAAGATTGATCAAAAGCTAACTACATTTACAGTAACACTATACTGTAAGACAATATGGTAATTCTATTTCTTCCTATACATTGATTTTGGTGGTCAACTCCAACTCCTAAAATGATAATGCCAATAATCTATTACATTGCAAGAAACAGCTGGAATCTAATTTAATCCAAAGAGTCTGATAAGAAATCTTTTTGAGATTAGCATTAATATAAATGCAGACATGGTAAATGGTTGTTAAAACAATACCTAACTTCTCATAGTTTGCTATACTACCTGTAAAAATCCCAGGAGAAATCCTGAGTCCCTGATAAGAATCAAACATTTGTGAACCAACTGGTGTTCAGAAAAGTTGTGGGCTTGATTCCTACATGTGGGTTCAGTATTTTTTTCTAGTATTTTTACAGCTAGTATAGCAATCTAAAGGCCTGCTTACACTGGTGATTTTACTGGGACTTACAACTCATCATTCTCAGTGCCATCATCACTTGATTCATATGTTGTTGCTGACCTCAATTCACTTGAAATAGAACTGTGCATAAAAAATCCAACAACAGTAAATTAACATAAACATAAGCAATCATATATCTATCAAATATATTTCATGGCTACATCTATGTATGCAAGTTTGGCTCCAACAGAATTTATACAGAAACAATAAATTATTTCCATTTGGTTCTTATGTTCAAGGAAACACCAGGCTTGAAAGATTCATTAATATTAAATATGTATAAACAATTAACAATCCCTCAACTAGACTCAAGAAATTCATAATTTACCTTGTTTCATCAAATTCGGAATCTTCACTCAAAGAATCAGACGAAATCTCGCCATCATACATTCCAAATTCAGGATTGAGTGTAACAGACAGGCTTTCAACTCTGCTGATGTCTAGACCTGAAATGCCAGTGACATCCATGGTTCTGTAAAAAGGACAGATTACATCATAACAAATTAGTAAACAATCGCAGAATTATCAAATTACCAACGTTATCATTCTAGATTTTTTGTTTACTTACACATCTTGACTAGGTTCATCTTGAATGGGAGAAGCATCAATATACAGGGGTCTTCTTTTTAGTTTACCAACTGGCGTTGAATTAACTGGAAAGCCTAATAGCAAAGACAAACAATTAGAAATTACATTACGCAAAGCATCGCGGTTGACAATGACTCTTTAACCATTTCTAAGCTGCATTAGACTCTCAAGTCTTTTAATCATCACAGGGAAAACCCACCAACGAGAAAGAGTTTCAGGAAAACACGAGGGAAGAAATTAGTTCCCTGACTTCACATTAACATTGCGTCAATTTTAAACCTGCTTTGTGGGTATTTCAGCTGTATATCAACTTTTTAAAAGGATACTCTGACTGTTTGAAGAAGTGCACAATTTGCAAATGTTGGCAATGCGTTGAATTTTGTCATGGGTGCTGCCATTCTGATTGATGTTGTTAAATTAGTTCAACCGAAGAGCAGTATGACTACCAGACCTGGTATATCGATGGCTTTTGACTGACTTTTTGTCATAATATGAAGCATAATGATATTTCGATTAAAACTGATCTAAAATTATAGTTAGATTAGAGGGTTAGGATCAAGGTTAGGTTTAACCATTTTGAGCGAAGGTCCTTCATCAAAGAGAAAGAGAGTAGTGTAGTAAAATTTACAAAAAAATTGTATTGTCAGTACAAATTTCTCTTTGACGAAGGACCTACGCTCGGACCATTACTCTTCCTTAATGAGTATTTAAATTCAGCTTAATGCCAACCTTTTAAACCTTTCTGATTTGTATTTCTAGTTTTCTATATGGCTATACAGCTCGATATTATAAACTTGCTATTCCTTGTGTTGGAGCCGAATTAAGAGGTCTCTACAAAGCAGACTAAGCAGAACCTATAAAGGCTCAGTCACTCATGGCAGAAACTGGCTTGCAGCTCACCACAATTACTATAGACTGGGATAACTTTCCCAGAACTGGACTTCTGTCGGCAAATGCGAGGAAATGTAGGTGAACACCTTTTTCTATACGGAAATTATGTGCTGAACACGAAAATTTTGTTTACCAAATTTGATTCGGTAATTTTGACCTTATAAATCAGCATTTTTTATTCACATACGTAATCAAGAAATGAAAACGAGGCTGTGTGTTGTATCTCGCTACATAAAATTCTAAAGTAGCTGGAATTTTACCCAAATCAGCAGGTGACATATGTAGGGGATTTTGTTTTTGCTGCATGGTGATAACGTGAATTTCTGGTCACGTGACTCCTAAAAAGAATGCTATAAGTGCAGTTAGTGCTTGTGTGCGATGTCTCAAAAAAGAGGGGAATATTGAAATATTTATATTGGTCCACTAACATTCCTATACAGTTTTACTTTTTACTTAGTGGCAAGAACGCCACGGTACTAGATAATCCATGCGTTTCTTCATTGTCGACATTATAACAAATATCTGAAATATCCCTGAAATTTTCATACTCTTTTTTTGCCATTTTCAGATAAATATTTTATTTAGCTGTCTATGGCTGATTGTTGTTAATTAAAACAACATTTTTGGTAGTATCTGGGCTTCACATATTATGTATGGTCACGTACGTATGTTCTGATGTCAGCATCTTGTCAAACGCACCGTGGCACTAGGAAAATATTCTTGATATTTGACATATCTTCCCTTATCCTGTACAGGAGAATCTGTTTCAACAAACTTATACTAAAAGTGTATTAAAGGATGCTAAATTACTTTAATTCTACTGTACTATTCAATGTTCCTGGTTTCCGATAACGACAGCATATTAGCATCATTGTGGCAGCAACTGTCTGTAGTGCTTCTGCATTTACATGCTCCTGTGCAAGGCAGTCCCACATTTCGGCAGCTGCACTTTTTTTATTTGCATCCACACTTGCAGCCACATTTAACCATCTCATCGCAACTTTTGGGTACGGGAGCTAGAGACATCAACTTGGATACCAGATTTTCATTCAGTTTAGTCCAGCCCATAGTCTCTGGAAGTAGGTCTCATAGTCTCTTGCAACTGTCTTCATCAGTTACCACTGTCGTATCATCCAGGTCACCATTTCCAAGGTTTCTCAGCAGCATGTGGTGTTGTGTGAACGTCTTCCATGACGGTTTCTTGCTATGGCCAGCAAAGTAGGAGATTGTATCACAGCCTGTTGTCTCATGAAAGGAAATAATTGTTTCCACTTCCGGAATTGTGCGATTTAGACGCTCGTGAATTGTGTGAATGGATAGATACTTAGGCTTTTTAGATGTCCCAGCTCTCATCCACAGCTACTTGCATCTCATTTTGTCGAAGTGCGCAACTAAAAGGAGGAACACATCTGTATATTGACATGAGACAACAAGGAATTCTACATCCGAGTGTGCACAATGTAAAATCATTCGGGTGTCTGCCTCTTCATGCAAACCTTTTAGCGCTGTGATGTCCATTTTGGGTGGGAATACTTCACTGTATTTTCCTTCTCGAATCCTCCAGCGACAATAATGACTTTGTTGGTTGGGGCTTTTGCAAGAAGCTTTTCTGTACATCTGCCTTGTTTTCATCAAGAGCAATAAAGTTAGACCATGACTTAGGCAAAGGTACAGAGCCATTTTCAATAACTCTTCGGATCGGTGCTAGGCCTCTGGTATTCTTCTTTCTGGTTGCGCACTTGATTGACGTTTTCCTGTATCTGTCGAATGTTACATCTATTTGTTCAAAGTCCTTCCCAGAGATAAGTACAGCTTTCACAAATTTACCTGCCAAATCTTCAAATGTGTTGCATTCTGAAGTTCTCCCTAAGCCATGACTAATGCTTGACCATCCACCACTAATGTAGATCGTCGTGCGATTGGCATGACCTGAGGACGTTCCATTCCACTTGAAAACAGCTCTGTTGTCATGGATTTATTTCCAGTGCGCAGCTGACTATTAGTATCTGCGATAGCCAGAGGAACTGCCGTTAATTCATGGCTGAGAATGTTTGGCAAATCTACTCTTGTACCAGGATCATATGCTGTGATAATGTGTTGAAGGATGCTTCTGTCAGCTTTGAGGGCGGCTGACTTCTCATTCTCTTTCTTCTTGGCTTCATAAAGGGTTGAAAATGTGGGCACTTTATTTTTGGGCAGAGGATGCCTGAGCTTCTTAGGATTCTCGTCTTCAATGGGCTTCATAAACCTTTCCTTCACAAATGTAACTAATTCCTTGTGTCCAAGGCTGTTTGGTTTAAGCAGGGACTCTTCTATTTGTGTTGTTGTCACGTCTTTGGTGACAATGTTCAACAACCTTTCAGGTACCATTGTCTGCTTGTTGACATTGGAAACGTTTGCTTGACGCAGCAACTCGAGCAATTTATTTTCATCGGCGTTATCCCGCAGTTTTCTTGATGGGTTTGACTCGTTGTATGTTATCTGGTCATCATTATCAACATGGTATATCTTTCTTGTCAATGCAGCAATATACATGGTTATATGACAGAGTCCATCTACTCAGTGCTGTTGCTGTCCTGGTAATGCCAACTATTCCTCCATCTCTCTTTTCTGTACCATCTTGACTCTTTTCTTGATCAGTCCCTATTAAATCAGATCTCGTATTTAGTGATCGAACAGCCTTTAATGACCCAGTTTCCCTTGTCAAAGTCAGTTTGTACTTCTTCCGGAAGCTGATTCATTTGTAAGATACACAGCACTCCCATCGCGCGTAATTTGTGTGATCATAAGGATAGAAGTATGGCAGCATCTTCTGAAAGGCACAGATGTAGGGCCCACATTCCATCATCATTCTTTGAGCCCAGATAAACAGCAGAAGGATACGGACCATATCCATAAATTGCCACCAGTACTCGAAATTAGGATTCGTCTTCTTCTTGAGTGCGATGAAGGATGACAGTATGCGGTATCTGCCAGATGATAGCAGATCAAGCAGTTTCAGAAATTATTCTTCCTCATTCGTTGTCTTCCTCTTCTGTGAAGGCTAAAAGTTGCGGAAGAAGTAGTTGCCACATCGCCTGAAGAGTGATTTTGTGGACTCGGGTGGCCTTGTTGTAGTCTTTTCCCGCCAACACGCGCTCTACGGTTCATGGACCTAAAATACCACTCTCTATCCAGATGGTTGTGGTAGTCCAGAGTCTTGGATGTGCTGACCTAGTTGCTGACCATATACTCTGGTACCACCCATTTAAGCTCCATCAGTTGGCGGAAAAGAGCTTGATCAACCGTCAACACAACGTGTTTCTGATTAAGCGATTCGGCACCGTGTACGATTCGTTTTACGACGGTGTTTAAAGTGTCAATATTATGCGCGGGAGCGTATGATTGGCATATAACCAATTGTGCTTACTTCGGGGTTGGTCTCAGAATGTTTTTCATTAAAAATTGTCCAGCCAGATTTCGGATCTTCATTTTTCCGTTTACGGAAAAATGCCATATCTTTGCTCACCACTTATAGGAAATTTAATCAATTTTACAAAATGAATCTTTTACAAAATCAACAGTAAACCATAAATTAATTCACTTTTTACGTCTGTACTCTATTCTATATTAATGTAATTTATCGTAGGCAGTAGATAACTCGAAAGCCTAGTGCTACTTTGTCTACTGCGCACGATTTCTTTAATGTTATTGCCGGTAAATGTTGTAAATATATATTGTTAATTTCTTTAATGTTAATTGTAATTGTAATGTAGATTTAATATTGTGCAAATAAACTTGAACTTGAACTTGAACTTGCCTCTGCCTTTAAAACCAATGGACAAGCTTCGATTGATTGTTTGAACCATTCTTCCTTGACATCTTTGTTGAACTGTGGTTCAGCAGTATCTTCTCTGATATAGGCAGGTAAGATAGTGTTCATCTCCTCTGGAACTGTAAGAGTTGCATTCTTAGTCGGTGTAATGCTCTTAAGGAGATCAACTGATTCTGGCCCTCTTTGCCAGGCTGCATACTGTGTTGCGTGAAATGTGTTTTGTCCATCAAGTGTTCCCTAGTCGATATCAATGTTGTCGGCGGTAAAATGGACAAAAAAAACCACTGTGTTCATTGTTGAAAGTGTGTGTGTAGTAGATGATTTAATTAGGAATGGAATGTTTGTTTTATTAATTGTTATTTGTTATGTTTGTTTGCTGTCAACAGGAGCATCTTAAGAATCTTAGGAACGAACTGATTAAGATGGACCGATCATATGCTCTAGGTTTAGCTAATGATCTATTTACTTGCGCAGATATAAGATATAGGGAAAAAGTTGTTAAGGAGATATTCTTGCGAGGCCCACTCGCGATAATGAAGGTAATTTATTAACTGTGGTAGTACTAGTTGTTTTCTTGTACCTGCTACATGTGCTTGGCGAGGGCGGTATCGACTCGACGAACATCCCTGTAGCTGATTGTATGACCGGCATTATGAAACAGTTCTACTAGTTTCTTTGATCACGTTGCCTGATGAAGACTACAGCCAAGACCAACGTGTTTTGGTGTTCATCTTCGGCCTCCACTCGCACTATACACCAGATCCTGTGCAATGCTAAGCACTCTAGTTTCCACAAGGTGTTGTTGTTTTCTTTTTTTATGGACTCATTGCGGTACCCAAGTCACCCTCAGCACCATCATCTTTACTACCACTACCACCACCACCACCACCACCACAATCATCATCACTTCCATCACCACAATCATCTTCACTATCACCACCACCACCACCACAATCTTCATTATCACATCACCACAATCATCACTACCACCACCACCACCACCACAATAAACATCACTACTACGACCACCACCACGATCATCATCACTATAAAAAAGATCACTACCACCAACACCAACACCGCAATCGTCACTATCATCATCCTCATCGTCACCATCATCATCGCTATCATTATCATCATCAATGGCATGACTCTCGTCGTTTTTGTCATCATCATCAACACAATCACTTAGCCTTATGAACATGTAAACTCTCTGGGACACATGTGATAGCATCTTCTTTGCAGACGTTGAGACCCTGGTGCGCAGGCAGCCATAATATATATGAGAGGGAAGCTTCAATGCCACATGTACCATCGAGAGGAATTCATCCCTTTCATCAGGTTGGTAGATGGGAATTACAGTATCTGACCGACTTTGTTGATTCAAAACTTCTGAGACAGGGATATGACAGAATTTAATAGGCACTAACACTGTTTGCCGCTCACAAATCGCTTGGTCGCGAAGCAGGACAAAATCAGAAATGTCTGCAACATGTGGTGCAATGTATTCCTTGCATATCGTCATGCGGCTTCTAAAGGATGGAAGGATACAAATGTTCTGTTCAGTGGCCAAGAGTCAGTAACGAAGCCACACCTCTTTAAGCTCCAAAATATGACCTTGTTCTGCAGATCTAGACTGTTTAAGCTCATCGATAAGCCACACCAGCACTGCTCCACTTTCATCCTTTGTTATGTTTGTTGACCGAGATACGTTTCTTATAAACTTCTTATAGCAATTTGGATGGTATTTGCCCTCTGCCGCGATTAGGCAATTTACACCTGCCATGTGCAAAGAAAGGTCATGGTCACATTTTGCTCCATCGAGTATTCGTTGACTCATTTTAAAAGTTGTTACTGAGCACGGTGTTCGCTTTTTAGACGTTTTTCCGCCCTGGCGAAACATGCATACCCCAGTCGATCGAGGGAGTTCTGCTGCGAAGTGCCGAGCTTGCAAGCTGTCTTGGCGGACGTTTCCTGTAGAAGTCGAGAGATTTTCTTAATCTATTTATCTTTCCCTTATCAGTGAAGTTTGCATAGCAGCTCTTGTGCCAATACAATCCATCTGCACTGTTTGTACCGGTTGCTATCATTATCCTGTCGATTGCTTCTGTGTTGGCGGTGTCTCTTAATTTTTGCCGTTCCTCAGATGATTCCTTCAGTGAACGCAAACCCTGATGTGTTGCGGTGAACAGGATATCCTTTCTGATTCCTGACAAATAATACATTCACGGGAGGGACAACTAGGGGCAGATCGTTTTAGATTAACCCGTTCTTCCATTATCTTGTGTTTCTATTCTCTCAATTTCATTGAACAGGCAACAACGCGACCAATAACAATGAAGGTCATAGGTCGTCGCCTGGTATAACCTTGCGAAGTCGTTTCCAGACAGTGGCGAGAGTAGTAATACCCCCCCCCCATATGGAGTACAAAGGGATGCCACCTCATTAAATATTCAACTTATTATTTATTCATTCTCAGGCTCCTTTGGGACCTCCTAACCCTAATCTCATTATTTATGCATACGTCATTCATTCTCACGCTACTTCAGGACACCCTAACCCTAATCTCATTATTTATGCTTACGTCATTATTTCTAAGGCTCCTTTGGGACCTCCTAACCCTAACTTACCCCCCCACTCTAGCTTTCATCCAACCCCCCGTGTAATACGTCATAACCGATAGCTCTCCGACTGATTTCCGAAGTTACATCATTATCAAAAGGCATTCGACTTCTACTCCTTATAAGTAATAGTAATTACCTTTTCATTTATACACTTAACTCAAACGCCAGTTAGCACTTGTGGGACATGTAAGCATACAGAGCATGCATACAGTAAACTTTAACAAAATAGACGTTCTTTACAAGGAACGAGAGAGAAATTGACAGAGACACTTTATATTTTTTATCTTTATATTTTTTATCTGAAACCTTGTTTCGAGGAATATAGAGAGTTTGGAGCAATCTAAATGTCTGAATCTGCTGAGATAACTTAACTCGAATATTATCTGAATAAGCTATGAATATTATATTAGGGTTAGAACCTAAATAGGCAACCACAGTAAGTCATCCTAGAATCATTGCTAACTAAACCCTTGTTTATGAGTGAAGGAAGATAGAATGAAGAATCACTTTGAGAAGCTGAACTTAAGATACGTACAAATCAATCCGAAAAGCCGTGAGCTCAGAAAAAACGTATTGGCATATATAAAAGCTTATATATGAATATTATATTAGATATTTGGTTCGCTTTTGAATATTATATTAGACATCTGGTTCACTTTTGAATATTATATTAGATGGTTCGCTTTTGTGATGTTTATAGGTATAGGAACCGTATGAAGTTAAAAAGAGTCACCTTGAATGGTAGCGAATCGTTATTGTAAACTTAGAAGAACATTATTCGACAGCATCGTTGACCAAGCACTTTGAAAAATTACAGAGCTTGGTTAAATAATTCGTCGCTATGATTTAGTATGTTATAAGATTCTCGCACGTGCAGAACACAAAAGGGAAAAGTCATTAAAGTTACTAATGGCTAAAACATAACCGGATTTCCATATAAGTAGAATATTTAATTCATTTTAGGGGGTGATCATGAGCTTTGGGGAATAATAAGGGGCATGAAGAGGTATTAATGTATGGGCAAGTTTAGGCGATGCGTTGGTGTAACCATAGAGAATGTACAGCGTCGCGTCATCTCATAAGGCAGAATTTAAAGTATTCAGTTTAAAATATTTATTTCTTGGTCCAAAAAATCAAAGCATAGTCAAAAGTGTTATCGTATTTGAAGAAAACACAGTTAATCAACCTGTTGGAGGCAGTCCTGTTGTTAGTTTGGCAAGCGAAGAGTGTGTAAATTATTCTAGCTTGCCCCTAACTTTAGCTGGATAGAGTAAATGATGCCTTCAATGAAGAAACCGTTCGGGTAAGCTGTTCGAAAGATATTGAAACACTTTCTTCAGAGGGGTTTGCCAGAATATAAACTGTCAGGGGTTAAATGGCTGACTCGGCTATTTTATTAACGTCGTCAAGCAGCTTGTTAACTAATGTTGCTAAGGTTGACATTTGCATATTTATCCTGAGTGCACAAAAGGAGACAAAAGAAAAAACTCGTCAAGCTAGAAAATTAATAACTAAACCAAATGCCTGAAAACATTTTATTGATGTGTAAAAGTTGTTCGACTTGGACGTTTTGCTTTCAATATATGAGAATATTTCGTTTGTATTCTTTCAATGATTTGGTGGCTCTTAAAAGATTGTAATTTTTAAAATGTGATTTGTTTAAAGAAACGCTTTTATAATATGACTAAATAACGATATAAAGTTTCCAAAATATATAATTTCCTATTTACCATCACACAAAGCTCCTATAATTTACAATCACTCGCTGTTAATCGCAGAATGAATGGAGAAATTCTTTAGCTTTGGGCGTCTCTACGTGTAAACGATTATTTGCAATGTTCGCAGATAAACTTCTTAGTCCCCATGGGCAGTACGCTTACTCAATCACAACTTTTCAAAAGTTTGTATAAGCACTAATGTTTCTGTTTCGATTAAATGATTAACATATCTAAAACTGCTTAGTCTCTTCGTATAGAATATCCCTTGACTGTTCGAATATCCGCTCGATATAAGCCTTGGGAAATCGTACTAGCGTAGATTCTCTTCTTTTCCTTCTTTTCTCCAGTTGCATATTAGCATAAATTGTTAACCAATATCATATTTTATCCTTACGATAAGAGCACCGTTTTTCAAATGTCTGCTTTTCATTCAGACACCAAGGCTCTATCACTTTGTCTTGACATAATATGACCATTCTCTGTAGTGTCTTTCTTTTCTTTAGTGTTAAGAGTGTATATGCTCGAAGTAATTGTGTGTTTAAATCTTCGTCCCTGCGGTTTTCTATAAGCTGATGATCCCGTAGGTAAAGTCGAAGGTTTATCGCTCGTCTCCATTCTTTATTTTCTTCTTCGTACTGTTCTTCACTCTTCATGAAGAAAAACACCGCAACAACTAAACCTTTGTTGACAACAAGCAGTAACCATTGATTACTAATACTTAGATTGAGGAGATGTCTTCGAAAGTCCAAAACCGTTGTGTAAACACGGAACGGTTTGCCGTACTCGTAAAGTCAATCGAGAAGTCGCGAGTATGAGGAATCGAATCGAGAAACTGTAAGAACGTAAGGTACAGACGAAATATTATTTGTCTATAGAATGGCTGAGTGCAATGTTTAAGTCCATGTACACTATTGGTGTTAATGACTCATTAGCAATTTAAACAAAAGAACGTGTCTGGGCGAGTTTGGGCGACGTCAGAGCTTAGACAAAGAAATCCTAATTAATATTCTCGGCGTATCATTTGCTTACTATTTGCTGTTGGAGTAAGACCACAGAGATGGAGGGTTTATATGAAAAATTGTTTTCAATGTTCGAAGCTATTTACAATGAAACTTGTAGGGAAGAATATTCGAAGCTTTGTCGTGAAAAGTGCTACGGTTGTAGGACTAACCATCCTAGTCAGAAACAACACAGTTGCCTAACAGATGATGAGCAATGGAGATCGTACTACGAAGAGACCAGGACAAATGTCGATGAACGTATTTGGATAGAGTTCAACGAAGCGATGCAGGCGTTGAAATTACGAAACCAAAGAGACAATAATAAATACTCTCAAGACGCTACAGAGACAATGGTTGAGCCGGTGGAAATTGACGACTCGCCAAATATTCTTTCTATATCTGTTCTGTTTAGCTGTCCATTAAAGTATCTGTACCAAGTAAAAAGACACTGGTGTAAAATTTACGAGTACGATAAAGAATCCTCGGGAGGCTTACGAGGAGTATCTTCTTGAAAAGTCTAGAAACTTAACGACGAAAAGCAATCTGAACTAATGCTATATGTGTTATGAGAACATTATCGAGTTAATCGAAAGTTAAATTATGTTTTAAGTTAAATAAAATTTCTTGGACTATTTAGTGTGTAAGAAAGATGTGTAATTTTATGTGTGCAATTTAATCTGAAGAAAAATTAATAAAGACATATGAGCAACATTATAATAGTTCTTTGTAGTTTATTTTTATATTATAACAAATTACAGTGTACATATTGACAGCTAATTATTTACATAAACAAATGTTTTTAAATAGACTGTCCTGCGTTTACGGTTTCTTCTAGCGCACCCACTTCTTATAGATATCGTTTGTTTCTCTGTTTTCAAAGCACTGCTCGCTCTTTATAGGGAATTTTGATATTTTCCGGTTTTTGCGTTGTTTATTATTTACGGACTCCCCCTGCTGCTCTCTTAGATAATTATTGAAGTTTGTTGCCATTTCCTCTTGTCTCATAATGCTTTTCAAAGTTTTCTCCATATTTAGTTCTGTACAGTCTGCGATAGTTTCTTTACTCTCTAAAGGTACACATATTCCAATTTTACTCCATTTTAGCCATTTAGCGCGTTCTTTGTTATCCATGTGATGTACTTGATCAAGATGATTTGCTAGCCTTGCAAGATTAGTGCGTCTGCAACCGAAGACAGGACAGTTTCTACATGTGCGACCCATGTTTAGTTGTTTACTCGAGCAATGACAGAAAGCATTTGACATTTTTTTTTATACATTTAACCTGTACCAAAGGAATATCAGAAAGACATATACATTATTTGTAAATATTTTATTGAACTTCAGCATAGTACAGAAGATAATGTTTCAACGATTCAACAGTAACTTTAATTCTTAAAATTGGTGTCATTCCAATACTATGGTGTATAGATTGATTGTAGGAGTACACTAGTTTTTGTAATACTGGTTTCTTTCATTTGACGAATCAAGAATAATGAAGAGCCTTTGGATACCTCCGTGAACCAAAAGTCTAGTTCTTTCCGAAATGCTGGAAAACGGTCAGCGACTAAAGAAACTACAGGACGGCGATCAAGAAGAACGCCAGTCGAACCCCAACGTTATGGCTTCACAGATTAACTGAAGGCACTGCATGGACCATTGAAAGCCATGCATATTGCTTAACATGAGAAACATGTAGTACTTATTCAACTGTTAAGAACTATTTTAAATTATTGTTCTGTTCTTTACACAAGTTTTGAGAAGCACTGAGGCCAGTGCTCATTGAAGAAGAAGGCTGTGTGATGTTGTATATGTTGGCCTATAATATTACAGTATTTTGAAAGAGCTGTCATTGTCGAGTGTTTTCTGTGCTTGAAGCTAGCGGGTTTTAAATTCGTTCTCTGTCATGCCGATATATGTTTTCTTGTCTGCTTGGTTGGGCTTTGTAGTGACTGTTGCTTGGTACACCAAGTTTCGAGTTAGGCACGCGCCGTTGAGTGGGCTTTCGCCTACAGTTACAGCTTTTTCTCGATACTGGTGGTGCGTTGGCAGGTCGTAGTATTTTGTTGTTGTGGCGTTTTATGATGCTGGCCATGTTGCCCATGCAGCTGCAGCTGACCTTGGTGTCGCCTCTGTTGGAAATTTTATGAGGGTGACTTGCGTTGAAATGTTTGTCGATTGGTTGAAGGAAAATTTTGCTGACATTTGTCAGGACATTTTTCGAGAATGGTGGGTTGAACAAAACGGTTTTTCGTCTTCGCGGTCGGTTTCTCGTCTGTTGGTTGTCGCTTGTTGCGGGTGTCAGTTCCTCTTTAAATTTTAAATCCCAACCAAGCAGACAAGAAAATATATATCGGCATGACAGAGAACGAATTTAAACGAATTTTCAACCACAAGGCCTCTTTCAAGCACAGAAAACACCCGACAATGACAGCTCTTTCAAAATACATATGGGAATTGAAGGAAAAGCAGCAGGAGTACGAGATAGCATGGTTAATCTTGAGGCGTGCAAACGCATTCCAAAGTGGCAGCGAAATATGCAGCCTGAAAAACTGTGCATTATTTACGCTGACAAACGATTCTTATTGAACAAAAGATCTGAGCTCGTGTCTAAATGTAGACACCAAAGTGTCTAAATGTAGACACCAAAACAAATTTTTATCTAAATATATTTAGATTTTAAATATTTATTTGAAATACTTATTTTTAATACTTACTAGTGGTTACCCGTGAAAAATTCAGTCTTGAAAAATAACATGTTTTTGGGAAGGTCTCTTTGTTTAGAGACACGGGTAGCGGCAAGATCAACATAGGATTGTTGAAGTGACTGGATCGGGCTCCCTGTGGCCATATAGTCAAGAGTCGTGCACTCATGTGGGCCGTTGTGGCACAGCTTCGGGTTTGATTAGGTTATTATATATATATATATATATTTATTTATGTAATACCCATTCCCTCGGCTTTCTTCGGCCTTGACCGTGTGGCTCAGCGGGGGTTCGAATCCTGCCGTGGTCAAGCAAATTTTTCGCTTGCCCGGTATGCGTTCGTTCACTCGGAGAACTCATTCCTTATATATATATATATATATAGTGAAATAAAAGTAGCGTGCTGCGTAGGCAGTGTTGAAACAACAATCGAAATATAATAAGGTTAGATATACTGCCGAAACAGAGAACGTAGGAGTGTAATGTCTCGAGCGAAGGCCCTTCGTCAGAGAGAAGCGTAGAGTGTAAACAAACAACGAACTTGTGTAAGAAGGATAATCATGTGACAAAAAAATAAGCCAATCAGATAAAAATAACAAATCAATGAGATGCGAAAGATATTTGCTATTCCTACCGTCGATGAGCAAAAAAGGAGGGGGCGTAAAAAGGATGAGCGAGAGTAAAAACAGATAAATTAATTAAGTGAAAACACTGTTTATGTCCGCCCTTGCTAAACAGAAACAGCGTCTTCAGAAGTGTTAGATAAAAGAAAAACGTTCGTTGGGTGCGTGAGGATGAATGGTTCCAATTTTGAAAGTGAGACGCTTTTCTTGTCTTTTGCGGCTGTCATTACACTTTCGTGTCCGAAATACAATGGTGGGCACTATTTAAATGTCGGGCAACAGGCTTGTCAACATCATTGTTACTCACGGAACGAAGATGTTCAGCAAACCTGTCAGATAAACGTCTGCCAGTTTCACCGATGTAAAGCGTGCAACATTTATTGCAAGAAATACAGTGAATGATGTTGGAAGAGGTGCAAGTAAAATTATGCTGAATAACAAAATTAGATTTAGGTCCCAAAATACATGTAGCGGAGTTAAGAAAATAACACGTGTAACAACGGGTACGGGAGCAAGAAAAGGTACCCGCTGGTGCCAGTTGATGGTCGCATCACGAAATGTTAACTTGTTAATAATGTCTACCAACGCCGCATTATCCGCAAAAAAGATGATACGCTGGTTGCGCATTAAATCGCCCCAAATAGCACGCTTATCACAATTGGATAGAATTCAAGAATTGTAATACTGAAGCTCTTCCAATCATCTGGCCAACTACCATAGCACCAAAAGTTACCAAAAATGGCACCATGACTGCCTGAAGCAACTGTATATAAATTGAGGGTTGAAGAATCCACCTTTTCGGCGCTACTCCAACGGGGGATCCCACGTGACTTCTTATGTAAACAAACGCAAGGGTTTTCGGACAAACAAACCACGCATAATACATTCGGACACATAACAAGCACTACAGTAAGAATGGTTAAAAGGTGCGCTTGGGGTACTTGTAAAAGTGATTCTCGCTACCCAGAACGATTAAAAAGAGAAGATGGGAGTACTGCAAAGTTCCATAGTTTTCCAGCGGCGAAAAAAGAGAAAGAACAGAGAGAACGTTGGATAAGAGCATGCTGTCGCGGTGATGGATTTGTTTGTACGAAGGACAGCTACATATGCAGCTTTCATTTTATTGGTGAACGTGGTCCAACCAAAGAAAATCCCAACCCGATAGCAGCTACTGCTACACATTTATGGGTTTGCATGTAATATTTGAAAGCCGTGCTGAAACACGACTGTTTATAGAAGGTTGCCATATTTACGCAGATTATGTAATTATTATTCAAAGGTCGCACAGTTAAATCGAAAGAGAAAGTCACCAGTGATCAGGTCGACGCATGGCAAACAATTCAAAACAAGTCACGAAAAATCTGCCGTAGAATAATTGCTGATGCTTCCACGTTCAACCACCGTCATGGGAATGTGCGCAGAGGAAATAGACGTTGCAAAAACATTGTTCTCATTAAACACGAGCGTCAATGCCATCGAACCTGGCACATGTAAAGAAGAACCATCCGAGTTTTCTTTGCCAACTGCCCATGAAGAAGTTAACAATTGTAGTTCTCTTGCGCAAACAACTAACCAGACTGAAAGTGAAAGTGAAAAGGAGACTAGTTCTTGTGTTGAAACTGTTTATACTGAAGATAAGGTAACTCGGGTAAGGAAATAATGTTATTTCATACAATCTTACATGTAATTATTATTAACCCTGTAATTATTATTATTATTACAAAATCCTTAGTTTTATTATTACATATTTGCTGTGCTCATGTAATTTATGCTTTTTGATTTGAAAAATTGTGGATTGATACATGTATCATTATGTGCTATTAAAACTTTATCAATTTGCTAGTGAAGCTTTAAACAAACGAAAAATGTTTACTTTCAGACAAATTTCAAGTTCACAAATTTCTTTAATTTTAATCTAATATAAAGTGTTTTTTTGCATTATTACCAAAATAACATATGTATCTCAAAATATTGATTTATGTACTTTGTTTAAGCTAAGCACGTATTTAGTTACAAATAGAAATTTTTAGGAATATTATTGCACACCCTACATTTGTTCAGATTAGGTGTCCAGTATGGTACCCAGGCACTGGTACACGCCTTTACAATTACAACGGCCAGTTTACCATATCCAGGCACCAGTAGTATGTCAGGAGCACTTGATTCAATAAATTAATTATATGGCCATACTTCCAGATATTAGTAACAATGGCTATATGAAAATTGACGTTATTTACCTTGATGTTGTCCTGGTTTGTTGTTCCCCACACAACACAGTGTAGGAACAGGTACTTAGCACAGGGAAATGGCAACACGCTTCTCTACAAAAGAAACCAAAACATTTAAAATGTTACAAGTATAAAAATTATACAACACGGCTGCTCATGTTGTATATGTTTTCCACATTTGGCCTTGACCTGGATGTTTTACTCCCGAGCAGTGGAGCATAATTTAGAAATAGCTTATTACTGTAAAAAATGCTTCTCTTTACAGGATTTATGAGGTTACATTGGTTATTTTTAACTGCTATGTTTGGAAATTTTACATTCCATCTTTAAATATATTCAGCTGTTATATTGTTACAAATAACTACTGTTACATGTACCTCTATAAAATTAATGTAAAAAGGTGTATTTAAATTGTAATAAAATCAGGCTCTAAATATATAATTATCTAAAATTTACCACTACTTTACCAAGCAACACATCCACAATCTTGTCATTAAGCATACTCTTTGGTAACAGTCGATTAATGCATGACTCATAGCTGTGCATACGATTCACGTTGACATAGTTTTTAGACTTTTTAATTGTTTGCTCTGGCTGCTCAGCAACAAATACTTCTAAATCATCCACTTTTGTATCCACTTTTGTATAGACCTTCTTCTACAAAATACAAAAAAAAATGGAAACCATAAATTAAAATAAAGAATCTTTCCATGTTACACTAACTAAGAAGAGCTTCCTGAGCAAAAAGTAGGGTTAATATTAATTGATTTAGTGTCAACATACCATTTGTTAATACAGAACCAGTTAATTCAGTAACCATAAAAGGTAGCACATTTGATAGCCAAAAATCTTGTAGCTTCGCACACAATAAATCCATAAATTTGCTGTCACATGGTACAGAGACTGCAAATACACCTTGTTCTGTCCAAACCACTAAATCACAAGAGTTGACATTGCAGACAAACATTTGAAGCTGCACTTGGAAATGCTGAGAATTGGGACTTAGAGAAAAAGGTACCCTCGCATCTCTGTCCACCAATCTCAGGTGACAAAAAAGTTTCTTTGGGATTAAGATGGCGAGGTTTCCAAGGGCATTTGTACTCAATCGTTATTTTGGGGCAGTTGTCAGCACATTCACATGAGCGAATATTATCCACACTGGCTCCAAGCATTGGTTGATATGTATTTTTATCTTATGTAATAAAGACCATTATTATTATTATTATTACCAATATTGATTATAGAAGTATATATTAATAAAAACATGTCAGGATTGACTTGTAGTGGCCTTATATCGAAATAAAAACATCAGATTTTAACCTGCTCTGCTCCCTTCATTCCTTGGTTTAGTTTGTGGATATACACCTGTTGATCATAAGAGTAAAATACTAAAGTCTGCTTAGGTCACTGAAGACCTATTTGGACCCGAAGGAGTTAATATAATTTCATTGACTTTTTTTAACTGCGCCCCCCTACTCGCTTAACGGCACCGCCCCAGATGAGAGGCCAGTCCAACTCTGCAGAATTGTCTGAAAATAACCGCGTCAATGAATAACACCATTTCCCTACATCTTGTTGGGTTTATTCGGCTAAAACTTCATTAATTTATACAACCGTTACTCCTTATAATTCCGTTAAAAAAAGAAAAAGAAACCATAAAAACTAATAATTTGCGTATTCCTTCATGATTATGTAATACATTAATTGTTGTCGTCACAAACTTAACGACTAATTTGAAGAAGGAAATGACAAGGAACACCAGCTCGGAGAAAAGCGCTTTAGCGCTTCTTTACAGAAATCACGTAAAACTAAGTTATCGAGGTCACTAGAAAATGTGGTATTTCAAAATTGACAGAACATGCGATATGTTCTTTGAAAGCCAAAAAATCTGGAAACGTTAACAAAGCTGGTCGACCAAAATTGTTAAACAAAATAAAAGAAAGAATGCTAATTAGATCCTTCCACAAACTCAGACGAAAGTATCTTAACTTTTCTGTGAGGGATTTAATTGCAGAATGCTTCTTGGACATAAAGTCGGTTCCTCGAAGGACTATTTCAAGATATCTAAACCAAAATGGATTCAAATTAAGACAAGCAAGGAAAAAGGGTCTCTTAAATGACAAAGACAAGCGCCTTAGAAGGTGTTACGGGCGGAAAATGAAGAAGAGTTTACATGTTCAATCTGATTTTTTTACTAATGAAGTCAGCTTTTACTTGGACGCAGTTTCTTTTATTCACAAACACGATCCGCGGAGGGCCGCTATTCAGCCAAAATCTCGAGTTTGGAGAACAAAAGAGGAAGGACTGAGCATTACAACAAAAGGAAGCAAGAACCTACCCGGCGGAAAGCGCATTCATGTACTCGTAGCGGTAGCGTATAACAAGGGAGTTATCCTTAATGAAGTTCACGAGAAAATGGACGGTGATTTTTTTCCGGACTTTAATTAAGACTAATTTTAATTTATGTTTTGGTAAAGCGAGCCCTAAGGCTTCCGGAAAGAGATTATTTGTTATGGATAATGACCCTTGTCAGACAAGTAAAAAACCTTTAACAGCTTTAACAGAAATAGAGTGCGAGTTTCACCGCATTCCTGCTCGTTCACCAGATCTAAATCCCATTGAGAATGTTTTTCATTTAGTAAAAATACGTCTGGAGAAAGAGGCAATAGATTGTAATATAACTAAAGAATCATTTGAGACATTTAAAGAGAGAGTGTTACGGTCTTTGGAGAGTTTTGATGTGAGTGCGATAGACCGCACAATTGAAAGTATGCCTAAGCGAATAAAAGGAA
Organism: Paragorgia papillata; assembly: GCA_035771165.1. Taxonomy (NCBI): domain Eukaryota; kingdom Metazoa; phylum Cnidaria; class Anthozoa; order Scleralcyonacea; family Coralliidae; genus Paragorgia; species Paragorgia papillata. The sequence goes on along the minus strand of JAWNZC010000105.1, from coordinate 592,283 downwards.
TTATAAATTCAAAAGGGATAAGAAAATATTGAATATATATATAATATATAATAATATATAATATATAATATATATAATATTGAAAATAATTAAGTATTATGTCATATACTTTATACCAAACATTTATTGTATTTCACACGACCATTCGTGTAAATAAATTTTTATTTTACAAACCAGTATGTCGACATTTATTGTACATTTATTTTATGAACTATTATATTACAACGGCAATATATCGTTTCCGCTTATGCAGCTTTGGTTACACGGCCCTTACCAACTTCTCGATCTCTCACGGTAAACAAACACATTCACATGTCACTTTGCGAATTTAGAGAGGGGAAATTGTGTTCATTGCCATCGTATTTTATGCGAAATTAATATATCTTACCTCCCACACGCTAAACGAGTACTAATTGTAAGAAAGAAAGAAAACACAACGGTAAACATATACAGCTTTAATAAAACATAAATGACCACTCAACTCTTAATTATTCTGAAAATGCGATTTTACAATGTTTACCGTGGACATTCTCAATATGCGCATATTCACACTACGTTTCCTCTTGATTGAATAAGTTACATTATTATATGGCAGCAGCGCTGAGAGGTCCGAATACGGAAATCCTGTAATTTGATTGGTTCATCGGTCCGATATTTCACTAGTACAGACCTCACGCTCGGTCAATAAGTAGTTAGTATATGAACAATTTCAAAAGGAAAACACGGTATATAAACACTTCTTTCATGCTCTAATAGTTCAATGAAGAGGGAAATTTCGCTTGCTTACCGTGCACCGCTGTTTACCGTGCGATGCACAACGTAACGTGCATTACGTCACATAACGATATAATATATAGAAATGTCCATTTAGTTGTAAGGAGTTCTTTGAATGTTCATAACAAATGTCATAAATATTTACAAAGGAAGCAATGTAGTAAAGCACTTTGCGCAGGGTGGCATACGCTGTTGACGATCTGGTGGAATTTGTTGATTGAAGGAAATAATCTTCCATCTCACCGCCATCACCTCCGTCTCCCGATCGTCCACCACGCCATTCTTGATGAAAATGAAAGGTCGTTTGCTTGTACAGCTTGGGGTGTTTTTCACGAACTCGATGTATTGAGTAAAATGGGTTTTCAGGAAGGTGGACAATTTCTCCTTCTAGCATAAGCAACAAATCGTGCCACGGTACCACGCGAGGGCTCCAAGGAAAATCATTGAGAAATATGCACTCTGCATTCTGTATTCCAACCCAAGCGAAAGTGCCGTAAGCAGGATTGCAGAATGTTACAATACACGTTACGGTGTTTTCCGCGTCCTTTCATTAGCGATTCTTTTATTGCCTCACCAAACATGAATACATCAACGCCGTTTTGGTGAAGAAGTTCTTTCGCAGATTCGAGCCAAAGTCCATTGTACCCTACAGCACAATCACCTTGCGATGCTTCGTAAAGCAGTCTATGCGGTTTTCGTCGAGCGCACGATCTTTTCTTTAGCTCCTTTCATCTCCCACGTCGTGTGGAGTAATTCCCCTAGAATTTTAGGGGACCTGCCGAGAATAAATTATGCAAGGTAAATTTCCCCGTGTTCTTTCTGTTCTTGTGCAAGGGCATAGAGTTCCGAAACTTCAAACGGTGTCAAACGCTTTTGTTTACCTCCTTTTATTCCTTTGCGTCGCTTCTTTCGTTTTCCTCTCACGCTTGGCATAAAATGTGTCAAAATCGCCAGAGGTAAATGTACCATTTTTTTCTGGCATACGTCAACAATTTTGGAAGACTGGTGACGAATTAAATTCTGAAAAAAATTCGCCGTCTTTTTATAGCTCTGTAACGCTTGGGTTCCTATGTTAAATATTATATTGGGGGGGGGGGGGGGTGGGGGTGTGATAGGGGAATACAAGAGGATCACAGTGGTACTAAGATTGCCATGGTGATATTTTTTCTGGCGCGATCATGCCTTCATTCACTTTTTGCAAATTTGGAAATTCGAACCTGGACGCTAAAATATAACAATTTAAAGCTACAAATAACTTTTTAGTCTTAACCGATCTGGTATTTATTTTGTGCTTGTTGGAGAGCCAAAGTGTTAACTTAAGCTCGTTTCTTTTTTGTTTTTCGACTTTGGGTCTTATTAATTTGTTTGGAGCGATATTCTTGAGACGTCGCGCGCGGCCGAGGCATGCCTTTGTTGATACAACTGCTTCGTTTTGTTGGTGGGATATATGATGTAAAACCACCTGGAAATTGCATATCGTTACAAAATATAGAAGAAACAAGAAAACTAAAGATATTCAAGTTGTGGGCTCTCAGTAATGGCCTACTAACTAGCTGACTAGCTTCCCAGGGTCAAGAGTAAGATTCCCTCCCAAGGTCACATTCCTCCAAAGTACAAGATTGCAGTTACCGAACAAACAATTTGGACAGAAAATTCTACTTTCCTAGCAGAATTCTTATAATTTTGAAGACAATTAGAATATAGGGATGTTCAGTAAGGTATAAGGAATATGCAGTATCTGTATATCACTAAAATTATACCAAATGAATATTATTACTATTATATCAGTTTGTCTTATTAATCAAACTGTTCAACTTTCTAAAATATCCAGATGTGTGATCTGTGTTTTTAGCATGCATATATATATATATATATATATAGCAGAAACTTACTAGTATACTATTGCAAATGCTGTCCACTCTCGTCAACTATTCACTCAGAAATTTTGAGCTCATAATTTAATTGTTAAATATATATATATATATATTGATGCTGTTCCACATGCGGTTGTCACCGACGATCGCATGTGTATAAGTAATTGATGAAATTCATTCAGATTGTTCCAAGCTACACTGATGAGCTGTTGTACAGCGAAACACCGTGTCTGTAGATTGAACTATGTACGCTCCTTCACTTCGGTGTTGTTGAGCACTCTGCGAAGTTGCCGTGGGTACCTATTAGCGATAATGCAACGCTCACTACCCTTGTGGAAGTTTGAGCACTCTGGGCCCATGCGCACTTCACGCTATCTGAATGTATTTCACCGATGCTGTCCCACATGCGGTTGTCACCGACGATCGCATGTGTATAAGTAATTGATGAAATTCATTCAGATTGTTCCAAGCTACACTGATGAGCTGTTGTACAACGAAACACTGTGTCTGTAGATTGAACTATGTACGCTCCTTCACTTCGGTGTTGTTGAGCACTCTGCGAAGTTGCCGTGGGTACCTATTAGCGATAATGCAACGCTCACTACCCTTGTGGAAGTTTGAGCACTCTGGGCCCATGCGCACTTCACGCTATCTGAATGTATTTCACCGATGCTGTCCCACATGCGGTTGTCACCGACGATCGCATGTGTATAAGTAATTGATGAAATTCATTCAGATTGTTCCAAGCTACACTGATGAGCTGTTGTACAGCGAAACACCGTGTCTGTAGATTGAACTATATATATATATATATATATATATATACTGTAGAAGATGTTGTAAAAACCTTTGGCAGAGTGCTCGATGGGAATCCAGAGCATATTATAGTTAAAGTTCAAAGACTCAACAGGTTTGATTAGACATTTTATTACTATTTAGTTTCGTGCCACAAATATTGTGTGGTACTCTTCGGATAAAATGGTTAGTCAAACCTGTTGAGTCTTTGAACTTTAACTATATATATATATATATATATATATATATATATATATATATATATATATATATATATATATATATATATATATATATATATATATATATATATATATATATATATATATATATAAAGTATAGTTTTACCTTAAAGTCTTCGCTACCAGAGGTTTCACCCTAAACGGGATCATCAGGCGACTGAAAAATATCGGTTAGTGGGCTGCTTAAATGCGTTAGTTGGGGCGTGGGTGTGGGCGTCGAAACGTCCGGCGGATTCATTTGGAGCGTGGGTGTGGGCGTCGAAACGTTGCGCGCATTCCTTTGATTGTTTAGGTTGTTGATCCGAAATCTATTTTTGTGCCGACACGTCGAAACTATTTCTGATCTTTTGTTTAGTAAGAGTTGTTTGTCTGCCTTCATGATGAAATGTTTTTCGTCCAAACATAAATTGCATCTTTTTGATCCTCCCGTGTAAGAAATTGAGTGTTTTAGTATAGACCAGGTTATGTCGAAACTTTGGTTTTTTTCTTTTAGATTCCAAATGTATTTCGAAAGTTCCGTCTCATTTGAATACTTTTTATTCTGGAAAGATTTAGTATGGTTAAAGAATATGGTTAAAGTATATTATCGTAACCATACTAAATCTTTCCAGAATAAAAAGTATTCAAATGAGACGGAACTTTCGAAATACATTTGGAATCTAAAAGAAAAAAACCAAAGTTTCGACATAACCTGGTCTATACTAAAACACTCAATTTCTTACACGGGAGGATCAAAAAGATGCAATTTATGTTTGGACGAAAAACATTTCATCATGAAGGCAGACAAACAACTCTTACTAAACAAAAGATCAGAAATAGTTTCGACGTGTCGGCACAAAAATAGATTTCGGATCAACAACCTAAACAATCAAAGGAATGCGCGCAACGTTTCGACGCCCACACCCACGCTCCAAATGAATCCGCCGGACGTTTCGACGCCCACACCCACGCCCCAACTAACGCATTTAAGCAGCCCACTAACCGATATTTTTCAGTCGCCTGATGATCCCGTTTAGGGTGAAACCTCTGGTAGCGAAGACTTTAAGGTAAAACTATACTTTATACTTTGTATTTTGCTCTATCTATATATGGTATTGAGCACTCTCTAACATTTCGTGAACCAAAACTCACTTATATATATATATATATATAAAAAAGACATACAGTTAGACCAATATATGACCTGTAATTAGTACTTTGAGATATCAACATAGGAATAGATCATTATGTCATTACTCAATAAATAAACTACTAGTACATGAATTAAGGTTATTTAAGGATTTTACTTACCAATATAAACAGCAAGTTGAATTAAATGGTTGAACACAACTGAACAAGGTAACTCTACCCTATGCACTAGAAAACAAGAGAAAATAATATATGAAATGAATAAGCAAACAAACAAACAAACAAACAAACAAACAAACAAACAAACAAACAAACAAACAAACAAACAAACAAACAAACAAACACACACACACACACACACACAAAACATACTGTTAGTCTGTTAACAACAATTTAATATTTCATAATGATGATGAATTCTGCCTGTCAGCCTGAGATTCAGTGAAAATACGCAAATCACAAATAACTTTTACCTCAAAATCTGAATGCTTTAGTTTTACATAAGATTATCCTTATCATGAAAGCAACGGTGGCTAAAGAATGGCAAAAAAGGTAGAATGATTTGAGAGTTTGTTAGGAACCACAATTGACTAAATTGAGCAGAGATTCCAACCGCCATGTTCACGAGTCAAAACTAGATGACATTGACTTCAACTACACTAACTTCAGTATAAAATGGTTTGTATTGGACAATCAAACAGGAAATTTGACGAGAGCCAAAGAAAATTTCACATTACAATAAGGAGGACAATAGAAAACAAACGATAAATACTCAATCTCTTACCTTGCTCGTAGCCTCGTGCGAGAGAAGCTTCTAGGACTTTCTTGGTTCAACTGGATTTTCATGGCTTTTAGTTAAATCTTTCCGTAAGTAGTTACTTCGGTGAGGCCTGTCTGCCTGATCTCTTCGCAAACAAAAAGTCTTTTATTACCAAAAGTTTCCATAGCTTGAATCTCAAAAGCCAAAACACCATCACAAATTAATTTCAAACGTGGCGCGCTGAGATGAGAATCGAAAATGAAATGACGCTATCCCAAGTATCAATGCGCGCTCGCTATCTGCGGGGTTTCGTGGCTGCATGCGCCTGGGTACGACACTGGCTTAGACTGAGCCTCTACCAGATTTCTGCACTGGTGACTGCGCTGTTTAGCCAGAAGTTTTATTACCTGTACATGTAGCCTTTCATTCTGAATTCTGATATGCTATTCTGTTTCAAAATTACACTCGCATATTAATTCGGAATTATGGCAATGGTCTGATACTGCGGAATGCGGTTGAAAAACCGAACTAATGGCAATTTTTATCTTGATATGGAATTTCAGGTGTGTCTCAACTGCTTTTTGTATGGAAATAACATTATTTTAGACCAACGACCAAAATGTTTGCTAATAATATTTATTTTGTAATTTGGCCAACACAAATTTTAATTCCTATAGGAAGCGTATTTTCCTATAGGAATTCCTATTCAAATTCCTATAGGAAAATTTATTCCTATAGGAATTCCTATCAAATTCCTATAGGAAAATTTATTCCTATAGCATCCTATAGGAATTCCTATTCAAATTCCTATAGGAAAATTTATTCCTATAGGAATTCCTATAGGAAGCATATTTTCCTATAGGAATTCCTATTCAAATTCCTATAGGAAAATTTGTTCCTATAGGAATTCCTATAGGAATTTGTAATTCCTATAGGAATTCCTATAGGATCCTATAGGATTTTTTCGTAAGGGTGACGGTCTTGCAGCTTTTAATAAAACGCCGAGAGAGATTGAGAATATTAAGAAACACATTTGTAAGACATTCAGCGACCACAGCTTAAGCATCACCATCGAAGCTAACAAGAAATGTGTCAACTATCTTGATATTACACTTGATCTAAAATCCGCCTCTTACAAACCGTATATGAAACCTGGAAACGTCCCACAATACGTAAACCGACAAAGCAACCATCCACCATCAATACTCCGCAACATACCAGAGGCAATCAACAGACGGCTATCCAATATATCCTCGGATAAGCAATCATTTGACTCGGCTATTCCACCCTATCAAGAAGCCCTGCAGAAAAGTGGTTACAATTACCCGCTAAAATACAACCCTCAACCTCCAAAACCAAAGCGCCCTAGAAGGAGAAGCGTTATATGGTTCAACCCACCCTATAGCGCCAATGTTGCAACGATCATTGGGCACAAATTTCTTCAAGCCATAGACGAATGCTTCCCGCAAAGCCATCCCTTGCACAAGATACTAAACCGCAACACGTTGAAGCTAAGTTATAGCTGCATGCCAAACATGCAGAACGTTATCTCAGCCCACAACAAAGCTATACTCGCGAAACAGCCCCAGACCAACATCACCGATGCAAGCAAAGAATGCAATTGCCGCCAGAAAGTTTCGTGCCCACTCTCTGGTAAATGCCTGACAGAGAGTGTAGTTTATCAAGCGACGGTGACGAGAGAAGATACCGCAGAAGAGAAGACCTATGTCGGACATACGGGGGGCCAATTCAAAACGCGCTTTAATAACCATACTAATTCTTTTAGAAACGTTAAACATAAGCATTCTACCGCACTCAGCAAATACGTTTGGCTTTTAAAGGAATCAGACGTACAATATTCAATGAAGTGGAAAATCATCAAAAAATGCAAGAGTTATTCGAACAAAACTAAGCGATGCAACCTATGCCTACATGAAAAGTTTATAATTATTTATTATCCGCAACTCAGCTCCTTGAACTCTAGAAACGAACTATTGTCAGCCTGCAGACACAGGAAAAACTTCCTGCTTTGCAACCAATAGCTAACCTATGTAATATAATACTATTTCTATGACGCCAAACATGTATATATAACATCTCAAGTTTCCTAAGTATAACATCAAACGCGATTTCACCTGATGAGTGTGGTAAGCTTTGCTTGCCATACGAAACAAGTTTGTAGTGAATAAATGTTTAAATGAAGTGACTCAAGTTTGTCTTCTTTGTTATATATATATATATATATATATATATATATATATATATATATATATATATATATATATATATAGTTCAATCTACAGACACGGTGTTTCGCTGTACTACAGCTCATCAGTGTAGCTTGGAACAATCTGAATGTATTTCATCAATTACTTATACACATGCGATCGTCGGTGACAACCGCATGTGGGACAGCATCGGTGAAGTACATATATATAATATACTGTATAATATATATATATATATATATATATATATATATATATATATATATATATATATATATATACTATAAGTGGGCTTTCCTCATCGGTGAAGTACATATATATATATATATAATATACTGTATAATATATATATATATAATATATATACTGTAAGTGGGCTTACCTCAAATGTCAGGAAGATCGCGTGAAACTGACAGTAGCGACCATCAACATTTGAGGTAAGCCCACTTATAGTATATTCGCTCTATCTTTACGGTATTGAGCACTTTTCGACATTTCGCGAACAACACTTTGTTTGTTTGAACATAATATATATATATATATATATATATATATATATATATATATATATATATATATATATATATATGTATATAAAGGACCTCGTTAAATACAACGACATCCATGTACTGAAATCTCTGAAACATTAGCCTGCGTAGCTGGCGGTATTAGGGAGTTCGGGCGCGGGCGGTAGGCGGGCAACGCGAAATACCGCCTGCTCGAAAGCCATGTTTTTTAATTCCGCCCACCGAATATGTTTGTTTAAGAGAACCAATTAGAACGTGAGCTACTAATAGTGATGTCAATTTTTGAAAACTTTCGAAATGTGATTTATGATGGCAAAAGATGTCGATTTCATATTTTCATTGTGTTTTCTCTGTCATGGCGAGCAAAAATACTCCAACGAAACCCGTGAAGCGTGTAAGAATAGGGAACGACGCGGAAGACCCAAACAACTTCTGCAGATTATGTGCATTGCTCGTTTAAAGTTAGATTTGGGAACAACGAAAAATGTATCGATATGGCCACGGATAATCTTTTTAAACCTTCGAAAAAGAAAGAATTCATCGGCAAAGAGACATTGGCAGAAACGTGTTATACGATGGGAATCCAGTTGGTTATGTCGCAGCAATTATCTACGCGCGTATGTAGACCGTGTGGCCGTAAAATAGGAACTGCCAACGAACACATCACCTTCATTCGTTCACGAGTTCGAAACGAATCATCGACGTCGAAGTATTCTTCAACATCGAGTGCTGTTCGATTTAAAAGGCTTTTGCCAACAACGGTGTCAACACCCGAATGGAGCCCTCTCCCACCCAAGAGAACATCTTCTATATCAGCTGGTATCAAAAAGTCTTTGAACTTCGACGCTGCAAATGAGCCAAGTACCAGTATAAGACATGAGTCGCACGAATATGCAATGTCTGCACTAAATATCGAGGAGCTTGTAGAAAAGAGTACTACTCAAGTTAAAACGATCCTTGTTTTTCCCAGTGGTAAAGTGGAAACTCGGAGCACATTTGATGAAGGAATAAAAGACATTATCGTCAACCTTTCCCGCGGAAACCTGAAAGCAGTTGCAAATATGGTTTTCAAAGTTCAAAACCTCCGAGAGCATTTACTCGAATCGTTGAGGAGAACAATAGGAAGTTAATTTAAAACCAAAAAAAATAAATTGCCAAGATCGGTCCGAATCAATTTTAAAGGGGAATACTCCGCTTGAAATTGCTAGTTTTTCAAATAAGATCCTTGTCCACGAAGCTCAATTATTATGTCCCTTTTGGATGAGCTGTTTACATGGAGCATGTAATTCTTCACGCCCGGGAAAAAAAGTGAAAGAAAAAGTAATCAATGCAATGGCTTTAAATACGGCTATTGCTGCGAAATGTCACAACCAAAAAATGTCAGCTGTGGCCTATCGTATTTCTACGATTCTCCTGCATAGTGGAGTTAAGTTCGAAGATCTCAAGCGACTACATAAACTTGGGATTTGCATGACAGATGATATCATTGTTTGCATGCAGAAAAAAATGGGCGAGAATTGCGAAACTAAAGTAAAATTTTGGAAAAAGCAAATCGAGGAAAATAAGGTGTCTGTGCTGTTACTTAATGAGACCAAGGAAAAGCAGGTAGGATTTCCACAATCTTTTTTGTACATGTAATGACTTGGATTTCAAGCTTTCATTCAACGTTGAAGGCTGTATTCTGATAACCAAAAGTTTTTGATATAGTGTATTCAACATTATTAACTAGATCTTTAATCTTTTCGATAAAATAGGTTGGCATTCAGAAAGATGATGATATGGATCTCGAAGTTTTTGTGGATTTTGCTAAGCCTACCATTGAGACATACAATTCCTACTCTGAAAAAACCTATTCTTATTGCAATGATCTATTGGAAAAGATCAGTGGTAGTTCCAGGCTAAGCAATGATCATCTAGAAGAAGCAGTGGCAACTCTTTCAAACACTAAACTTCCCCATTATAAGTACATTGTTTGAGCTAATAATAAAATAGCATTACGGCATTAACGGTGTACCAAAATGAACAAAAAACCTTTTGGTTTAACTGTAAAGAGATAACACCAATACACCATTTACTGTGGAGGAGAGCTAGCCCGGGTATCCGGGCTAGCCCGCTTTGCCGAGATAGATCGTGCTTGTGCTATTATTTCTTGTTAATTTTCCGTCCTGGGCTAGCTGGCATTAAAAGCTTCGTATACGCGGCAAAATTTGTTTTTATCAACTATTTTCGGCATAATAAGTGTCATCTTCGTTCCTACAGACACGTAGCTTATATTTTGTAAATATAGAGCGGTTGAGCTTCATACTTTAATCGAATTGTGTAATTAGCCTTTTGGGGCTTTTCGCAAATATATCCGATCCTGATTTAGCCTGCCACATGAATAATCTTATTTACTTAACTGAATCTTATTTATCCTTATTTTTATTGTAACAATATTGTATGACATCTTTCTGAGAGTTGGGAATGGTATGTCATTATTTGTATTTAGCGAAGCGTCTACTATATTTTTTACTCTTGTTGTAAATTTATTATTACTGTTGTTGTATAAAATTTAGTATTTCCATTAGAAAAGTTGGAGGAGGTGCATGGAGAAGTCTTGTTGAAAAATGTTTTGAAAAATGTTTGAAAAATTTGCTACGGTATTTAATGTAGGAGCTGGGCTACCCCATCCCAATACAATTCCACCAGCTAGTGTATTGAAAAAATTATTAAGAAATACACAATCACAATTAAGATATAGCATAAATACAAATAACAAATATTTTGGCTTTGTAGACTGGTTGGTGATAACATTGATTTTGAAATACATGCAAGGATACAAAGTGAATCCAATCGTAATAGATCAATTCACTGGACCCAACAATATGCCATCCGAAACAAGATTTCAGAATGTCTTCCCACAGTTACTCCACAGCGAAGTTTGAAAGATTTCTCTCTGGGCAGTCTTTTGCCAGGTCCAGATGTTCAAGAAAACCTCACTCAAAGATGGGCAGTTTTAGTCAGCAGAGTCATTTGCAAGTACTTACCTAAATTTCAGCATCTGCAAAAAGCTGTTGTATTTCACATTCCACATAAATACTTAAGTGAGATGAATCAAAAATCAGATGTCGTACGTATTGATTTTTTTTTCAATATTGATTACCTGTTAGTATGCATGTGATTATATGATTGAGTGCATGCAACCAATGATTAACCCACCGTGTACCTGACACATGCATGCAGAGATGACCATCTTTATTATTCTATTCTGTAACACTAAAATAATTAGTTTACTCATCAAAGGGAGACCAGTCAGTTGTTAGTATAGGTAATCATATGATAGCGAGTACTAGAATTAAGGATTTACACTACAATCGAGTGATATTTGAAAATTGTGCCAAAATTGTATGAGCTGTTAGGTGAGTGCAATTTATGGCAAAATAAATTATTCAAATATCACGAGTAGTGTAAATCCTTAATTGTAAGAGCAATGGATCATTTTCACTCATGTGATCGGTGGCCCCATTTGGGGTGGTAAAACAATACGAAATGTTTGAATAATAGAGTTAAATTCCCATAGGATAAAGGTTGCGAAACAATATGGCCACCATTTCATTATAATTGTTTCTGTGCACCAATATGGCCGCTGTGACATCAGATGAAAACCAAGAAAACCAATATCATGATTATTTGTTTATTATATGCATGACAAAATTAAATCATTAATTGTACTGCAGCACAATTAATAAAATAATTGTACTCCTCTTAACCAATCAGAACGCAGTAATTTTGTCATGCATATAATAAATAGGTTATTAATTTATTAGTTTACTCTAGCCGTCAGGTATAATTTTACTTAGAGTTAAATTCCACTTATTTTCAGATAATACAAGAAAACATTAATTGGCATGCCCAGGGCTTCTTTATATTTTAATATAAATATTACCCTTGCCTTGTCATAATTATACTGAGCTGATTTCTTGTTGATTTAGTGCTCTGTTGGCATTGAATTTTATAATTCCAATGTTGCTGCAGAAGTTGCCCAGCTTTTAATTTCAAATCACAAGAAGTACATTCCTACCACACCCGAAGGCAAAGTGATTCTTGATAATATAGCATTACATGGTGATCAACTATTTGAGGAAAGGTGCAGAAACACGCAATGGACATATCAGAATGGGGATTGTCCTTATGACAGATTGGAGGGGATCCAGACTGAATTTGCAGACTGGCATGCCAAACTGAATTTGTACATGGTATGAGTTAAATTTAGATAATTAACATATATTGAAAACATAATATGTAAAACAACTTTTAAATTATAATAGGTGTTTAATTAATTTGCATTTTTTTAAGGTTGAATATGATACTTTTGTGGACAATTCATCCGCTGGTGAAATTGGTACCTCATGCGCAAGTATAAACCGCACTGGGAAAACAAATGCATCCAAAGGTGTTAAGTCCCATTACAATGAGTATAAGGAGTTTCATGAGTGTGAAGTTGAAGGTCATATACTATCAGCATTCATGGAGTCGTTGGGAATGTCTAAACTTGAAGGTACAGCCAATTGCATGTTTGCAGTATATCTTTAACAGCTAGTTTATTAATGTCGATCCATTGCACGTTATATGATTTATTGTGGGCAGTGGTGTATGAAGACGGCCATCATGTGTGTGGGTGTACCCACTGATGGGGGTGCATGCACCTCTGTAGCCTCAATCCTCACTTTACCAACCAGCTGAATTTTATCCACCAATTACTTTACCCTAAAATTTGCAGACAAGTCAATTTTTTCCTACAAAATCTCCATTTTACCTAAACGTTTTCACTAAAGTAGGGGTGCACCCCTGCTTGTAGGTTGCAGAGGTGTTGGACAACTGATACGAAAGGATAATTCCATGTAATATTAAGAGATAATTATGATTAAATAGGATACGGCAAATAATCCCATGAAAGCATTATAGGGACTGTGCCATTATAAATATTTGGCCAGGTCAAAATCCTTTTGGTTTCCATATTTCCTCTATTAAGTGCCATGATCATTATTTTAAAACATTAAAGTAACAAACAAATAAGTTCCCACAATTAAAAACATTTATGTACTATTTATAAACCGCGCAGGAGGGCTTTATCGGATATAAAACACGAGGCGATAGCCGAGTGTTTTAGAGCCGATAAAGCCCGTACTGCAAGGTTTTTAAATGACTTCTAAAAAGAATCACTTCATACGTTCATTGGCGTAGTAATTTTGAAAATTAAGCTTATCTCAGCCATTAAAAACCAGCGAGAAACTTAGAGTGTTGGAAATTATGTCATAGGAATGAACAGTAGATTGCGTGACCGGAAATAAGCCTGCTCACCAAACGCGCGCGGTAGCCAATGGGAAGAGAGCAGGGTGATTGACATGTTACGCATGCGTTCATTGTTGTTAGCGATCGAGACAGGGCGATTTAGCGAGACGAGACATCCAGTGATAGCGAGTTGAGAATGTGATTTAATAAAGTATCGTTTATTTTGTGTTTTAAATCAGTGACTTTCGTAGATACATACTCCAGGAGGCGAGTAATTTGCGAAACGTGGCACCTCCGACGGGATCAGGTTATTTCTAAATTGTCCTGAATTAATACGAATCCGTGGCTTGAAAATGACGGACGACAACGTGAAAGCAAACGCTGTTTTGGAGACGAAATTGAAACAGCTACTTATTACTTGTGGAAGAACCAACGCCGTGTTGGATTCAAACAAGGATATCGCTATACAACGGCAAATGGAAGCGCTGAAAGCATTATCGACAGAGGTGGAACATTCGCGAAGAGCTGTGGAGACATTTAAGATTATAAACGACGAGGAAGAAGATGTAATCGACAACTGGAACGCGCAGATAGAAAGTAAATTAAACAAGGCAGACGACGAAGTTAAACGCTTAGAGAGATGGCAGGACGACTGCAGACAAGAGAAGGAGAGAATTGGCCGTGAGCAACAGAGGAAATTTGAGCTTGAACTTCACGAGACGAAAATAAAACTCCAGACGGAATACGAAGCGAAAGTGAAACTAACCGAGAAACAGACGTCAGAATCGGGGAAAGAAGTTCGAGCTAAACTACCGAAGCTAACGATTTCAAAATTTAATGGTTCTTACATGGACTGGACACGGTTCTGGGGACAATTCGAAGAGTCCGTGGAGAAATCAAGTTCAGCAAGTGTCGCGAAATTCTCCTACCTTAAAGAGTTCCTTGACAACAAAGTAAGACGAGAAGTTGAAGCACTTCCGTTTACGCCAGAAGGATATAACCGAGCGAAGGCTATATTAACTGAGAAATACGGAAAAGAATCGGAGATAGTGAAAGCGTATGGAAAGGAAATCCTCGACCTACCGCACATCTCATCAGCAAACCCAAAGAAGATAAGAGAGTTCAGCGAGAAACTGACATATTGCGTTCAATCGCTTCAGACACTCAAGAAATTAGGCGAAGTGAAAGGTCTTACTGCGATGACTCTGGACAAGTTGCCAGCGATACGTGGTGATCTAGTGAGATCAGATAACGACTGGGAGAAATGGGATTTGTCGCAACTTGCAGAAGCACTACACCTTTGGATACGAAGAAATCCAGTTGAAGCATTTAGTTCGCGATCAGATCGTGAAAATGAACAGCGCCGAGAACGCCAGTCGAAAGTGTACCACACTCGCCGGGGGACACTCGCCGGGAGGATAAAAAAAACCGTGGGTGCGTTTACTGTGACAGTGTCGACCATAAAGCTATAGAGTGTACCGAAGTTACCGCTGTATCCGACCGCAGGGAAATCTTGTCGAAGAAGAGATTATGTTTTAATTGCGCTATTGGAAGTCATCGTGCAGCCCAGTGCCAAAGCAAAACCTCATGCCAGCTTTGTGAGAGAAGGCACCACACGTCGATATGCGACAAACCACCTGATGGACAAGATCGGACAGTAAAAATGACAAACTGTGGAGAAGGAGTTTTTCCTGTAGTACTATTGAAAGTCGATGGCATAACCACACGAGCACTTATCGATACAGGTGCTGGCAGTTCATATGTCTCAGCAAAAGTTGCCGGTATGTTACACAAGAAACCATGCGAGGTCGCTACCAAGAGGGTGGAGATGCTGATGGGGTCCTATGTTACTAAGTCGGAGACCTATGACACCATGGTAGAATCGACTGATGGCACATTTCAGATGAACATGAAATTGACCAAGGTGAATAAAAGCGAACTCCTGTCCATTGAAAATCCTTGTTATGAAGAGATGAAAGCAAAATATCCTCATCTGGAACAAGCCAACGTGGCTGACAAGGACACCAAAGCACAACTTCCAATTCATGTGATCCTCAGTGTGGGGGACTACACCAAGATCAAGACTGACAAGAAGCCATTAATCGGGAAAGTTGGTGAACCCATTGCTGAATATACAAGAATGGGATGGTTCATTATGTCGCCTGGCAAAGAGTTTGATAGGAACACTATGCTGTTGACTCAGACAACTCAAGCGAATTATGAGGAACTTTGTCGCCTTGATGTCCTTGGCCTCGAAGATTCATCCGAACACGATCAACAGATAGTACACGCGGAATTCAAAGAGCAATTACAACGTTCGCAGGAAGGATGGTACGAGACAGGACTGCCCTGGCGAAGCAATCATCCACATCTTCCTTCAAATGAAACCGGAAGTTTGCGCCGCCTGAGTGGGTTAACGAGAAAACTACAGCGAGATGGGTACTCAGAAGAGTATGACGCCGTGATCCGCAATCAAATCCAAGAGGGAATTGTAGAGAAAGCACCAGCAGTATCAACAGACAAAGAGTTCTACCTTCCGCATAAGGCTGTGATTAAAGAGTCGTCAGAGTCCACAAAGTTAAGAGTTGTTTACGATGCCTCAGCAAGGGCAAACCCTAATGCCCCGTCCTTGAACGAATGTCTCTACGCTGGGCCTGCATTGCAAAATAAACTTTGGGACGTGTTGATACAGCAGAGAGCTTATCCCGTGATGGTTTCAGGTGACATACGACAAGCATTTCTTCAAGTCCGCATACGAGAAAGTGAAAGAGATGCCTTACGGTTTCATTGGCGCAAGAGCGAACAATCACCTGTAGAAATTCTGCGTTTCACAAGAGCATTGTTCGGTCTGACTTCATCACCGTACCTCCTCCAAGGAGTCATCGAGAGCCATTTAGACACATGGTCGGAAAGGTGTCCCGAAGAAGTCGAGAAACTGCGTCGAAGTATGTATGTTGACGATTTACTTTCTGGTGGTTATACTGTGCAGCAGGGACAGATGTGCAAGGCAGCAGTTCAAGAGATATTGGGAGACGCAACATTCGAACTGCATAAGTGGAATTCGAACATTCCACAGTTGGAAGCTGAAGAATTACCAGAAGTTCAAGAGGATCAGTCCTATGCCAAGCAACAACTCATGGTAAAACCGAAAGAATCGAAGTTACTTGGTCTCAAGTGGAACAAACACAGAGATACATTGGCAATGACTTTTCCTGCAGTCAGCACACCAACGACAAAGCGCGGCATACTGAGTACACTGTCGAAAATCTACGATCCTCTTGGGTTAGTATCACCATTGGCCTTGGAAGGCAAGCTCATATTTCGAGACGTCTGTGACGCAAAGACGCCATGGGATGCCAACCTTGATGAGAAACACTTGCAACGGTGGAAAAAGTGGGAGCGTTCTTTGCCATCTGAAGAACAAGTACCAAGATCTATTGTTGCATACCAAGAAGAAGTAGAAGAGATTGAACTGCATGCATTCGGGGATGCATCCACCCAGGGTGTCGGGGCAGCAGTCTACGCTGTCGTCAGGCAACCGTCAGGAACAACCCAGCAGCTGGTGGCAGCCAAGAGCTGATTGGCTAAGCAAAGTTTAACAGTTCCACGGTTAGAATTGGTTTCTGCCCACATGGCCACGAATCTCGTCGTGAACGTGAGTGGTGCTCTTCCGAAGATGCCTAAGCCATCTATTTACGCATGGTTAGACAGCACAGTGGCGCTGCACTGGATTTGTGGAAATGGTGTCTACAAACAATTTGTTGCACACCCAGAAATTCACTGGCGGCATGTACCTACTAAAGATAACCCAACCGACATCGCTAGCAGAGGTGGGTCTGTCACATCTTCAGCACTCTGGTAGTCAGGACCAGAATGGCTTCAGGATTCCTCCAAATGGCCAGATAATCCAGTGACACAGAAAACTCCTGCGGCTGAAGCCGAAGCCAAGTTAATACGTGAAGTGATTTGCGTGGCAAAATCCGACCCAGTTCCAGAAATATTTCAGAATAGAGAAATTGGTAGAGATCCATTCGACGAACTTCTCAAGCGCAACGACCTTCGACGCACACTTCGAACATGTGCATGGATAAACCGGTTCATCTACAACAGCAGACGGGAAGAGAGGAAACATGGGCCCTTATCTACCGAAGAAGTTGAAGCAGCGAGGGAATGGTGGATTAAACGTGTCCAACTTCGGGATAGCTCAGAACCCCACTATCAACAAACCAGCGCAAGTCTCGGTCTCCAACCAAACGAACGAGGAATAGCAGTATGCAGAGGGAGAATACAGGGGAGTCACCCTATCTACCTGCCAGACAAAGATGAATTCACGAAGAAGCTAGTTCAACGCCTGCACTGCGATACACTCCATGGGGGAGTTGGCCTCACCATGGCGGCAATACGAGAACGGTATTGGATTCCACGACTTCGAAGTCTGGCGAAGGCGATACGTAGTGAATGCAAAGGATGCAAAAGATTCATCATCAAAGCAGTGACACCACCAATTCCAGGATTTCTACCAGAAGACAGAACCAAACCAGGAACTGCCTTTGAAGTGATAGGTATCGATTTCGCTGGGCCGATCAGATATAAAAGGTCATCCAAGGCACAAGGAAAAGTTTACTTGGCGATTTTCGCTTGTAGTTTGTGCAGGGCTGTTCATCTAGAGTTATTGCGTAACCTCGAGACAACGACCTTCATCGTGTGTCTGAAGAAATTCATTGCCCGTCGTGGTCGACCGCGAGTTATTTATTCCGACAATGGGGGGACCTTTGTGAAAGCAAGCAAGTGGTTAGAGAATCTGCGCAAAGACGAACGGCTCCGTGGTCTTGTGGAAAAACATGAAATAACGTGCAAATTCAATCTGAGCCGCGCCCCCTTGGTGGGGCGGTCAGTTTGAACGGTTGATAGCTGTGGTAAAGTCAGCAATGTTCAAGGTGATTGGGGGAGGATCTCTAACGTGGGACGAACTCAGCGAAGTATTGCTTGATGTTGAAATCCAGATAAACCGTCGACCGTTGAGCTACTTAGAAAATGACGTGGAGCTGTCAACTCTCACCCCAGCGACGTTCCTGTATCAGCGATCAAACCACCTGCCAGAGAATGAAGCTTGGAGAATTGAAGAAAGGGACCTACGTAAACGGGCCAAGTACCTAAAGGCGTGTAAGGACAGTCTCTGGCGTCGTTGGAAAAGAGAATATCTTGTTGCCCTACGGGAACGACACAATTTGGTCCACAAAGAAAGCAAGTATAAGCCTAAGCAAGGGGATGTTGTGATCGTACAGTCCGATAACAAGAACCGGGGGAAATGGCCTTTAGCTATTGTCGAACAAACCTATCCTGGCAAAGATGGCATCATATGAGCAGTGCGTCTGAAGACTGCTAATGGAACACTCGAAAGGCCAGTGCAGCATTTGTTTCCCATGGAGCTGAACTGCGATGCCATTCCCGAGGAAACACAGCAGCTGAACCCAGAAGCTCCAGTTTTTACGCCGCGACCAAGAAGAGATGCAGCCGCTGCAGCACGATTGCGCATAGAAGAAATCGCGGACAAGGATGATGAATGACTGAATAGTTGAACATCCTGAGCTAGACAAACAGTTACATTTAACTTATAACTTTACGTTGACGTGTAATAATTTTTAGTTTTTAGCAAAAATAGCGTTTAAACCAGTCAGATTATATACATCCCTTTGGGAGTGTATATGGGGGAGAGTGTTGGAAATTATGTCATAGGAATGAACAGTAGATTGCGTGACCGGAAATAAGCCTGCTCACCAAACGCGCGCGGTAGCCAATGGGAAGAGAGCAGGGTGATTGACATGTTATGCATGCGTTCATTGTTGTTAGCGATCGAGACAGGGCGATTTAGCGAGACGAGACATCCAGTGATAGCGAGTTGAGAATGTGATTTAATAAAGTATCGTTTATTTTGTGTTTTAAATCAGTGACTTTCGTAGATACATACTCCAGGAGGCGAGTAATTTGCGAAAAGAGCGAGTCTATATCACATATATAGATCCGATACGCTCATGATTTTTCTTTGTGTTTTCCTCATGAATTATTAATGAATTTTAGAAGTTCTGTTGAGTATTTCATATAAAATCAGTTACAGTTATGCATCTTACTCGTGCAGATCTGGAAAATTAAATAAGCCCCATCTTGATAACCTAAAATTTAGAAGCCCCCCCCCCTTGTGGTTAATACAAAAATACAATATGATCCTTTATTTATGTGTTCAACACATAGTATGCAACAACAGGAGAAATTGTGGAATATAATACACTGTGCTGGTGTTTATTTACATCAATGTATTATTTTTTGCAGATAATCCAAGTTACACTGTTCCAGGTGAAAATGAACCGAAAGAAGATTCTAGAAGATGGTTATTGAAGTTATGCACTAAGTTTGTACATATCATCATCATAATCTTTATTTAATAAACACGGTATCGCTTCATTTTACATAAATGGTCTTCCAGAGAGCCGTGTTACAAAATTAAAATAAAATATATATATATAAATATATATATAAAGTATATAAAAACTTAACTAAACTATTATTAACTAACAATAAATTTAAAGTGAAGTATATTTTACAGATTATTTTCAATTTTTGTCAAACCCAGTTTAAATGAGCGTAGGTTAGTTTGATCTCTAACCTCAACAGGGATTTTATTCCAAAGGACAGAGCCCCTATATTGAAGGCTACATTTTCCTTTTTCAGATTTATATCTAGGAATGTGTAGATTTTTTTCAGAATTTCTCACATTGTAAGAATGTACATTTGACGTTTTTGCAAAAATCTTCCTAAGTACAATGGAGAAAGGTTGTTGTAGATTTTGTACATTAGCACAGCAAGTTGCATACTTCTTCTGTGTTCTAGTTTTTCCCAACCCAGATCATCCAGTATTTCATTAGAGTGACTATTTATCTCATAACTTGAGAGTGTCACTATCCTTGCAGCCCTATTTTGCAATTTTTGGAGTCTTTCAGATAGACCTTTCCCGATGTTGCCCCATACAGGGCTGCAATAATCAAAATATGGCAAGATCAGTGCCTTGTACATATTTAATCTTGTCTCAAATGGTATCGTTGGGCTTACACGTTTCAAAACTGCAAGACCTGCAGAAATTTTCTTGGAAACTATGTCGATATGTGTTTTCCAAGTTAGACTTTCATCTATATGGATCCCAAGAGATTTATACTTTGTTTCTCTTATAAGGGATACATTGTTAATCTGTATCTTAAAATCTTTTGGTATTTGAGATAGCATAAACTGACTCCCTATTATCATGTACTTTGTTTTCCCAACATTTAAGGTTAATTTGTTTGCTTTTAACCATTCTTGAATCACATTGATATCATGAGTCATTTGAGCATTAAGGATATTTGCATCCGCATTTGCTGAAGTCATGGTGGTATCATCTGCATACATTCTAGTTTTTGAAAACAATTTACATGAAGGGAGATCATTTATATATAGAATAAATAGTAGTGGTCCTAGAATAGACCCTTGTGGTATTCCACAATTTAATGAACAAACATATGTTAGGTAAGATTTAAACCAATCAAGAGATTCAAACCTTACTCCATAAAGTTCTAGCTTTTTTATCATAATTGACTGGTCCATGGTGTCGAAAGATTTTTTTAGATCCAGAAATATCACACCATTTAAAAGGTTGTCATCAATATTATTGTACCATTCATTGGTACTTTCAAGTAATGTTGTTTCAGTGGAAAACATAGGCCTGAAACCTGATTGAGATTCAGTTAAAAGATTATTTTAATTTAAATAAGCATAAAGCTGATTAAGTACAATCCTTTCAATCAGTTTACTTATAATAGGTAGGACAGAGATTGGTCCATAGTTATTGGGATCAGCCCGGTTATCTTCTTTGAAAATTGGCAAGACCTTTGCGAGCTTGTGGGAGGGTGAAACAGTCCTACCAGTTATCAAGAGAATCGAAGAGTTGCACAAAGCAAGAAAGGAAGGGTTTGCTTGTCGTTTTGAAGGATGTGCCTCTGAATATATACTCCACTCTGCCAGAGTAAGGTAATTACAATTTCTTCAAATTTACTTTGTTGTCCCATGAAGTATTTTGGAAAGGAGAAACTTATTTGGAACAGGCTTTCTTATGGGGATGCATGGGCTTACTATTGGAAGGATTTTATATATATATAAATTTAAGGCCTGTTTAAACGGATCCAACATATTGTCCAACATTGTTGGTCAAACAATGTTGGACGATTGTTGAATGCAAATTTTGAACAGAATCAAACTTGATCCAACAAGGTCCAACATTATCCAACATGGTGTTCAAAGGAATCCAACATATGCTGCATCCAACAATGTTAGATGATGTTAGCCCAATGCATGTTGGATCTGTTTAAACAGGCCTTAAGGTGTGAGGGCAATTATGTTCAGGGATGGCTTCTTTTCAGAACTTTACAGCTAGTATATAGACAGGTCTCCTTAAAAAATGTGATGCTAACCTATGGTCTAATTTGACTGATATTTTCAGACATGAAGTCACTAAGCACAGCCTTGTGTTGGAAAGATATGAACCTGGTGAGGATGAGAAAGATTCATTTGGACATTTCTACTGCCAGTTACCATGTGGACTTGTTTTTTCAACAAAATCATCAAGAAAAAGTTAACTGAATATATGAACTTCACTGTCAGTAAATATACTGTATATATGTGAATTACAACATGATGAAGTCAGATGCCAATTATACCATAAACATCCTGAAGGGTAAAATAGGAACTGGGATTTGCACATTTTTAAGTACATGTACGTACTGAGATTTTATGCAGTCAATAATTTCCATAAATGGGATTCAGATTACAATTCCACTTGAAATGGGAAAAATTTGGGTGAAGAGAGCACATGACTAGGATTTTAAAATATTTTGTGGGAATGTGACTTGCTAATTCTGTATCTTAGGTACATTGGGATCTGGATCTGGGCCACCCCCCTCCAGGATCATCCATAACAGTTGTGGAACTTCATCGCTCCGCACACTGGTTACAAATCATTCAACTGTACTTTCATTTTATGCCCAACTACAACAACACACTTCTACTCATTACAGAGTTAGCTTTATACCATCTAACTTAAAAACATATCCAATTACTCTTAACTATACTGTACCATACAATGTTTAGGTGTGCTGTAAGGCTGTATTATGTTACAACCAACACAGCCTACAATGAATGAGTGTGCTGGAAAGCTGTATTACCAACACAGCTTTGCTATTATAACAACATCTACGGTTACAAATAAAATTAATGCAGATAATTTATGCAGTTCATTATCTGGTGTCAGTTCACATATAATTACACAGCTTCTTACACAATAACATTCCAATAGTAAGATATTCAATTTAATTTAACATCCACTTCTGCAGTCGAAAACACGGTGAGTAACCGTTGTGATTGATAGGCAAGGTCAGCGGCGAAGCAGTCAGACTCATAATTCTTATGACTATGCACGGAGATGTAAGAAGGTAAAAACTTGGGGGATTTCAGCTTGAGAACAATATAAACCGGAAGGTGGTCACTGATTGGAGATCCCAAAATTCCACTTTCACGTATGCTGGTTGAAGAAGAAACGAGGATTACGTCAATCAGAGATTCACTCGAGTCAGTAATTCTAGTGGGGGTCTTTATCACCTGCGTAAGGTTTAATTCTGTCGAGAACTCAGATAAGGAATTAGAATCAGGGCCAGATTTAAGCACATTACAATTGAGGTCGCCTAGGATAATGATTGGTTTACCCATGGTAAGAGCATCTATATAATTAGGTTTGAGGAAATCTTCAAAGCAGGGCAGGGGGCATTCTGGTGGACGATAGGAGACACAGACCAAGATGGATTTAGCCTTTTTGTATTGCAAATTGATCCAAAGCTGATGGAAAGCTTGTTGCAGATATTTGGGACAGGTTTATTAAAGTGGTTGATTTCATGTCTTTCCGTATATAGGCACAAACCCCGCCACCTCTTTTATGTAGATGGTCTAGTCTATGTAATTTATAGTTCTCTATGTAGATCTCTTCGTTAGTTACTGTAGTATTTAGCCATGTTTCAGTAGCCTGCGTAGCTGGCGGTATTAGGGAATTCGGGCGCGGGCGGTAGGCGGGCAACGCGAAATACCGCCTGCCCGAAAACCATATGTTTTTGAGTGGTCTCCGTCCGCTGGGTGACGGAGCATTCTGATTGGTCAGAATATAATTAGTGTTGATTTCAGGAGTTATATAATATTACCAGTATTGATAAAGATGGCTTCGAATGTGGCAGACATGAGTGGACAAATAAGCGAATGTATTGAGAAAGTGTTGAATTATTTAAGCGCTATCGGTCGTCACGTCGTTTTGAAGAGTGAACAAATAATTGCAATTGAATATCTATTGCTTGGTAGAGCTGTAATTACAATTTTGCAAACGGGATTTGGCAAAAGTCCGATATTTACCGTGTATGCTTTGGCGAAGCATGAGATGATGAAAATGTCGGGAATTAATGATGGCTGTTCTGTACTCGTGGTCTCGCCCTTGAAGAGTATTATAAATGATCAAATCTCTTCTCTTCAATCGCTTAACTACACAGCAGTTGAACTTTCTGATGAAACATTTGTGGATGTAGTGCGATCACCGCCTCAATGTATTTACTGCACAGCAGAGAAAGCCATTGAAACAAAGTTCTTGGACGAAATGAAACGGACAAACAGCATGCTTCATCGGAGTATCGCTGCAGTTGTCGTGGATGAGTCACATACCGTGGAAACATGGGCTGGAAAAAGGTAAGCTACTAAGCTTCAATATTTATCATTCGCAGTGCCTCAAATCTCACTCTATTTTGACCGCCAACTATCGCCGACCAGACATCAACAATTTAATTAACTTGCGATTATACAAAATGAAATTGTTATTAAATTCTAATGAAATTAATTATTAAAGAGTACTACTGAGCATTTAAAATTATTCTCCCTTTGTTTGACCACGATTTGACCGGGAAAATATTTTGCACCACTCTATATGCGATCAGTAGTGTTGTGAACTACTTAATGATGCAACTGAGCCACAATGCATTTTATCCAACAACATTGTGTGAAAGAAAACATTGCTTGTTGGGAATTTTCCATTCTGGAACACTTCCAAAGTATAAAGAGAAACTTCTATAATGTTTTAAAGAAGCTAATGGGTCAATTAGGGTAACTGTGGCAACAATGGCCCTAAGTATGGGGGTTAATTTTCCAAATATAAGGTATGTGGTTATGTGGGGACCACCAAGAAGCATCTTGGACTTTCACCAAGAAGCTGGGCGAGCAGGTAGGGATAACCATCTAGCTGATGTGGTACTTTATTATTATGGTCAACAAGTTGTGCACTGTGATGATGCCATGCGCAGTTTTTTGAGTTGTGATAGCTGTTATCGTAAAGCAAGCTATGCTTGTTTAGATTCAAACATACTGTCATTGATTCCTGCTCATGACTGTTGTCAATTTTGTGCCAAGTCTTGTGACTGCTGCAATGGTTCTTGTGAACAACCTATTAAGCCATTTCAGAGAGAATGTACTGCTGAAGAAGATGACCATCCGTGCAGAATTGTATCGGAATCTGACAAGCATGAACTACAAAGTGCCTTAGAAGAATTACAAAGCACATTAACCAAAAATCTTCATAAAAGTGCTTTTGGAAGTACATCTTCACAAGGATTTTCTTCAGAACTAATAGCAGATGTTGTTGAAAACTCACATAGGATTTTTTCACTTGAGGATATCTTAACACATACCCCAGTATTTAATTTACATCATGCCATCCAGATCTTCGAAATGTTTGATGATATTGATGAGTCTCATCTCACCAATCCTGTTCATAATTTAGAAAACCTGGAATTAAATTGTATTTGTCTCGACGAACTTTTAAATAGTGAGTATGACAGTTCTAATGTAGTAACATTGACTGAATCAGATTTCTAAAACATATCTAAATAAGTTGTGAGCTGCAGGTTTTGTTTATGTACTGCACTTCTAATTATCGAATTACTTTATATGCACACAACATATCCATATTTCTATATTATTGAATTCACACTGTATACTTTATGTTCCCTATACACCATTACACTTGTCTATTAATTTGCAATGTTTGCTTATGACTGCACACATACAATGATCAACTGGCCCATGTGAAGAGGGTTGGTTAATACATAAAATTTGCATAGGTTTTACCTTTTGTGGGGCCTTGCAAAAATATGCCTTGGACAAATCAAGCATATTACACTGTCATGATAGGGACACTGTTTGAGTACATAATTATACTGTATGTCATATCTATATAAAATATACAGAATAGACATAATAGGATACAATGATCAGCATGCTCTCAAAGAGGAACATATATGGAATGGCTGACCAATGAATTCTATTATATCTACTTAAAACAAGAATACCAGGTCTTTATTAATCCAGACATCCATGAGTGCAAGTCTATGTAATCCAGTTTCTTAAGTAGGTCGGATGGAAATTTAGGAAATGAATTGTGTCCATTTCTGCCAGGTTGGTGTTGGAAAGCCTTTATGTTGAGTAAGTCAGTAGTGATCTGCTTGACTGCAGCTTCTGGTTTGCCTGCTGATCGGTATCCTCCTGATTCATCAATGTCACAATCTCTATCAACTGCATCCAAGATCATTTCCACAGACTCAGTTGTTCTGGCTAGTCTGGCAGGAGATGTTTCATTAATATTGGCACCGTGTCCTCTCCACATTGACTTTACACACTTGTTTAATTGCTCCATTCGTAAATCCAATGGAATGCTTGCTGCCTTTTTCCCATGTTTATTGGAAAACCTATTCCACTTCAAATTGTGAGCATCATTTTCAGACAAAATAGCAGAGATTTTAACCAGGTACAACAAAACAATGTACGAATACTTTGTTTTGCCATTTGCTTTGTACAATAGCAGAGCAAGTTTATATAGTTCATACAGTCTTTGTCCATCCCCTTCCTTGATCGTGTCATTAAATTCAAAGAGCAAGAGACCAAAGGCAAGCTTGCCTCTATGGTAGTTGTAAATAAAGTCTTCTTTTGTTTACTGTCAGGTTGTGGAGCAACTGTTTCACTGGTTGTTTCCTGAACACTTGTGCCGTGTGCAGCTTTTTCATGTCTGGTATAAAATTTAAAAGATTTTTCTTTAACATATTTATCCATTAAATACAATTTATAAATTCTTATAAATATTCTTAACGATGTTTTACAATCTACTCTCGACGTTCACGCCCCAGTTAGAACAGTTAAAGTGCGTAGTAAGCCATGTCCGTACGTGACATATGAAATAAAAGAACAGATGAAGAAAAGGGACCATTTGCATCGTCTCTTTTTGGAAACTCGTAATCAGTTGGATTGGATTAATTATAAGAATACACGTAATTCTGTTAAAACTGTACTCATGAACGTCCAGAAAGAACATTTTCTCAGTGAAGTTAAAAAACACAAAACAAATACTGGATCCTTATGGAAGATAATCAATGCTAACGTTCCGCTCAGGCAAAGGGAAACACAAGTTTACACTAAAGATCTAAACTTGATAGTTGAAGAATTTAATCAATACTTCTCAACCGTTGGCAAGAATACAGCGGAGGAAACATCGAAGCTAATCTCGCATGAAATCATAGCCGTCGTAAGACCTGTTCATACCACATTACCCGCCTCCATCCCAGATGCAACGAAATTGTTCGAATTCTGCCCTGTCACTTGCACGACAGTGAAACGCATAATTTCATCTATGCCCTCAAACAAGGCACCTGGATTGGATAAAGTCAGCTTTCGCCATATTAAGGACTGTCTTCCAGTCATCCTTGGTCCTCTCACAGATATTATTAACTGTTCATTAATGACTGACACTTTCCCTCAAGTATGGAAAGAAGCAGAAATTATCCCCCTCTTAAAAGAAGGGGACCATGAAGTTGCCTCCAACAATCGCCCGCTGTCGCTTCTTATTGTAGCATCAAAGAACTGTGAGGTCGCACTAGAGCAATTTAGTGCTTATTTATCCAGAAATAATCGCTTGACTCCACATCAAAGTGGGAACAGGAAGTATCATTCAACAGAAACCCTGAATATACTCGCGAGTGACACAATTCTGGAAAATATGAATAACAAATCTCTTACAGCGCTCATTCTTTTAGACCTGTCAAAGGCGTTTGATAGCATTAGCCACTCGATTTTGTTCGAAAAATTAGCACATGTCGGTACATCCTCCAGCGCATTAACATGGTTTAAAAGTTACTTGACGGGAAGGTCACAGCGAGTACGTATTGGCGCTACCGTGTCCTCTCCACTTCCTATCACCTACGGAGTTCCTCACGGTGCTATACTATCACCATTACTTTTTTGAATTTATTTGAATGATTTACCATTATCACCACAATCCTGTCAGTTGGAATCATACGTAGATGATTCCAAAGTTTTCCTCCCATTTAAAGTTAAAGATTTTGCTTCGGCTAAGCAGAACCTAGAAGAAGACCTAAACCGCGTTGTTAAATGGTGCTGCCATAACCAGCTGCTGATCAACCCAAAGAAGACTAAGTTTTTACTGATTGGTACACACCAAATGCTTCAAAAAGTTCCTCAGGCCGTTTCATTAAGTTTCTTGGGAGTGTCTTACACCAGTTTTAACTGCGAAGGATTTGGGACTAATTATCGACTCTCATCTAACATATGACAGCCACGTAGCACAGTCTGTTTCCTCTTGCATGGCGAGATTATGCCAGATCAACCGTGTAAAGAATAACTTCGACAAGTCGACACTATCTCTTATAATATCAGCATTAGTAATGAGTAAACTACTCTATTGCTCTGCGGTTTGGTCCAATACTTCTGCAAAGAATGTAAAGAAAATCCAAGCGGTGCAAAATTTTGCCTGTAGAATAATAACACAAACAAGGAAGTTTGACCACATAACTCCAGCACTTTGTGAACTTAATTGGCTACCGATGAAACAGCAATTGTTCATCAGGGATGCAGTTATGATGTTTAAGTGCATCAATAATCTTGCTCCACCATACCTGTGCGACAAGTTTAAGAAACGCTCTGATGTTCACCAACGTAGTACTCGTAAACATAATTCTTTACAAATACCACTTTTTAAAACTTCCTCAGGCCAAAGAACCTTCCATTACAGAGAAGTTAAATTATGGAATAACCTAGACAATGACCTGAAACATGAACTGATAATTACTAGTTTTAAGAATAAGTTGAAGAGTTTCATGCTTGACAATTTTTATAACACTTAGTTCTATAATAACTCATTTTATTTGTAATATAATACTAAGTGAGAAATTTTTTTTTATAATTAGTTGTAGAATCTATCAAATTTTTAACTGTTGTAAATAGTTGTTGAAAAGCCCGGAGGGGAACGACATTAAATTTGTATTGTATTGTGTTGTGTTGCGTTGCGTTGCGTTGTATTGTATATATAATAATAATATAATATAATATAATATATATAATATATATATAATATATATATATAATATATATATAATATATATATAATATATATATAATATATATATAATATATATATAATATATATATATATAATATATATATATATATTTCCACTCGGTGTTTACTCATGAACATTTTCCTCCTCCTTCCATGGGTCAGTCTCCTCCATATCAGCCAATTGCCGACTTACAGATTAGTTCCCAAGGTGTAGCCAAGCTATCTGATCTAAATAAAAAAAAAGCATGCGGACCTGATGAGATCCCAACAAGATTGTTAAAGGAAGTTGCACATTCTGCATCTCAGTGGCTCAGTTTCATCTTCCAGCAATGCTATGATGACAACATAATTCCATCAGAGTGGTCACAAGCTCTTATCACTGCTGTCTTTAAAACAGACAATAAATCCAATCCAGCTAAGTAGCTAACTACCGGCCAATTTCCTTAACCTGCATTTGCTGCAAAGTTATAGAACACATTCTTCTTTGCCATATGGCAAAGCATCTTTCCACAAATAACATCCTAATGGACGAACAACATGGTTTTAGGAAACGATTTAGAAAGCGGCACATATTTGCAACAGAAAACATGCTCAATCTGTTAAGAAAGTGGAAGACCTGGTACGTCGATGGAACATTTAAAGTAGTCAAAGATCCCTTCACGCAGCTACTGTCTATCCATTCATTCTTCCAAAAACGATGTGGAGGGTTGGCATGGGATTCTCAACAGGCATGCAAAACGTGGAAACCTCTCGTTCTATTTGATGGTGCAGCTACTTCATGAGCAGGCCCAACTCGTTGACATGCAAGTCCGCTTAGTCACGGACAAAAAACTTAAACGAAGGCAACGCAAATAGTACCGCCAGGCGCAAGGACAATTATTTACTGCATGGTCTTCGTTCGTACCTACCTACCTACCTACCTACCTACCTACCTGCCTACCTACCTGCCTGCCTACCTGCCTGCCTGCCTGCCTGCCTGCCTGCCTGCCTGCCTGCCTGCCTGCCTACCTACCTACCTACCTACCTACCTACCTACCTACCTACCTACCTACCTACCTACCTACCTACCTACCTACCTACCTACCTACCTACCTACCTACCTACCTACCTACCTACCTACCTACCTACCTACCTACCTACCTACCTACCTACCTACCTACCTACATACCTACCTACCTACCTACCTACCTACCTACCTACCTACCTACCTACCTACCTACCTACCTACCTACCTACCTACCTACCTACCTACCTACCTACCTACCTACCTACCTACCTACCTACCTACCTACCTACCTACCTACCTACCTACCTACCTGGCATTGTGGTGTATTTTGGCAGGCTAAAATGGAGAATTTTAGCCCGCTGATCTGAGCCTATCGGTTTTAACAGAACAAATCACAATTGGTTTGTTGTAAATGTTGCGTTTTTCTGCCAAGTTTACATGTAAGTTTTTATGAGTTATGTATAAAATATTTAAAGCCGTCCTGGACTAGTGTTATGTGTAATTTGTTTAGTCGAAAGCTAATATTTTCAAAAGTATAGCCTAGAACTTCACGAAATTTACTAAGAATATTGTTTTGATTATGTTCTTGCTGCAAACAAATAAGCGCGAAAGTCAATGAAAAGCGTAATAAGAGCGTAATGCATCTCTCATGGGGGGTAACCCCAGGGAATGCAAAAAGACGCAATGAACAATGTTTGAAATTTGCCCAGGGACATAAATGGTTGGTAGAATTACTTCCCCGGGGGTAAGGATACGAGCAGAAGTATTAAGTAGATATTACCATGATATTACAGATGCCAATTTGCTCAGTCACCTTTTATTCTTTCAACAGTACTATTTAGGAATCAATAAACATAATATTTGATACACATAGAACCAAGGAAATGTTCAATAGACCCTTTTATTAAGGACAGACTATAGTACATCATTTTCCAACACCTGATGTCAAACTCGGCTTTTAAAATTATATAAAAAATAGAGGAATGCCTAAAACAACATACGATTCATTGTCAATTAACATATCTGACCAGTAACTAGTCTACCTAAAAAATAACTGTGTGACTTAAGTTTATACAAGCAGACAATATAAATTACAGGACAAACACAAGTCATATATGCTAAATAC
This sequence comes from Paragorgia papillata, assembly GCA_035771165.1. Lineage (NCBI taxonomy): Eukaryota > Metazoa > Cnidaria > Anthozoa > Scleralcyonacea > Coralliidae > Paragorgia > Paragorgia papillata. The sequence goes on along the minus strand of JAWNZC010000105.1, from coordinate 561,045 downwards.
AATATTAGAGCTAGAACTCAAGAAAAACAAAATTGGCAGTAATATTCGGGCAATAGTTCAGCAACTTCTTCTGTAATGTTAACACATTCACCATGGTACCATCTGTCACATCCATCGCAACAAACCATAAACCTGAAAAAATATAGGAATCAATTAGCATAAGCAAGCTTGCATTGTGTAGCGTTTATATATGGACTGGAAGCTTAAGAGATAACTTGTACTGTATGCTATACCTCTCATCTTCAGGTGCTTGACAAATGCAGTGTAGTTCCTGATAGTCCTTCGTCACGTTTTCACTTCGTTCATCCATAGATATAATTGATAAATACATTCTGTGAGAGAACAATTTTCAATTACGCACTTCAATTATTAAGGTATAATATTTTAAAATATGATTCTAGAAAATTCCATGTTTTTTAATTTAATTGATGCTATTTGAATTGGTGTGTGTGTGGTTACCTTCTTTTGCTTGTAACGTTTTAGCTTTTCTCTTATCAGCTGCTTTTGAATCTCCATGTTTTCTTCTCTTTCTAATACAAAGTAAATGGTCAATCCACATTTTAACCTCTGTTGTTTTGAGCAAGGTGTTTTTAGCCAAGTTCTTTATTTTGTCGTCTGCCACCTCTTTCTTTCCCAGGAATTCTCTAATAGTTACAGATGGGGGTTGTATGCAGCTATTAACTTGTATCCACTTTATGTTGTTTTCAGGACTTAAATAATGCCCAGTGCATGCTCCAGGACACTGATCGCAATCTGCCAGGATCTGGGATGGGTATAGGAAGATACGATAGCGGATGGCCACCGTCAAACCACTGGTTTACCTTTCGTACACGCTGGATGTGAGCAATCAGTTTTGTAACCCGGCAATAACATAAAAATGTAGTTTCCAGGAAGACTTTTTACCATGTGATTATTTCTGACTGTCCAGACTTTAGTGAAGTAATTAAATTCTTCAGGATACTGGTTTTGTAACAGCAACTTTTTCTTTTATGAACCTTGAAAAAATGTAGTGAGCTGCTCTTTTCTAGCAGAATAATTTCTAGACAGCACACTGCAGGCACCTTTCACAAGCTTTATGGGCTTACCCACACATTTGCTACCAGAAACAGAGTTAATGTATACATCTGTGGCTGCATCAAGATTTGTTTTCAATTTTTCCTCGTCAATCCCACCATCATTATGATTTGATCCGTGTATAGTTGAAGGTATAAAAAGGTTGGAATGACCTTGTACAAGGCAACCATTTTGTAGCTCAACCCGATTTAAATAACCGCCCCCGCTAAACCTTGATGTTACAACAGTGCACAATTTCCCGTTGTTCAAATGTTGTTCAGTCCAAACAAACTGAACTTCGTTATGCGATGGCCCCTCATCTGTTGCACCATCAACACGAATGCAGTCAATGGGTTTGTCCTTCAATACTGGCTGTAGCTCTGGTAGACCATGTAACATTACAAAGTCAGCTGCATGTTGACCAGGGTTCTTCTCAAATATTTTCTGTGGCTTAACCACACCAACACAAAGCTCTTCAGTTGTAACTGTACCCATAAACATAAACATATACGACGTTGTCTGAAGTACCGAAGAATACTTGTTGACAAAATCAGTTCCTGTGGTCAATTCAGGTTTCTCGGCTTCAGCGAGTACTTTATGTTGTTTATGCGTGTATGTAGTGTCCAGACGAAAACCAGCTGCATCATCTCTGTTTAATATGACTTTGTCTCGTCCATCCTTCAATTGAATAAAATCAAGTCCTTTGTATAATGCGCAACTCCAGTGAGCATCTACGTTTAAACGTACATTAAAACCCTTTCTAGTATCTTTGAGATGAGAGTTTGCACTTGTTACGAACCATACATAATTGCATAATTGTGTCGTACCCAAACTTGTGTATTTCTTCCCAAGATGTTCTTTAATACGATTAAATGTTAGCTTTGGACCTTTCTTTGTATTACCATTAAACGTGAGTACACCAGTTCTTCACCACGAGTCAGCTCCTATTCTGCAATCCTTTGCAAATTCTTCAATATCTTTACCTATGTTAGGAAATTTCTGAAGGGTTTTGCTGACGGACTTTGGTACTGTACGTTTCAGGAGGGATATTTTTGTCACTTCTTTTGCAAGAAGCCGTTTCTTGCATTTCTTGAGAGCTTCTGATTGTTGCTTTATTTTTTTCTGAAGGATTTCATTTTCTTCATCGCATATCTTGGTAATTTTAACCCAATCTTCGGGATCATCACTCTCTGAGTCTGTTTGAATAATTCCAGGCACTGGTATTTCATCTCCGTCTTCCCTTTAAGCTACACTGACTAAATATGCTTGCCTTGACTCCTCGACAAGTTTCAACTGATCAGGTTGAAGGTGGCATGAGCGTAAATAGGTAAAAAAATCAGTCATCAAATGGTTTAATTTTTCCTCACCAAAATCATCAAAATAAATTGCCACCTCAGCTATAAAAGATACACAGTTAAATTTATTTTCGCAAATAATTTGCAATAAATACTGAACTGATGGTGGGTTGAGATTTTCAGTTGCAGCGTCATTGTCTCTTTGATCACCATCCGCATCATCGTCAGTGCTACTTGTCCCTTCATACAATATACTTTTACAGCACAATATTAGAATCAGAATCGGAGCACGCATCAGCATCAGCAAGAACAATAATGCCGCAGTCATCTTGGCATTAACAATGTAATTCACTTTCTTTCTTAAAGAAGCATACTCTTGAACAGCTTCTGCCACTTCTTTCTTCTCTTTGTGCAAGTTACTTATGCCAAACACAGACTTTGCCTGGATACCAGACAATTCTGCAGTTGCTGCGACCCTAACCAAATTTGTGGCTGTTTCACTGCTAGCCATGTCACACAAAGCTTTCAAACTTTCTTTATCTAACCCTGAACGCAATTTCAGATCTGGAATAAGCTTTTCGATAACGCCTGCTAGCTTTTCATAGTTTGTTCCATTTGTATATTCCACAACATACAAAGTTCCCTTTATTTTAAAAACTACAACTGGAAGCTTCATAAGGTGTCGGATTGCTTTATCTGTTCGGTATGACGAACACTTGAAATGACTACAAAACAATATCCTTAAACGCACTACTCCTTGACAATCAACTTGTTTGGCAGCATTAATTAAGGGTAGGCAAGTTTCACACTCGGACGGCGAGGAATATAAATGCTTATGTTGACAGTAAGGATTGCAACTTGAAAATCTCACAAAGACATGTCTTTAATATGACAGATATAACTTCCACCAATACTAACATCATGTGTTAAATTCTTTCCAACATATTTTTGGTATTTTTCAAAAATCTTTGTGCAATGTAATTCATCCATTGCAGAACAGGAACAAGAACAAGAACTTAAACAAGAACAGTTAACTGTCATAAAAAATTTGAGCTTTGAAAACATTCATCTTCTTTATGTGCATCTCCAGGCTCAGTGGAGCACGTTGTATTATGTGTGTCTTGGACTACTTCACCAGGGGCGGATCCAGGATTTTTCGTACGTTAGTCAAAATTTTCGTTTGTGAACATTCGGGGGGTACGGAAATTTTTCCGGGGGGGTATGATTAGTTATTAATACCCACACTAGATCTTTTTCGGGATTTTCGGTAAATAAAACGTGAGGTGCAAAAATGACTGTTTCGCCCAATATCAGGGCTCATCAGCATGCCTGTGATTCCGACATGGACAGCCTTTGGAAGGCCGAAAAAGAGCAAACTGGTTTAAGGCGCCAGACACCTGCCTTTCACACCTTTGCCACAAAGTAAAAGGAGTTTGGTTAGAAATGGGTGACTATATGGGACATTTCGTGGATGTGAAATTGCTCAATTTTTAACACCATCCAAGTCTATTCCAACCCTTTTAATACCCCCACCATAATACCTCCACCTAACCTAAGTCCTAACCTAAAACCTATTCCAACCTAAAAGGCTAAAACCTATTCCAACCTAACTTAATCCTATTCAGATTAAATTGATAAACTCAACTGAACATCTGATTCTTTGCAAGGAAAGATAAAAACGTACCAAAAACTTGTAATGCAACGAGATTATATTATTTTCATAGATAAAAAGATCGTATTACACCAAGCCATGTGGTCTAACAGTCCCTATACATTATATGGATAATAGATATCCAAATCAAAATCTTAAACTAATATCAGGTGACAAAAAGCATAAACAAAATGCCTACACTACAGTATATATTGGTTCGACTGGCCGGGCTGGGTTCGCGGTATATAAGTGAAATATTTAATATTAATAAACTTATTATTAATTAGCAGTAATATGCTAATTTCATAAACGATCATGCCAGCCGCGGTCATGGCGCACAGATTGTTCGGTTAATACAAGTCCAAAACTATTATAATAAGAGTCGAATTTAGTTAAAATAGAATATATTTACTTTATGGCTGTACAAGACTTGTTTTTCCTTTCTCAAACATACTTCGGGATGAAAGATTCGGCACCAAAATTTCTACTGAGGCAGAAGCTCGTGTTGTTGTTGATAGCACTCAACAGCTCTTCAACAGAACTCTTCGGCAAAGCGTCGATTCGCTTCATCAGATCAGCGTAAACATCTTGAAGATATGGCCGATCGTTTCTCTCAAACGCGGACTGCACAGTCTCGTAAATACTACAAGACATTGCAGTATATTCGCTATTTCGTTTTTATATTTCTGTGGCACTTGAAATTGAACCTTCGCGTTCAAGCTGCGATCAGAATCATGCCGTATACACTGAAGGCTGATGCATATGATCGATCAAAAAATGTAGCCAATGAGAATTCAGATATTTTTGTAATTAGCCAATCGGATAGCTTGTATACGAGCCCCTGATCCACAAACCGATCAGAACCCCCACAGATCGATCAAAAAGTAAATTGGCCAATCGGATGGCTGGAATCAGACTACAGAGCGATCAAAACTCACGCGCAAGACCGCTGTTCTGTGACTTGATATATTACTTTATCGAAGGCCTTGCTGTATGAAACTTGATAACTGGACTACAAATTTTGAATATTAATGTCTTTGCTATGGACCACAGTTTGAATTAATTAACTTAATTAATTAACTGCATTAATTTTGCAATTTTTACCTTAGTCGCGTGATCGGTTTGACTACCCCTAGATCCGCCCCTGTACTTCACCAACATTTACTTCAGCCTCCGCTTCCTTTGTTTCGGCTTTTCCTTCTCTCCAACTTCTTTGTCGTGCATTGCCACATCCGGATTTTCTAAATCTGTATCAGCGTTCACTGAACGATTTCCTTCACTTAGCTTTCGCTTTCTGAATCTGATATGTTGATGTCAGTATCATATCCACTGCTGTCGCTCGTATTTTCTCTTGCCACAAACCATGACTTCAATGAAGTTGATTTTGTTCGTGATTTTTTCTTTTCTTGTAAAAGCCTCTTTTTCTTCTTTTGCAGATTGGATCTAATAATAGCTTTTTTTTAATTTCTCCATTTCTTTCAGCTTAACTTGCTTCTGTTCAGTGGTCTCCAAGATTCTTTTGTTAGTTTCAACAGCTTCCAGATATCTTTCTGAATTGGTATACTTCACCTTTTGCTTCTGAAGAAGACCAATGGTTTCTTCATAGGATTGAATAGCGGTGGATAATTTTTTCATTTCTTCATCTCAGCAATCTGATTGAATATACTTTCTCTTTGCATTATTTATTTGAAATCCAGATCCAAAAAATGCAGATCGAGATGACTTTTTCTTATAGTAATAGCCTGCCCCACAACTTTTTTTCATGCTTGGATAAACAACTCTCCCCGTTTTCTAAGCAATCCAGCATCCGCTTGACATAACTCAAAACTTGCCTTGTTTACTGCTATTTGGTAGTTAGATAGGACCTCTCTCCTCCACAGAGGCTTGGAGGCGGAGAAGACGTGCGAGGAATGATGGGAAGAGGGAAAGAAAAGTAACCTCTGCCAGATAATGTTGTCAATATGGCGCCCAAATTCCGTGATGGACTAGGCACCAGACTCGGAATTTCAATATATAACCAAATTTAAACTTACGGAAAAGTTGGAAATCCATAAATTGTGAACAAAAGACACATTTAAATTGCTGGCAGATAATTCTCAACTCGAGAATGTTAATATTGTTACACAAGGACAGGATTTTCCAGTTTTGAATTATGCAATTAAACATGTAAACATGTAAACAAACGCTACCCGAGAAAGTTTATATCAAAAGACACTGAACTGTTGTAAACATAGATCTTACCTATGATAAATTTCACGTATACACGTAGTGCATGTGGTACGTTTGCGAGCTTGGTGCAATGTAGAAAGTTAGCGCTGACAATATTCCAGCGCTGCATGTTCGTCGGCTTTGTTTATCAACGATTCAACGTTCGATACGTTTGTCAGTCTGTCAGCGTTTCGGATTTTTTTATTCGTTCCGGGTGATTTCCATAGAAGAATTCAGAACTAATAACGTCCAGAACAACATTCCAGACTTAGATCTTGAAGAAAACATCGTACTTCGTGCAAACTATCGTCGCTATCTCCCATGACCAGAGAACCGCAGATTTGTTACTTGACTGAAATCTCATCGTATTCGGTTCGTTTGCCGACTTCGAATTCGGTGTTAAAAAATCCTCCTTCTCCGGCGTACTTGCACTTTATTACAAAGCATTCTATATCTTCTTCTGCATTATAGTTATCGTAAAGACAATAAAGAAGTCTAAATTAATTGAAATATAGTTTACGTCTAAATTGATTTAAAATGGCAGACACGTAAATAACAGCAAGAATAAAATAAATTCATGTAATCGCACTATTTCTTCACGAAAATCGTCATGCTAACCTTTGATACTTAGATCTTGAAGGCAGTGCTGAATTTCTCCCAAATCGTCGGGTTTTTATGCCACTTACCAGAGAACCGCAAATCGTGCCAGAGAACCGCACATTATCTGGCAGAGGCTTCTCTCCTCTTTTTCCACCTTCCCGACGTTCTCCGCGCGCTTTACGATTGCCCGCGCGCCTGCGGATAGAAGCCTCTGCGGAGGAGGGTTTCATTGGAAATTGACACTTTACTAGTTAGTAGTTCATTTGATGTTTCAACCTAGAAAGGCCAAATGACAACTATACAGTAAATGCCACGTGTGGTAATTTAGTAGTTATCTTAGGTACAAGAAAAATATAGTAAATTATCCCAAACTGAACCAGGCTATGCTTTGACATCAAATAAGAAAGAAAGCAGCTTACACATTTGCACTAACTTTCTTATTGCCTATGACATGCTTCAATGATTAGGCTACATGTGCTCAAATTGTGTACAAATCTTGCACACATTCAAACATAGATGACTTTGCATATCGGAGTAAACAAATACAAATCTGTAATAACAATGTGTGCAAACCACGAATTGTTGCACAAGATGTAAGTTTCCTGTTTTCTAAAGTACAGTACTTTGTTAGGCAGTACAAAAACCTTTTTAAAACATCACAACCAATTACTAGAACAGTAGACTAAAAAACATGGCTGTGCCTTTGAATCTCAGCAAAAAGGCTGTACTGCTATCATCATAGCAATAGCCACCAGTCGAGACTTACAAAGAAAACTTTTACTCAGTTACAAGAATCGTCTCATCAACTCTTTCATACTACTTCATGAAGTGAGTGTAGAAGCTAGATATTAAAAATGTATTGTACTATACATACATGCAGCTTTGGTCCAATGCGAAGAGAGTCTTCCTGTAACACCAGTGTTGTTTGCCCACATACTGAAGTGGAAGACGATTCATCTGTCATAAATAAAAGAAAATACTAAAACAACTTAATGAATGAATGAACGAATGAATGAAGGAACAAAGGAATGAACGAACGAACGAACGAACGAACGAACAAACAAATTAATTAATCAATTAATCGACTAACTAATTAATTGATTCATTGATTAATATTGCACTGTAAAATATGTACATGTATGTATGGAATAGTCAAGTTGCTACAACCAGTTCTCAATACAATTTTTAACTTAATGTTTACACAGATTAAAAAAAAAAGTTGTATTGAATATAATTAGTGAATATCATACCTGATCTTGGTTGAGAGCTCTTAATGGACTCTGTCACCTGTTTGGAAGATGAATTAAATACAGTAAACATACAGTACTATACATACACAAATGGTCTTTTAATTAAAGCAGGCTGCAATTTTCCCAAGGGCCTGATACAGTACCCTTTGGCAGTGCCTGGAGTCATATTTCACGAACGCGCCGTTAAAATATATCTTATCCGAGTAAGATAGCGAGACTAACCATAATTTGAAAACAGTTATTCATTTCAAAATCATGAAAAGAAAGATCCAATTTAACGTTGAACTAAACCTTGGCTTAAGGATCAATTTGATCCTTTCAAATTCATATATAAGAGCTCCTGGCAAGCGTGAAATATGCTAATGCCGCCTTGCTGAATAAATATATCTCTGAACTTTGAACTCAGACTTCACTAACGCAATATGATAAATAATACGATATTGAGACTGGACAAAAACACATATATTCGACACTAAATTGTTTGTATATTTGAAATGAAACTAAGACGACCTTAACTTACCAGTCTTACCTTACAGCAGTAGGGGAATAAATTACTCCGCGCGGCGCCAAAATTCAGACGCTTTCAATCGCGTCTATTAAAATGTTCCTCGCTTGAAATAAATCGATGACTGTGTAATCTTGATGACAAATCATCGTAGATCGTTCACAGTATTTCTTCATCATTGCTGTTAAAAGCAGCTAAAACCCATTCGAAAACGCTTTAAATACAGAACTCGTATGACTGAAACCACGAACACAGTGAGAAGCCTTCAGGCTTCAATGAATAAATTACGCGGTATCTCAGCTGAGTCAGCAATCGATGGTTGCCATGATGCAGATCGGTCAAAAAGCCCAAAATCAACGCGACAGCCAATCAGGTTTGAGGCAAATCGGCCAAAAAAGTGGTTGCCATGGTGCAGATCGGTCAAATTGATCAAACACCAATCAGATCTCTCCGCAAACCGGTCAAAACTCTCAAAGCGAACGCTGACCACCGGTCATCCCTGCCCGGTGTTTGCTGACTCGCAAATTACGATAAAAGCGAATTTCGGCATAACATTTACTAGAAGACTGTCTAGATTAAAATGTTGTGTGATTGCACAACTATTCTGGTGATTTTAACGTCAGTCGCGTGACCGGTCTGATGTATGCTAAATACGCCCCTGCTCACCAGACATTTTGGATGCCCACTTCATATCGGATGGGAAAAGTTCAAATTTAAACTTTATGCTTTGACCAGTGGTTGAAGTGTATAATTCTTCCCTCTCCATTTCCTCCATCTCATCTTTCAAATGATTTGTGAATACAATCATGAGAGGATTGTCCTCTTCACAATTGGCTCCAAGGAGATGGTTATCGTCGCAGCTTGCCACTCTATGAAGGAGGTTAGCAAAACTAACTAAATACGCAGTAGCGGTGTCATCCTTGCCAAAGGGTGCACCAATTGCCACATACAAAACACCAGCTTCACCATTAAACCAATGAAGGGATTGCACCGTCTTATCTATTGACAGTTAAAAATTGGAAAGCTGCATAAGAAATGGCTTCAAGGGCCTGTATACTCCAGGAACTGGTGGTATATTAACCTTCTTTGCAAATTCCTCTAGGTCTGTTTTCTCTCCAATATCAATGCTACCAATAAACTTCATCAAGGTTTTGTATGGCAAAATATTTCGCAGGGGGCAGCCTTTCATAAACTCAGTTGGACGTATTTGTCGCCTCACACTTTCTACATCTTTCCTTTGATAAGTGCACAGTCTGAGCCTGGTATACTTTCTTTTGCGGATCAAGTTTCCATCATACAACTACCTTGCACTTCGAACTTTGTTCTCCTCACTCCATTCATATTCCTTGACTTTTTTATTGACAATTGTTGGGAAAACCGAGTCCAAACATAATTGACCATATCTCCCTTTGAAGGTGTGCTGACGAGGGTGGTCGACTTTGCGTCGGCACTGGTTTCTTTCCTTGGCAAATGTCATTAGAGTGCAGGGTCTTTAGATTGTCTAATGTTTTCTTTTTTCTTCATTGAAACTGGGCTTTAGAGAGCTTTAGTATGTCTGTATTACCATCACTAACTTCGCTGGTTATCTTGGGCTTTCTTGGTGTTAAACTATTATCTTTATCTTTGGAAGTATTATTTTCAATAGCTTGTAAAGTATTTTCCAACTGGGAAGCCTATTTGAACAAGTAAAATTAAACCATCAGTAAGTGCATTGTTGATGACTTGTTATACTTGTCTTATTTTAAACAAAACAAAATAGACAAACTATAGTGGATAAGGCTCGGTAAAAATCTTTGGCAAATATTTCACATTTATTACAAAACCTTACTTTATTTTTTCGCTTAATATATCCGTTGTTGTAATTTGTACACCTCATTCGTCACAGTTTTCAACTTGGCTTCATTTTCAACTTTAGAATTTAGCAGCTCCTCTCTCCGACATTTTGCCAACTTGTTATATTCTGCTATTGGGAAGCGTCGCTTTCTGGTGGAAACAGTAGCATTCAGAAGCCTTGGGAAATAAAATTCACATTTCAATATACAGCAATAGATATCGCATGGATACTTCAAGAAGGTCATATTACAAAATCGTATCACTTTAGATTTTTGATCAAACTCACAAAAAGTTAAATTTCTGACCAAAACTACAGCCATACCTCGACTCACCGCTTGTGCTCCCAGACCCAATATTTCCTGTGTTCTCCATGCCTAAAATTTCATGTTTTACTCATCGTAAATGCGCACATAAAGCATCAAAATAAAGCCCGTCGTAAATGCATTCTGTTGTCAGGTGTCAGAATTTGTATACTTGTATGCAATGATTGCAATCCCCTTAAAATCACGTGTTAAATTGGGCAAGTTTAGGCTGAACTTACATCCATTAACCATTGCGGTCTGAAATCCGCCATTTTGAATATATTAATGTCACCAAACAAAGAGCCTAGGGAGGGGTGGTTGGCCCCGTCGTGAAAAGGAAACGTGTAACTTGCATGGTTTTACTTTTCTATATAATGACTACTAGATTGGTATAGAATTACAATGACTGCCAGTACATGTATAATAATGTTGGAAAATTCTAAATTATACAGGCTGACAAATATTGCATGTTTTGTTAAGTTTGATATTCTAATACTCATTTCTAGAACTTCAGAGGATGGTAATTGCTTATACAATGCTTGCTCTCTAGCCCTCTGTGGCAGTGAGATTATAGCTAAGTATTTGCCTTGTCTTACAAGTATTGAGCTTTACACCAATCCTTGTTATTATTCATCGCACCCATTGATTGAACTTCAGCACAATAAGGGTGCATTTTCAAGACAAGCAAATGCCTTTGCCATGTGCCTGTCTGATGTTGCACTTGATGTTTCTACAAAAAAGGACCCAAATGTTGCTGATCTTGCAGAAGCTTCGAACAATGCACACCATCACACTTCTTCTTCTTCTTTTCTATGCATGTTGGCATTATCGAGTGCTATTAAACTTCCCATTGAATCCTATTATCCCATTTCCAATGACCACCAAACTGGATCAGTAGTAGTGAAGACAGCCCTGAAGTAGATATGGATTCTTTAACATGCATGTTTAATTGGACTATTTATCCAAGGGAAGTTTCCACTACTGATCATCCAATTGAAAGTCTACATGTTTTTCGATGTGCTGCATTGCCAATAAACTACATGTACAGCCTTGGAACATCAGCAATTCCAGAGACCAAGAACCATTATGTCGCTCTCTGCAAACAAGTTCCTATGTTCATGGAAATTTAGATGAATTTCACATGAAGCTTGTGTCCCCCCGATTAGCTGGTTTTGATTCAGTGATGTCCAAAAGTGAAGAAAAATCCAACAAGCCTCTTCCAAGCTCTTCTGACTTCCAAGGTTCAATGTCCAGAATGATTTCCAACCAACCAAGACCAGTGACACCTGTCAACCCATCTGTTGGAGGAAAGTTGAAGCAAACTCTCCTGGACAAAATGCTGGTGAAAAAGAGAAAGTTGACAGATGAAGTTGTTCATCAACCACAACATGTAGAAAGAAGTAAGAAACAGGTGACTTCCAGTTGTTCATCAATATTTTTCCTGCGGCAGTGACTTCCATCCATACTGCAACAGAGTCTTCTATTTGTCCTCCAACAGTAGAAACTGCTACAACATCAGCTGTTCCTACTGCTGGCCCTAGATCTCGGTTTGCTGATGACATTGGAAATTTTGTAAACCCTGCTTCTCCACTAACTGAGCAGCAAAAATACCATCTACTCTGCAATGTTTGGAGACCCGAGCCATCGTATAAATTTCATGCTAATGCACGACATAGGAAATTCCAGCACCATTGGTTGGCCCAGTTTCTGTGGTTGGCATATTCAGAGCTTTTTGACGGTGCTTTCTGTGTTAACTTTGGTGGAGAAAGTACGTACAATGCAACCAAACTTCAAAAACTTTTCAAAGCTCCCTTAACATCCTGGTCTGTAGCATTGCAAAAATTTAAAGAGCACAATGAAAAGTCACAAGTTCACCGCTCAGCCACACTCTATGCATCGCAATTCAAATTATTTATGCAGCAAAAGACTGTGCCTATTGATGCGCAGCTTAACAGCATTAGAAAAAGGCAAATTCAGGAAAACTGAGAGAAACTGCCCCCAATTGTTCTTGCCATCATGTTCTGCGGTCGCCAGAACATTTCTCTAAGAGATCATCGAGATGACTCCAAATACCTTTCTGACAGTACGGTGAATCCAGGAAATTTACAGGAAATTCTGAAGTATGGAGCCCAATGTGCTGGTATTCCTCTTACCACTTTCCCCCAGAAATTCCACCTATCGATCAAAAACAACACAAAATCAAATAATTTACATTTGTGGTGAACTTTTGACCAACAAGATAGTCGCTGATATTCAAGAAGCCAAGTTTTTTTCCATCCTTGCAGATGACGCAACTGATGCTTCTAATCTGGAGCAGATGTCCCTTGTGGTTCGATTTGTTGAAAAAGCACCATCAATTCGGGAAGAGTTTCTGGGTTTTGTGCAATGATTCTTAATTTCCTGAGAGAGCATAACAATCCTATCCATCTTTGTCGCGGTCAGGGTTACGATGGAACAGGAAGTATGGCAGGCAGAATTTCTGGTGCTGCAGCTAGAATTAGATCTGTTGAAAGCAAAGCGACCTATGTTCACTGCAACTCGCATATTCTGAATTTGTGTGTTGCAGCATGTTGCCAAACACAGTTGATTAGGAACATGATGAACACTGTTCGTGTTGCTTTAGAATTCTTCAACAATTCACCCAAAAGGTCTGGACTGTTGACTAAAAACATCAAGGAAATGCATCCCAAGTCCCACCACAGTCATGTTATCGACATCTGCCGCACCCGGTGGATTGCAAGGCTTGTTGGTTTGGATATTTTCATTGAGGATTTTGCAGCACTTGTCCACACTTTTGAAGAAATCAAAGACAACGCGAATCGCTCCTGGAATGACGAATCTGTCCAGAAAGCAAGCAGCATGTTCCACAGCGTAATTGGATTCCAGTTCATGGCGACGCTTATAATTGTTTCCCGTTGCCTTGAAGTGACCATACCTCTCAACCGACAACTGCAGTCCCCTGACTACGATACCACTACAGCGAGAGAGAAAGTGTCTTTGTTGTTCGTTATGTTGGAGAGGATGCGGATTGATATCGATACGCGACATGAATCGTGGTTTCATGAAGCTGAGTCCCTTGCGGAAAGCGTGCGTACCATCCCTGAGAAATCCAGAACGACAGGCCGACAATCCCATCGAGCGAATACACCTTCCGAGTCGATCATGCAATATTACCGTCGGATGATATCAATTCCTTTTCTAGATCACCTTGTCGCCGAACTGCAGACCCGTTTCACAGCAACAAACACAGAAATTTTGGATGCTTCTTTTCGATTGGCTACAATCTTGTCATTAAACAAGATTGGAAGTCCAGATTTTCAAGGTTTCTTGAGATGTACAAGGATGATCTTCCCGAACCACGCTCTGTCTACTGAAATGGAAATGTGGAGCGAGATGTACCATCGGGCTGAAGATAGTCTGCCATCGCAACTCATTGACGTTTTGAAATTCATAGACAGTCTCGTTTCCAAATATCTACACAGCACTTCAGATTTTTTGCGACAATTCCCGTCACTACCTGCACATGCCAGCGTACCATTTCCGGTCTTCGCCGACTGAAAACCTATTTACGCACTTCCATGTCCGAAAGGAGATTGAATGGACTAGCTTTACTTCATACTCACCGAGATATCATCGAACGTTTTGCAACAAAGCACCCTAGAAGAATGTTGTTGGCCGAATAGCGATTGAAAACTGCAATATACTGTACATACTCTAGGTTCCTGCTCATTCAAGTGAACACGTCTAGAAACATTTTGACTCCTTGCGTTCCTGGTCTGCTGTTCATCCAACACGTCTACAAACATTTTAACTACTTGCGTTCCTAGTGTGCTGCTCATCCAACACATTTACAAACCGAGTTATAACCCAGACCCTGGAAAGTTGAAATGTTGCCTTTAAAATTGAAAAAAAAAGCCTTCCAGAGTGATTTAAAATCACCCTCAGAACGCGGGAAATGCGTTTTTAGAGGTCCTAATTTTCAAAATTTTCCGGGACCCCTCTACAAAAATGGACCACACCTATATGCCCAATTTTAGTCTGGATCCGCCTCTGGCTTTACTGTATTTGGTCACATATACGGTATTGTCAAGATAACATTGACGACTTGAGGGTGTTGACATGTCTTCAGCTTTTTCTTAATGCAAGCTTTTACTCAAAACACCCCTGTTTCTTGGCTGCTGCTGCTGAGCATAAGGAAGAATTTGGTAAGAGTAAGAATTTAAACAATCTTTTGCCTTTATCAGTTTCTGAGAAGTGCTTTGATAGTGGATTTTCCAAGGATGAGTTAGTGAAGAAGGAAGCCATGTTGAATTGTAATGATAAGGAGTGGTCATCTTTAAACAGAAATATTATTACTTATTATCCAGACTGTGGGGCGCATAGGTCAAAGCTATTGTTTAATCGTCATATTAAACCACGTTCTCCTTCACAGTCCCAATCACAAGCAAGTTTAGAGGATGTTCACATTTTATTTTGTTTTGAAGGTGGGATAAAATCTGGTGATGCATTCAAATCCAATCACTTTGTTCCTCTTCTTTTTTGTGCTACTGGGCAAAAAAGAAAGAAATCACAGCTCTCTCACAAACCTTCCAAGAAAATTGCCCGTGTTAAGAATACTTGTATTAGTAATCCAAGCATGACCCAGACACAAATAATTTCAAGCTTTTTTACACCCAGTGAACAAAAATTTGCTCCTAGACAGGAGACTGCATGCATGTCTTCTTCTACCTCAACATCTGACTCTCGTTCAAATAATCAAAACCCTGCTAATGCATGTTTCAGTTTTAGTGAACCCAATTCTCAATTCTTCCATTACTCTAGCTGAATCTACATGTACCTCTACTACAAATTCATAAAATTCACTGGTAGATATTACTGTACCATCAACTTCTGTAAACCCTGGTCTTACTAATGTGGCAGGCAGTAACACAGTAGTTGCATATCCTAACAATGAATTTGATGTTGCTTTTTGCGGTGAAAAAGTAAAAACTATGAATAATTCTCAAATTGAAAATTTAATAAAAAATATTTTTAAGCCTGACAGATCATACTCTTTTCCCAAATTGGATGGTAGGTCTTTTCGTTATGAATGGTTGCAGTTGTTTCCCTGGTTATGTTATTCGCCCTTGAAAGATGGTGCATACTGTTTGTCATGCGTGCTGTTTGGTGATCAGTTTCCTGGTAAAACCAGTAAAATTAAAAGGTTATTTTCTGAGCCTTTAACGCGTTGGAATAATGCCACTTATTCTTTTAAACAACATGCAGGGGTTGGAACAGGACAAAAAAAAGGATTGCATGTCAGTACGTCTGCTATTTTTACCTCTTTCTTGGCACGAATGTCAGGTCAAACTCGGTCAATTGATGTCCTGGTTGACAATAACTTGAGGAAGACCATTGCTGAAAATAGGAAGAAGCTTGTTCCAATTATTGACACCATTAAACTGTGTGGCCGTGTTGCTCTTGCTTTGCATGGCCATCGTGATGACTCAAAATACCATCCTGATGTTGGTAGTTACTCTCAAGGCAGAGTTGGAAATTTTATTGAACTTCTAAATTTTAGGGTTAGGGCTGGTGATATTATTCTTGAAGAACATCTAAAAAAATGTGCAAAAAATGCTAGCTATATTTCCAAGACTAGCCAGAATGAACTTATTAAATGCTGTGGTCAGGTTATCACTGACCAGATTATTGAAGAAGTGAAGCAAAGCAAGTTCTATTCCATCATTGCTGATGAAGCTTCGGACTGCTCACACAAAGAGCAAATGTCACTTGTCTTGCGTTTTGTTGATAAAGATATGAACATTCGTGAAGACTTCATTAAATTTCTTCATTGTAAATGGGGTTTGACAGGGGCTGGACTGGCTACTCTTGTGTTAGAAGCCTTGAATGACCTTACTTTGAATATTCAGGATTGTCGTGGTCAGGGGTACGATGGAGCAGGTGCTGTTGCTGGTCATATTAATGGTCTCTCAGCTCACATTTTAAATCTTAATAAAAAGGCTCTTTACACCCATTGTTTTAGTCACAGACTTCATTTAACAGTTTGCGAATCTACTTCTGTTCCTTTGGTGAGAAATGTTTTGACACAGATCAAAGAAATATCTGATTTTTTCAATGTATCTGAGCCACGTCAAATGATTCTTGACAAGAATATTTTAGAGCATGGTTCTGTAGAAGTCAGGAAGAATAAACTAGTAAATGTTTGTCGTACTAGATGGGTAGCTCGCATTTCTGGGATGGACACATTTGAGGAATTATTTGTTCCAATTTTTTATACTTTGGACGATATGAGCTCAAACCTGGAGAAGAAATGTAATCCCAAAACTTCATGTGATGCCTCTTCTCTCTTATTAACTCTTATTTCTTCTTTTAAGTTTATTGCAGCTTTAGTAATTACTAGGAATATTTTTGACCTCACCCTTCCAGTGACTCAACTGTTGCAGTCAAAGAGTATTGACATAATGAATGGTATTGAGCTTGTTAATACTTTAAAGAATCTGGTGATGACTATTAGGAATAGCATCGATTTTTACAATGAGAAATGGTATCAACAAGCTGCTGCTTTGGCTAGTAAGCTTGACATTGAAGAGTCACTTCCAAGCACTGCTCGTAGGCAAACTACTCGAGACAACCATCCTGCAACTGATGCCTGCGAATATTTTAAAAGAGCCATCACTATTCCACTAATAGACCATGTTAACTCAGCCCTACAAGCTAGATTTAACCTCGACAGTATTAATGTATATAATGGTGTGAGCATTGTGCCAGAGAAATTAATACACTTAGCAAGTGAACAGGTTGATTGGAAGGCAAAATTTAAGCTCTTTAGTAACTTTTATCTTGATGATTTACCAAATCCATTGGCTTTAAATGCAGAGCTGGAATTATGGGGGAAATATTGGGAGAGCTACAAAGGTCCCCACCCAGACAGTATAGCCACAACACTGAAAGCCATAAACTTTGAAGCTTTTGACAACATTAAGGTAGCACTTCGCATTCTAGCAACCCTTCCAATTACTTCATGTGAATGTGAGCGATCGTTTTCGTCTGCGACGATTAAAAGATTACAAGCGAAGCACTATGGTTGAAGATCGGTTGAATGGTTTAGCTTTAATGCATATTCATCCAGAAATTGAGCCAAATGTCAATAAGGTTATTGACAAATTTTCAGTTAGTAACAGAAGATTGGATTTTTGAATAAATTTATTTCCATTTGTTCATAATCATTTAACTGGATAACCTCTTGATCACAGTAAAAAAGTAAAATAATTTTGGGACATTTAAGTACTGTAATTAACATATTTACACATTTTAGGTGCATGAAAATGAGTTATTGATGATGTTAAAAAGGTAAAACTTATCTCTTTCTCCCTATTTTTGTTTATTTTACCGCTTAGCAGCTTGGGCATTTCGGCGTTTGACATATTATCTTGTTGGAAACTTTGCTTGAAATTCCTTAATAATTATACAGTAACTTTGAAACAAACAAATCCTTTTCCTTTTAACCCTTTCACTCCAGGGTTCTTCCCATTGACGAGTAAAATCGTCTGGCGTTAGACAGAGTAAAATAATAAATAGAAAATTGTTTTAATTAAAATTCTGCATAACATGTAAACTCCGGTTTTTCAGCTCCAGCGCTGGCATGTAGCTTAATACAGTATAGGTAAAAAATAATTAAAAAATAGTAAAAAACAATTACAAGGTTTCTCAGACAACAAGAACATATCAAAGTTCAAATTGGACAAAACTATTTTGAAAAATAATAAAATGTTGCTCAGAAGTGCCGTCAGAATTCGGGAAATGCAATTTTAGAGACCCAAATTTCAAAAAATTTCCGGGGGAGCATGCCCCGGGACCCCCCTACATATTCGTTTGACTAAGGTATCAAAATTCCTAGAACCGCCCCTGCTGGTGAGCTCAACAACAATGCCACATATTTCTCTCCTTTTGCCAATGTCAGCCAAGACGACAAATGTACCATTGGCACTTCTATAGCCGACAAGCCTGGTTCAGCAAAATGGAGTCTTTGGATATATGAAAAGAAAGTAAAAGTTGCCAGTCTAGTGGAAAAATTTATGAAGAAGCTACCCAACAAAGGAGATGGGAAAGATCGAAGTAGTCACAGCCTATATTGCCAATAATCGATCCAGGCAAGAGTATCACCCGGCTCTTGGAAAGTTTTCAGACAAGATAAAAGCCGAGCCTTTACATAACACCAACAATGCATGGCAACAATGGTTTCTTATTCTACTGACAGTTGCTATGGCACTGACAGAGCAAAAGTACCTTAAAGTGGCAACCAGTATCAGCGACTTACCTGAATCTGCTGCCCTTCTTTTGTTTCTCACCTGCCTGAAAGGTACCGCAAAGTGTAATCAGTTACATAAAAATATATATGTAACTGGTTTGTTGAAAAACAAAAGAAAAATTTGAATTTTTCTTATCGATTCACAGGTAAAGAATCTAGGGTAGATGGTTTCGTTTTTAGTGTGCAGTTGTATTTTTTCTGCAGGGGAGGTGTAGTTCTTGAAAGGGAATATTTATGCCAAATTAGCCAGCCTGGGTAACCAGGTACTGCGGCTGGCTCATCATAATATAAACATATGTAGGCTCACCTACATATAAACATATGTAGGTGAGCCAGCCGTAGTACCTGGGAACCCAGCTGGCTAGCTTTGCATAAACATTCCCTTTCAAGAACTACATATAGTGTCAAGTTTTATAAATGATAACTTAGTAAAACAAGATTACACTATTAAATATCTGGGTATTGTGGTTGACTGCCATCTTAACTGGAAAGCACAAGTTTCTGCAATTTGCAAAAAAATAAAACGCAATATTGGGGCTATATCTAAAATACGAAATTTTGTCAATATCAGTATACTTAGTAACCTTTATTATTCATTGATTTACCCATTTCTTACTTATGCACTAATTGCTTGGGGAAACACTTATCATACCTCAATCAACCATTATTTATTCTACAAAAAAAGTTATTCGTTTAATAACGTTTTCAGATTATAATGATCACACAAATCCTCTTTTCATGGTATCTGCCCAGGCAAAAATCAATTTTTGGGAAAATTAATAAAAAATCACCTAAGCAGTTACTGTGATTCACATTTACAGCATGTGTAGTATGTCATTATAGGAATAATTTTTTATGGATTTCGAGTCTGAACCAAAGCGCTAATTTATTTAGCGGACGCCCCCGTGGGAGGCATCAAAATTCAGAAAATCATATTTGATCTGTGTTAATGTAATATATTGCTGTTTTTAATTTTAATTCTTTAGTTAACCACACAGACGGTCCTTTCTGTGTTCGCTCCACTTGTGATACGTTTTAGTAAAATATTTGTTGGGTGTTAAATTATTGAGATACAAAAATATCTTAATTTCATCAATGAATGATTGCAACATATGGAGCGAACACAGAAATGTTCGTCTCTGTTAAGGCTATTACCTTGCCAAGTTTCATAGAGAATGGATAAATAGAGTAAGAATAAAACGAAAAATTGTATTACCTGTCATGTTGTTGCTTCAAAAAATATTCACTGAAAGCACAATTGTAGGTTAAAGAAAGGAAGAAATACAGAGCAATCAGTCAACCAGTGCATTTCGCGCCATTTTAAATTATAAAACCGCTGGTTTAAAGAATGCTGGGCACATAAAATAGCTTTGTTTCTGAATTATTTTCGATTTGTTGTTACGTTGCTAGGCGTAGGCTAATCCACCTTTTTCGCACTCTGTCCCCAGGGGGTAACACGTGGTATCGAAGCCAAATTTTTCGGACAAACAAACATCCGATAGTGATATGCGATAGTACTGACTAGTTGATTGTGGCGAGTATTTCTATCAAAGAGTATCCGTAAATTTTTGGCGATTGAACTAGCGAAGTGAAGTGAAACGTTCGTGAGCTTTTTTATTATGATGGCTAGCGTCTCTAGACGCAATTTTAAAGATATGACCATGTCCGAGCTTAAGGCCTTTCTTCGAGAGCGTGGTGTTTCAGTGATGGGCCATTTGAAGCCTGCTTTGGTTGAAATCGCGATTGCCGTGGAAAAAATGATGCTTCCCACTCATCCAAACTTTGAAAGGGCAAGCAACACGGCTGATCACAAATTAATTATTCATGATATGGAAATGGCAGACCCATTTTCTGGATCTTTTCATTGTGTGAACAATTTTATCGATTCGCCACCGTTTGGGCTCTACGACATCTTCAATCATTTGATATATCATTCGACCGAGTATGACAAACAAGGTCTTGCGGCATACAAGTCCTTCGATGATTATCGCTTGTTTGAAGATGGTTACGTAGAGTCCCTGCTCATGGAGACTTTAACCAACGAAGGCGTCCACTTGTACATGGGTAAAGTGAGGCCAGCCATGAAGGAGAAAACAGATAACGGAAAGAAATTTTACGACCTTTGCTTTATTTTGGAGGGGAAAGGTCCAAACAGAGGGAGTGTTTTGAAGGCGAGATATGTTTGCAAGGGAGGTCGCGATGGAGGTTGCAAACATATTGCGGCTGCCATGTATTCGCTAGAATCCCTTCTCAACAGTCGTGGCGAGGACAGTGCATTGAACTAAAAATAACTGGAACGCTACGTTCAGTAAACTGCGCATACAAATCTTGAAGCCAAAATTTGACTCCCATGAAGCCAGTTTTGACTCCCAGACACGCACTTCCACGCGTGTTTCTACTGCGCGATTTACTCGCGAGACAATGCAGGGGGCGATCGAAGCATGCCGTTTTGAACGTTTTCATGGCAAGATGCGAATCCAAAGGGAAACGGGCCTTTTATTTTATGGTTTTCAAGTGTATTTTCATGTTCGAACTACAAAATATTTAGCTACAACAGAGCGGAGCAAGATTCTAAACAATCAAGTAGCCGAATGGTGTAAAACAAACAGTACATCGCAACACATTTTGAAAATACAACAATGGACATTGGACATCGAGGCCGTCAATTGGGGAAACTTCGAACTTCAGAAGAAATTATCTAACATAACAAGTAAGTTGAAACGTTTCTTTATTTGAACATAAAATTAATTTAACGAAGTCATTCATTGTTAAATAAAATTAGTTTATTGAGCCTGTGGCGATCGCTTTGTTTGCCACCGTTGACAATTTCTTTATTGTATTTCTTGCCGAAGGTAAACAGCCGAAGCGTGAAGTACTTGTCCGCCGTACATTTGATGAGCTTCGTCTTGTGATCATCCGCAACCAATATTTCATTGTCACCGTCTTCATGATCCGTGAACAAATCGACTGTGGTGTCGAGCATGAAGTGACGACAGACTTCGACGATCATCTTCTTTTTCAAGTTGGTTTCCTTGGTTATTTGTTTGCCGTCTTTTCCGCAGACCATTGCCTTGAACACATGTTCGCAATATTCGATTGTGTGAAAGACCGATGTCGATGGAATTTTTAACCCTCCTTTGTTGACAAAAAGTGTAAAGGCGGATGCTTTGCCAGCTTCATGATATCTGGAAGATGTACAACCATGTTGACAAGTTGAATTGGCTTCGTCTGGCGCAGGAATAAGGCTCATTTTACATGAAGGACATGGTAGCTTATCGATTAGCTGTGTGACAATATACCCTGCTATGTAGAAAAGGGCATTTGCTGTGAATTCACTGTGCTCTTTATCTAAATGTCCACACATGAAGTTCAACTCTGGTGAATTGTCCAAGGAATCGTTTTCAGATGCAGTGGTTTGCTCTGTGTTTTCTGAATCTGGAGTTTTGTTTTTTCTGGTGGTGTGGAACAAAGGTATGATTGAGTTGCATCCAGTGAAATCTACACAGTTGGCATTTTTTGATGCAGTTATCGCATTCCGCATCAACATTTTTCTAATGGCATACTTAAATTGTAGACAGTTGGGATTGTTGTTCCATCCCCCTCGGGAGCGAATGCATGAAAAAAGCAGTTCTATGTGGTCTTGCGAAAATTTGTAAGTAAGCAAGTACTTGAAAGGGTTGACTGGTATACAAAACATTTGGGTAGCCATTGAGATTGTTGATTTAATGCAAGCCACAAATCCAATGGTAAAGGTTTTGCGTTGACAGGTAGAAAGTGGTTGTGGTGGTGTTGTATTGGTTTTCAAGGACATCAGATATTGGGCAATGGATAGGAGAATTTTTTCCCATGTGTCTTTCGTTTGAAGCTTGAGAGGTGTCTTGAACCCTTTACCCAGTGGATTTCTTGAGTTTAACATGTCAAATAGTTGGTCAATTACACGAATGAATTTAACTGTACCTTTACTGTCACAAAACTCTGGTATTTTAACTGAACTGTCGAGGAACTCTATTGCATTAGCTACTGAGGAACTAATAGTTTGTGCCGCTAGTCTAACGTTCATTTTATGTTTTTCATATTTTAGATGGTTTGACGACAGTTTGTTGGCTAGCTTCAGTCCTTCATGCTCTTGAAGTTTCTGCAGCTCCTCGATGTGCTTCCACTTGATAATATTTCCCTCACCATCGACAAAGGATTGAAGTTTTCCTAGTGCATTACGGGCAAGTTTGAGCATATGGCAAGGATCGAGTATGACAAAAATTTCTTCCCCCATTGTTGGATGGATAAATGAAGACTTTATTTCGTTGTAAGTGCCAACAAAGTTGCAACCAAGAATTTCAAATGTTCTCAGATTGACTGATGTACCATCTGCTGTTACTGACAGACCTTCAAACCAGCTTTTGCAGCCATTTCCAGGGATTTTTTTATCAACACAGCTTGATCTTGGCGGTTGCCTTGTCTGTCAGGAAATACCCAATGGGACACTTCCAGTGACTTCTTGTGCCAACTAAAAGAAACACCAATGCCTCGGAAGCTATTTTCTCTGACTGAGCAGCAGGAATTTCATCACCAAAATCAACAAATCCAGAGTACTGGTCTTTTTCAGGATTCCAGAGGGTTTGCTTGCGGATGGACATTGCGTCAATAACCAAGCAGCAGTCCTTATTAATTGGAGAACGTGCAACTTCCTGGGATAGAGATTTGAATGCTTCTTTAATAAAACCTGGTTCGCATTTGAATGATGAAGACCATTTTCTGATTAAGGATGGATTTGGCAAGGGAATTATGGAGCGGACATACTTGTATGCTTTTGGTGAGTAAAAGTACAATGTTAAAGCAAATTCTTTAATTTCATCTGAGTACCTTCTGCCGGATGGTTTAGATTTAAGATTTTCTTTAAAATTGTACAGGAATTCCAGATGTGTATTTTCAAAGGTAGAATGAAGAGCTTCTGCTTCCTTTGAACTAATCACCAGTTTCTCTTGTAATGTCTTAATAACTTCACCCATGGTGTTAGCTTTTTGTTTTGTACGTCGTAATTGTTGTTGGAGGTTTCGTATTTTTTGTCGCAGTTTTTTTTCTAATTCATCTCTTTTTTCTTCTGCAGGTGCAGTTCTTCGGACTTTTTCTGGTGGTGACATTTCATCATGATTAGTTGGTGGGAGTGGTCTCTTGTTCGAATGCTCGAGTCTGCTTTGCAACTCATCTTGTGGTGTTGTACATTGGGTGGAATTTTGAATGGACCTTGATGGTATGGCATAGATTTTTAGTCGGCATGTTCCATTTGATGAAGGAGGAATGATATAGTCTGACAGTTGGAAATGGTCACTACATATACGGCTGCCTCTTTTTGCTCCCCATGGTTCCTCGAGTATGTTCTCTTGTTCAACAAAACTTTCCCAGCATTCTAGTTTTTCATTATTTTTCATAGGGAATCTATAATAGTTGTTTACACATACTTGAGCTGATATTTTACTCTGTCTAACGCCAGATGATTTTACTCATCAAGGGAAGAGTGCTGGTGCTTAATGGATTAACTGGCCTATCTGCCCATGTGTCTAGTTAACCCATTGAGTTGCATTGCACCCTGATGCGCCCTACTTCATTATTTTACTCTGTCTAACGCTAGATAATTTTACTTGTCAAAGGGAGAGCGCTGATGCTTAATGGGTTAATAGATTGAAAGCACTTTTCCAGCTTATTGTTTGATTAAAACATGAGTGAAAATTTAAGCTGTGTGTATTTTTTCCTTGTATAATGTTTTACTTAACTCGTTGAGTGGCATCACTCAAACCTTGACAAGTGAAATTGTCTGATATTAGCCAGAGTAAAATAATAGTTTGGTTATCAGGGCACAATCACCACCTAAAGGGTTTTTTAAAGGGTTAAATGTCCAAGCTCAGACTGTCCATTTGCTAAATATTCACTTGTATTTTTAATTAAAACTTGATTGTATATATATAATAAATAAATTTTCCTAATGCTTCATAATTGTGTATAATATATTTAATGTAATTTTTTTATCTTCATTAATTAATGCGTTAAACCTGTTGTTTTTTACTTTATTAATATGGTAAAGTAGTTATTACCTGTGAAAAGCAACTGTAACTCCTTCTCCATGGTGAGGAATGGCCCTATTTTTACATCCACGTATGACACATGTGTGTGGCATGCTTTCTTATTCGCTTGTGTGACCTAATTATTCAATTTTGTCTTGTACAAAAAACTTTTTGCTATTCAAAATATTTGTTTACTAAACAACTACAGTAAAAATGCGCTCTAAAGTTCAAAAAAAGGACTGGGCAGAGAAGAAACTTCAAAGTTTTGGCACTCATAACTGCCATGCAAACTCGGCCTAAATATATCGCACTCCTAGCAGTGCGTTTTTGGCCAAAAAAGAGCAGTTTTGTTAATCATTTCCTTACAAAAAGTCGATAAAAGCAAGCTATTATCATCAAGAATGTTTTACAAACTTTAATGTAAAAACAAAACTATTTTACATCTTCGTAAAATGCGTTTTTTTGTGAGTTTTGACCCGTCTGGCGATCGATGTTTTTGTTTTGGCCGTGTTTGTTTTTTTCGTGGAAAGGCTGGGTACGACTTGCATAATTTGGCTTCAAACTTCCGGTTGAACGTAGCGTTCCAGTTATTTTTAGTTCAATGGGACAGTGTGACGAGTGGTTCGTGTCAGTGGGTGAAAAGACCAACAGCCGATAGCAAGGCTACCGAGGTGAAATATCTCAAGATCGCTAAAGGTATTTCGCCTTTGAAAATGAAAGGAAACAACAAAGCTGTTCGCGTGAAAAGAAAAGAAATGACAATCAGGAGACCTAATCATTCACCAAAGGCAAAGAGGAAAAGAAAAATCACCCATGTCTATTGTGAAAATATTGACTTGGACGTCAGGAAAGAGGAAGACAAAAATACCCCAACTCAAGAAGCACTTGCCCAGTTTACCCAGTCCTTGTCTGAAAAAGTGGTTCCAAAACCACCTGTACTCCTTTCTCTTTTGGAGAAACTTTATTTGCCCAATAAAGAGGAGGATAGTTCAGGATGTTTAAACAAAGTTAACCATGTTGGCATCATGAAGAAGAAACTGTGTGAATACACCACTAAAGGTGGTGATAATGGAGTGATAGCTGATGTTCGTAATGAGGTATTGTTTAGCCAAGCTGAGGTAGAGTGTCAACATTGCTACAGTGAAACAATGGAGATGCAGGGAGTGGTACATTAAAAAGGCTGGCTTTATTTCAGCTTCCAAGGCCAAACGTATCATTGGAATACAGAACAGCTTGGAAAAAGGTCAAGAAAAATATGTCAGCAAAGTTGTCGAGGAGATTGTGAATCCCAATGTCCCATCCCATTTACCTTCTCTTCCAGACCAACCACAACATCCAAGAGACTGAGGTCTAAGGCACGAGGACAGTGCTTGACGTGCTTATTATAAAGTTGAAAGCAAGTACCATGACAAACTTAAACTTTTATGTAAAGGTTTTATCATTTCCATTAGGAAACCTTTTGTTGGAGCCAGTGTAGACAATATTCGCACATGTGAATGTGAAGAAGATTGTCCTGCAGCCGTTGTGGAGTACAAGTGCCCTTGGAAACACAGAGAGCTACCACCTAAAGAAGCTTTCTTGACTCCTGAGGTTGGTGGGCAGCAACTTGGAGACACATTTTCTTTAAAAACTAACTCGAGGTACTACTTTCAAGTGCAGCTCCAGATGTTTGTTTACAATCTGACATTGTGTTACCTTGTTGTTTGGACTAAGCTTGGTGTGTTGACAGTCCAAGTCCCATTCAACCAAGTATTCACACAGTCAATGGTAGATAAAATCCAAGAGTTCTGGATTGCCCATGTTCTGCAAAAAATGATGCTTCAAGTAGTTGGACTTAAATGTGAGAAAGGTAAATATACAGTGGATATATTCATATGTATATAAATATTATATAATACACTATAGAATTCTAATATGTCTACTATGGTACTACTCCCTTGCGAATGAGTATTACACATTTTATTAAATATTTTAGTTTTCTTGGATGGTGTTGGGTAAAATTATATTCTTGGTAGTACTATTGACTATATTATAACATTAACTGGGTTGTGGTAACAAATTTAAATATCACTTTTTAAAACTGGTAAATGGATAAAACAGAATAAAGGATAACAAATATTATTATTAAAATATTTGTAAATAAGATTCTAAAAGTGATAATAAAATTATATTTTATGCACTCTACTGTAGATGTGAATAAGATGCAAGCTGGCACTAATGCCCACACCAAAGAAAAAGTGGCCATACTGGATCTCTCTTGCCTTAAAGACAACCATCACCACCAAGACAAGACCTCTCCAAAGAAAATCCTTGGCTCTACCTCTGTCATGCCGACATTTATATCTGTGTCCGGTGTCAACATCTTCGAGTCATGCATCAATGGCCTTTTACCTTGCAATATGATTAATGATAACACAAGGGAGCACGCCAGTCTGACCTGTGTTTCTTCTTCTTTGTTCGGAGTTCCTCATTTATATTCAGCCATTTTGAATAATGCGGTATATATCATTAGCGTATCGCAGGCGCGGGTTACGGCGCCGAAGGAAACCCGAGCGCGTTACGAAAATTAAATAACGGTCGGAAGGAAGATAAATAGAAGGGGAGTGAAACGCCAGAGATTTTGTAAGATGATGCTGGTTGACCGTTGCTAGGAACATTTCCGTTGCTAGGAACATTTCTAATTACCTAATTAGCTGTTCTTATTATATGTGCTATGTCACTATCACGCGATCCAAGGAGCATTTCATTTGATGATATGTGAGTAAATAGTATTACAATTTTTCGACGTGTTTCTTTAAGATCTATTCTATACTTTTCAAAACGAATTTCAAATTTCATTTGGACAATTTAATTCGATAATTACAGCATTCGAACAGAGTTTTGTTTCTCTCGTGGTTCGCTGTTGACCAGCGATTATGTTTACCAACATTATATAAAGAAATGCCAAGAAATAGAGAATGTGACACCTGAAAATCCTGCGGTGTTTGGTCGTGGTCTTTCTAAACTGATGCCTCACGTCGAAAAGATAAAGAGAAGGATCCCTTGTACAAGTAGTCAATATAAGTATCCTTTTATAAAACGTTCTGATATACGCCGTGGTACTATAAAAGGTTTACAATATTAAATAAGACTCGTAAAATTGTGTGGGTGGGCGATAATCGAAATGAATTGTAAATTTCAAACGTTTTAGGCAGAGTAGCGATAAACGTTGTCTGATAAATTTGCCTGTTTTCTTTCCCTATATTTTTTAGTGTATCTAAAACGATATTTACTTTTGTACTCGAATTCTTTTACAATTTTGTTAAAATTAATTAGTTAAAATTAATTTTAAAATTTAAATAAACAATGTTAAAATTTTGATAAATAATCATTTAATAAATACTATATTTAAGTCATTGTATTCAACCTTGACTCAGTGATTTTATAGATATTATTACAAACACTTAGCAGTTAAACAACAAGACGATTCTTTACAGGAAAATATAAGTCCTTCTGCAGCTAAAGCAATGAATGCCCAAATTATGTCTGACCCATCACTACCACAGTTATGTGATCAGGTTGAGTCTTTCCTCGAAATGAAGAAATCTACATGTAGCTTCAATAGTCAATGGAACGT
Source organism: Paragorgia papillata (assembly GCA_035771165.1). Taxonomy (NCBI): domain Eukaryota; kingdom Metazoa; phylum Cnidaria; class Anthozoa; order Scleralcyonacea; family Coralliidae; genus Paragorgia; species Paragorgia papillata. Next base: position 532,368 of record JAWNZC010000105.1, on the reverse strand, counting down.
GCTATTTAGAAATAAAGAATTTTTTGAAATTGGAAAATATAACATTGCAAACAAAAATTCCCATATATTTACAAGAGTTAAAGTATATGAAGACAGGAAATGGAGTATATTTTGTGGGGACAAATTATTTAACTCAAGTAGCTTGCACAATGGCATAACAAATAAAATCACCTGTGTGAATGACATGGCTTATGTAGATAGATAGATAGATAGATAGATAGTCTTTATTTTAACACGCTAACAACGTCAGCAAAGGCTGATTTCCACGAAGGGCGTGTATAAGGAAACAAGAAATTAAATTTACATACAGTGCAGAAAACTAAATAACTTTTAAAATAACTAACAAATGGTAATGTCAATATAAAGTGAAGATAGATATTGTTACATACTTTTATGAGTAGCAATTTTTCTCACGAATAATGAGAGCGATTTGCTCTCCCTAATTTCTGTAGGTAACGAATTCCATATGGATGCCCCATCAAACATGAAACTCTTTTTCATATTATTTGTACGTGGCTGTGGCAAGCAAAGAGTTGTAGCTATGTCTCGCAAATTATGATTTGTGACTTCCTTTTTATAAGTGAAAAGATTTGAGAGGGATTTCGGGCCCAGCTCATTCAACACTTTAAACACTGATTTTGCTTTGGCCTTTCGCCTTTGTGTTTGGAGTGGTTCCCATCCTAGCGCATTTAGTGCAACGCTATGATCTACATCATTACCCATACCTGCTATAATTCGAGCTGATCTGTTATGAAGTTTTTGTAAATATTTGGACTGTGTGTCACCAAATACATTCCAAACTTCACAACAGTAGTTGAAATATGGGTGGACAATAGCATTATACACAGAAAGTAGCGTATTTTTGTCAACAAATTCTCTTAAGCGCCGGATGGCAGATATCCCCGAAGAGATTTTTTTGCTAATATTTTCAGTATTTCGTTTCCAAGACAAATGCTGGTCAATTGTTACTCCAAGAGTCTTGCATTCATACACACGTTTAATAGGTTTGTTTTCGATAATGATATTTGGTTGTGTATGCGAAACATTTCTCAATAGTGGTTTTGATGCAATAAGCATAAATTCAGTTTTGGCCACATTAAGGCTAAGTTTGTTAGCTATTAACCATTCTTTGAGGTTATCCAAATCAGAGTTCATTGCAGTTTGAACATCATCCATCGTCTCACCAGTGGCCGTCAAGTTTGTGTCATCGGCAAACAATCGTGGCACTGTCTTACTTAAACATTCAGGCAAATCATTAATGTAAAGCAAAAAGAATAATGGTCCTAGTATGGAGCCCTGAGGCACACCACACTTGACAGGCTGTTCTGACGACATTAATCCATTTACCTGACATTTCTGACTACGATCAGTAAGATATGATTTTAGTAGTGAAAGTGCTTTTCCTTTAATTCCGTGTAGTTCCATTTTTCGTAGTAAAATGTTGTGATTAACGGTATCAAAAGCTTTTTTAAGATCTATAAATACAACTAGGTTGAACATTTTCCTATCCATATTTACATACCAGCTATTTGTGCAATCTAGTAGTGCTGTTGCGGTAGAATGAAATTTGCGAAAACCAAATTGTTTTTCAGATAAAAGGTCATTTTCCTTTAAATAATCGTATAGTTGCTCATAAATCATTCTTTCCATTACTTTACTTATAGCTGGCAAAACAGAGATAGGTCGATAGTTACTTGCTATATTTCGGTGGCCACTTTTATAAAGTGGTATTACCCTAGCTGTTTTCCATTCATTGGGAAAAGAGCATAGTGTAATAGATTGATTAAAGATATATGTCAGTGAACTTGAAATAACAGGTGATGCTATCTTAAGAATCTTACTGGAGATTTTATCAGTGCCAGTGGCTTTGGAACTAGACAGGCACTGTAAGCGACGATAAATGTTGTTGACAGTTACATCCTTAAATTCTATGAACTCGGATTTGGCAGTCTTAACAAACTTTTCAAAATTGCAGCCTGATGTGCCTATTTTGTCAGCTAGTTCAATTCCAATGGTTGAGAAGAACTTATTGAAGCCTTCAGCTATCTCCTGAGGATTGGTTAAATTAATTCCATTTAAACTTAGTTCATTTATGCTTGTAGTTGTATTTTTCCTACCAAGCAGAGTATTAATGGTTTTCCAAGCCTCCTTAGGATTAAATTTTTGACCAGCAATTTTCTTAGAGTAATACTCTGTCTTAGCATTTCTTAGTTCTTGATTTGCTTTGTTTCTTGCTTTCTTATAGTTTAGCCAGTCTGTCTCTAGGTTAGTAATAATGGCTTTTCGTTTCAATTTGTCTCTTTCAGTAATCAGCATTTTAACATTACTTGTCACCCAAGGATTACTTTTTGGTTTAATCTTTTTATTCTGAAGTGGTGCATGCTTGTTTAACACTTCAAAAAACAAATCCTTCCAAATTTGCCACATACTATGTGTATCTTCCGCAAAAAAGTAAATATACTCCCAGGGTTGATTCAATAGATCCTCAAGAAACTTTTGATCATTAAATTTTTTCATATTTCTGAACTCAATAATATTTTCCTTGTGTTTTTCAGTATAATTGATTTTTCTAATTGCATAGATCATGCTATGGTCACTGATTCCAGTATGGATAACTCCAGAGTCAGAAATTATCTCTGGTTTATTTGTAACAAAATGATCAAGGAGGCTGGCAGTTGTCATTGTTACTCGTGTAGTTTCACTAATCAACTGAGACAATTGATATAACTCATATATTGTTTTCAATTTTTTAGTTGGTTGATCTGGATTTGCCTTTAATAAATCACAGTTTAGGTCACCAAGAATATATAATTCTTTGTTTTCGTCATCTAAAGATTTAATTAAATTTTCTAAGTGGGTGAAAAAATCAGATGTTGTATTTGGTGGTCTATAAATTGTAGTAACAAGAAATGGATGACTATGAGGTTTATTGATTTCTATGCAGACGGCTTCTAAGTCAGGTGGGACAATATCATTTCTGACACGGTAGTTTATAGAGCTACGCAAGTAAATACAAACGCCACCTCCATTTCTTGATCTGTCTTTTCTGATAATATCGTAACCATCCAAATGTATCAAATTATCAGTAATAGTTGAATCAAGCCTGGTTTCATTGAAGGCAAGCAAATCAATGTATTGCTTAGACATTGAAATATTGATTTCATCAAATTGTTTGGGCAAGCTAACAATGTTTAGAAAAGCCATTTTAAAACCTTTTTCATTTGGGATTGAATTTAAACTATCAGAAAAATTGCTACTCATGTTCTCTGTTGACAGGTCATTGCTATCTACTTCATAATTTGAGCTACATGTTTTAGATAGTTCATCCAATCTCTTATTCGACTGCGATGGGAGGGAACTAACTGAAAAAAATTGTTCCTTGAATTTAAACCTCTTACAGAATTGTTTACATTCATAGTAGTAGTGGCATAACTTTTAGTTGGAAGAGATTTTAAATACGAACAGAATGCTTTTCCTAGCACTCTGTCTCCATCACGATTTAGATGTAATTTGGAATTATTTAACAAGGATTTATCCATCTTACTATTATCAATAAATGTAACCTGATATTTTAAGCACAAATCATGCAGTAATTTATTATATGCTAGAATGTTTTGTGGTGAGACTAAGTCATCATACCGTTTTATGACACTGGAGACTGCAATATTTTCTGCATGGGCTTTAATCTCTTTCACCAGCTCTTCCATTTTTTTTGCCACATTCCCAGGCTCTTCATTGACGAGGTTGTTTGTTCCTACATGCAAGATGATTGTGTCATATCCTTGACTTTCACACCAATTTTCTTTAATCTTGTTGTGTAGTTGGTCAACAGTTGCTCCACTATAGGAATGACAGCTGGATTTAGCTTTCCCTGCCCTGTTAATTTTAGTTTCTTCAATGTGTTTAATCATCGAGTCACCGATGACCAGAACTTTGTTGTTGTTGTTGTTGTTGTTGTTGTTGTTGTTGTTGTTGTTGTTGTTTAATTTCGGACGAGACGGCGACCAGCTAGGAACAGACACATGGTTTTTAGGTTTCTTTGTTGACTCGAATTTCATCCTATGGTCATAGCAATAATCACTGAGCTGGGCGTTGAAATCAGTATTGTTATTGGCTTCAGATGGGCTGTCCTGGGGACGTGTAATTTCTGGTGTTGGGTCGTCATCCTTCTCTGGTGTAGGGTCAACATTTTCGTCCGGCGTAGGCTCGTCATCCTCGCTGCTTAGGACTTCAAAACGATTTGAGATCGTAGTCGTTAGACTTTTATTGTGAGATAAGTTGACATTTGGTTTAGCATGCTTGCTTCTAGCCTCGGTGTTAATCCATTCGTTTTGTTTACAATCCAAAACGCGTCCCAGAATTTCGTTATCGCTGGAAATTTGCTTCACTGTTGATTTTACTTCTTCGAGTTTGGCCGCCATTTTGTTGTTTTCATCAACAAGCGATTGTATCATGGCATTTGATTCTGTCGTGCGAGATAGAGCCCTTTCCTCGTCTTCGCTTTGTTTTCCTTCAATTTTTTTCACCAGATTATATAGCCTTGTGATTTCTTGCTTTAACTCAACCACATCCTGTTTATGTCTCTCGCAATTTATGCACAAAGCTTTTGTTGTTGTGGCTTCGTCGTCCATGTGGTCTGCTGTTAGTTCGGCAATATCAACATGTTCGTTCGCTTCTGTGTCTACATTCGCCAGGCTTTTCAAGGTATTACTTAGATAATTTTCTTCGCTGTCCATCGTCACTACTATCTTCTTTCGAGATGGTCCATACCATTTAAAACTAAAATCAGAGTTTGTAAACTGCTTTGTATCGCCACCCGGAGAACACCATTTGCCATTCAATTTTAGATTCTCCTCTACAAAGCTTTTTAATTCGATTAAGCTGCTTTTCCAGAAGTATCCTTCATCGTTAAAATACAATAATGATCCCGGCGAATCATCTATGTTAACGTTAGTGTCGGTAGAGTAAGGCAAATCACTTAAAGACGAAGAGCGTGCAGGTTTATGACCAGCCGCCATTACCGCCATTTTATGTAATGTCAATTGCAGACAATCTCCGCATATGCACTGGTGTTACCTGTACATCATATGAAGTTCCACCAAGATTGACAAAGGACATAACTGGGAGGGTGGTAAGCCAATATGAAGATACTGCACCAGGTTGCAGAAGGTCTACTGACTGTTCTGGATTTCTTAGCCAAGATTCTTTTGCAAGTGTTTGTAATCCTTGCAGTAACCTACGCAAACATCTCAGTGCACAGCTTTCTAAATTAAAGAAAAACAAGCAGCAAACAGCAATAGAAAACCCATGCACCTCAAAGGGAAATGTTAATAAAAGATTCCTTACAGTATCACAGTTAACTGAACGAGAAGATGATCAAAAGAGAAGGAGGAAAAATGCTGAACAAAGAGAAAAATACTGGCGTACTAAAGCGGTGGAGGAAAAGAGATTGAAAAAGATTGTAGAACAGGACAACCATGATTTGCTTACTATGTTTGAAACAGTGAACAAAGAGCAAAACACTTCCTTTCCAGAAAACCCTGAGATGGCCATGTTTTGGGAACTTCAGAAAGATGTAATAAGTAAATCAGCAGACAAGACACAAATCAGATGGCACCCATTGTAAGTGTAAATATATATATTATACACATGTTCATTATAATTATATACATAATTATGTATAATATATAATTATATATATATATATATATATATATATAATTCCCATATGACACATATGACATAACCATATTATTTTTGGATATATTACTAGGGTTGTGAAGACATGCCTAGCCATGTGGCATCATTCAAAGAATGCATATCAGGTCCTTGCATAATCTGGTTTCATCAAATTGCCATCAAAACGACTTTTGCAATACTACAAATCTAAAGTAAAACAGGTATAGATGTAAATTGTACTTAATACATGTAGCAACTGCGCAAAGCTAACTAGACAGTGTAAAACATTTTACGAACATTGCCAGGCCACCCAGCTGAGTTAAACAAAAGATTAAAATGGACTTCTGTATCTTTGGTTACAATACTACCATCCAAAAAAGTATCATAAAATTACTGACATAATTTATCTTTTATTAATTTATATATACATTACTGGTAATGTACAGAACAAGTGAGCTAGGTGGCTGTCAGTTACAAAGATCAGTATAGGCTTTAATAAAGAAAATTCTCAACCAATAATAGTGATGTCAAATGTGTTGGGTGTTTTTCATAGACCTGGTACAAATAAGGAAATGCTGGTATTAATGCAACAAATGGCTCAGGATAGCAAGATGCCTCCAGCAGGATATTGTGGCTGCATACTTTTTGATGAAATGTCTATTCAGGTGAGTTAAAATAACAAATGGCAAATTTTGCAATAATCATAGTGATAGTTGCTGTAAAAACCTGCATGTAGGGACAATCATTTTTCAAGTCAACCCGAAAAAGTTCTTAATATATATTTGGTGTCTACATGTATAGAGAAATAAGGCTGTTGAGATTCTTAAACATGTTCTTATATTTTCAAAGGGGGGGGGGGGGGAATGCTTGTTGCTAGTAAAAAAATTGATTCAATATATGTGTTGTTCCTCATGCCATAAATCATACACTATATCAAGTTCATGCATATATATATATATATATATATAATAAAAAATAATAATATAATAAAAAAGTGAGCACTAAACAAACACACACAATGCATATTTTGGTTAACCATTCAAGTTTTTAAAATCATTTTAACTGATTATTGGAAATATACTCTAATAATCCATTTCATTCTTAGACTAAACATGTTTTTTATATAATATTATATGTTAAGGTCAGTCTACGGTAAATGCAAAATTTCAGCCTGCATTTTCTTAATTGGCTTGGTCCTTACAATTGTATGCATGTTTTTACTGTACTGTAACTTGCAAATGTCAAGTATGGTTGGATTAGAATGCAGCACCAATGTTAATGTACTAATTGAACTAGCAATTCTTGCATTTCAATAGGATGATCTGCAGTTAAGGAGGAATGGGGATTCGTTTGAAATTGTTGGAATAGTGAATCTTGGGGAAATATACAATAACATCAAAGCATTACAAACAGGTTAACATTCAAGCAGAATGCTAGTTGTACTATAGGTTATTACATTTCACTATCTGTGCTCGAAATGTTAGATTTTAATCTATTTTATTGTCAGGGGTGTGGCCAGCCCTGAAAAAAATAAGGGGGATTAGGTGATGACACATTTTTAATGGTTTCTTTTTGCATTATTGCATGCATAATAATTATAGTTATAAATATTAATTATATTTTGAAGGTGAAGACCGAACTGCAATTGCAAGCCACATTCTTCAATTTATGTTTGTTGGTTCCACTGGTTTTAAATTCCCATGTTGCTATTTCCCAACAGTTGAAGTGGATCCAGTTACTCTATATAACATCTTCTGGGATGTTATCTTTGACCTTCATGAATATGGTTTTGAAGTCATCTTGTGTGTTTGTGATGGAGCCGAAGCTAACCGCTCATTCATTAAGTATCATTTTGAAGATGACATTGTTAAAGAAAATTTCACAACAACAAATGTGTATACAGGAGAACCAATGATTTTCATGGTTGACCCATCTGTAAGTGCAATAACATTTCTATATTTTACTAGTGACTTGTGTCAACACTGTTTGAAATACCAAACAAGTCTCATTCTTTAACAACTAATTCAGCCTTTTAATAATTATAATTACACTGTGTCAAAAGAAAGGTGAGGGTGTGAAAATTGTACATTTGGAACTATATGTTATGTGATAAATGAGTAAAATCTGTAGAATTTTAGTGTTTGAGGCTAAGACAGACCTGATACGCACTGTAAGTATGATACAGCAAATGGTATCTAACTCTATTTAGTTTATTCATGCATAAATTATCTTTGAAGTGGGGTCATGTGCCGCGGTTAATATATAGGTTATTGACCTTGCATAATTATATTAAATGACCTACCGGTACTATATTGCTTTAACAACAAATATTGTCTGTATCATGAATAAACTAAATCAGTTAATTACCTTGAAGTTGGTAACTAAGCTAAAGTTAGTTACCTCCTTCTCGGTAAAGTAGTCCTGTTGTATCCAATGATACTGTGAGGCATGGTGGTTGTCTTTAACATTTACAACACCTGAGTAATCATTAATTTATTTTGAATTATCTCATGAATTATTAATGATACAGTATTCTAAGTTATTTTTATTCCAATGACTGATGTATATCAGTTATGTGTATCTAATTATTACTCTTCTCGTTTGATTACAGCATAACTTCAAGAAACTGAGAAACAATCTTCTTAAAAGTACAACTGGCAAATCGCCACGTCACTTCCAATTGTCTGGGTACAACATACTTTGGTCCCACCTGAAAGATGCATTCACCTATGATGTTGAAACAAACCCCATTGCAACATTCAAGTTTCTTACTCCTGAGCATTTTGCACCCAGCAGTGCAGGAAAAATGAGAAACTATCTAGCAGATGATGTTCTTGGTAAAAGAATGCTAGAGGTTCTTCAGGTAAATAATATACAGGTACATGTATAAATAAAATACTGTACCTGATGAATAACGAAAAATACATGTACCAGTTCACCACCAAGCTTCATTACCAGTAGTGAAAATTACAGTACAATACATCAGGTGCACGTGTTAAATGCAGTTGTCATATATAAAATTATATATATATATTCAAACAAACAAAGTGTTGCTCGCGAAATGTTGAAAACTGCTCAATACCGTAAAAAAGTGCTCAGGCGGCCTGAAGATCGCCCGGCGTGAAACTGACAGTAGCAACCATCAACATTTGAGGTAAGCCCACTTATAGTATATATATATATATGTACGCTCCTTCACTTCGGTGTTGTTGAGCACTCTGTGAAGTTGCCGTGGGTACCTATTAGCGATAATGCAACGCTCACTAATGGTGACAGGTTACTTCAATTACAAAAAATTGTTTGTTTACAGAATTACAAGAGACATCTGGAGCAAAATAGAAACAAGACAGTGACATTCCTAGACAAGACCATAGAGTTCATTCAGACCACAAGTACTTTACTCAAGAACTTTAAGGCTAAGTCACCATATAGGTAAGACTTAAATTAACCACAGTGAATCAACTTTACACACAACATGTTTGTATTAAGCTATTATTATATGGGTTCTGTATTATTAGTGTTAGTGTTATGGTTCTGTGTTATTAGCATTACCAATGCTAAATCGATATATTCCTGTTCACACACCCCTCTCTACTCCAATTATACAGTATTTAAAATATTATTAAATTATTAATGATAATAATTCATGAAGAAAATTCAAAAGAAACGAATGTTTAAAGGTGATGTACAGTCCGTTCTGCGCATGACCGCAATGGAGTCCCCAAAACATGACATTCGTAGATAATTACATGAAGTACTCAGCTCAATGTAAACTGTTAGGAACATGGCAGAAAACCAAGTGATTCGGCGAGGATATCTCTTCGGATTTCTTTTATTTCTTCTGAAAATGTTTTGTTTTGGGTACAAGTAATGCATTTGGGTACAAGTAATAATTGTTTTGCTTGGATTGCAGACCTTGACATGATCCAAGCAAGAAGATCCCAGCAAAGTTATAAAAGCTATGTTTTTCTTTTTCTTATAAGCTCACTTGAAGATCCACGGTTATTTGAGAATGAAAGCTGTATGGCATGGATCATTAGGTGGGAAGAAGATGTGCAATCACTTTCTCAGCTGAAACCAAGAGAAAGAAACAAGAGATTTCTTAGCTTCAAAACAAAGTTTGATGTACTCTCAATGATACTTGGCTTCAAGTCTTATTGTACAACTTTATTCAGCAAATTCCCAGGGAGTCAGGCTAATGTGTTATTCTCAAACCAAGATGCCCTAGAGAATTTCTTTGGTGAACAGAGGGCACAAAATGGTCAAGCTGATAATCCAACTGTACTACAAACAGGTAACAATCTCTCAAATGCACTGTAATTATTGTACTTAAGAGTAATAAGAATTTTTTAGATTGTCGGTCTTTATTTCCTACACACATCATTAACTTTTATGTTCACTCAGATATTGACGTCATTTCCATGCAATTCAAATTATAATATGCTTTGCTCCATCTACAGTATGTGCATAGTCCATTACATTCACATTTTTAACATTAATGCCTTTACAAATGAGTAGCTGTAACATATTTTTTGGTATTATACATGTAGAATTGATGATGAACCACCAATCACATGCATGTGTATTTCAATTAACATAGCATAAATTATTGATTATAAACACCCACTTGTTAACAGAAACCACCTTATAATTATAAAACAGTACTGTCTTCCCCAACCATACCTTCCCAACCATACCTTCCCATGACTTGAACCTACAATACCAATAATATATTGTAGACAAGAATAGACAACATTAATTTCTGGACACCAAATAAAGAAAGAAATGATGGAACCACCAATTATATTTGTCTGGTACATTGTATGTCATGTGTTTTGAAACATATATCTGTCCGGTTATAAAACAATAATGCTCACTAACCATTTGTGACTCTTGGAGTTGGGTCATCTGGGGTATTCGGTTGATGTTCCATATTGGCTACAGGTACTGATTGAGTTATATTGGCTACAGGTACTGATTGAGTTACATGTGCATTACCACCTTATCTTTTTCTTTTTATGCAATCAAATGACTCCTGAGTCAGTTTCTCTGGGCATGGCATAGAATCCCCAATGGTTTTCAATGTTTGAGTAAATGCAGCACAATAATGTTCTTTTCGATCTCTGGAATATGGCGAAGCATAGCCCTGTAATATGAACTTTAACTCTGCATGGGAAAAGTGTTCAAATACCTCAGGACCCTTGTGTGCTTGTGCCTTCAAGCAATGGTGGATGAACTTCTTAGGTAACTGGTCACTTATAATTTCACTCACAGTTGGCATGCCCTTGGGTACAGAATGTTTCGATCCAGCCTTGCTAGAACCAGCAATACCAGGGCGCAAAGCAACTGACTTTTTAAGCTTCTCTTCTTTTTTAACTCTTCGAATAAATTCTGCACTGTACATGTTGGTAAATCGGTGTAGAATTCTGTAGTGTAAATCTTTTCCAATGCCATTACAAAACTGGGTGTCTTCACCATTAACATCCATGACATCCTGCCCATCAGTAGTTTCAAAATCTATGGGTGTATAAATAGAACATAAATGTTCAACATATTGTCAACAGGTATGAAAATTTAAAGGCATGAAAAGACTCCTTCACCCCTTGTCCCATAAATATTCACTATGACAGATAAAAGCTGCATGTTCCCTAAGGGGCATGCAAACATGTACAAAATTTCAGCTAAATCAGCTAGTACGGTATTACTGGTAGTTAAAAAAAATTCTTAAGATTTAAATTGGGGGTTGAAGACTTAAACAGTGAATTGAAGGTACAGTATTATTGCAATAACAATGTAAAGTACTGATAAATATTAAAACTGTTAAAAATAATATTCAACATTATTTAATTCCAACTTGCACTGTACATGCAGGTATAATAATATATTTATGCTGCACTGATTGAGTTACATCAATATAAGGGGCATTTAAAACAATGTCTTACCCACAATATTGTCATCAAGAAATGACTCGGTAGATAAATACATATCAACAGTCTGGTCACCATCCATCATACTATCAGACTCCTCATTGAACTCTGGTTCTGTTGCAACTGATTCACTCTCAAATGATCCCAATACTGGTACATGTATGTCATTAGAGATACTTGGTTTTGAAGAAGTACACATGTTAGAGACATTGAGGTGGTTTAACATTACCTAAAACAATACCAACACTCATTTTATGACCATTTTCTTCTGCTTATGCAAGGATTCATTGGCCAGCGGGCTCCCCACAGCAGTTTCCTCTTGAATCCATGTTGTCCTCGGCTTTCCTCTCCTTCTTTCTACTTTGTACAACATACTTTTCTTCACCCAGTCACCAATATCCTTCCTTAACACAAGCCACAACTATCCCAAACCAGTCACATTGAACTACTTCAGACATTGACTTGATCGCCATTCAGATCTGCACTTGGTACAGTACTCTACTCATGAGATATACAGTACACCACATATGCAATGTACTGTACCACCCTTATCTACTGTACCACCCTTATCACAAACTGTTTCACATTCATGGCATGTGTGTTACATCTATACACCATCGCACTCCTCACACACAGCTTTTCTTTCCCATTAATTAATTTTAACTCATTCCTGCTAAGCAGGGCCTTTATATATGTATCTTGTTCTGGCAAATGGCAGACAATTATAGTTACCGGTAGTGGGGGGGGGGGGGGGGGCGATGTTCAAGGCCAGCCTCGGCAGGAATACGTTAATTTTAATTAAATCATTTAAATATAATTTAATTAAACTTAAATATATTTACCTCAAATTTGTGTTTTAACTCCTTATTAGAAATTAACGATTTCCACGTATGCTTTAAGGAATCTTGTTTGAACTTATGGAAAGTTTCATCTGAAAACAAAGTTGCAGCAGACGATGCAGCGGCTAACATAAATTCAAATAATTCATCTTTGACATAGGCCTTCCCACCTTTGTCATGCCTTTCTATATGTTTCATTGATTCCGGATTTTTGGTGGTTTCTAACAAAATATCTTTGTTTTCTTTCAGATTATCTAAAATAGACTTGATTTCTCTCTCTTTTTTAACTCTTTGCTGTACGTTTTGATCTTTGGACCCTTTAAATCTTTTGATGTAGGTCACACATGCATGGCTCTCCTTCACTATAACCCATCCTGCTATATGTCTTACCTTACCCATTGATTCATGAGACACAAAATGCACAGGTCCTTGCTTGAAGTTTGCATTGTTGTCTGCAAATTTCTCTCTTATCTCCTTAGCAGACATAGCCAAATATGTTTGATATATAGCTCGTGCCAAAGCCAGACATGCTTTCCTGTGCAAACCACCAACACCCACATCAATGCAACCAATCCCCATATCTTTCAGACACTTTTCCCATTTTACCAATAGTTCAGTGGAGTGTAGAAAAGAATGAATTTGAGAGGTTATTCCAGCCCATTTTTTTCTAGCTACGATGAAACAACCTGTTGTATTGGTTTCTTGTTTAGAGGCAGTTTGTTGAGTGTAATATCCAATCATCCACATGATAAACCTGATAAGGTTAGGGTTCAGTTGTTCCACATTGCTTACAGATAGAAGGCCTATATAATTGAAGAAAGTTTTCATTTCCTCACTTACGACATGTTCTTGTAACCACTGTAGAACTGGGAGCAAATCTTTAACCTCCAGCTGTTGTTGAGGGACAAATTCTTCTCGAAGAGTGGGTATATTTGGTTCACTTGCTGTACTCTTAAATGTTACCTTAGTGGTCAGATTTACGTCACCCAAGTCAGTAATGTCTCTCAGTTTTGGGGGCAATAAGTTAGCATCTGATAAACAGAGCTTTACATCTTCGGAAGACATTAGTGTCAAATAAAAAAACTTAACATGTTCGTTTGCAGTAATTGTTCGCTCACTGACATTCAACACCCTTAAACCAGACAATGTCTCTGCCCTTGATAAGGCGACATATGCCTGTCCATCTTCAAAAACTCTTTTAAGGTCAACTTCAACTTGACTAAAGCTCGTCCCTTGGCTCTTGTGAATTGTCATTCCATAACATAAATCAAGTGGTACTTGATTGCGGGTTCCCATGACACTGTTACCTTCTTCCACAATAAATTGTGTCATTCCAATGACATTAACACTGCCGTTGTCAAAACGTACAAGTGGAAATCCATCGCTGATTCCGATTACCGTCCCTCTGAGACCATTGACTAAAGTTCTATCCAGATTTTTTAACAAAACTGCCCTTGCTTGAACTTTTATAGTTACAACAGAAGAAGCAGAACACCTCCTATCGAGTACAGACGTATTACCTCTGTCTTGCGAACGATATACAAATGTTTCTCCAGGAATGAGCTCAAGGCACTGGTCGTTTGCTTTAATGGCATCTTCTCTAAGAGGGAATAGTCTAACTTTATCCAAAGGGTCGCATTGCAACTCGCAACCTAAATAATGAATTAAATCACGCGACCCAGGGGAAATATGACCATTTCTGACATCATCAAGGAGATGTAAAAGTTCTTGTTCATTCTGTCGATATACTTTTGTCAACTACACACTAAAATCAACACATTTATTCCACAGAACAGATCGAAAACAGTAGTCCTGTTTCTCACCGCCATCGGTGCTGACAGTGACAGGCTTAAGCTGATAAAAATCTCCACACAACAATTGAATGTCACCAAATGGTCGAGAACTCTTTCTAACTCCACGTGCGATATAATCAAGCTTTTCGAACAGAGCACATCCAATCATAGATATTTCGTCTATAACTAAAATTCTGCAGTCTGTCCAACGCTTAACAGCTTCTTCGTTCGAAAGAACAGTGCCTAAGAGCTCGTGCGCTGATTTTGTTCCAGTGTTTATTCCAGCAAAGTAATGGAGAGTTGTTCCACAGACATTGACTGCTGCAATACCAGTTGAAGCGGTCACAAAACATCCTCCATGACCAGATTCCCTCTCCACGATTTTCTTTAGCAAATACGACTTTCCACAGCCACCCTTTCCAGTTAGGAATACACTGTATTTCAGGTCAACCAACTTTAAAATATTTTCCTGTTCGCAACTTAAAATATGCATAGATTGCTTCGAATTCATTTCGTGCTCCCGCGAACAACCTAAATATAGATCTGATTACTGACATGTTGACAGATCAAGGGCTACGAGCATAGCTAGATTTAAAAACCCAAATAACACATCGCCATTGGTCAATACCCCTTCACGTGACGGTTGTTTCACTCCCCTCCTTTTCTCTTCCCTCCTTTTCTCTTCCCTCCTTTCTCCGCCTCGTAAACGCTCGGGCCTCGGGTTTCCTTCGGCGCCGTAACCCGCGCCTGCGATACGCTAATGATATATACCGCATTCAAAATGGCTGAATATAAATGAAGGAACTCCGAAGTCTGAACAAAGAAGAAGAAACACAGGTCAGTCTGGCGTGCTCCCTTGGATAACATTGTTGACTTTCTGATAGGGTGAGAATATTGTTCATTTTGTGATAATTTGTATAGTAAATATTTAAAAGATGAAATGTTTGTATTTTTATCCAAAGGGAAGAAAACTGTCATTTTCCAGTTTTAAGTTCATTCTTCTACACTGTTTTGTGTGGTGAACAAGAAACAAAGAGAAGGTGTTCAAGGTACAGAACTAGATTTTTACTGTTCATAAAAAAATACCATACTCTTGTTAAACCTCATTTATTATTAATTTATTATTATTAATTATTTATAATTTATTGTTATTAATTTATTTCATATATAGGAATGAAAGAAATACTAAAGCTGAAGTATTTTTCAAGCCTGGGATATGGAGCAAGGACTTCATCTTTATTCCAATAAATAGAAGGTATTCAGATGTCAGAGTTCCAGATGTCGAGTAAGGTTTAGGGCAGCTTATTCGAGATGCATGCAACCGCATGCAACCCGCATGCAGCCTGGTTGACCTTAAGCCTACTTCTTCCAAGCTCTAATCAAGTATTTACAAACCACTGTATTTTAAAGTGTTTTTAACAATTTCTATTTCACTTTTAGCTACCACTGGTTGCTAGCTGTGATAACTCCATGGTAATGATTTAAACAAAAGTTTATCTCAAATGAACATTTGACAACAATTTTTCGTGAGTATAGTTCTAGTATTCACATGTTATTTATTCTCTTCTTGTCATGTTTTAGGCATGTTATTATCATGGATTCTTTAACCTGGGATATTTCCACCAGAAGAAATGAATTCAGTCTGATTTTTAGGTGTGTATATACTATATACTATATATAACATTTCCTTGTCCATTCATTGAGTGTATACAGTTTTCTATGGGTCAGTTTTTACATACAGTAGCATATAATTTATCCTGAGGCCAATTTAATTAATACTTAATAGAAATCATCACATTTTCCTTTTTTTTTTAAAGCTTCCTGACACATTTGACAGAGAAATTCTCCTTGCCAAAGAAACACCTAAAATTGACATACAAAGTGCTTAAGGTAATTGTTGGAAGAATAGTTGAATATGGTATTGTAATTATAATATTTATTTTCTTGCAATAATTTATTCTTAAAACTTCTAATTTTATTCATAAACAAAGTTTGCTGTCTGTTTCATGAAATGTAAATATTTAAATAGATTGTTAACATTTCCAGGTGCCTCAACAAGAAGTACATAGTAACAACTGTGGGATATATGTGGCAAAGTTTCTTAAACATTTTCTGGAGGTAAAGTAAACTTACAACTTTTGTTTTGTTTCACTTATTTCTAATTGGAAACTTACAGTATTTTCTGTTATCTATGTTTTGTAAGGAGCTAGAAATGTATGAACGTAACCCAGAGGATTATTGCAACAAGGAGTATTCATGGTTCAATCATTACGATGCAGAAAAAACAAGGGTGGACACAAGGTGTTATTTACAAAATCTATTTCTCCTGGAGCAATCCAAAAAGTTGTCGCATTTAGTACATGTATAACATAAAACAAATGCTGAAGAATAGTCATCTTGGAAACTTAAGATTTAAGTTAAAACAAGAGACAAAATTGAAACAGTAATATTTCAACTTTATTTAAAAGTCATCGTTCAGTGTGATAATGACTTTGAAATAAAGTCGAAATTTACAATTTTATGAATGTTTCAATTTTATCTCTTATTTTAACTTGAATCTTAAGTTTTCAAGATGACTCTTTTCTTTAATTTGCATTCAATACCTTATGTTATATGTTTTTAAGTTGTCGACTGGTCATGGTTTTTAAACACATTTGCACTGCAGGATAATGTACATGTATATTTTTACAAAAGATCAATATTTACAGTAGCCTTGTAGCAAAGCTAATCATAGCAACTGGTCATGCTATGTAAATTTACAGTAATTTACATACATGTAATTATTCAGAAATTCAGCTTCATTTGTTCTTCGAGTGATATTTTTTGACAACTTTTATTCCTACAAAAATATAACATTCTACTGTTTCATTCTTGGTATCAAATGTAGGAATTAATTTAAATTTGCATGGCATGACCAGTTGCTATGCTTGGATTTACCACTGATTAAGTATACAAGTCAAAGGTCGCTTAATTTCAATGATACTTGGCTGCAAATTAACTAATGCAGCACAAACCTTTATGACTGAGTTTACATATGGTTTGAGTGTTAAAGGAATCACTCCCCTCAGAATGGTGAAGCACTTTAGCTTTCTAATTAAACGTTCAACATGCACTCGAGGCTTTGCTATTCTTCTTGTCATAGTAGAAGCTTTGGCAGAAACTTTACTCTTTTTCATTAACGGGAGCAAGTAGTTTTGTTTGTCGCAGAGCCAATAGATCCTGGATGTTGAATCCCTTATCTGCCATAATAGTATCACCAGGGTTTAATTGATCTAAGAAACCACACTCTTTTGTAATTTCTTTGTCACTAATACTGCCGCTGAAAAGGTTGGAAACAAAGTTAAAATGTGGTATTGGTGATATGGACACAAACAATTTAAAAGTGTTTCTTGACTTGTAGCTGCTGTATGTGGACCTTTGTGAAGCTATTCTGTTAGGTTTCTCAATGTAGAACTCAGTGCAATCAATAATGCCTCGCAAATTGGGAATTTCTTTGAGTGACTTGGGCATATCTAAATCAGACATTTCTTCCACAGTTGAAAATGGCAGTAGAAATGCCAACTCTTCTTTGAGAAATAGCAACCATGAAATAAAAATCTTGCTTGCTGTTCCTGGAGAAATTCCAAAAAGATCAGCAAGCATAATAATACTTGGTTTGCGCTTTATCCTGACAAGGGTCATTATTAACTGCTCCAGTGTTGTCATCTTATTCAAGCTGTATTTTTGCTGCAAAATAAAAGAAGACTTTATTATTAGTATGCTTTGTTCATGAAAAAAATTCATGACGAAAATAAGACAGTTATATGACAAAGTACAGTACTGTACACCACAATGCATATAAACAAAACAACTATTTTTGTGATACTACATACTTTTAGATATTTTTGTTGTAGAAACAAGCTGCCTTTACCTGTAAATAATGATTCCCTGAACAAGTGCTTTTGGTTGCTTTTGAACCCTTCCATTTTTGCATTCGAGCTGCTTTTCCTTTTACTAAATTATAAAGGGCAAGCAAAACTTCGATTTGTAGACCTATAGTGAGAAGTGACAATTAATTCCCCAACATGTAAATAGATTAAATATTGTATATATGTATGTAAAATAGATATTGTAAAAAATATTATCTCTGATTCCATTTGAATATAGAACTATAAACAAATGTGTGTGTTGGGGGGGGGGGGTCGTTGTTGTGTAAATTTAGTAATTTTGTAATGTTTTTACTATCAACCAAACTGACAGAGGTTAATGAGAACATTTTCAATAAACCCATATGTCAGCAAATTTTGCCACAAACTTAGCAACTGAAATCAGTGTGACATGTGCATTCCAAGATAACAAGACATTTGCATGACTTAAAAATCTTCCACAAGCTCTTTTGTCTAACATTTTGTCTAACATGTCTGTTATGCAAATGTCCTCATTATGACATCACAGTGTATGACTTACTGAAGAAAATTTTAGATCTTATGAGTTATGATAAAGATATAAAAGTTTCTTCAGTAAGTCATTGTGGTGTCATACCAGGGATCATTTGCATATTAGGCATGTCTTATTAATATCTCAATAAATGAGATAGTGAGATAATAACGAGTTGTAAATGTTGGATTTTTCGATGCATAAGCACTCTCAGCTTAAAAATATTATTAATATTACCTGTATAATGGCAAGTTTTTCCACGATCTTTCACAGTTTCAATAAAAAGGACCCGTCTCATATTTTGTTTGTTTGCCACCATTTTATCTGTGTAAGGACTCATGTGACCAAGTTCAATGGTAGTCTAATAAACAACAAAATAAAAATAGTAAATGAATGAAAATATTCTTACCATTGCACGAATGAAAACATTCATTATTTGTATAATATATAAGCCTACAGCCCAGCATTTCGCGTTCTCTCAATGGTGGTTTTCTCTTCGACTGTTTTAATATAAAGATCGTAGGGTATAAATTAAACAACTTTAAATACCTGAGCAGCACAAGTAATAGGTTCGTCATTATCACAATCATTTCCAAAATCACTGTGAAGCGATTCTGTGATACTATAAACGTTATCTTGAGGTTCGTTCTCTGCCAAGGATGTCAAAGCTTCGGCGATGCATATCTCGTCAGCACTCTTCCCTGTAGAACTACCAGAACAAGTCCCCAGCGTTAATAGAGCGTCTACAGCAGACTTTTCGTCCGACTTTCGGATTCGTTTGCTGTTTTGTAGCCGATGCGCTGGTGGTTTTCTCTTCTTGCTAAACCGAGCAACCTTTGAGAAAGAAGTAAGACAATGAGGTCGAGGTGTTTGTTTGTCCGAAAAATTTGGCTTCGATACCACGTGTTACCCCCTGGGGACAGAGTGCGAAAAAGGTGGATTAAGTGGCACGACCATGGGTGTGACAGCCAATTCACTTCCGGATAACTAGTTACCAGTATTTCTTACCTGCTGCAAACCAACATGGCGTCTTTGCCGAAGAGAAAAAAGCTATCGAAGAAAGAGAGAAAGAAGATGATGTCTGACAAAGGAAAAAAAAGCGCGAAAGCACAAGGGGCGGGATTGATGTCTCGTCAAGGGTTTACACTGCCAGCTCAGTGGGAAAACGATATACGGCAAGGGGAGACGCGTGATATAGTCGATTACTATTCATCTGGGAAAACCAAGTACTGAACGCAAAGTGAAGTAAGGGAAGAGCTTCATTGCAGGAATATGGAATTGTGTCTTGACGAGGTTGAAGAATCATCCTCACAGACTTCCGAAGGCAATAGCGAGGAATACCAGCCTGAAGATGAGTCCAAGCCATCTACCTCGCAATTTAAAAGCGGCATAGAAGTTGAACGGCGTTTGGTGGTGTGCGAGTCTACACAAATCACTAGACTTGTGGATGACATCAACAAAACTTCTCGATGCTCTTTCCTTTATGTCTAAAACCGTAAAACGTTTGATACGCTTTACTTCCAGTAAATTAATTTAGCCCAAATTAACGTATCTTTACTTCTCCAGATAATTTAAATATGCAACAAGGTTGTTTATAATTATGATAAAACAAATCTATATAATAACTGTATAATAAACAAAACATTACATGACCGTTTGGAGATACAATTTATATCTTCCCCTGTTGTGAAAGTCTTGCTCATGAGACATATTACCAACAGTTGAAGATAAAATTTGTATCTCCACACAGCCATATTATATACTCTGCGAATATATTGTATCGTGTTGTCTAAGTCATGACTGGTTTAAAAAATATGTTTCTCATTTACAGGAATCTTAGTTGTGACCAAAGTAGAGCCGACAGGGCTTGGTGGAACGTTGAATCTAACATTCTCGTGTACCGGATGTCAACTGAGAAAGATTAATTTTAGTGGTTCAACACTCATCGAGGGGTCAAGAAGAACTGTTGTTGGTCTTGCTCTGGCAGTGGCGTTCTTCATTACTGGCCATGGTTATGCAAAGTTTTCCAGAACATTGCGACAATGTCTTGGCATAGCATGCATTTCGAAGAACCCATATTATGAAGTAATAAAATTGATATATCCAAATATAATGGATATCCTCAATGAAATGTGTGAGGATGAGAAGGATAGAATGAAAAAGCTATCATCTGAAGAATTGGGAAGTTGGGAGTGGGCAGTAGTTACTTGGATGGTGTTTGGCAAACCCGAGGGCATTTTAGTAAAAATGGCTCCTTTGTTGTAAAGAATTATTTAACTGGAGGATTGCTATGGTATTGTCACAAGTGTATGCGGGGAAGTGATGATGTTGTAGAGGATGATTTATATGGAGGTACTGCTAAGTTGATGGAGGGAATTCTTGCTGAAGAATGCTATGAAGAGGCAACAGAGGAATCTTGCAAGATCGAGGTTGTATGGCAAGATGCTGATTCAAGTTCTGCATTATCTCTACACAAGCACCAGCCTGATGCTAAAGTCTTCAAATGTGGAGGACATGTTGACAGAGCACACTACAACCAGCTGAAGGATGTAGCAAAAAAAAAGGTGTTTTCTGTGGACATCAAAATAATCTACAAGGATAAGTTTCCCTCAGTCCTTACTGCAAAGTGTCATTGTGAAAGACACAAGCCAGGATGTGGATGGCTTAGAGATGTCTTTCTGAAGAATGCCCGATTAAACCACTTCTGTTGCCTCCAACAATGTAAGGATGCCGGAGAGTATGCAAGGAGAATGAGAGCCCTTGGGAAGTATCACAGCAGGGATGTGCATGAATGGGGTGAAGGGGAAACATGTGGTTTTCACAAGAATTTGATTTGTTCTTGTGTAAGAGTTGCAAAGAAGGTGAAGAAATAGAATGCTCTGGAAAACCATACAAGACCAAAACAACCCTGACCTGTGAGTACCACTGGCTGGCATACCAGATTGAATGTGAACGGCGAGCAGATGATGCTGAAAATGTCATCCATCCAACAATGGGATGGGGTCACTCGAATCTATGCGAGGCCCATTTCTCGGTCTTGCCTGCATTTCGATCCAAAGATCAAAGTATTTGTAGGTAAGTGTAGGTAAGTTATCACACTCAAATAGTGGCGATAGTTAATCCACTTTGATTGGGGGTGTTGAACTAAATTTTACAATTACCAGAATGTTATTTTATTACTTGAATGTTTAAATTCAAAACATCGATGAAAACACTGTGTGCACAGCATTCTACTTTTTAGGCTTTTTATCACAACTTACTAAACCAAATTATGCTAAGTTTCCTATCAATTGTTATTTGTTGGGGTGTCATACTCCCAAAGGTTTGCCAACTTTTGGGAGTATGAAAGTTGAAGCCCACACATTTCTCAGTCATTATGTGCATGTACTCAGATAACCCAAAAAATAAATCGCGCAATTAAACCAGTTATACAATTTTAGCCATTGCTCTCGGTCCGGGTAGTTTTATTTTATACTGGCCATCAAGTTACAGGCTAGTTTGATCCTTGTCCCAGAATTTGAATGCGATGGACACCCATGTTTACTCTATCTGCTGCAAGCTCACAAAAATTCACTACAATACATGATTTCAGATTTCTATTTATTGCATTTTTAGACTTCATTACATCACTGCGACAAACTGTGGGCTATGTCAGGGGAATATGTCTTGGTGCTTCCAAGTTAAGGGCAAAAGCTACCACTGGATAAAAGACCTTTATGACAGACTGAAGCTGCCAGTTATTCCAGCCATTGTTGAGGCTCTTCAAGCACAGGTTGTGAAGAGAATGAAAGAGGTAGAAAAGGGTAGAAGAGACAAGAATAAAAGGAACAGAATTCAAATGAAAGTGGCCAGAGCAGAGGATCAATTAGAAAGAAAGAAGTGGGCAAAGAGACAAGCCTTACAGCATACGTATGGGAATGATGCAGAGGATGATGATGAAGTGGATGATGAAGTGGATGCAAGCCTCATCAGAGCTGCAAAAGAGGCTGTCGGAGGAGTAAAAGAAAATGGTGGGACCATCACAATGATTAGTGGAAGAACCTGCCGATGTGGTTCCAAAGAACACAAGAGAACCTCACACTCCGTCTGTTCTCTGAACTAAAAAAATAAGAGTAAGCAATGAAAGAACTTTTAATTGTTAAAACTAAAACCTTGTATATAGAGTAAATAATCTTATAGGTATATATTTGAATTTATCTAACAAATATACAGCTTATTGTTACACGGTGTTTCATGCTGCTGCAATGTCACTGTCGCATGATGATTGCAAAAGCATAAAACATTGCAATTGTAAGCTGCATATTTATTAGATAAATTTAAATATATTATATCAAGCTTTGTATGTAATGTGCATGTACATGTTTGTACATATATATATATACCTATATTATTATTGTTAATGTGAATATGTATATAGTGTAAATAATCTGCTTGTGCTTTGTGATCTGGTTTGATAAATACACAAAGTGAATTCAAAGGAAACACCAAATATATGTTTTATTTATTACAATAAATTATTTCTATATTTTTATTATTTTGGGGTTTTATTTGACATCTGAAGCCATTTTGTTTGAGCAAGGTCTCCAATATTCACCTTGTCTACCTAAAACATGAAAATTCAAGTAAACGCATAGACTCATCAAACTGCAAATAACAGAAAGGCATTATAAAATGAGAATAGCTTATTCACCTTTGGACCACTAGGATCATTGTATTCTTCAACATGGTGTGGTAGCAGGGAGCGAACAACCCTCTTTAATGTTGCAGGGTACACATATGTTGGATTCACTCCACTGGTAACCTTGGTTTTCCCAATTGAACCTCCATACTGAAATAACAATAAGTTTAGTGATAAGACCCCTTTTCCTCTGGTTTGAAGTTTAGTGAGAGGACTTTGCAACAAGAACAATATAATAGGTATTTAGGGCATAATAATAATGTTCAACAATTAATTTTCATAATTTTTATTAATTTTCATAACCCTAAGCCCACGTGTGCGCATTTTAGCTTTCTGCCAAATGCGTTTGCGCTCAGTCCGTTGGTAAACCTACCTTTACTACAATACCGACCCCAGCGATGGTCCAATTACCCATTTTTTATTTACATGATATGCGCAAACAAAGAGAAACTGTAAAATAATAAAAAATATCAAACTTACCCACATTATGCACCATAACCGCTTGTATATACGCTTTCTTAGCTGCGTCGAAGTTTCGCCGTCTTTTGGCCCATTATTCCAGTAGGAAGTTAAAAGATCTATTAGACCTTTAGGAGCATTTCCAAAACTAAATGTAGAGTAGATCAATACAAACAACGACGTTAGGTGCTACTCCCAGTGGATGAACTACACTGGGTAAGTGGAGAAAACTCTACTTGACCACAACTCGCGTTTGTTTTAAATACTGAAAAGAATGGATTATTTTCTTTGAGATTAAGTAAAAGCACTCACCCATTCCTCTCGAATTCGGCATTGAACGCCAGAAACGCAGCTTCACGTTCGGGTAGAGTTGCCGCCATACTGGAATTCCCGTCAAAGTCGAACGAAGAACCGCGCGCAAAAATAGAACCGCTGAACAAAAATTTGCGCTAACAAGAGCCTTACCCTAACAACTGCCCCAGTCTCTTGTTCGACTACAACGGGTACTTCCGGCAAAAAGACGTATATTCAGTGCGTTACTACAGGAAAACTAAAACACGCCAAGCAAAACGAATTGCATATTCAAAAAATAAAGCAATAAGCTTTCTTCAGACAATAAATGAAGCCATATTATCGAGGTGAAATTTTGCCTGGGCAGATACCTTAAGTTACATGATCTTGTCTCCTTAAACACGGAGCGAGCGTATAAAAGGGTCCCCCCCGGCTACGCACTGACAGTTTGAAATATCAACAGCCAAGTCAACAACAAGTCGGTGAGCTGGTGAAGTTTTGAGAATTATTTTTTATTTATAACCTTTTTACCTTTTCAATTATCTACATAAATTGTAAAGAGAAGCATAAGTGTCTTAGATAAAAACAATTCTGAAGTGATTAAATTTGTTTGGTCAATAAATTTGTAAAATATATATATGACCTTGCTTTCAAACGATGTTTGAAGGTCACGTAAGTTATAACTGCTTTGTCTTTCGCCGTTTTTTAAAATAGAGTTCCACATAAAAGACAATACTTTGATATTTAACTAAAACAGACCATTTAAACGAAGACAATAAATAACTTATTATATGAACTTTGCTTTTTGCAAGTCAATAAATCGGCACAAATAATTCAGAACTTTTAGGAAGCCATTTGTCTGGCTTTCCAGACAACATTTACTGGGTTCCCTATTTTTACTGTCGGTCGTGCAAAAACAAAGTTGTTTGCCTCGTCAAATCGTCGTTGAAAAGTGAGACGATGTTCAGACATCTACATGGAGATATTCATTATCAACATTCTTGGTGTACATAAAAGGGTCTTATAATTACAAGGACGGAATATATGAAGAAAAAAAGCGAAGAATACAGACATCTGCATTCAACAAGAAAAACGGTGAGACGCTACAAACGTTCCATTGCTAGACGGCTAACTTTTTTAGCGAATTGAATGCATATGGCTTTTTGTTTTTTCTCATTATTTCTATTGTTTATTAAGCTTAAGTTTCTGAAATGTCTTATGCTTAAATCGACATGGGCTACTCAAATTTTGAACTGAAATGTTCCCTAAGCTAATGACTGGTTTCTTGTTCTCGCTGGTCTTTTTGCTTGTGCATTTGTTGTGTCTGGCAAGGATTCAAGATTTTTTACCAGCTGCATGCCCTAAAACCGGACAGTTCTGCAGATAGGAGTTAATTTAATATTTAACAATTAGTCACCGAAGTCGAGGTGACTATCGGTAAATACACCGATAGTCACCGAGACTGAGGTGACTAATTGTTTTAGTATAATTTCAGAGGTTGATAAAAAAACAATCACGTTGAAACAAAAACTTTTAAACAACTGCTTTCATTTTAACAGTGGTGATACTGTTTATTCACAGACGATGTTAGCAAGCCACAGTCTTTGTCAGTAAATAATTTCAAAAAAAGAGTAAACGATATCCTACTTTGGAATTTAACTTGTACATACATTCAAATATATGCTAAAAAGACTTTTATTCTGGTGTTTTGGATCCTGTGTTACGGCTTTTTTGCACTTAATTATTCATGTTCAATATGTTCTTCACTCATGACGAAGTTTTCGCCACATCGCTACGACCAAAATCTAGCCAAAACATACAAAAAATACGAAGAATTATAGAAAATATACTTCCTTACCTTTAACGATATTTGATATGTACAACATCTCAGTGATAAATGTTTTCAGTATTATGGTCTTTTGTTTGTCTCAAAAACTACAGACCCCATTTTGAAAAAAAAAGTCAACAGTTCAATGAATCAACAATTTTTAAAATCTCATACTTCAAAATGACAACTCCGAGGGGAGACTGAAACGAGTAAAGTCAGTGCAGTGTTGAATAAGTACCAGTCTCTTTTCCAAAACTACTTTTGAAGAACAATTTCTTGTAATGCAATAGCGCGGTGACTATCACCTCAGATTCACCGCTGAGCGGACCAATCAGAAAGCTGGAAAGCCTCTTTTCCACTATGAAATTATACTAACAAAGTTTGTTGCTAAAATCTTCCATCACTATTAAAACTGTTTTTGCTCTTTGTGTTGACATATTTCCGCACGCTCGAACATTTGTCCAAAACATGTTTTCATTTTAATAGGAAACTGGAGACCTACTAAAGAACAATAAGTTTCAACTACATGTACATATACTCATACATTATCTGTGCCCATTGCTGTACTAATTGTTTTCGATAGCGTAGCTTAATATACGCATTATTTTTGTTGCATAAAAGGAGCAAAGTTTCAGATGTCTTCGTACAGTTTCTGTCGCATAATTGTTTTGGTGTTTTTCGTATGGTTTTTCCTCACCTTAGTTTTGTTTCGACTTATTGAAGGCGTAATTTTTTCGTCTTTCTACTCAAAATGATGTGTTACACTTGAAAAAGACGAATTCGACGTTTGCAAAGCGGCAAGTTTAATTTAAAAACAGCACACAAAACGTCTCACAAAAGCTCCACTCTTCACTCTTCAGCCAAAGTTCCTCGGTAAGGCCGGAAGTAATTTTAGCTGTGTGGACCAATCAGATGCGTTTGGCCAGGATTGTCCGAGGTGCTCAGCCAGTACTTATGCGCTCGCTCCGTGTTTAAGTTACATGATCTTGTCTCCTATCACAATGCTTTATTTATGTACGACTATTATACAGGAAACCTTCCCGAAACATTTAATAGCTATTTTGTATTAATAAGCCAAAAAAACATAGTTATAACACCAGACTTGCTTCAAGATCATCATATTATATTCTCTTCCTAAAGTAAGAAGCAATTTTGGAAAATTTAATATTCGATATGTTGGTCCAAATGTGTGGAACTCGATTGATGAAAATCTAAAAGTACTAACTAAATCTAAATTTAAACGAAAATTGAAAAATGCTTTGCTGAATTCGTATAGTAATCTCGATTAATATCTTATCTTGAAAACATGCCAATCACGTAATATGTTCCTATATTACTATATAGAAACATAATACTCTCTATTACTATATTTTTGTCTGTGTTTTACCAAATTTGTATTGCAAGTAATCATCTTAAATTCTCCTTCTGACCAATTAGTTTCAAATTTTGTATAATCAGCTGTCTAGTCTAGCCCTTTGGTTATTACAGTTAGCTTGTACCTATTTCAAGTTTAAAATATTTAAGGTTTTTTTTTTCTCTTCCTTTCTATACCTATGTAATGTAATGCAAATCTGGTACGAAATAAAACATTGTATTGTATTGTATTGTATTGTATTGTATTGTATTGTATTGTATTGTATTGTATTGTATTGTATTGTATTGTATTGTATTGTATTGTATTGTATTGTATTGTATTCAAGCCACTTTGAGGCAGGCATTACATAGTTCGATAAAAATTACTTAAGTTGACCCATCACATGGCTGACAATGATTAATCATATCGGACATTGTTTATTGACCGACATAAAGTACGTTAAATAATTTCATATTTTGTTTTCAATTTACAGGAAAGGAATCCAAGTTGATGACTTTGCACTTCACTCATTTAATTGAAGTTTTACTAAAACATGGGGCTGTCATCGAAAAAAGTATAAAATTACGACTGCATGTTCTAGCATTTCTGTGGTTGCGACTAAAAGATTGCTGTGCTTTATACAATGCAGTCAACATTTCAGAAGAAAATGTGAGGGATTTAGAAAGTAAATGCAAAGAGTATTTCAATGCATCGCTCCTCTTCTGTGGTAAACAAAGCATAACTCCTACAGTGTGGACCATTTGTCATGTAATTCCATACCATACAAGCAAGATCTACAGCACGCTTGGGTATGGACTTGGTCTTAATACCATGCAAGGCCGGGAAGCTAAACACATCAAGCTTGCAAAATATATGGAAAATACAACTAATGTCAGAAAGAGCCAACGGTGGTGGACTGTATTTAGACACGAATATGTATCTCTTGTGTGGCTATGGCTTAGAGATCCTGTAAACAACAACTACAGACACTCAGCAGCAGAGAAAGACATCATTCGTGATTCATTCATCCCCAGATCGGTTCAGACTCGTGACCCAAAATATTGCTACTGTGGACTGCTAAAGCTAAACAAGACGATATACAGTGTTTCATATGTGGACATGAATTGAGTGCTTTTATTGCAAACAGTGCTGTGAATGGTAAAGTCCATCCAGCACTGAAGGCTTTTATTGGTTAGCACAACCAACATTTGGTTTTTAGTAACAAATTTCTAGCAAATAATTTTTTTTAGCAAATTATTACAGTTGTCTGTGTTACAATATTTATTAATTGTCACAAAGGGGCAATAGACCCATCCATGCATTAAATTAAATGGCCAAATTGGAAGGCAAAACAAAATAATTTTCATAAATTCAATCTGTTGAATGTTGCAACTTTGAAGTTGCCCTCCAAATTGATCGTTTAATTTATGCATGCAAGGGGCCTATACTCCAAGTAGCCTACATATACACTCCCCACAAAAACTGGTTTATGTAGTCAGTCTGCATGTAGACTGTACTATACCTAAGAAATTCATCCCCCAGGATCGAAGACATTTCCTAGGAATATCATCTCTGAGTCAAAATTTGTGCAGATGCTTTCCTGGAACACCAGCATTACATGCAAATTCATCAGCAATAGTGGTGAAAAACATAGGCGGCTCAACTCCACAAAATTTTAAAAGAGGAGGTTAAAGCCCATCCCAATTACTTTTGACAAGTAGGCACAATATACTCATTTACTATATTTCATTAGTATAATCACTGGATGAACCGGTAAGTATAAACACTGGAAGATCTATCAATACTTGAAAATGGTGTTCAGCATTATTTTTTAATAACTTGAAGACAATGTAAAAGGGTTCTCTCACACATCCTAATTGGAACGATTAAACGTTTATTTGACCTAGTGATGAGGAATTCCGTATGCATTCCAGTGTCCATATTGGAAAGTCACTTGCAGCACTTCAGAGTTCCTGTTCCACTTAAACACTAAAGGTGTCTGTACTGACACAAGAACTTCTGTTTGTTCTTGCTGTTCTCCTTCTTTCACAGCTTCCGAATGAGATCTTTTTAGCAGCTGTGTTCCTTCTGAACAATAACACCGTCCATATTCTGCCAATCAAATACGTACCTTGCCTTACGAATATCAAAGATGTTCACAGTTACAACTACTCCAGTTGGAGAAGGCAGAACTTCATGCTCAAACGAATTGAATTGTGGCATATAACTCCAGCCAATAAAATGTTCCATACTTTGGAAGGTACGTCAAGGGTAAATTCTCCACTCCATGGGTTACAAATGTTCGGAGTTGGGCGAAGTCTTCGCATAATCTTGGTATGAATTTTACTTAACAACCTTGCTACCATAGGCCGTGTGTTTACAAAAGATTCGGCAGCGCTGTAGTGATTACTCCGATCATGCATCTCATCCAGCCGTTCAGCATGAGTAGTAGGTATGTGGGGATACGAGCTCATTTTCGCTAACGCTCAATTCGCCACCCAAAACCATCCAAAAATCATCACCTCCCACTTACCTTGCTGACACTCGGCTATCCCACCCAGGATTCTCGCGCATCCGTTAATTTAAATTCATATCCCATTAAGATATGGATTTCCCCCCTCCCTCCTTCCTCCCTTTGGTTTCCACCCCACCCAGCCCTTTGCCTTTCATTTACCAATACCCACTTTCCTTTACCGTCTCCCAATATCCTCGATATTTTTTCCGCTGTTCTGCTTCCGCTATTCTTCGATGCCCGATGGCTAGTGTGCTAACCCCATCTTTGCTGATAATTCTTTTGTCGTCGTTTGCCGAAAGTGCGATCTTATTGATGTGCTCGGTGTAAATCTCATGCTGCCTACTCCTGAACGTATTCATTCCTTTCATTACGTTTTTCTTGGTGAATAGGCAATCCTTGTAATCCTGAAAGGTGATCTCATTCTTAACAACCCCCTTCTTAACACCCTTACACTTCTTCTCCTCTTTTTGTCCTTCGCTGTGCTCCGCCATCTTGTAAGCATACAGCTTACTCCTTAGACCGACAAATTCTGAAATTTGTTTACACCCCGTTTCACTCTTCATCATCCCAATTACCTTCTTGTTAATACCTGTTTGGATTCCGCTGGGATGACTTTTAGGAAAGTTGCTGGTGTCAAACCTACTACTTACGTCCTTAGAAATGTCCTTAAAGAAATCTTTAGTTCTAATCTCATAGCACAATGAATCCGTATCTGTAAACAACAGGCTTGCCTTCTTGCCGTACTTAGGCTTAATATACTCATAATGAAAGTCGTACATAAGGGTCTTACTAACGTCTAAAATACTCATTCCCAAGTAGATGGGTTTGTTAAGCTTAACCGTTGTTTTCTGCATGTGGACTGCAACTAAATTTTCCGAAAAGATGTTAACCCCATTAAAGTTAGGTTTGTTAGCCAGTTTTTCTAGCTGGTCTTCATTTGTAACTAATCTTACATCCACCCGGTTCCTAACATTTTCCATGGTTTTACCGAAAACAGAGTTGTTCATTAATTTAAAAAAGTCCTTTTCGAAGTCTGAGGTGGCTGCGGTTCTCAGATCTGTGTTTAACTTGATATACTCTTTTAACCAAGGCTCCTCAATGAATGTAATTCCCCGATGAATATTGGTTAGCTTTAATCCTAGTTCTAAACATTGCTTTAAAGCTTTGTGGTGAATAACATACTTTTCCTTGTTATTCAAATTGGGAATAAGTTTTTCTACTTTGTTTACTGTTATCCGTTCAGCAGCCAATGGATACTCATTATGTAATTCGTGTAGACTTTCCGGGTATTCTAAATCTACCTCCAAAATACATGGATATTCCTCCCACATTCCTAATTCCTCCTCAGTCATCCATTTAAAATCTTTAACTGGTAATTCCTCACTCATAGCCCAACCATACAGGTTGTTAGCATCTAAATAAGGTATAAATACATTTTCCTGATCCTGTTTAAAATCTGGCATGTACTTATTATTTGCTTTTGCGTACCTTTTCGTTATAGTACTAATTCCTCCTCGAATCCCCTTTTCTACCATTAAGTACATGTCGGGATCTGTTAGCAAATCCAGTTCCACCCCAGTTAGTTTAAGAGCCGCATCCCAAGCTAGCCCTGGACTTGTATAATACCATAATGGATCTAATTCATAGTTTTCCTTACATACCATCCTAAAGCTTTCCATTACGTCAGCTAGCAACAAAACATCGGTTTTTAGGTACAAGTTATGGTAATCCCTCATTGTCTTACACCTAAAAGTAGCCCAAACATTTTGGGCATGCTTGTAATCCTCATCTGAAATATAGGTATTATTTAACTTAGAGTAAAACTGGTCTTGGGTTGGTAAACTAGGATGACTTAACTTATCAAAACCGGACATAAACTCATAGGGAAATACACCCTTTTTCTTAAGTAATCCTATTTGCTCTTCAGTGTATTTGCTAAAACCATGTTCTACTGATTTAAACTGGTTTGGTTTTAAGTTTTTAACTAAGTTATCTAACGAACTTAATGTAAACTTTAGGGAATCTAAAAACCTTAACTCGCACTTAATTTCCCAGGGTTTTCCTTTTTTGTTAGTCCCAGATTCCATTACCACTTTTTTACTAAAACTTATATACTTTTCGTCAGTTTTAGGTATACAGTCTATTTTTCCTTCAGAAAGACCTAAACTCTTAATGAACAGATGGGAGTCATACCCCTCTAAATTATGGAATAACACCGGAATGAAACTAGGTTTCTTCATTCTTAAATTACATAAGTTATGGGCAGCACCCCGGTATTTACCTGTTAAATGACAATGATCTCTTACCCGATCATTGCCCAACTCTTTCTTGCATGTATAACATTGCTTTGCTGTTTGAAAAGCATCCTCCTCTTCCATACACATTTTGATGGGTTTGTTTACCTTAGTTATTTCGTATATTGCTTTCATTTCCTTCTCTACGCTTTCTACAAACATCTTACCTATATCCTCTCCTTCCGTCTTTGCTGTGTATAACACAGTTTTTGGTTTGTAAACCTTTTCATCTATACATTTAACTGTATAGCAGAATCCGCTGGGTTGATGTTTTTGGTATGCGGCGGTATGACTTTTTTTGTTATCCTTTTGAACGGTGTCAATAGGAAGAATGAATGACTCAAAGTCAGCGTAAATAACAAATGGGACATCGGTGGTTTTTTGGTGTTGTTTGAAAAACACTTTTGAACCTTCTTGGGGGTATTCGTGTTTTTGAGCTGCGTGTGTAATGCAGACTTCTGTATGTTTAATTAAAATTTCTTTGGTTGTAAACCTGTTAAAACATCGTACACAAATATGTTTTGCCTCTTTGTGTTTACTAAGTTGTGGACCTATAAGTCTACTTATATTTTTTACAACACTGTAATGTTGGTCGTAAATGAACAGTGTAACAACAGTTTTATAATTTTCTTTACTAATTTTTAAGGGAAACACTTTTTTGGTTTCATCGTCAAAACTAAGAACATTTATACTAAGTTCATTCTGTTTTTCAAACTTAGAAATATCCTTAATTGCAGTTGGAAACTTTACACCCTCCCAGTTTAATTTTTCTGCTTGTAATTTTAAGTCTTTTGTTACTCTTTCTCCGTTTTTCCCAACTGAATTTATAGCTCTTGTTACTGCCCACTTAAAACACATATTGTCGTTGTTTTTAATGTTGGTGATTGCCTCTCTTTTTTGGATAAACGGAGGTAATGGTTTATAACTTTTTCCTCTCATCGGTTTGAATTTTACAATGAAAATTTCAAGCTGTTCTACGGAGTGTAATCTCCATCCACTTCCGTTTTTCTGATGAGTAGCCAAAGATTCTAACATTTTTTCTTTCATTATTGTGTATTCCACTTCTATGTCTTCTTTTGAAATCATGGAGTGAGCGTTACTCCTGAAGTAAACAGTAGAAATTTCTACTTCGCCAGTTATAGGATCATGTTTAATTAGTTTACACGTGAGCACCGAAATAACCTTTTTTCCGATGCTATCCGTGTTGTTAATTATTTTCTTTACAGCTGGGGTTGTAGTTTCCAAGAACACACTAGGATCTCGGATTCCGTCTCCCGCAATAGCCCATCTGGCTGCTTTTCCTCTTAATGCGTCCATAACAAGTGTACCATGAGTGTTTTCCGTCATGGCTTGGGCTTTCTTTTTGTTGTTATGAACGCTCCATAACTTACTACTAAGTTTTTCTCGGATGTTTCCGAGTTTTTTGGATCCCTTCCATTTGGGTCCTTCTTTAAGTTTGAACTGGCGTTTGGATTCTTGTTTAATTTCTTTTCGCCACTTAATAGTTTCTTTGTGTTGTTTCTTTTTCTGTTCTTTGAGTTCTTGTTTGTTCCATTGTTTTTTAGCTTTTTCCAGAGCTTTGTCCAATTTCTGTTGTAATCTTTGCTTGTTCTTTTCTTCTTGACGCTTAAGTCTTTCTTGTTTCTTTTTCTGTTCTTGTTCTTGTCGCCGTTCTTGCCGTTGGAGTCTTGCTTTTTCTTGCTGGAGTTTTTCTTCTTGTTGCCGAAGTTGTCGTTCCTTTTTAAGTTGAAGTTTTTTAACGTAATTAGTTATTTCTTTGTTCCACATCATATCTCTTTATTATATAGTTTTAAGTAAAAAAAAATCGATTTAATTAAAAAAAAAGTGTCCCACTTAAATTTCCTATAAGGTGTATAGGAAATTTAAAAAAAAAGTAAGTGTAATGACTATTGTAAAATGAGACCTACTACTATTATATTTTTTTTTGGAGGGGTTTTTTTGGTAACAGTGTACAAACACCCCTTTATTAATACAGTTTTTTCTTTTAAAAATTTGTAAATATAATTTGGATTTACGTCGAGGTGTTTTGCTGCTTTGTAAATACTTGGGAATTCTATTGTTTCATTTGAGGTTATGTTTTTAATTGTAATCCGAACCGGTTTTCTAATTTTGTCTTTGTTATGTGTGTCAAATGCTTGGTTTCTTACTAACGGAATACCAAGCATTTCACACAAGGTTTGACTATTCATTTTTGAAAAGTATTTAATTCCTCTTTCTTTTCCCATTTGTCTTAATTCTCTTATTGTATACATTATTCCTTTATTATAGTACTTTTTAAATAAAAAGTGTCCCATAAAATGGTTCCAAAAAGTGTCCCGCTTAAAAACACTATAATAAACGATGGTTCAAGAAATATTTGATTTTAATCATGTTTCGAAAGATTTAACTGAAGATGAGATGAAAAAATTTAAAGAAATGTATAAACACTACCATAGACTCACAAAATGTTATGGTAAAATGTGTAAAAAAAGTAAGTACAAAGACAACATTCTTATGTTTTTAAAAGTAGGGTTGATAACTAGTGGTACTGGTGGAACTGTGCTCGGCTGCATCACACTTAATCCATTAATTTTGGCTGCAATGTCGGCCCTAGGGTTGATAATAGCTGGTTATATGCGAAAAGCTAATTTAACAAAAGCGGTAGATAGAAACAAGTTTGCCTTTAAAAACTATAAAAAAGTATTAAATAACCTTAGGGAGTTTATGAGAGGGGTTCACTATGATCAGGCTCAGTTTGACGGGAAGTTGATGGTAATTGATGATTTGGTTCGGGAGATGTGCTTAGAGATTCCAAGCGGGGTTGACAGGTGGTACACTCAGGAATACGAGAGTAATTCTTAATTGTTTTGTTTGACCACCCCATTTGTATGTTTCCTTCTATTGTTTCAGAATCTTTTCCGAAACTGATACCGAACTGAAAACCTTTTCTTGTGTTATGGTTTTTATTAAGCTTTTCTTTGTCTTTAGGTTTACTTTTTGAGTTTCCCATTTTATTAAAAATGGGAAACTAAGATAATAACAGAGATTTAAGCAGTATTAACTCCACCGTTATCGGGATTAAAAGTATTGCTACTAACGTTATTTGTGCTAGAACTTTGATTACTTTGTACTTCATCTTGTTGAGTCTCTTTATTTACTTCCTTTACAGAGCTATCCCACATATGTTTTGCAACTATTAATCCACCTGATAACAAACCAATCATAGGAATGTAAGGGGACACCTTCACAACCATTAATTTAACATCGTCGTGGAAAAGTTTGTTTGACGATAATTCTTTGTCTAAGTCACCGTTGTTTTCAACCATATTTAGTTGTTCCATTAATTTTGAAAACTTGGTAATAAGGCTTTCAGTTAATTGTGTGTTAACTTTGTCCATTTGAACGCGCTGGTGATCTTCCTTAATTTTTTCTAAAGCACTTTGGGATGCTTTTTTAATATATTTTTCTGAGTATTTAATTTCTTTTGCGGCAGACAAGCGGATTAGTTCATCTCTAAGGTTGTTATCCCGCGTTTGGGTTGGTATTTCTTCTTCTAAGTTAAGTTCTTCTGTGTTCATTTATTACTGTCTTTTTTTAGGCAAAAGCGCCTTTACGTTTTTGTAAAGAATATAAGCGAAAGCAACAGCTAATATCCATAAATTTTTTGTTAACCATAACAATCCGTCGGTTCCTAATAACAATAATTTTGTAAGCATATTAAAAAACTTAAGCAATACTGGTAAAACTGCTTGTAATATTTTTAACTGAGTTTTTGCTAATTTTAATGTTACTTTTGCTAAAGCGGCAGCGACTTTTGCAGCTGCTTTTGCTGCGGCAGTTAAGCCTTTTTTTCCAGCTACAACTACTGTTGTTATAATACCGCCGATAGTTATAGCTAATGCAGATAAAGATATAAAGTTTTCTTTAGCAAATTTTTTAAATTTTTCGTATTTTGTTATGTCATTTTCAGCAATCTTATCTAAGGTTTCTTCGTTGGCAGGTTTTAAGTTATTTTTTAACCTAAGTTCTTCAGCTTTTAACTTAGCAACATCCGAAATGTCTTTGTAAACAGCTTTTTTTCGAATGTCGGCTTCAGCTTCTGCCTTGTCTCCCCAGTACTTAACAGCTATTTCAACAGCGTCTAAATTTTCTATGTCATCCGTTGCTAGTATTCCACCAAGTTCTCTTATTTCTTCATCGGTAAGTTGTGTTCTGTCAACCGAATTACTGTTAATTTCTATTTCATCTTGGATGTTGTCGATAACATTTGCTCTAATTCCATTAACATTTGGTGTACCAGGAAGGCTACCAACAATTTCCTCAATGGATCCGTTTGCAGTTCTGCTATGTTCAATACGTGCTTTTTCCATAAGATGGGTGTATTCTTGTACAACAGCTTTTGCTTTTTCACTCCCACTTAAAACAAAGTCATTTCCTTTTCTAACAACAACTCTTGTTCCATCGTAAAGAATTCCGTTTACCTTTCCAGTTTTTTCACTTATTGAGACTAAACTTTTGTTTATTAACTTTTTTGAAGCGGGACCATCTTTCATCACTATTTCTTGGTTAAACTCATTACGGAAAAATTTTTTTCGTGTTCTTGTAATTCTTCGCCTTTCAGCGGTTTCCCACCGTTTTCGTCTGTTATTTAAGGTGTTTTCTTTTTCGTTGTTTGTGTTTTCCACCCACTCATCAGGGTTAAATGGTCTTAGGTCTGATCTTCCTTTTAGTTCGATGTTTTCATCGTAATCATCAAAGTCTTCGTATTCATCAAAGTCATCAAATGCGTTGTCTATAAAGCTTGTTTCTTCTTCCATTATTCTTTCTATTGCGTTACTATCATTAAAAGTTTCAAATTCAAATCCTTCCATTTTATTTATAGCGTAACCAGAACCAACTCTTCATTGTAAAACTTACCAATAACATTTTCATTGTCTTTGTCACTAATGTGATACATTACCGGATTACCGCGAAACACAGCTGTTATTTTAAAAACTTCACTTGTAAAATTGGGGTCATATCCTTTTGCGAAGTTCTTTTTGTATTTGTATATTCTTACATGGTCGCCGACCTTAAATTTGGGTGTTGGAAGCGTTAGCGGTGGTAAACCGTATAAAGTTAAAAAAACCTCATCCTGGTTATCTGTATTAACGCTATTAGGTTTTTTTTTGATGGTTGAGTGGAATGTGTTGTTATAACTTTTGGTAAATTTATCTAAAACATCTATCCAAGTTTTACTTTGTTTGAATGTAAAATATTTCCACATTCTAGTTTTAAGAGTTCTATTAAATCTTTCTACAATAGCTGCTTTACGTTCTGAAAGTGTTGAAAAGTAATCTATGTTATGAGATTTTAAAAGGGTTTTTACTCCAACATTGTAAAATTCTTTACCATTGTCAAACTGAACAACTTCAGGATATTTTTTAAAGCGATGTTTAAATTCCTTAAGCATTTCACCAACACCGACTACCATACTTTCTGTATTTTTTCTGTGTACAGGAACGGTGAAAGCAAATCTGCTTAAAATTTCAACTCCTGTTAAAATCCAGTTAAACTTCTTATTTACAGAACTAAACTTAGCCATATCCACTAAGTCCATTTGAAGCTGGTCGGCTAAATTTTTAACAAAGGTTCTTTGTGTTTTACGTGGTTTTCTTAGCGGTTTATGCAATGTATATGTACTTTGTGAAGATAACCACTCCTTTACTAACTTTCTTGTAACTCCTTCTACATTTTCTTCAACCGCCTTTTGGTAAAGCTTTTCCGCACTTTGATATCCGGTTACAGGATTGTAATAAATATTTCTTAACTCAAGGTCGAGTAAAGTTTTGTCATCCATTTTATTTTATAAATAAATGGGAAGTTACAGAGAAAATTATAATAGAATGTTAACCGAAGAACCAAAAGAAAAAGCAAAATTAAAAAAACAGTTTTTAACTGATTATCCAAATGCGGACACAAGCAAATTTGAATTCATTATAACTTTTAACCGAAGTGGAGAAGTTTCAAGAAAAACAGTACTTTTTCACGATCCAAACAACAAAATACAAACTTATGACATCACATCATCTGTATTTAGAAACAATCCTGATTTTACACAGTATTTAAACAAACATAAAAAATGTAAAAAACTTAAAAAAGGAGTTTTTAGATAAATATCCAAGCGCAGACATAAGTAAATTTAAATTTACCACCAACAAAATTCTTTTCCAAAAACCAAATAACGACCTATTCATTAACATTACATCATCTGAATTTAAAAACAACCCTGATTTTACACAATACTTATATTGGCCTAAAGGTTGGAGCACTAATGGAAGTGTTCAAAAGTTTATTAAACAACCTAAATGTATAGTGGATATAAACAGGTTTTTAGTATTCA
The DNA here is from genome assembly GCA_035771165.1 of Paragorgia papillata. Classification (NCBI taxonomy): domain Eukaryota; kingdom Metazoa; phylum Cnidaria; class Anthozoa; order Scleralcyonacea; family Coralliidae; genus Paragorgia; species Paragorgia papillata. The sequence goes on along the minus strand of JAWNZC010000105.1, from coordinate 493,913 downwards.
CCAGTGAAACACAAAAATTTGTTTCAGAACTTGAACCAATTGATACATCTTTTTCAGAACCAAAAACCGTAAGAAACCCGGTGCTAAATGACTTTCTTACAATACCATACTTTACCGCAATAGCTGCTTCGTATATTGCAACCTACTTGTGTGGAATTAGTAACGAACATTTTACCAACAACATTGAAAGAGCAAAATCTCATTTTTTGACTAGCATTGTTCGTTATCATTATGTTTACCAAGTTAGAAGATTTTTAAAACATCCTAACAAACTTAAAAGATATCTTACAAGTAACGTAATTAAAATACTGCAACATAACCCAAATGATGTTTGGATAAGCAAAATTAGTAATTCCACTTTACCTGTAAATGCATTCATCCAGTATATGAAAGACCTAGAATATGAGGTGAGATATGTAAAGTTAACCCATAAAAGTTATGGTTATATAAACACATATGAGGAATTAGTTAGCACCGGAAGTAGAAACCATAATGACTTTAAACATTTTGTTCCGGAAAAATCCAATGGTCTTACAACACTAGGTCAAAAATTATTCCAGCAATCTGTTGAAAGCTATGTTTACTGCATATTAGGTGCTCAAGCCAAAACCAGATGGGAAATTGTTGAAAAGGGGGCAAAAAGTTTACAAACACAAGAGGTGTTTAAAAAACTTGTAGATGACACAATTGCTGAAGATGATATAACAGTTGCTATTTCAAATATGCGAACAGCTATTAAAAGTACCAATGTAATTTTAAATTTTGCCATTTCACCAGGTTTAATCCTAATACCATCAGATATGAGAATTTTAATTGAGCCAATTAGTGGATTTAACAACATTCTTACATTAGCTACAAACAAAATGTTGTTTGGAGGAAATAAAAATGTAAACAAAGTTATTTTACGACAACGAAACACAAGTCCTCAGCAAATTAAACCACTTTCATTGCCAGTAAGTCCTCGGCAAACCGTAAACCATAATATAAACCCAATACATAACAAAGATTCACCGCTTGTGTTACCATTAGTTTTTGGGGTTTCCCTTGCTGGTACTTTTCTTATATTTTATAAGTTTTTTTAACCATACTTTCTATACATCCAGCTAAGACCCATTAACAAGCAATCCGCCATATCGTCCGCTTTTTTAGCATTAAGCAAAAGTAAAGTTTCTTGATCTCCACGTTGTTCCATTATTTTTCTGGTGTATTGTACAACCCACTTTTTACGTGATTTGTAATCAGCAAGCTTCACCCCAAACACACTTGTTTTAAATTTTGGGGAGTATAACTCCAGTTCAACGTTGGGGAATAACAAAGAAACTAAGGTCCAAACGTGTTGCATTAACCTAACACAGTTTGTGTTTTGTTTAACTTGTTTTTCTATTAAAACATTAGTAACCGGATGGCGTTTAAAAATATCCTGAATAATGCCAGAAACACTATTAAAAACTGCGGTAGAAACTTCTTTTCTTCCATCTTTTGCTAAACAAGAATTTTTTAGTTCTTTTACACAACCGGAAAGTGGATCTTTTGTGTATTCCTCCACACTGTAACAAAAATTTTTTATACCAATGTCTATTGATAATATTAACATTTATTTTATGACCTTTTAAGGATTATGTGTGTTTTAATAACTAGCTGTATAACTAGCTATTACATGTTTTGTAGCAAGTTTATAATACAAAACAGCTAGCTGTATAACTAGCTGTATAACTAGCTGTTACATATAAAATAACAAACTTATAAATAAATGAGTGAACAACAAACTATTACAAAACCTGAAGAAGTGAAGCGGGTAAAAAATCCAAAAAGAGTTGCACAAGGCTATAGACTAGCTGAACTAAGCAAAAATGCAAAAGCAAGAAAAAAAGAAGCCCAACAACAACAGCAAGAAAAATATGAAGAAAGTTTAATACAAATACCTGGTTTATCAACATCTTTAACCATAGTTGGTACCATAACAGGTGTAATAGGAACTTATATAGCATGGCGGCAGTACAAACAAACTGATACAGAAGTAAAACAACAACCAAACAAAAACTCCAAATTCACCAAAAGAAACAAAAGTAGTGTTTAACAATCTTGATAACGATGACATTTAACTTTACTAATTAAAATTACATAGCAAAAATGTTATGTAATTTATACTATAATAAATGAATAAGGAACGACAAACTAAGTTAAAACCAGGTTATAAACGCTTACAAAAAAGTGAAATAACCGGTGAACGAACAAGACACGTAACAACATTTAATCCTAACAAAGCCAATCCTGGTGAAGAAATTTACATCCAAATCCCAAAACTTAAACCAGGAACAACACTTGTTCCCGACAAAATGTATTTGGTTTTTGACTTTAAAAATGCAAATACCAAGTCATGGTTTAACAACAACCTTGCAAAACAACTTCAAAAGCAACTAAAAGTAAAATTTGCAGGAGAAATTATTTACGACAATGCGGGTGAAAGTTTACTTAGAACTTATGAAGATTTATGGTTAAACAGCGATGAGCGTGCGAACATGTTGGAAGATGGTATCGCAACCGAAAACCAACGTAAAGTTATCTCAAAGTCTGACGATGGTGTAGCAGATGCGTACGCATCAGTTTATGATACCAAACAAAGAATCCAACTAGGAAAAATTCTTTCGGACCATGGACTGTACGCTCCTTACAACATGTCAAACGACTTGCAATACATTATTACTCTCCCACAAGCTAGCGAAATTATGTTAGCTCAAAACAACCAAACTGTGGACGGTTACAGTTTAGAAAATTTGGAACTGGAATTTGAAACCATTACCAATTCCGACCTTGTTCGTGAAGTAGAAAGTGGATACAACGCAGGAAGATCCCTTAGCTTTGAACACGTCACCCTTTTGAAAAAAACTGAGTGGAACAAAACAACAACTCTTGTTAACGAAACCATTAATCTCGCACGAAAAAGTATGAAAGCTGTTGTTATGCTTTTTACAAAGAAAACCCGTTTGGGGTCTGAAGAGTTTGTTTTCCCAAACATTGAAAATGTGAAAGTTACTATTGAAGGTATTCCCAATAGTGTTTACTCACAGGGAATAGTTAAAAGAAGGTTATTTGAAGAGGCAGAAAGAGTTTTCAAACAAGACACCAGTGTCGTTACCGCAAGCAGTTTCTTTACAGGTGACAAGTTTGCTTTGGTGGTGGATCTTAGGGCTATTGATGACAATGAATTATACGGACACGGTACAAAACTTTTGTCAACCCAATCTGGAATTATGCTAGAAATCACAAAGAAAGCAACAACAGTTGATCTTAACTGTCATATCTTCATTCTTTCAGATGGAGTTTTAAAGGTGCAGGCAGGTGAATTCCGTGGAGTTACTTACTAGTGTAACGTAAATAAATGAATTCATTCAACATGATAATAGTTGGAATGACGGGATGTGGAAAAACGCATTACCTTCTTGAAATGTTAGAAGAAAAATGTTATAAACAGTTTGAAAACATATTTTTAATTTGTCCAACTTTTGAGTGGAACAAAACCTACTTAAACTGGAAACATTTAAATGATCCAAATTTCTTTGTTATTCCTTGCGATCAAGATCAAACAGATGAACTTTTAAAATTTGTTGTGGGGTATTGTAAAGGAAGTTCCTCGTTAATTATACTTGATGATTGTGCCGCTGGTCAGTCAGTAAAAAAACGGACTAGTGAGTTGGTAAAACTTGGGTTTGGAGCAAGGCATATGCATATTAGCACAATAGTAATTACACAACAACTTACAAGTATAGCAAAACCATTCCGAGAAAATATATCCAAACTAGTGTCTTTTTACAATCCAAACAGAAAAGATATGCAAGTTATTTTGGATGACTATTTAGACGTTGGCAAGGAAGAAGAAAAAAAAATAAAAGAAACATTAAAAGAAAAAAAATACAGTAGATTAGAGATTAATTTAATACATCCTTACAATCATGAAATACTAACAAGTAATGAAAACTAAAAAAAAAAAAGTATATTAAGGTTGCAAAATTATGTTTTTTAACATATAATTTTTTTTTTTAAATAAATGAGGATCTTAAGATTTTTTATAACAAATGATGATATCGAAACCATTGTTAAATTTGATGAACCACTAGTCATTAAAAACAATACAATGTTTGTAAAGTGTGCAAGTGTGTTTTGGGATTTTAACAACCTAACATCACCCACTCATATCACTCACGGCTCAAAAAAGATAAAATTCTATAACGGATACTGGACGGTGGACATGATTATTGAAAAACTAAAGGAAAACAACATTGATGCTAGTTTGCTTCACTACTCCCGTAAAATTAAAATTACACCATCAGAAAACCTTGCACTGCTTAATTTAGCACCACTACTTGGATTTTCTAAAGACCAACAACGAATACTAAAAGGATCAAGTGAAGTTTCTGCTTCACCGGTTAACGTTAATCTTGGAATGGAGTACATTAGCGTGGGATGTAATATTGTTAACAGTTCAAAAACCTCACTTTCTGGTCAACGTGACAAAACAATAGTAGCTTTACCAATTACAACCACACAAACGCTAAAAGGATCTGTTACACACTACAACAATATTAATAGTGAAACCGAGTTAGGTAACGGAATTTACAATGAACTAAAGTTTACAACAGATCAAAAAGTTGGAAAAATACTTTTAGAAATAATAATAAAATAAAATGGCAATAAATTACGGTTATTCCAACAAACTTAATAGCGAAAAAAAAATATTACAATATACACTAAAATATTCTGCACTAACATTGGACCTTGCGGCGTATCCAGAAAGAGAAACATTTGGATACGAATACATATCAGCACATGGTTTAAATTCAAAATCAACAATTACTCTTTTAACTCACTCCTTTTCTACTTCAACAGGTGTAAACATGCCTGGAGGAAAAATGTTATACTTATTCGAATTTTTAGATAAAAAGGGTAAATTTTCATATTATAACATTGAGGAAATAAACGTTGCCCAAATAAAAGTACCAAAGCCTGGAAGAAAATACAATATATTCTTACTAAACAAAACCTATGTTTTCTCTGAAATTCTTAAAACCACTAACTTTTCAAATTTTACTATGTTTTCAGTATTTGTAATTCAAAAATCTGGATTATTATCCAAAGATTCATCTGAATTAGAACTTTACATAACTTTGTAAAAAAGTACTATAATAAATGAAAGAAACTAAAAGTGAAGTAATTCAAGATTTATACGAAGCCGCGTTAGTTACCGCAGGAGCAGTAGCAGTAAGTATGATTTCCAAAAAAGTGGCAGGTCAACCTTTAGCCGCACCAGCTAGTCTAAAGGAGGCCGCAAAGCTAGCTGTTGCCGTTGCAGTTGGTAGCTTTTTGGTAAAGAAAGGACAGTCCACTGGATATATCCCTCTTAAGGTATAAATAAACAATGGCATCAATGGCAGTAGGAGGAATATTTAATGCATTTGCTTTTGCAGGTGCTGGCTATTTGTTCTCAACATTTAATAAAAACGGTTCTAAAGATGAACTTGAAAGACATGATCTTGCAACAGAAAAATACCAAAAAGCAAAAGAAAAATTTTATGAACAAGAAATAGAAAGAAAAGACAGAGAAAAAAGGTTACAAGAAGAAATTTACAATGCAAAAAGTGATATGAAAGAAACAAACAAAGCACTTGCAGAGCTTAAGAAAATTCAAGAAGAACGAAATATTCCACCACCGCGGTTAGAAGACTATTACCAGCCATCAGATGAGATGAAAAAATATCAAATCATGGCAATAGTAATAGCTGGCAGTGTCGGCGGGTTAATACTACAAAAAATATTATAAAAACTTTGTATTTAAAATTTCTAAGAAAAAAAATCTTAGAAATTTAAACCACTTGCTAGCGCTACCAGTTTTCTGGTATTGGATGAACGGCAACATCTTCGCCTTCTGAACAGTATCCCTCATCTACATCCTCTTCGTACTGCACAAGAAATATTTCTTCAACAGGGACCCACACAACATGGTCACCATACGTATCAATAACATCAGTAATACTTTCAAAGTATAACATTAATCCGTTATCGTTAACAATCATCTCTCTTTTATAATGTATTCTTTAAAATAAGAAAACTCAATTTCTAATATTATCACAAATCATCGCTCTCACTATAAGCGTAGGCAATTAAATAATCCCAGTATTCTCTGCAATAAAATTCATCGAAATTTCTTTGATCCATTTTGCTATACATTACCCAAAGTCTATAACCTTCAATACTTCCTTTTGAAAGCTTGAAAATAAGCTTCCCAATATCAAACCAGGTTTTGCTTTTAATTTCACATTCTGTTACAAACTCAAAATTGTCATTAACTAACATATCTCTTTTATTATAACAAAGAAGCGAGCAATTTTGCATGATTACGTTTTGCTATGATCAATTTTAAATTCTCACGCTCTTCCGCACTTACCTTAAAATACCTTGGAGTATACCCTGCACTGTCATATGACTTTAAGTAATTAGTAGTTTCTTCTAACCAGTTTGGATTGCTTTTAAAATATGGTTTTATGTTTGTTGCTCTTGGATTAGGTTTTTCTTTTTCATCACTATTATACCATCTAATGATACTATTAATATCACAGCTAAACCTAAAATGTTTGTGTTTCCATGTTGAGGTAAGGGTGTTTTTTAAATCTCTATCTTTAATCCGCTTACAAATTTTTGTTAGTGCTTTTTCATCTTTTCCTTCCGACATTGTGTATATTGCAGAACAAAGATTGTTAAGTGCTACTCTATTCCTCATTCTTCGTATTGAAAGTTTTGAAACAATGATGTCATACACAAAATTCCTTACGTCTTCGTCTTCCACTATTTGACTTTTACAAGGGTTGTATGTTGTTCCTCCATCTTCGTAAATTAGCGGGACAAGCGATCTTATTGTGTAAAATCTAACACGTTTTTTAAATGATTCCCATTTCTTATCACAAACATTTTTGTTATATTTTTCGTGTTGTTGTGAAAACTCATGCCATATTTCATAACCTTCTTTACTTCCATTAGTACAGTTGTAAATTGCACAACCCACTGTAAACCAAGATTCTGAGTAAATTTCAGCTCGTTTGGGTAAAAGTTGGCTAATGTAAAATTTTAATGTTTCAATCATGATTCTTTATTATATCTCTTTTACCACTATAATAAAGGAAGATATGGACAAATTAAAAAAGAACGAATTAACATTAAAATTTCAAGATCTAATTATTCAAAACAAAATGCCTACATTGAAAATATTCAAAAACGAAATTTGTACAAATTTCATAATATTTCCGGTTGGTCAACTTGAAAAAATCTACGCCTTTATCAAAACAATACAAAAAAATTCAAAACGGAATCATCTTGCACATGCATTAAAAAACATGTTTAAAATGCTTATTGATTATATGATTGGTTGTGAGCTTGTTAAAGTTTTAAACAAAAGAAACGGTACTTATCATTTTATATTTTATAAAAATATCTTTGAAAAGTTTAATAAAAAAAGAATAATACAAAAAAATTATAAATCCTATATTATACCATACAAACCGCAAACACCAACTTCGGTACTAATAAAAAAAACTAATTGTTTTTTATGCGAACCGGAAACATATGGCCTTGTTTCTTTTAATTTATTTGAAATAGAAAATTATATCTCAGATGAGTCAGATGAGTCAGATAAGGATTGGTAAAATAATAATTCCTATTCTTTTAAATAGGAATTATAATATTACTATTTCATCATCATTTCCATTCTTTTTTTCTTTAAGTTTCTTCTTTCCTCCCGTCTTTTATCCTTTTTTTCTTCTTTTAACCTTTCCTTTTCTTCTTCTTCTATTCTTTCCCTTTCATGTCTTGCGTTCACTTTAACGGCGTTTAAATTGTATAGTTTAGTTTTTTTATTTTCACGGGTTTTGTTAATACGAAGAATTTCAAGGTTAGTTTTTTCTTCTTCTTTTTTTAATGCAATGTCGGTTTTCATTTTTTTTTGTTTTGGATTTTTCTTATTTTCTTTAAGTTTTTTTTTATGTAAATTTCAATGTTTCCTTTTCTATAATTTTTTGCGTACTCATTGAAATTGTAGTTATCGTCATTGGCAAGGGTAAATCCGTTATTAAAAAAATGGGAGGCTATTTCTTCGTTACGGAAAAACCTTTTGTATTTAGCTTTCTTTTTCCGCCAGTCAGGATCAAAATAGTTTTCCCACACTTCAATGGAAATTTGAAATGAAAAATGACTGGGATCATTTTTTTTAATGTAATCTGCCCAAAGGTTATGAACGGTTAAACAACCATCTGATAACCCACACAGAAGTTCACCATCATCCATCCATAATTTGCTTCCAAACATATATTTTTGTAATGTTAATGAGGAAATACACCCTTTAATCCACGATTCATTAACACAATCATGGCTATAGTTTTCTCCACACATTTTAAGGGAAAACTTTTTCCAAAGGTAAAACAACCTTTCTTTTATGTTACTATTTTCGTTAACCGCCATTCTGCTTAAAATTTCTACACATTTGGTCCAGTCTTTAAGGGTGTAGTTGTTGGTAAAAACAGTTTTTTTATTAATTTGAATTGATGAGTAATCAGGATCCCACATTTCCCTTTCCCCTTTTTCAAGTTTTTTTACCAATGTTTTGAGCCGTGGAGCCATGGGACAGAATTTTTCTAAAACTAATCCACAGTTTGCACAAAAGGTTCCGATACTGTCGCCATCTTTTTGTAAGTGAAAGCAGTTATCAGTATGGAGTTTAGGTTTGTGTTTGTTACAAAATTTTTCTTTACATTTTTCTTCACAATGTTTTCCCTTAAATATGTATGAACAATAGTTTTGAATTTGGTACTGGAAATGTGGGTTACCCTTACTTGTTTTTGGTAAGTGAGGGCATTTAAGGTTATTATTTGGTGGTAATGGGGGTTTTCCTCCTTGTTGTTTTACTTCTGTTAGATTTTTTCTAAAAAGTGTTAACCACTCTCCTCCTGTTGGTTCTACTTTTGTTAGTGTTACTTTTGTTGGTTCTACTTTTGTTGGTTCTACTTTTGTTGGTTTTACAGGTTTTTTAGCTAATCTTTGTTTAGCTTTTCTTAATCTTTCTTTTTCACGCTTTTCTTCCAGTGTTACATCCGGTTTTACAGGTTTTTAGCTTTTCGTTGTTCAGCCTTTTTAATTTTTTTTTCTTCCAGTGTTACATTTGGTTTTACAGGTTTTTTAGCTAATCTTTGTTTAGCTTTTCTTAATCTTTCTTTTTCACGCTTTTCCATTATTCCTTTATTATAGTACTTTTTATAAAAAAGTGTCCCACAAAATGGTTCCAAAAAGTGTCCCACCTAAATATTATTTTGATTCATTATTTTTTTGTTTATGCTTATTATATCATTTGTTTCCAAAAATCCGCTAATTACCTTAATATCGTAAATTTCTCCATGGAAAGGTCTCGATAACGGTCCTGTGGTTCCTGTAAACCTATCATTTACAAATACCGTGCTACATGTTTCCCCAATAGATCTAGGATTCGCAAAAAAATCTGAATCTACAGACTTTACACCATTAATGTATATACAACTTCCGGACAGTAACCAATGACATGAAATTATATGTTTATCAAAAATGTTGACGTCTTTTTGAATTGTACAGTTGTATTCCTTTATAGGAAACCCACCTCCGTATGAAAGTTGGTTTGTTGTTCCAGTTTTATATCCAATAAATTTATCGTAACCACCATTATCGTTACCAATAATGTATTCCCATAAACCGGAATTGTGGGTGCTGCCAATAACCTTTAGCACGATAAATATAGAAATGTTGATGTTAACCATTTCCGGACATTTAAATATCATAAAACACTTTCTGGTATTTTGAATAAAATCTGGTCCGGGTATTGGTCCTCTTCTGTATTCACTTTGAAAAAGCAAATATTCATTGTCTTGTACTTTTCCAACTCTAACTCCTTTATCGGCTTGTCCAGATTTCACAGCTTTTAACATGTTAACGTCAAAAACAGTTTTGTACTGTTGGTGTTCTGATGTTATTAAATGTTGCTTATCGCAATATTTGTTAAAACCATAATGGATACTCATTTTTATTTAAAAGAAAAAAAACACGACGACAAAAGAATTATCAGCAAAGATGGGGTTAGCACACTAGCCATCGGGCATCGAAGAATAGCGGAAGCAGAACAGCGGAAAAAATATCGAGGATATTGGGAGACGGTAAAGGAAAGTGGGTATTGGTAAATGAAAGGCAAAGGGCTGGGTGGGGTGGAAACCAAAGGGAGGAAGGAGGGAGGGGGAAATCCATATCTTAATGGGATATGAATTTAAATTAACGGATGCGCGAGAATCCTGGGTGGGATAGCCGAGTGTCAGCAAGGTAAGTGGGAGGTGATGATTTTTGGATGGTTTTGGGTGGCGAATTGAGCGTTAGCGAAAATGAGCTCGTATCCCCACATACCTACTACTAGCATGTATGGAGAAGTCCCGAAAATAACTGCTGATAGTTCTCTCGTCCGTGTTGCTGGCTTTGCCTAACATATCTAATTTTACACTACTAATTTTACGACAAACACAAATAGATATCTTCTCCTCTCTGCAAGCTTTTCTGGCCGCCATCTTAAATTTTAAATTTTACCCATGGTACGTTGCGTACCTAATGAGCCTTTTTCAGGGTGGTTGGCCCCGCCGTGTTTGTACAGTAAATGAAAATATCTAAACTTATTCAGGGTAAAATACTGCAGATGGCATGGTATAATATCTTGACAGACAGCTAACCCAATACTTGAAACATTTAAAAACAATTTAATTGGATATATAATTATAACCCAAAGCATTTGGTATCACTTGATATTTTTAACCCATTGCTACCTGAACTGGCCAAAAATGGCCCCTTTAATATTTTACTCTGTCTAATGCCAGACAATTTTACTTGTCCAAGGTAGAACCCTCAGACAGCCTAATCAGCAATGGGTTAATTAGCTAACTTAAATTACTATACCGTTTGAGTCTTTGAGACAAGAGCTATACAGTAGCAGACAGATGTCAACGAGGCGCAGTCGAGTATTTGAAAGAATTAATATATATTATTCATGAGCTATTTAACATGCCTATACCTTACTGGGTAGTAGTTTCGGCAGCGCGATTCCTGGCTGCGCGGAAACTGTAGCTTCACGAACTGACACAAATATACATGGCGGATAACAACAGAGAACTGTCTTCCTTTCAGAAGCAATCATTTGCTCACAGCAATGCTTCAGAGCGGTTAGCTTCTCCTCCTTTGTCGCTGGTGAATCACCCCCATCAAACACATCCAACAATTGTTGAAACGCTGTTCGAAGTCATTGCGAATTGAAACTTACATTTTTATTGTTGTTGATCACCTTTTCCTTAGTAGTTAGCAATTTTATCTTATCCTTGTTCTGTATTTCACTGATAGAAGAAATATCCAGCCATTCTCCCCAACTTTCATCAAACCTTTGAAGGATCACCGATGAAACAGACGCATTTATTGAAAAAAGTGAAATTGCCTGTTCAACAAGTAATTCCATGCTTTTAATTGTTTCACTATCCACCTCAAAGATTCTTCTCCTTTCTCCGAAGTGAAGAACCTATAAATAGTTAAATATATATATAAATACGAATTGGTAAACAGTATTTCTATCAAGACAAATTTGCATTTAGCATAAATATTTATAATCAGCTGACAATAATTTTTAGTGTTTCAAAAATAGGAAAATCCGAGCATCCTGTTAATTTAAACATGCAAACCAAACCCGAGTAGTGATGAAAGTACAAAGATTTCGAATTCTCACTAGTGGATGGCTAATCTAGATGAGAAAATAACAGGGATTCTTTAACTTACCTTTTTTGACTCCGTATTATCCGCTCGCCATGAATTCGCTATGAGGCGCAAGCACAGAAGACTGTTGCGAGCCTGAAATAAGGAAATCCAGCGGCATTCGGCGCTGCGTTCGCTACGTGCACAATCTGACAATTCCTCCACCCCCCGTTGCAGTTATGAAATCATTGCACATTTCCCTACTCTGGGGGCTAAACTTTTCTAGCAAACCCCCAATATTCCACCATATTTACCCGCCCCTATCCTGGGGTTACCCCCCTCGTGGAAGACGATAGGTGCCAATCTCGTTCCCAGAGCCAAATATGCCCGGCCGTGCGGGCAAATCAAATGGCTCTGGGACAATCCATTTGAAATACCAGAAAAAGTGTGTATTTTGGGGCATGCGCAGTTGGTATTTTTGTACCCAGACCCACGAAAACCTTCAGCACGGTCGTTCAATATTCTGCAAAATACATCGACATGTTGTGGCCACTGATCTCTATAAAAGGACTGGATAGCGCATCTATTGTTTCTCGCGCCCTAATTTTGATGCCGGAAGTGAGCAGCGGCGGCCATCTTACTAGGACCCACTTGGGTCCTAAACAATATGGCGTAAATAGGAGTGGAAAGCAGTTTAACGACGTTTTTCGCCAAATTCGAGAAGTTTGCTAAGATTTACCACCGAATTACGGTTCGTAATCTTATTTTATATAATAGTTAAGTGTTTAAAACTCTTTATTCCTTTTACAAAGGCTTTTTTTTGCGAAAGATACCTGCCTATGTATTTGCTTCACGAATCACGGTATTAACAAAATAGGCGGTAAACAAATGTCTTCCAAGTCCGCATGTGTACTTGTTTCTCTCTTTATTTTGTAGTATAAACGCCGTATTATTAAATGGTTTACTGTGATGGGTTTCCTTTATGTTTTGATTGATTTATTGCCGAGTAATTCAAATGAGAATTCAAATTTGGAAAAGTTCTAGCATAAAACCTTATAGTCCATTTGCCACCTTATATGTTTCTTTAATAGGCAACCTTGTTGCCATCAGAAGTGTATTGTTTTTTATGGTTTTGTACTCACATGGATCTATAGAAATAAATTAGCTTGCAATGCAATTTATACAATAAAGGCCTTCATGGAGGCATAAATAATAGTGAGATATTATAAAGTATGATTTGTCTTTTTGAGTTGTACCACTAAAGTTGAATCATAATTTTTGCTTTAAATGGTCGGCTTTTCAATGAAAACCCAGCTAAACTTTACATTTTTTACAAGTAAATGCACCTGTTGATGTTACCATTTCTGCAGAGTGTCTGGGATGCCAACTAAAACTCTAACAGTATCCCAGACACTCTACAAGTTTATTATTACATAAATGAAATATAATTTCCTGTATTGACTGATAGGATTAATAGCCACCTGCAAATAAATATTCACAACAAAACAGCAAGAGCATCTGCATAATCTATTTTTAATATTTCTATATTTGAAAATACATTATCATTAATTCTCTTGTTTTGGTTGAAGCTACTTTCAATGACACATCTTGATGTTCAGGGCTTCTCATAATCCCATCATAGAATTATCTTGTCAATATAAACTCTATGTTTTTGGGACTTTTGCCCTTATCAAATGCATTGCAATGGACTCAGTACAGCAAAATTTGGGTTTGCCATCTTGAGAAGGCAACCACAGCCAACCTTTGTGGTAAAAACCCAGTTAAAAAGTCAGTTACTATAGTGTTCTTTGGAAGACAAGTAATGCTAATTGTGGTAAAAAACTAAATATTTACTTAAAATTATAGAAATGCCACACCACATATAGAAGCTTTTAATATATATACTGTATGCATACAGTATTAACAAAAATCAACTGAACCCTTAACCTTGTGATCACTTTTGAAATCTCTCTAATCATTGAACAGCAATAACTATTATAATAACAGAGCAAATGTTACATAGGGTTACAATCTGTATCCAGATTAACACCTGAGCCACTGGACTACAAAATAAAATACATGTATTAAAAGCTGATACTAAAGCCAAGTCAATAACATGTATGTGCACAACCTGTAAAGGTAATAAACTAAAGATTACAGTCTTACTAAGATGATAGAGCAAAGATCACTTGCAGCAAGTTTTGATGACTAGTGAGATATGCTGAACTACTGAACTAGATAAGCAAGGGTAGCGAACTGACAAATAGAAAAATACACATGCTGCCTAAGTGGTGATTGAAAGAGTCAATAAACTGAAAATACTACATTAGAAAACCATGTGAACCACTGAACCGTTTGAAGTAGCACAAACTTACTTTGGTTATTTAAAAATTAGAAACAATACTAATGCCAAGTCTTGCCCATTAGCCTAGCAGATTATAGAGAGTGTATTATAAACTCAGGCATCTAATTTATGGGTCCATGGGAGTGTGGCACCCATTTATAGTCAATGAGTCATTGACCAGTTAGTAAAATCAAGGGTCCAAATTAAAATACTAATTCAAAAAAACAAGTTATAATTAATATCTCACTGAATTTTAATACGCGTTCACGTTAAAGATTTTGAAGTTATATAAATTGCATGTATAAGGTTTTATGCTAAAACGTTTCCAAATTTGAATTCCCATTTGGATTTAATAATCGGCAATAAATCAATCAAAACTTAAAGGAAACCCATCACAGTAAACCATTTAATAATACGGCGTTTATACTACAAAATAAAGAGAGAAACAAGTACACATGCGGACTTGGAAGACATTTGTTTACCGACTATTTTGTTAATACCGTGATTCGTGAAGCAAATACATAGGCAGGTATCTTTCGCAAAAAAAAGCCTTTGTAAAAGGAATAAAGAGTTTAAAACACTTAACTATTATATAAAATAAGATTACGAACCGTAATTCGGTGGTAAATCTTAGCAAACTTCTCGAATTTGGCGAAAAACGTCGTTAAACTGCTTTCCACTCCTATTTACGCCATATTGTTTAGGACCCAAGTGGGTCCTAGTAAGATGGCCGCCGCTGCTCACTTCCGGCATCACTTTCTGAACAATAGATACTCTATCCAGTCCTTTTATAGAGATCAGTGGTTGTGGCTGATTCTGGAATTTAATAGTAACAAATAGCAGTAGAAATGTTGTAAGAATATAATCGTGGCTGGTTTGTGATGCGATAAAGTATTACTTGGCAGAAATTTCTGGATAAGAGACTGATAAATGGAAAATAATGCACCAGGCGTGATAGTGATCGATGACCAGTTCATGACCTTCTGATGAAACCCAGTTTGAATTCTTGTTTATTCAAACTTATGAACACGAGAATATCGTATTATTGTTCTGAATATTATTCGAATATTCGTAGACAGCTACAAGGTAAATTACAACGAAATCTGGAATTTTAAAAACTTATTTCATGTATATAGTACTGCATGTATGTCTTTCAAATAAAACGTGACTTTAGTAGCTTGGTGGTATATTTGTCATTTGTTGATTTGCAACATTTAATTTGTTACATGTTTTATAATCCACTTGTTTGTGTGTAATCGAAGTAATCGACACTGTAGCTTTCTGAGGTTTAATCATTTATGAATTCATATTACATCTGTTTATACTGATCTATGTGATTGAATATTCAAACACAAGTAGCTGAACCTCACTATGAACCAGCCATATTTGTACGGCCTGTTTATCTTGCCCATTTGAGTATGGCGAAAACATTATATGCATAAAAAAATAACAAAGTGAGAGGTTCTTCTTTTACTTATTTTTTTAAACATTAACTTTAAAGTACTTAACACCAAAGATGTGAGGGGCAGGTGGCACACATGCTCACATTTAGCTAATATATGGTTTATAATGATATTGGATTTTGGTTTCATTTGTCACAGCTGTCTAGTTCAGTTGTAAAATTTACTAAAGTTTGTGGAGCCCTTCATCAAAGTAAAACCAAGGGCACCACCTTTTTAACTTTATACCTAAAACACTGCTTAATTATATCAACTTTACTCTTAAAAACATTACAATTATATGATTACTGGTACTGTACATGTATATATACTGTAATAAAGCAGCTTCTGGTACAAAAAATACCCTTTAGACTTGGCATCTTGTGAAGTCTGGTAACTGATAAGGGTGTAACAATAGAGGGACTAGGGGGAGATACAGCCCACTTAATATTTTTCCTAAGCTCCATTGGTAACTCTGAAAATGGGGCTAAAATGCGACTAAAGCCTGGTTTCCATTTGGTCACTGGTGGTCATTGACAGAGTTGCTGCTGGGATAGGATTTATTCTATCCCAGCAACTGCAATCGACCACTTTTGACCCACCAATGTCCAAATGTCAGTCAGGATTAAAATTTCCAAGGGAAAGCACAATGCACCCCACCTTTAATACTATTAATTTTGACAAATTAGGCTAACCTGAAGTATCTTCTGCCAGCACTAGGTAGATAATGCTGGCATGCGTGTAGTCCCCATTTATAACAAGGGTGTCCACAGTTAGTAAGGCTCTCATATTTGTACTGTATACTCTACTGATAAATTTACTTTTGGATGAAGTGCCAACTGAAGATATTTGAACCAAGGCTACATTATGTGCAGCCTAAGATGAGTAAAGTCATAATCGACAGCAATAAATTATGAGTTTTAAGAAATCATTTTATAAACCTTTTCACCACCAGGTTAAGCTATTTAGAATGTTATTCTCGTTAACATGCCAGATGATTTTATTCTACTGCAGAGGGAATGCATTAGCTGGTTGGGGTGGCCTTGCAAGCTCACATTGAATGGGTCAACTCACTGTTGCTTAGGTTTGCTGAGAATCCCTGTTAATCAGCTAATTAAGTTACAGTAGCCAGTATAGGCAGGAATGGGTTATGGTCCAAATCAAAATGTCAAACACAGTAAATGTAATATTAATTTTATTGTGTAAACAACCAGAGTTAGTAGTGGAAAATTGTTCTCTCGAGGTGGGAATTCTTAACTTCTGGCTTTTAAATACATGGATCCGAATGCAGCTGTTCAGTACATAAGAAATAATACAGAGATTGTTGTTTGCAAAAGTAAAACTACAGTTGGTGACTGTACTATGAAAAGACCTTTGGCTGAACTGATTTTCAAAGTAATTTTCTTTAATTTAGAAAGCAGACTTGGGATATAGTGTGTACTAAAACATTGACTGTAACCATCAATCACTGTCTGTTTATGATCAGGGATGCCAGGAGGGGCACAGGGGTGTAGGAACTGGAGGGAAAATGGGGCATGTGCCCGCCCCCCCAAACTTTGTCATGAAGTGCCCTTTTTGCAACAGGAAAGTGCCCTTTTTATGTTAAAACATGTGCCTCAAGTGTCCTTTTGAAGTCCTACCCCCTGAACAAAGTGCCCTTTTGAAGCTGTGCCCCTCCAAGATCAAATTGCTTCCTACATCACTGGAGGGGCAGCTTCCACTCTTGCCTTTCAGTGCTAGGAGGGGAAAGGGGGGTTAACACTTAAGATATTAAAAAGGAAACTATATGGGGTCACTACATAGAGTGGGTATCTCCTTGTATTTAAAATATAATTAAATAGAAAAATAAGTTCACCATTTATTATTTTATCATATATTTTATTTATTAAAATTTGTACCTAACTGATACTGGAGAAACAACAATAGGACTCAAGGTCCATTACAAGGTTGTTCTCCTAAGATTGAATTGATTTTATGGAGGGGGGGGGGGGGACCAGAGAACCTGGAAAAACCCTTGAAGCACAGGAGCACACTACAGTAACTCTACTCACACAAGTTCCAAGCTCAAGCCTGTGACAAGGTGTCCAAAGTGGTCACCCATCCAAGTACTAACGCCATCCAATCAAGCTTAACTTTGGATCACAGTGGTCAGGCAACTCTTCTGTCTCTTCACCACCCATGCTTCCCATATGGTCATATAGGTATAGTACCAGTTTAAAACTGGTGTAAAATGTATAAATCAGCAACTAATGTTTACCCCATATACCAATGTATATTACTTGTACCATAAGACAATATTTTTTTTTGTTAAAAATATGAGGAGATACTACATACATGTTGATATAAACTTGATCAGTCACTCAGCTAATTATGAATATTTGAGGTGATTGAAAGATGTAGACAATTATTTATTGTTCAAATAGCCATAATTTATACGTTCCAATGATACTTCTTGAAGTCAAATCCAGTGTCCATATGACGATATACCATAAATATTAAATTATTTTACATACAAGTACGGAAAACTATGAAATCTGAAAAGTGAACTCGTCACGAAGCACGGCCACGATGAATCTGTTATCTGTCATACTTTAAACTCGAACCAGAGTTCCAAAAATACCACAAAGGCAAGTAAGTATTTCTTGTCTCCTTGAAATGACTTTTGCAAAGGAATAACTCTCAATTTCTCAGATTAAGTCCCAATAAACACGTTATTTCGCTTCACTCCTTCTCGAAAACAAGCCATATTACATGAAGACCGCGATGCGAGAATGGGTGTGAAATTCTCTGCGCAGCGCAGTAGGCGTCAACGCGTTAAGCCAATCAGAGTCGATTTTCAAATGGATTGTCCCAGAGCCATTCGCTTCCCGCGTGCGTATGGGTCTGGGTACGAGATTGGATAGGTGCATAAGGCGAGTAAGGTCCATAAGAGAAATTTCAGATTGTAAACAAAAGCTCAAATGTGTTTAGTGTCTGAAGCGACTGCCCGAATTAATAGTTTACTTGAAAGCTAATATTTCGCTTACTATAGCTCAGAGCTTTTACGAAGAATGGTATTATGAATATGTTCTTGCTGGTCGTGTAAGTAGATCTGTGCGAAAAGATTTAAAAAAGCTACAAGTGTCGGCGAAATTTATCTAGCGGATAATAAATTTTACGGGGATGTCTGGCCATGTCTGGGTTGGCACTGTTCAAGATACTGTTTACCGTATACTGTCTTTGATTCTTATATATATATACATTCTATATATATATACATTCTATATATATATATATATATATATATATATATATATATATATATATATATATATATATATATATATATATATATATATATATACAAAGTATAAAGTATAGTTTTACCTTAAAGTCTTCGCTACCAGAGGTTTCACCCTAAACGGGATCATCAGGCGACTCTGATGATCCCTGATGATCCCGTTTAGGGTGAAACCTCTGGTAGCGAAGACTTTAAGGTAAAACTATACTTTATACTTTGTATTTTGCTCTATCTATATATGGTATTGAGCACTCTCTAACATTTCGTGAACCATAACTCACTTATATATATATATATCTGCATACAAGATTACTCGTAATAATTATAATCGATTGATAAAAGGTACTATTAAGTCCTACTACCAGAAAAAGCTTCATGATAACCAGGGTAATATTAAACATACCTGGAATGTCATTAATCAACTGATTAATAGATCATCCAAATGCAACAAGATCAATGAAATAGTTGGCTCGAATAATGAAGTAATCAATGAAAAAGACTTTCCTGATGTTTTTAATAAACACTTTATTGATTTAGGTCAGAATCTTTCTCAAGTAATTCCGGCTTCTAATATTGACCCAGGAAATTATTTAAAAGTACACAATTCCCCAAATTTTAATTTCAAAAAAATTAATGAGACCGAAGTCCTTACATTGTTACTTCAATTATCTACAGCAAAAGCAACTGGCCTTGATGGGTTGTCGACCAAAATTATAAAGATTGCGGCACCGATAATAGTAACAAACCTTACTATTATTTTTAATCAGTCAATCAACACTGGTATATTTCCAAATGAATGGAAAGTAACTAGAGTTACTCCTATTTATAAAGACGGGATTAAAAATGATATGAACAATTATCGGCCAATATCGATCATCTCAGTTATAGCCAAAGTTATGGAGAAACTTGTACATTGCCAACTCTATACCTACCTTGTTGAATTAGACTACTTCAGTGATTCACAGCATGGGTTTAGACCTCAACACTCCACGTTAACAGCTTTGTTAGAAATTACTAATAAATGGTGTGAGTGTATCGATTCAGGAGAGCTAAATGGGGTAGTTTTTCTTGATCTAAAAAAAGCTTTCGATACAGTAGACCATGATATTTTACTTATGAAATTACACTTATATGGTGTAACTGGGCTTGCTCACGAATGGTTTGTGTCTTATCTATCCAGTAGAACCCAATACTGCAAGGTGAATGGCAAACTTTCAGAACCATTAACAGTAAAAACTGGTATACCGCAAGGTTCAGTTCTTGGACCCTTGCTTTTTATTATATATGTCAATGATTTACCTAATTGTCTTGATTCTACACACTCTAATATGTTTGCCGATGATACACAAATTGCTACTTCAGCTGGCAACATCAGTACAATTGAAGAAAATTTAAACAATGACTTAAAAAATATATCGGACTGGATGATAGCAAACAAATTGAGTTTGAATGTGGGCAAAACAGAATACATGATTATTGGTTCTAGGCAAAGACTCAGTCAAGTTGAAAATGTACCTACAATACGTATTGGGGATTTAGAAATTCGACGTGTTGAAACAACCAAATCGCTTGGTTTAAAAATTGATGAGACACTGACCTGGAGTGAGCAAGTTGAACATATTACAAAAAAGGTTACTACTGGTCTGAGCATACTAAGGAGAATAAGAAATTTTGTTGACTTCAATACACTTCTTACAGTGTACCGGTCCATTATTCAACCATATTTTGAATATTGTTCTCCTGTGTGGGCTGCTCTTGGTAAAACACTTTCCCTAAAACTCCAACGATTGCAAAACAGAGCTGCTCGCATCATTACAAGAGATACTTATGACATCTCTTCTGTTGAATGCTTAAATAAATTAAAACTAATCAATTTAGAAACAAGGAGGGATCAACAACTCTCCATATTAATGTATAAAGTGAGTCATAATCAGGTACCAAGCGAATTAGGAAAATTATTTAAGAGAACAAATCAACAACATGGCTACAATACTAGGCAGGCTGAACATGATTTCGTTCCACCTAAACCCAGTACAAATTATCTGAAAAGGACGTTTGGTTACAGAGGCTCAGTGGTTTGGAATAATTTATCCGATGAAATCAAGAGTTCATCGTCACTTTCAATTTTTAAAAGTAGATTAAGAAGTTATTGTGTAAATAATAGTATATAGTTGTTCTTTTCTATTTATTCCTTTGTTGTTTTGTATTTATTGTATTATATATAGTAGACTTGTACATACTTTTATATTTGTAACTACTGGTGTGAACACACGGCCTTTTGGAAGATCACCATGCATGTAATTAGGTGAAATAGTACCGTGTTTTTAAATAAAGTTGAAGTAAGTAAGTAAATATATACGCCGCTAATTTTTGCGCGGGTGTCCCCGCATTACATACATACGCGGTCAGCGGTCGCGTAAGAGAGTGTCCATTATACTGTACGAAGCAGCAGCCGTTCTTTTTATTGTGTCAATGATAAAATAAGCTAATTTATAATATATGCAATATGCCATAACAATTAACAACAAAGTGTCATACTGTCATTCAGTTTGGAGCAAGGAGAATGTACATTTATTTACAGGATTAAGTTACTTTATAAAAGAAATGGCAACTTGACAGATGCGTTCTTAATTCTACTTAAAACTTTGGAACAATCATTTACACGTCTTGTAACCAATCGTTTATCTCTGTACACTGGCACATAGTGCTTCTTGAGACCGCGCTGTCGATCACCTTCAATGTAAAGACGTGCGATATCTGTGAGGGCAGAATCGCACTGCATTACTGGAGGAAAACACCAATCAATCTTTGCACGAGAAGGCAAAACCTCCAAACTTTTACCACCTTCCATTTCCTGTTTTTCGACCACACGATAAAACGATTCCACAATGGCCTCTGTTCCGGTCTTGGCATACATTATGTCGAAAAGCAGACATAACTCGCTGCCAACCATGATATAAAATGAGTAATAATAATAATAATAATAGCTTTATTTAAACTGCAAAAATTGTGCCAGCTGACACCTAAGTGACCGCTGGTATAAATACAAGTGCAGTTAATATTACAATTTTGGGACTAAAACTAATTACAATTAAAATATTACAACATTTAAAAGTGCCAGGTTTACATACGTAGCGCCTATATGATATTACAATGATGGCCTACAACATCTAAATTTAAAAGATACTTAAAAGTAGCAGACTTAAAAAAGTTTAGCGAACCGATCTCCCTAATTTCTTTTGGAAGACTATTCCAATCTCTAGCTGCAGAGTACTGGAATGTGCTTTGACCTGTGGCAGATTTTGCCTTAGGTAAGTGTAATAATGTATTATCCCTAAAATGCTTATTATGCATGCTCGCGCGGCTAGGTAGGTATGAAATTAACTGCTCTGTTCAATTAAGATTATTTACAATTTTAAAAATTAACTGAAAACGCAGAAAACGCCTGCGATTTTGTAATGTTAATAAGCCTAATTTGTTAGGCATGTCCTGCGAGCATGATCTCCTGTCTACTCTGAGCATAGTTTCTGAAGCCTTTCAATCTTACCTGAGATCTGTTTTGTACAGTTCATCCAAACTATACACCCATAGTCAAGGATTGGCATTATAGTAAGTTTGTATATACTTAACAAAACGTGTCTGGGTAGAAAGGAAGATATTCTGTTTAATAAACAAAGTTTCGGGTAGACCTTCTTACGTATGTGTGAAAAGTGAGCACTCCATGTCAATAGACTGTCCATGTGCACACCGAGATATTTGTAAGTGTTAACTTCCTTCAGTTTGTGACTGTTGAGATTAATAACAACGTCTGTGGTGTTTTTCATGGCAGGACGAGATCCGATCTTCATCTCTTCCGATTTTCCTGGATCCGCGACCATTTCATTCTCTACAAGCCACTTCTCGACACACACTAAATCTTCGTTAACATTTTCAACTGCACGACTGATGTTGGTGTCCAATGAATGTATTTCCGTATCATCTGCCAACAGCATACAGTAACAGTTGGAATGTTTGACTACCGATAGAACACTGTTGTAATGTATGGAAAATAGTGTTGACCCAAGGACTGATCCTTGAGGTAGATTAATTTCAGGAAACATATTGTTTGCGATCCGCGAGGTAGCTTTCGAACCAATGGAAGGCCATCCCCGATATACCTGCATTCCTCATTTTTAAGAGTAAAATGTCATGGTGATGATATAGAATGCTTTGCGTAGGTCTAAAAAGGTGGCGATAGTTTTTTACTGTCTATAGCCCACTTCCACTCATCTACCAGGAGTATCAGAGCCACGTTGCATGACGAAAACCTCTTATAAGGAAACTGTTTGTTGCTAATCAATTTGTTTTCAATAGCGTATTCTTGAAGCTGCGAGTTTGAAAAGCTCTCATACACTTTTGACATACACGGTAAAACAGAGATTGGACGTTGGTTGTCACGGTTAGTGGAATCCCCTCCCTTGTACAGTGGTGATACGCGGGCTAATTTCCATGCCGATGGAAATGTACCGAGTCTGAAGGATTCATTGACAGCTAGGCTACACTGGGTGCAATCTGACTGGCGACAAGCCTAATAGCTTTGGCTGGAATATTATCTGCTCCCATTGCCTTTGCAGTGTTGATTGAATACAACACCTTATATACCTGCTTGTTTGATATGTATTTGAAAGCAAAAGAACCAGAGTTCGATTTATCGTGACTTTCAACTGAAGTTGCCTTCGTTACTCGATGTGGGTAAGCTTTTGACAGGACGGAATCAGCTATGCCCGCAAAATAAGAGTTGAGCGAATGGACCTTTTACCTTTTAGGAAAAACCCGCAATGCATTGTGGTAGTTGGGTATCACTTCACTTCCAGGTGAAATGGCTGCAGCGAGGCGAGCACTTTTACTTGGAAGAATAATTGATTAGTTTTAACCGCTTTTATCTTTCGAGAGTAAACTTTACTTATTGCAGCATAACTAGGGGGGTATTTACTACATTCCGTGTGGAAAAGGTAATGAAGTTACTGCAGTCGTTGTCGAGAAAGTCAATTCAGAGTGATCGACTGAGCGAACACACTTCGAACAAAAACATTTATGAAGAAAGGTCTGTGCGAGCGTTTGCAGGTGAGTAAGCTTATCAAGTGGCGATCAATAAAATATTTTGCTATGTGGATATTTGTTTGTAGTTTATCTGTACAGATCGTGTCGTTTTTGCAATTGTGCACGTCTCTTTAATGCCTTTTTTCGCTTATTGAGACTGACAAAGTTTGGCCATGCTTCCGATCAGACGTTCGATAAACAATACCCCTACTAACAATGTTTTGGTTCTGTTTTGGCCCGAAAACTAAGCTTGTCCAGTGAGCAAAAATTCAGGTTTTTATAAGAGCTGCAACTCAAAAGTGCTTTCGCGAGTTTTGCAGCCGTTGTTTTGCTTATTTTCTTTGTGTCTTGATTCGTCTCCTCTCAAGTAATTTAGTAAGTTCTAAAATAGCCCCAGGGTAGGGGGAACGATCAAACCCAGGGGGATTTGACATTTTTTGAAAATTTACTTCAAATTCCTTACCCAGGTGGCAAACATTTGTGTCAAATAAAGAAAAAAAGTTTTCTGTGGTTCCACCATTTTATCAATATATTTAAGCCCCAGGGTGGGGTGGGGGTGGGGGGTGGGCAACCCACAGGGATATTGACTTTGTGGGGGAAAAGTTGCAGTCAAATTCCCCTGTAGTAGAATAGCCTTGTTGGTCAAAATACCCCTCCCTGGGAAATATTAAGATAATTTTATGTGTCAAAAATCCCATCCCTTGAGAAAGTAAAATTTCCCTGTCAATCAGTCAATATCCCATGGGTTGCCTGCCCCCCCCTGCCAACCTACCCTGGGCCTTAACATTGATAGGTGCATAACAATTGATTCAAGGAGAAACAACATTGACAGCATAATAAAGCAGTCAGTACAAAATATATGTGTGGTAGTGTTCAGACGTTTTTAATATTAACAAATGAATAAATGATAAACTAGGCTAGGAATAGCAATGCTAGAACATGTTTACAGCATCCTCCTTTAATACCAGCCTTACACATAGTTAGCACAGACAATTTCTTCAGTTATTTGATTCTGTTTTGACAGCACCAGTAGAGTTGTCACTGGCTAATTCAGTTCCCAGATGCTTTTACAACGGCTCATAGGTAAATAAAGGTGGAAGAATTTCAAGTCTCTTGTCCATCGCTTTGTCTCAACTTGGCACAGTTTGTTGCCTCCTTCGAAGTGCAAGGTTCATCCTTCATATTAATAAATTATATTCTAACTAATTTAACTATTTTAATATTATAAATATATTCCTAATATGTATATACAGTACAAATATTTATAATTATTTCATTTACAAACTATCAACATGTTTAACAAGTTAAGCCAAACACTACAAATGTTATTTTAGGTTAAAATATTATATTCTGTAATAAGCTACTGTAGAGCTGCTCCCATCGGTTCATTTTCATAATCGATTAATATCGATTAATCGTATTGATTAAATAATTTAAATACGACATGTCCATGGTGGTTTGTCCATTCAAAGGAAGGGGGTGCTTTTATAAAGTTTTTACTAAATTTGTTGGGGATTGCCTCCCTTGTTGTCGGCCAACAATTCAGTCACTATTCACATTTTAAATCACTGTTTAATCACGGTTATAGATTGTGCACTTTCTCGCGCTCTCACAGTTTACACTTGACAGTTGACACTCCAATCAAAACAAGTCGCCTTTGTCATTTGATCACAACGACAATGCCCATCTTGTCACAATTTTTTAATTCCGGAAAGAAACTCATTCCGGCATCATGCTGTGCAGGGTTGTCATCCGATTATTGTTAAGTACAGTATAATCGATTGCGAAAAAAACCGAAAAAATAATCGATTAATTGGGAGCACCTCTAAGCACCTGTATTAACTAGGTTGTATTTATAGTTCTAGAACACTGCACAAACACTAATAAAGTTTATATTTATACCTTGAGTTTTTACTTACTAATATCTAAGTAACTAAAACTACTTGAGAAAAGTTCAATGTACACAAGTACATGTACAGAGAAAAACTCAACACTTTTTTTTTAATATTTAGTAAATAAACAATGTGGAATTTAAATTATTTTACAACATATTAAAACTAATGCACCTGTCAATGTTAAGCCCCAGGGGAGGGGGGATGGGCAACCCAATGGGACTTAACAACCTCCCCCGTGGGTTAGGAATTTGACAAAAACAACCATCCTGAGAGATGGGATATTTGATAATTTGTGTGGGAGTCTGGTGACCACCAAGTATTGAAATATGGTGTACAAATCTGATAGGTAAATATGAGCTGTTTTTATTGTATTTTTGTGTTCTATTATGCTCAGGTTGAAATTGTGCTCAGTTTCTTTGACAATATCAGTTTAATTAATATTCTTTGTTAGTTTGTTGACCGATACTGTATTTAATTTTTAAGAAGGTTTCAGAAGAGATGGACTGGAAACTGCCCTCTTCAGTAGTGCAAGGTTTGAAATGGGCTTAAATGTTCTTGATCAACCACAAGAGCAATTAGTTTGGTTTTTCTAGTTTAATTACCTTGTATTTGTGATATTAAAAACATCCAGCTCCCTGAACACTGCCACATACATAGATTTTGTACTGACTGCTTTATTATGCTGTTAATGTTCTCCTTGAATCAATTGTTAGGCACCTATCAATGTTAAGCCCCAGGGTGGGACATCCCAAGACAGGGAAATTTGACTTTCTTGACAAGCTTCAGGGATGGGATTTTTGACACATAAGATGATCTTAATATTAAATTTTAGCACTTGATATTTCCCAGGGAGGGGTATTTTGACCAACAAGGCTATTCTACTGCAGGGGAATTTGACAATTTTCCCCCACAAAGTCAATATCCCTGTGGGTTGCTCCCACCCTGGGGCTTAACATTTATATTGATAAAATGGTGGAACCACAGAAAAAATGTTTTCTTTATTTGACACAAATGTTTGCTGAGGAAATCCTGGGTAAGGAATTTGAAGTAAATTTTCAAAAAATGTCAAATCCCCCTGGGTTTGATCGTTCCCCCTACCCTGGGGCTAAACTTTGACAAGTGCATAATATTTTAGAACTTACTAAATTACTTTGGGAGGAGACGAATCAAGACACAAAGAAAATAAGCAAAACAACGGCTGCAAAACTCGCGAAAGCACTTTTGAGTTGCAGCTCTTGTAAAAACCTGAATTTTTGCTCACTGGACAAGCTTAGTTTTCGGGCCAAAACAGAACTAAAACATTGTTAGTAGGGGTATTGTTTATCGAACGTCTGATCGGAAGCATGGCCAAACTTTGTAAGTCTCAATAAGCGAAAAAAGGCATTAAAGAGACGTGCACAATTGCAAAAACGACACAATCTGTACAGATAAGCTACAAACAAATATCCACATAGCAAAATGTTTTATTGATCGCCACTTGATAAGCTTACTCACCTGCAAACGCTCGCACAGACCTTTCTTCATAAATGTTTTTGTTCGAAGCGTGTTCGCTCAGTCGATCACTCTGAATTGACTTTTTCGACAATGACTGCAGTAACTTCATTACCTTTTCCACAGAATGTAGTAAATACCCCCCTAGTTATGCTGCAATAGGTAAAGTTTACTCTCGAAAGATAAAAGCGGTTAAAACTAATAAATTATTCTTCCAAGTAAAAGTGCTCGCCTCGCGGCAGCCATTTCACCTGGAAGTGAAGTGATACCCAACTACCACAATGCATTGCGGGTTTTTCCTGAAAGGTAAAAGGTCCATTTACAATAAGCTTTGGGTCGGTTATTTCCTTGTTGTCCACAACAGCTTATCGATGTTGGTCGATTGTTTTTTCTTTGGTATAACAAGTCGCAAGGTTTTCCAAAACGCCTTTGGATTTCCCTTGTGTTCGGTGAGATGATGCTGGAAATAATCACGTTTTTGCTTTCGGAGCTTACTTGTAACTTGGTTCCTAAGTTGTCTATATAAACCCCATCCATTGTCATCACCCGAACGCAGAGCTCGCTTATGCACATAATCCCGCCTTCTCATGAGCTTTAGAGTCGTACTGTCCAGCCAAGGATACGATTTCTGGCGGATTCTCTTTCTACGTATGGGGAAGTGCTTGTCTAGGTTGCTTCTAAAGAACATTAGCCAACTTTCAAGCTTCTGACCATACTATCAGGCATCTTTAGATCACTCCACGGTATTTTCATCATGTCAGCTTGGAAGGCAGCAACATTATCCTCGTTCCATCTCCGCAATGTTCTCACACGATGTCGCTGACGACATGAAAACCCTGGGATCACACCATACACAAGATGATGATCACTGAGTGCATTTTGCAATACCCCGGTTCGTGAAAATATCGCCGGAGTGGAAGTCATAATAATATCTATCAGCGTAGAGCATGTTGGAGAATTCCTGGTATAGTTCGAAATAAGCTGACTCAATAAGCTGAAAAGGCAAGTGATTCGTCAATAAAATTGTAATTCAGATCACCTGTTATAATGACTTCTTTCCCAATGCAGGTTTATGATCTTACAACATCATCCAAATAGCAAAAAAACTCATTTGCTCAGAAATCAGGAGCTCTGTAGGTGCAACCGATGACATAACTTGAGTCACGAATTGTAACTTGAGTCACGAATTGTAGCCTCTAACCATAGAACCTCGAAATCCCTCTCTTCTACAATCATTGACAAAATGAGTTGTAACATGTGCACCAAAGTAAGACATTTCACAATGTTTTTATATCCCCCCATCCCCCCTATTCAATGTTGGCTTCCCATCAACGGAAATGTTATGCGAACCTATGGAGAACAAATCACGAATGTTTTGTGGTGATACAACATTGTTTAGGGGGAGGGGTGGTCGAGGAATGTAGGCGGAGTGATGCAAGACATGTCAATGTTGCTTTTGTTACAACAATTTTGACAATGATTGTCTGAAAATGGTGGTCTCGTTGCATTAACGTTTAACATTTAAAATGTACCTAAATGTATGCGATAATGTTACGAAACTGCGATTACAAATAAAGTGGCAGCATTCCTCTTTAAAATTATCAAAATTGATTATATTGAATAAATTAAAGTGACGTCACAATGAGTTATTTCAAAAATGGTGTTCAAAGGACGACTTACGGCCTTGCAATGCGCACACGCACTTTTCTTGGCGCAGGAAGGGGGATACTCTCTAGCAAAGATTGCCTACAAGACGGAAATGTCGAGAACAAGTGTTTGTCGACTTATACATGCAGAAGAAATTGAAACGAAAAAAAAGGAAAGAAAGCAGCTGGAGAAAAAATTTGGCAGACCTCGTCTTTTGACAGCGCGTGATAAACGGAAACTTAAAAGAGCTATTGCGAAAATCCGCCAACACAATCCAAATTTTACTGTTATGGACGTTGTGAAGACAAGTGGAATCAGTCTTGATACAGCCCATTACAGGACCTTTTTAAGACAAATTCGGAAACTGGGATTCCAATTTCAACAAAGTCGTAGAAAGGGGATCCTTACTGCAAGGATCTAAAGCAACGACGTACATTTGCAAGGGCAATGTGTGCACAAAATGCCGATTATTGGATGAAAGACGTGGCATTTTATTTGGACGGAGTATCCTTCATCTACAAAGGAAACCCGATGAGTGATGCGATGAAACCAAAGAACAGAGTTTGGTGAAAAAGAAGCGAGGGCCTCGTTGTAACGACCAAAGGGAGTAAAAATCTGGCTGGAGGCAAACGATTCCATCTCATTGTCGCCATATCATATGGGAAAGGAGTAATTTTAGCCGAGCCATACGAAAAGATGAACGGAAAAGTTTTCGCGCAATTTATAACACGACATTTTCCAAATTTGTTCGAAATTGCTGGAAAAGTGAAAGGTGAAAGGTGAAAGCGCATTGAAGCCCAAGTGAGAAAGAATAACATCAGACATGGGATGAGTTCTGCAGTGCAGTTAAATACAATATTTGGTCAACGTCTAAAGAGTACATTGATAAGACAATATCCAGTATGCCTAAAAGACTAAAGCATATTGTGAAAACTAAGGGTCGATGAACAAAATACTGAACTCACTTACACTAATTAAACCGTATCAATATTATCAACACATCTTGTGCAAAACAACAATTCAACTATTTCGCTTGAAATGTTATACATGGTCATAATAATTTGTATTTAATGTAAACTACAATTTAAGAATTCGTGATAACAAATAATCCGAATCTCAAAGACTGTATGTGAGTTTGAAGGAATAAAATAATTGTTTTCAAGTTGCCATGCAACTCTGCCGTGTTTAATAACGATAGTGTCGTATATCATATCCAGTTAACTTGACCCGTCAATTTATATCAGTCTATATGCTGCTAACAAATACATTTTATTAAACATTTACGGTTAAAGAAGCTTTGTTAAATCGAATTATGTCATATTAACTCACTTTACCATGGCAAAATCGTAATTTTTCATACACTTTACCACACTTTACCACAAACAGTGTATAATAATAGGACACTTAATTTAATTTATAAACACCGCTGTGGTAAAGTGTATGAAAAATAATCGTATACCTATGGTAAAGTGTACTGATATGAAACGCTACAGCCTAACGATGATGGTTTTGCATTATTAACACAAAATAGAAAATATAGGAAGTTACAGGGGCGCCGGAAGCTACTTGAGACGGCGGGGGCAGCTATCTAAAAAGGGCACTTTTTCTCAGAATTAATTTTTGCACGTGGTTAATTAACGTTCACTAATTTTGCTGTATAACGTAAAATAACCCAAATGCATTATCAAATAATTTACAGTGTGTTTGAAAAAAGTTAATTCAACGACTTAATTGTACATATTGATGTTACATTCCTATTTACGTTTGAGAAAACATAACATCTTCAATAAAATGAGAAATCGTCAAAAGTTTTTTTCATTCCCCCTTCATTCAAACCTTCCAAAGTACTTGCGCCGTTGCTCATTAACTTGAACAAATTCTTTAGCAACTTCATGAGTAGGCACTTCGTCAATGCGGTGCTTTTGGATGGTACTGAACATTCTGTTGTTTAAGCTATTTCCGGACATCGTTGACCGTAACCATGATTTAACCCCTCTCATGGCACTGAAACTTCTCTCGGCGGTTGCTGACCCTAGTGGCACGGAATTGTAAAGGCATAACAAACTGTGGACTTCTGGTAGGCATTCCTTTGAACTATGTTTCTTGTTCAAAACATCACAAATGGTGGAAACCTTGGTAACTTTCTTGATAGGAATTGCAGATTCCCTGTTGTGGAGCTTAATGTGAACAGGAAGCTCTTCAAACTCATTCCTTAGCTCTTGTAGGTCGATTACTTCTGAAAGATCACTTAACTTTGTAATAAAGTCGTCAGCCTTATTGGATCTGGAGTATTTCTGATTTGCAGCAGTTAAAAGACAGCTTTCTATTGCTTTTAAAACTTTGAGGTCATCTTGATCGAAACGAGTCTTCTTTGATAGCATCTAAAACTTCATAAAACATGCGCAATAGCTCTTGTTTCTCACTCAGGGTAACTGGTGCAATTGGTGCGCTGGAATGGACTACGTAGTCTGCCATATAGGCAGGAGTGGTTCTCGTTCTCTTTGGCAGAATCGGTTCATCATCATGTTGCTGTTGTTTTTGGACGCCGCATTCATCACGCTCCACTCCTGTTATTTTCTCTGCTTTGGCAAATAAACGCTCGAATTCTACAACGGACCAGAGTTCCGGTAGGTGGATGTAGTGCTTGTCAATGCTCGCTGTAGCTTGTTCCGCAGTCACGGATGCACTTTGCAAATGCTTTGAGTTATTTTCCAATAGGTAAGCAAGTTCATTCATTGCAACCAGCTTGAACATCTCAGGAAAAGACTTAAGTTTTCGTAGCAGCCTTCTTGATTTTGCTCAGCATTCTGGAGTGACACTTGCATCAGTAGACAAGGTCTTCAAAGTCTCCTGGAGCTCGGGATTTTTCCTTAGAATAACATCTGCAGCAGCTCCTCTTGTGGCCCACCGTGTTCTAGAAAGATGCCGCAGCTTTAAATGACTCTGGGTACTTTCAGAGCTCTGACAGTTCTTTCTGGACAAGAGCAAAACTCTCTTTGGGCTGACACCGGCAAGAGCATAAATGTTTTCGCAGAAATCTTGGGTGTCGGCAACCATTGGTGATACTGATGTTGCATCTTTGAAGACCAGTTCGTTGCAGTGAGCAAAGCAATGAATGTAAAGTGCGTGTTTGCAGACTTCTTCCTTTAGCAAAATTGCTAACGGTTTCATGGCCGATGCTCCATCGAAAGCCATACCAACCATCTTTTGGGGGACCATATTGCACCGGATCAGAATATCCTTCACGTACTTCAACAAAGCTTCAGATGTTAGTCCTTCATCACAAGGCATAATGCCAACAAAATCTTCCGAAATCTCGTAGGTTTCGCTGCAGTGGCGAACAGAAAAAGATAACTGTTCAGTTTTAGAAATGCCGCTTGACTCGTCACAAATGATTGCATAACAACTACTCGTATTCACGTCATTTATTAAATTCTTTCTTGCACTGAGCGCCAACTTTTCTTCTTGCTCGGCTAAAATGTCATGAGACATATACTGGTTTTCTTTCAAGAGAAGATTTAGTCCTCCATTGTCGATAGCCTTGTCTTTGTTGAACTGAAAAATGTTCGAATCTTCGTCGGTATGTCCTCGTATCGCAACGCCCTGTCGAAGAAGCGTTTTCAAGGTGTTTAAATGGGCTATAAGGCCTTGCCGTCTTAGACGTTGCAGCTCTTTGACACGATCATCTATCTGACACTCAACTGTGGGCTGGTTTCCTCTTGCTCGTTTCATGGTGCTCTTATGTTTGTCATTTTGCTCATGCTCGGTGAGTCATTCTACACCTTTTTTCCAGTTGCAGACCCAGCAGCTGAATCAGAGAAGATAAATGATGAGATGGTCATGTCGTGAGGCTGTTTGTATTGGCTGTTTATATTGTTTGTATTGATTGAACGGAAAACGTGCTCAAACGAAAAGAAACGTCTAGAAAAAAAGTTTTTATATCGAGTATTTAAAAAGATTCAACATTGTTGTGTGAGTTGCTGGCAGGTGTGAGGTGTGATAAGTAATATTGTCTGAAAATTTAAAACAAACGATAAAAAAACTTTTGCTAAACATTTTATCATATGTCATTTTCCGAAACCCGTTTTATAACATTTTGAATTATTTTTGTCGTTTATTTTTGTAAAAATTACTCTGTTTGACTCATCTTAAAATTGTTAATATATATTTGAGATTTTTGATCTACAAAGCCCATTCATTTCTTCGAGACAAGCCACTAAAAAGTCTAAAATATTCCTGGCTTTGGTGAACACGTTACTTATTTACTTCTGCAAGCAAAGTAAAACATTATAGTCAGTTTCAGCTTGCTTTTGAAATTCGTTTGTCAACATTCGTTGGAAGGTTGGGACCTTCGTACGGAAGTTCGCGAAGTTCGTTAAGTTCGTTGTGAAGTTCGTCGTGAAGTTCGAATTTGATAAGCTTTGAATGGAATTCCTTTGGTAAAATCACGGAGAAGAAGATTATTTGTTGTATAGAATATAATAATAGATACTTGGTTAAACAGAAACAAATTGCCGACTTAAATTTGTATCTACCTCGCAACGTAGTTCGGAACATTGCAACGTAAGTTCTTAATGTTCATTTCAATTATACGTATCGGATTTCAAAAGCAAGCTGAAACGGACTATAAAACTGATAGTTCTTACCGTGAGCAGGAAGGAACTTGCTTGAGATGAATACTGGCCAAATTTCTTCACAACTTCACAAAACCTACTACATGGCCAGAAATTTGCGACACGCGATACTGCTCATGCGTAACTCCAGCAAAACATGGCGCCCAGTATTAACAAAAGTTGGTACGAAACCAAGCAAACCGGATTGGTTGAATGGTCGTATGTACAAATACTGAACGCATTTATTGCTGAACGGTATCCTACAAAGATCCAAGAGGACTGTTCGAGAGTCGAGGAACGCTTACGGGTAGCTTGTTTGAAAGCGACACGACAATTGGTCGGCAAAACTGGAAGACGTCGACAAGATTTGCTAACGAAAGTGAAGAGTATTGCTGTACAACAAAGGGAACTAATTACACTTGCATCGGTGAGCGACTTGGAAAGCGAAGTCTCACGACTAGAAAAGGCTAATGCCCTGATTATAAGTCAGAATAGTCTATTAGACCTTAAGTGTAAGGAGACGTTGACATTGGTAAACAAAATCCAACCACAGATTGATAAGGCCTCTATAGACATAGAGAAATTGAAGTATGAAAATGAATATTTGTACAATGTTATCGAAAAACTTTCCCCTCAAAGAAAATTTGAAGACAAAGGGAAAATAATTTCCGAAGTTGGAAAACGCCAACAAGAACGGAACGTTAGGACCTTGGAAACAAGGATTGAACAGGCATTATGGTTCAGTGAATCCTTTGGGTTGCATTTGGACAGTGTTAACCTGGTTGATGATTCTGGAAAACCTTACTCTCTCTCTCATTTGGAGAAAAAGGAAGAAAGTCATACGAAGATCTCCCACGTGAACAGCAGCAGATAATCCAGCAGTATTTGTTAATCATGGACAAGTTTTGCATTGGTGAAGCAACATACCACGAATTAACCTGTTGCCCAGGAGGCGAGCAACTTCCTAAGTCTTACCTTGTGAAACAATGTAAAGACGACCTAAACAAGCTTTTCTGCAATGAAAAAACGCCTGGAGAAGCTAATTGGGCCGCTCTTAATTTACATGAGGAATTAAGCACTGTGATTGAAAAGACGGTAAGATTACTGCTAAAATATATTATAACAAATTTAGAGGGGGGGGGGCATGACTTATTTTGCCTCGCAGTAGGTATGGGCCTGTAGAGTTCAATAAATAAACCCCCTTGTGAAGGTTACCCCATGTGTCTAAACACGGTGTTCTAATCCACACCTATCCACTTTGTTGCAACATACTAATGACACTTCTTGTGCATATACTCCCAATTTCACAAGTACCTCCTCCCCCCCCCCCCCCATCTCCAAGAGAAAGCTCAGATATAAATAGTACTCCATGCATAATTTTATTAATTTACTTTACACAATCGCTTCTATATGTATATATCCAGGCTCCATAAATGTCCTTGGTGATGTATATAGTTCCAGAGGATAATACCCCGGAATCTATGGTATATTTGAATCATCCGGCGGTTAATGACTACAGTCAGCTTAACCAGACTCGACCCAGCTTTAAAGTTTATATTGATAGAAACTAACTGGTCTGTTCAGCAAGAATTTAATCACAGATGTGCTTTATTTATATGTTCATATTTTTTTGACACATCACATGGAAAAGTGTACATGAGCTCGGTTGATCTGGATGCAACATTACATATATATTTGTTGGTAATGTATTAAATAATCTGGTAAAACATTTAACCAGTTGGCAACCTTCAATTTTTAGATGGAGGCTGATGAGAAACTGAGAGATACTACCATCAAAGTGAAAATCAGTGGTGATGGTGCAAAGATCACTAGACTGACTAATTTTGTTATCAGTTTCTCAATCTTAAATGCTGAAGACACTAATGTCATCAAAAGGTATTTTTCTATCATTTTGTCTGTCTTCAGTAAAATCTTAGTTTTTAATTTCAAATATTAAGTTAAAATTAAGTTTTATTATAGAAAGAAATTTATTTGTATAATTTCTTTATGTCGGTAATCATACAGTTGCTGTTATCAAAGGTCATGAAGACTATGATCTCTTGAAAGTTTCTTGCTCAAAGATCTTTGATGACATAAATAAATTAGCAAGTGCCGGGAAAATTAAGGATAAGGATGTGGCCATTGAATTATTTGTTGGAGGCGATTACAAGGTAACATTTACATGTATGCATTGATAATGCCAATTACCCTGAATTACGAACTACACCCTGAATTTATTGATCCAACTGTTTTGTTAAATATTTTATTCAACATCCCAAGCAATGTTAAATCTTTTAAATTACATAAGTGACCATTGATTAACCCTTACTTAATACTCACAAAACCCACTAAACATTTGCTGATACTTGATATTCAAATTACCACCAGTGATTTATATTTACATGTATTTTTCTTTTGTTGATACTTGGTTTTAAAGGAGCCACCTCAGATTATGCATGTATTTAGTGTAAGTCATTAAGGTATTATTATTCTTATTATTTTGACTAAGTGCAACATGCAGTGTGTCAATGTTTAATTCAGCAATATTTATCTATATGTTGTTTGTCGTACTGATTACTAGGAAAAGCATGATTGTCACTCACATAAGGACATTTTAGGGAAGCACGGGTGGTGTGTGCTGTTAGCACGCTGCCTCTCACCAAAAGTTAAGCCCGATTAGATGGGGTTAGTACTTGGATGGGTGACCGCTTGGGAATGACCCCGTTGTCAAGCTGGAAACTAATGTGAGTAGAGTTGTAGTTGATCCCTCCTGTGCTTCGAGGGTTTTTCGCCGGGTTCTCCGATTTTCCTCCCCCGCAAAACCAACACTTACATCATGGTAGTCATGTTCAATTAGGGCATTTCGCTCTGTTTCACCACCAGTTGCTATAGGCAATAAAGTTAATAAATCTAAATCTAAATCCAATATTGTGCCCTGAAAAATCAATTTTCATGTCAACATCAACCATTGCTTAAAATTAAGCTTGAAAATGTAGTATTGGATGAACTACATTTAATGCTTCGCATCACAGGTAATAAATATGTGCTCAGAATGTCGATATCAGTCAGTGAACTCTGTATAACTGGAGAGATTTCTTTGGGTAATTGACCAGCGAATAGTAACATGGCTGATATGGTGGCCTATTATACATGTATGTTAGTTTTATTCTCCTACCCACTCTTTCCTAATTAGTACGTCATACCACATGCAAGACTGTGTACAGGGGACTGAGACTGACATAAAATAGGCCTACATGCCTGTCATGTTTGACCTAAACATATCTCTCTAGATACATGTGGAGCTCACTGATGCATTCCCAGAGGGAACCATGTCCCTCTGTGATTCACCCCTTGGTACATTCCTTGTAAACAAGTCAATAAGACTAAAATGCAAAATGCTACTCAACAGTAGCCTGCGTAGCGGCGCTTGGGGTTTGGGAGGGGGGAGGGAAGAAGGAGTGGAGAGGGAGGAAGCGCCTGCACGAAAGACCCATGTTTTTGGATTTCCACCCCTAGTAATCCAATTATCAAATTGCCAAAATTCAACCGATCAGTGTTTAGCGGGTTTCCTCAGAGCACGACGTAACGCATGATTGGATTTCACTTTTCCCGTAGAAATATATCGCTGCGGTGCTCATGATTATTCATGTCTAAAACCGGTAACAATAATTGCAGGTTCTGCGATTGCCAGCTGACTGCACTTACTGGAAGTAAGAACTGATTTGAAAATTTATTCAAGCCATTGCGTAGACAAGAGAGCCAAGACTCGGTTCTGGCAGAAGCATTCGAGTCCATTGGCTTTTAATAAGTTATTACCAATACGCAGTGGAACTCTGTCCGAAGGAATTTGTAGGCCTTGTGGAAGATAAATAAGAAACGCTGCCGACCACAATAGCAGCGATGTAATTGTTCTGGTGAAGGACAACTCGAATCTCTTAGTATCTCCATGAACCGCTTCTTTCTCACGATTTCTGCGGTGGCAAAGATTATTTTGAATGAACATTTACGAATATCTTCCAGAGGTATTAACGACGCATCAACGGCAGAATAACCTTGGATTTCCATGTCATCCAGTTGGTCCCTAATAATACTATTCAAGCTAGGAGAGATCACAATGATAGCTGCTTTTCCTGCCAACTGGTAATCACGCGCTCGCACAAGCGTTTGAAAAATCAAGCTCTTGCCAAACCCCGTAGGTAAGACAGCAAATCGTCTTTTCCTGCCAACCAGCAGCTAAATGATAACGCTTCGGAAAGAATATCATCAACGCACGATTCTTCTAAAATCGCCATTTTGCAATGATTCATTTCCTACGAAGGAAAGCCTTGAATACTAATGATTCGTCAGCCAATCAGAATTTTGCGGTCGCTGACGGCCGCGGAAATCCAAAAATATGGGTATTTCGTGCAGGCGCTCCCTCTCCCTCCCCTTTGTTTCCTCCCTTTCCCCTTTCTTCCCCACCTTCCCCCCTCTCCACTCGCTCGCGACTTCGTCGCTCGCTTGTTGCTACACTCCCCCCAACCCCAAGCGCCGCAACGCAGGCTATACTCACAGTAACTACTGGACTGGGTGAATAAGACTTCACATATACCCTGTCTGGGTCTGCTCAAGAGTAGCATTTCACATTATTCTAAATAAATCAACCTAAGCATATAATAAAAGATGATAATATATATATATATATATATATATATTTATACAATACCCTAGTTGCTATGCGTGTTTTCATTGGTTGTTGGCCATGATCTATTAGAGGACAGACACATGGTCACGTCAGATCACGTCAGCTGACTTGCCTTTTTCCTTCTTCATGCCAAAATCCGGCACGAGTTTCGATAAAGACCTTTTAAATTTTTATTGTATAAAACAAATAGATTCCATTTTTTTGTTGTCTGTTCAGTTATAGATGCACAGAGGACGTCACAACGTGGTAAGAACATCAGTGACCCACTCGACTGCGTCTCGTGGGCCACTTTTTTGTTCTTACCACGTTGTGACGTCATCTGTGCATCTATAACTGAACAGACAACGGCAAAATGGAATCTATTTGTTAAAAATATACATATCAATCAATCATTGTAAACTAAATTTGTCTATTTTTAATTTTATCAAAATATGTAGACATCTTGACAAAACGTTTAGTCAACGAGGCTCCAGAATGGGACAGTAAACAGAATGTCAATAAAGCACCAACGGATAGGACGAGCAAGCATCAATCAGACCTTGTCAAGTCAATCCAGGAATGCGGCATTTCATTTAATGTATGGGGAAAAAAGAATGTAGATGGAAAAGGAAATGGGATACACGACTTCACATGCTTGATGGGTTTGGACAAGAAACTACTAATGAGGGATCTCCCAGATAAACTAGTGAAGTTAGTTCAAGGAGTGGAGACGTGTTTTGTTGAGCTCCGACAATTTGACTCTATACTTTGTGAAAGGATATTTCTCTAAGCATGTGATTGTTCTTTATGGTCTAGAAGGTGCATGCTAAATAATATATTGTCTATGAAGTATACCAGTATGCCAGAACCTAGACAAGCAGCATCC
Source organism: Paragorgia papillata (assembly GCA_035771165.1). NCBI lineage: Eukaryota > Metazoa > Cnidaria > Anthozoa > Scleralcyonacea > Coralliidae > Paragorgia > Paragorgia papillata. Next base: position 454,798 of record JAWNZC010000105.1, on the reverse strand, counting down.
CAATCTGCCGAGCTTCGAGCGGACATGAGAGAAGCGATACAGAGCGAGTTACACCATTTCTTTAGATCAAATGACTTCAAAGAAATTCTCTCTAAAGCAGTGACTACTCTCATCGTAGATGCCGTTCAACAAGCTACACTTCCTGTTTTAAAGAGAATTGAATCCTTGGAAGCTGAACTAACAAAAGTACAAGTACAAGCGAATGAAAATGAACAATACTCTAGAAAATACAATCTGAGGTTCATAGGTTTGGATGAAAGCGAAGGCGAGAATTGCGTTGATGAAATAGTCCACTTCGTTAAAGAAAAGTTGGACGTCGGTATAGACGAGAAAGATATCGATCGTGCACATCGCCTTGGTCCAAAAACTTCAAATGGGATAAGACCGGTAATAATAAAATTCAAATCGTATGGTACAAAGGCAGCAATATGCAGACAACGCAAGCATTTAAAAGGTACACGGTTCTATATTAATGAAGATTTGACTAAGTTTAACGTTAAATTGTTCAACTACGCTCGTGAACATAACAGTCGAATCAAATCAGTTTGGTCTACAGATGGGAAAGTTTTAATTCGTAATTTAGATGGTAAAATAATACGAATTCGTCAAATGGCTGATTTTGTTAAATTTAACTTGGTTTGATTTATCAAGTGATTCAGATGCAGATCTACACACGCAAGAACTATGCGGTAGATGGATGACTTTATTAAATTATTTAACCTGGTGGTATGAATTCATCAAGTGATTCATGAGCGGGAACATAGTATTTTTTCATTTTTTCATCGTATGACCGCACCTATAGTCCTCCTATTCAATCTCCTAACTTCATTCCTAACTTTATTCCTAACTTCATTAATATTAATTATATATATTTATGTCTTTTGTGAGAGTCCGTTTGAGTTCCCCTTGTTTGATTTTTGTGTGTCTTAAGATTATGATAGGTGGTTTTGGAGTAACTGTGCAGAATGGTAAGTTTGTTTATTTATTCAATGGAGGTTAGCCTCATTATTTATAGAGCAGCTATCGGGATGTTTAATAACAGAAAATATCGCTTCTTAAGATTCGAAGTATCACTAAGTTGTTTAGTACTGGGTTTAAGTTTATGCATTTTGTTTATTCCCTTCCTAATGATTTGGTTAATGGCAGGAGACGTTGAATTAAATCCTGGACCAAAAACATCGTATCTTACAATAGGACACATTAATGCTAGAAGTCTTGTAAATGAAGATAAATTTGACGAAATTTCCTCGTTTATTTTGGATAAAAGCTTTGATTTATTTGCGGTATCTGAAACATGGTTGGAGCGGTAAAACTCCTAGTGAGTCTCTGTTTACACTAGGTTATTACCCAATTATAGAGCGTTTTCACTCACGTGATCGGTGACCCCATTGGGGTGGTGAAACAATACGAAATATTTGAATAAGAGCTAATTCCCATACCATACACCAATATGGCCGCCATTTCATTGTTTTGGTACACCAATATGGCCGCTGTGACGTCGATGAAAACGCTCTATAAGAAAAGATCGATTTTATATGCGAGGTGGAGGTGTCGCTTTATATGTAGCAGAATCACTTGCGTGTAAAAGACGCGATGACTTAGAAAATGACAATTTAAAACTGCTCTGGGTTGAAATCAAGATGCATAAATTGGCTCTGTTATGTGGGGTATGTTATAGACCGCCGAACAATTCTTTACAAGAAACTTCGATTTTTTTGGATTCTCTCCAAAGTGTTCTTGATACAATTAGACAAAATCCTCATTCGCCTGTGGTGATAATCGGTGATTTTAATGCCCATTATGACCATAATAACTTATTAATGGCTTGAGTGCAATGCCCTGTTCCAGATAATCAATGAACCAACTCGTGTGACAAATAATATAGCTACAATACTAGATGTCATAATCACTAACTGTCCAAGATATTTTGTAGATTCTGGTACATACAGTCCACCTACAAATTGTGACCACTCTTTTATTTATGCAAAAATGAGTATTACATATTATAAACAAAAAGCTTATAAATGACACATGGGATTTTTGCAATGTCAACGTGACAAAGCTGAATGAAGATCTTATGAATATTAATTGGGATGATTGTGTCAGAGAATCTGTACAAATTGATGATGTTTATGAATACTGGTCTCGGTATTTTCGCTTTATAATTAACAAATATATTCCGAACAAAACAGTTGTAATACGTCCTAGGGATAAACCATGGATGACATCTGTGGTACGAACGACGATCCGAAAAAGAAATACATTATTAAAACAATTTTGTAAAAAAAAAACAAGTTCTCTCTGGCAGAGTTATAAAACTCAAAGAAATTGTACAACGTCATTGATTCGAGAAGCAAAAATTTCTTATTATCATAAATTAAATAACAAACTATCGGACTCTTCCTTGGGTCCAAAAAAATGGTGGAGTTATATTAAATCGATTCTTAATAAGAATAACCGTATATCTATCCCAGCAATTAAAGAGGATGCTGAGATTATTTTTAACGCAAGAAAAAGCTGACATGTTTAATGAATATTTTGCTAGTCAAGCTAGAGTTAATGACAGCAATCACCAGCTGCCATTATCCGTGTATACGCATGATTGCACCGATAAAACATTATCAATAATCCAGACAACGGAACAAGAAGTTTTGAATTATTGAATAAGGTTGACATATCAAAAGCTTGTGGTCATGATGGCATTGGAAGCCAAATCATTAAATTATGCAGCTATGGCATTACAAAATCATTCACACATTTAATAAATTTAAGCCTCCAAGTGGGAGAATATCCCACCGAATGGGAAAAAGCCAATTTAACTCCTATATACAAAAAAGATAATAGCCAATATAAATAGAATTATCGCCCCATATCGCTTTTTCCATCCATTTCAAAAATTCCAGAGAAAATTGTATTTGCAAGATTGTATGAATTCTTATTAGAAATACGATATCTCAATGTTTTTCAGTCCGGTTTTAGACCTGGAGATGGCACTGTTAATCAACTCACTTATATTGTCCACATGATTTACCAAGCTCTAGAAATGGGAAAAGAAGTACGTATGGTTTTTCTCGATTTTAGTAAAGCATTTGATAAAGTATGGCATGAGGGATTACTTTATAAACTGAAAATTCTTGGGGTAAAAGAACCACTTCTAAGTTGGTTTCGTTGTTATTTATCAGATAGAAAGCAGAGAGTTGTTATCGATGGGCAGAGCTCGAGCTGGTTAGATATTGAAGCTGGTGTTCCACAGGGTTCTGTACTCGGGCCATTGCTTTTTCTTATATATATTAATGACATAAGTGAAAATGTTGTATCAAATTGTTTTCTTTATGCCGATGATACATCTTTATTTGATGTAGTTGATGATCAATCAAATGCTGCTTTGAGATTAAATATGGATCTTCATAACATTAACCAGTGGTGTAAGCAATCGTTAATGGAAATGAATCCTACTAAATGTGAAAGTATTATATTTTCGAAAAAACTTTTTAAACCTTCACACCCTACTTTATATTTAGATGGCATTGCTCTAAGAGAAGTTATTTCTCATACTCATCTAGGGTTGAAGTTTTCATCAAATTTTTCTTGGTTTGACCATATACTAAGTATACATAAAAAAGCTAGTAAAATGATGAATGTTTTAAAAGGTGTTAAATATAAGCTTAATAGATCAAGCCTTATTTCGTTATATAAAAGTCTTATTGGACCTTTGATGGAATATGCAGATGTCATCTCTTATCAGCAAATCTCTTAGAAGGGATTCAGTATGAATCAGCTCGTATAGTTACTGCATGGAGCTACGAAAGGAACAAATAGAAAGCGATTATTAAATGAATTATGTTGGGAAGACCTGAAAACTAGGAGACATTTACATAAATTATCATTACTTTATAAAATAATGAACTCCTTCACGCCATCCTACCTTCATGACCTACTGCCTCCATATGTTAGTCAAAGATATAATTACTTGCTGAGATCCAATGAAAACTTTACATATATCCCTACTAATACTGAACGTTTTAAGAGATCCTTTTTCCCATCGGCAATTGCAGCTTGGAATGAACTTGATGATAACATATGTAATATAGAACCATTATCTTTATTTAAGAGCAAACTATGTAGCTATTTTTGTGGACAAAAATGTAACACAATTTACAATACTTCATTAAATCGATATGGCTCAATATTACATACTAGGCTCCGTCTAGGTCATTGTGCACTAAATTTTTATTTATATAGAATTAATTGTAAATCTTCTCCTTTTTGTAAATGTCGATGGGGAATAGTTGAAAACATTAAGCATTATTTTTTATATTGTCCTCGATATGCTACTCAACGACAACTACTTTCTTCATCTGCGCAGTTGCTCCACACCACATGGTCGAGTTTATCAGATGATCAAATAATTGAAATGTTTCTACATGGCTCAGAACAGATTAGTAATGAAGAAAATCAAATCTTGATGTATAACGTTCAATTATTCATCTTGAACACAAAGCGATTTACTAGCTCAACTGATTAGTAAGTTGATATTCTCTAATCTGTTTGAATATGATCTCCGATTAGCTTTTCCAATATCCTAATCTTTGTCTTAAACTTTATTTACCTCGTGCTGTACTCCATTTATTTCAATGTAAAAATTAGACAATCTCCCTTGATGAGCTCTAAGCTCTTGGAGAAAATGTCGATAAATAAAATATGTTTAAATAAAATAAATAAATAAATAAACTAGATGGGATAATTAAGCCAGACAACAGTGCCTCTGTCATCAAAATCTGGAAGGTAATATCTAAATTAAATGTGCAATTTATATTATTCTAATTAACATGTACATGTTGTGAAAATATGCATACAGTACACGACAAAAACTAAACCCCCAGCCATTTCATACATTTTAGGACTTTGGTCAGCTTTATTAGATGATGAATGAGTGCAATCCCTCACCTGAAAGAATTAATGAATTCTTTGAACTGGCGAGTGCAATATGTATTTATAATGATATTCCTACCAAGATTACACAGCTGGTCCTTTCCTGTTCTGAATACAATTGGCTAGCTTTAGCCAGATTAAATCAATAATTATAAAGTCTGTTTCAGGCAGGAATGGGTTAATTAGAATTGTTCTTCTCATTTGATAATCAAATATTGATTGCTTTACTAGGCTAAAGCATGAGTAACACTATTTGTTTCCTTGGGTGGTGAAGTAACTGGGTTTGGAAAACAACAAGTTACACCATACATGCACTGCTTGGTATACCATGTCCCAAATTTCATGCAGAGACACAGTGGCATAAAAAAGTTCACAGGGCAAGGTAATGTATGGTATTAATATGATGACAATAATTGCATAAGCTGGTTAATTTCCAAGCACATACATATGTTTTCTCCTTTTATAAATGGCCACTGATAGGGGTAGAGAAGAACAATGATGATGTGAGAAAATTTCATCTGACAAAGTCAAACAAATGGGATGCTCCAAAAGATATCCTGCTTGTCAGTAAGCGACTGCAACTAACCAGCGAACGAGTACGAAGAAGATATAACAAGACAAATGGTGAATATTGGTCAACTGAAATTAAAGAAACAAGAAGTAAACGAAGAAAGCTATTAAATGCCCCCAACCCCGAATTGCAAGAAACCAATTCAGAAAGTATTTTAGATATCGAATCTCTTACAGTTTTTGAAATTAAAGAAAAACTAAAGGAATTAGGAGTGCAAACACACGCACGAAAATTAGAAAAATTACAAGAGATTTTGAAGAGAGCACTCGAAGATAAATAATTGTATTAAAATGACATGTATATATTAAATTTAAGATCCTAGAACAAACTGTACAGTACTCAAGAGCAAACAAAGTTATATATGTAATAAAAATAAAGTGTTCATCTAATTAAAAAGATTTCTTTGATTACATGGCAATCAAAACACTTAATTTTTCTATGGGGAATTTTGGTCCTTCTACAAGATTCTCTCTTTTAAAAATGTGTTTTTTGGGGGACCAACTAATCACCGCCTTAATCTTAATGGGAAAGTCTACCTTTTTACTTTCCCCATGTTCGTTTAAGTAATACCACCAGTCAGGGGGAAGCATTGAAAGGCGAACAAAGTCATTTTTCCCGTACAAAGAATAACCTCTATGTTCAGAGGGGTTTCCTTTTCCTTGGCTAACATAGCGCCAGCAATGGTGGTCCATTTCAATATATCCATGTCCCAGTGACTTTGACTTCAGCATGGACAAAATGCCACAGGAAAATGCTCTTGCACTGTTCTCCAATCTACTAAGAGAAGGCTTCGGCGGTGTTTCATAACCTCTAGAAACAGAGGAATATAAACCGCTCTGTTAATATCTATTGTATTTATTAACAGTAAAAGCAAAGGAAACAGAAATTCTACAGAATCGTGTTTAAATTTGATATCATAGTGTGATATACCTTAGTAAATTGGTCGGCAAATGGGCCGAAGGTTCCCATGTACAGGACTGTAGGGGCCATCCAGCCCATTTAATAAGATATAAAAAGTCCTACAATAGCAAAAATGCGTAAGATTAACAGGCGAATCATTTGTATGAACCGAAAATATACAATAAATGAATAATAGCTGATGCTGGTAATTTCAACTTTCAACCAGATCGACAGTTCCGCTTTAATACTTACGTGTTTTTCTTTCTTTCTGCTGATTATCCTTTTCCACTTCATATATCTTTCCTTTTTTCCTTCGTGGGGCAGTATCATTGAACAAAACAACAGAGCTAAAGTTGTCTAGCGGCACGTAGTCAGTCACTCGTGTGGACAAACGCTTCGACGCCATTTTGAATTTTTACGCGGTTGACCGCTGACGACATAGTGGCTCAATGTCGCGAATTTCTGGCCATGATAACCGCAAAGTCAAAGAGGTCTGGGCACAAGACATAAGATTGTGGTCAGGCATACATGAAGTACACTGTGTGTGACGTCAACGCTGACGGTACCCTTTCCTAAATCAAAATGTTGGCAAGTATGCTACAGCAATGAATTAGCTTGTAAAACATTTGCGTTACTAATTCTGCAGAAAATATGCCTCTTAATTAAGGTAAAGGGCAATAGGTTGCCCCCGTGCTGCACCCGCACCGTGAGGGCAGGGGGGGCAGCTGCCCCCGTGGCTCCGGCGCCCCAGGGAAGTTATACCTCAATATCTAATATAAGTCATGCGAAACATGAACCACAGGGTTGCACTTCCTTTTGTTCATGCTGGGCAATCTGGCGGGTGAAATTGAAAAGTTTCCATCTGACGGCCATCATCTCCGTCTCTCGTTCGTCGGTTTGTCCGTTCTTCACATAAACAATCGGTCGTTTCGAAGTGCAAAAGATTGGTGTATCTCCGTCGAATGTCGTGTCTTTGGCAAAATGGGATTTAGGGGCAGGTAAATGAACCAGGTGCCCCTCCAACATGAGAAGCAGATCATGACACGCTAAAATTTGAGGAGACCACCTGAAGTCGTTAAGAAAAACGACTTCAGCGTTCTCTGCTCCTACCCACGCAAAACTTGTGCATGCCGGATTGGTGAAGGTGTTGTAAATTCTGTTGAGAGGATTTAACAGGAACGTTTTACCACGATTTGCATCTACCCCTTTCAAGTAGTTCCCTCATTGATTTGGCAAACAGTTCTCGCGGTATGTGGTTGTTCTCCAGTAGCTGTAACGCACACATCCCCCCACTCTCTTTCCGTTTCACAAGTACATTTTGTGTCATATGCTTCTTTCAGCAAATCTATTCCCGATTTTTTGTTTCGTTCATTAGTGCGTTCTGCGCTTTCCATCTCCCATGCATTAGTTAGCAGTTCATTCGCAACTTTTGTTCCCCGGTTGATGACGAATTCTGCCAAATCACTCTTCCCATCCCGTTTTGCATATTAGCAAAAGCTAGCAAAGCATTCCGATCTCGAAGATTCTTTGCTACTATGATCTCCGATACGTCAAAAGCACTGAGTCGTTTCCGCTTCTTCGCCGCCCATTTCTTCGTATCCGCGTTCGACTCATCATCAGTAATGTCGGGGTCTTCTTCATCGCTTGATTTCAGTGGCATACGTTTTTTTCTGCGTTGTTTGAAGGTTTCGTTGGGCTCTCATAGTTGCAGATCCATTGCTGTTGGTTAAATCTGGGTGGTTGTCCCTTTGTTGGTTGTCGCTTTGTTGGCTTCCACGCGGTGAAATAGTTAGCGTGGATGCTTGAGAAATGAACAGATATGCCATGTTTTTTTTGCAGTGCTTTCTTTGATGGCAACCATCGTTGAATTCTATCAAGCTTCACAGAAACATGATAGTGTACTCCCCATTTTTTGTGCAACTCTTTCGAACAACACCATTGTAAAACGACTGCAGATCGCATGGAGAAAGAATCAACAATAGCTTCTGCAAAAGATTGTCGTGTGGGAAACTTGAGTATCCGCTTGCCTCTAAGTAACCAAATATACTTGACGGACTTCGCGAGTATGTAATTCTTCATCTTCTGGTGATGTACTCGACATATCGCTATTATAAGACTGTAAGAATTCCATTGCATTCAATCGCAATTGAAAAGTTCAATGTGAACTACGAAGACACAGTGGGTGTCACAATGGCAATGTAATATGAGAAAAGGTGTTATAGTATACGTCATGACACTTTGGAAACAATTTTTAAGGGTATACTGCGACCTTCATTGACCATGAATAATAAAAGTAAAGGAGTACATGGCGTAAGCCATTTCTCACAATCTGCATTACTGTGTAAAATACAGTGGAACCTCTATTAAGCGGTCACCCTCGGGGAAATGGCAGGTGGCCACTTAATAGGGGTTCAACAGAAATTAACATAAGGCGTGGTAAAGATGTCATTTACTGTTATACAGACACATTTAGAGGTTTGTAAGCAAAATACAGCTTGTTATTTACATATCACCATTGTCGTAAAAATATACTACAACCACTACTGTACTGAATGAGTTGTAACATGTGCACCAAAGTATTAAGATATTGCACAATGTTTTTATATCCCCCCATCCCCCCTATTCAATGTTGGCTTCCCATTAACGGAAATGTTATGCGAACCTATGGAGAACAAATCACGAATGTTTTGTGGTGATACAACATTGTTTAGGGGGAGGGGGGTCGAGGAATGTAGGCAGCATGGCCAGAAATTTGGGACATATAAACTGCGCATACTCGCAATTTAGTAAACAAAGATGGCGGAAGTACTATATGTAAAATATAAGGGTAGCGGCATATTATTAAAATTTGAGCGAGTTCAATTGCAGCGATAGCATTTGCCGCCCTTGATATGACACAAGCAAAACGTTGGTAGTCAAACAAAATAAGTTTCATACCGTATTCTTACCTCCATGGGGTTACATTTCTAGTGCGACTTCAGTATTGATCTGGCTGGTAGTAACTGTATATTTCCAGCCCCATTTCCACGAGAACGAACAGTTTAGTCCGGCCGTTTATGACCCGTTTTATTTCTGGTCAAATTTGCCGCCCTCCCCTCGTAAACAACACATTATCAAGTATTCCTCCTGCAATTTTGAAAGTGATCCGTTCAGGTTAACCGCGTACATTTTAGCGTGGAAAACCATGAAAATCCACTGATCCAAAATAATCCACATACGAGAATTTTGATGAGCACGGATGTCCATAAACCTTGTCAAAACTGTTTTCTTTGAAAATATTTCGCCATGTTTGGTATCAACAAGAACCTTAGAAACCAGGCGTTTTAATAGTGTAGGATAAAAGGAGAAAATGGTGTCCTGAGGGGAAATTAGTGCTAATTCGTACTGCCACATATCCCCATTTCCCTGTTGTAGTTTACGCGCCATTGGGCGCCATAATTTGAATATGCAAACTAAATGTCTGATATTCTGAAACGATTTGATTTGAATAAATTTAAGCAAAGGATTTCTTTGTCTACTGAACTTTGTTTAAGTTATACAAGAAAAGCTTCTGTTAACGATAGTGACATTGCATTGACTATTGGTATTCCGTACGAGCATTTGAGAAGTGGGCATGATTTGAAGCAAAGTGGCACATTGGGTGAGAACTCATTTAATGAAATTTTGAATGCATTCATATCCCAACATGGAATACAACTTAACGACTGCGAGAGAATGAATGGTTTACTAAGGAGAAGCTGTGGAGAAATAAAGAGTAAATGCTGCAAGCTTAAGGGCCGTCTAAAAGCTGAATATTTTGGTAACATAAAATACATTTCAGTTTACCACAATGAGATAGTTAGGGTGGCTGAGGTTCAAGTCCAAATAAAAGATACAAACAAGAAGGTAGAATTGTTGTCAAAAGAAAATGAAAGACTGAACGAGAGGTGCGAGGAGCTGTGGACAGAAATAGGAACATTAAAACATAGCAAGATAACAACCAATCAAGCATTAAACAGTAAACAGAAAGAATATGAGACTATTTTGGACGAAAATAAGGAACTAAGCGATTACCTTGAAAACGTTGGAATTTTTGTTAATTTTAAAAATACAGGGAAAGAAATATCAGAGCTTGGGAAAAAGCAGCGACATCGCAAACTAATTGAACTAAAGACGTATGTGGAAAGGAGCCTGTGGTTTGCTAAAACCTTTGGCCTCACTTTGGAATCAGCAACCTTTACTGATAAATGTGGGTTAAATTACTCCTTGACATATCAAACCACATCACAGGGAAAGAGTTATAAGGATCTTTCAGAACAGGAAAAAAACAGAATAAAAGAAATCCTGTTAATAGTAGACCAGTTTTGCATAGGTGAGGCTGCCTATCACGAAGTGAGTGTGACTCAAGCCGGGGATAACTTACCACGGTCTTACCTCATCAAACAGTGCAAAGAGTCACTGAATGCACTTACACACATTGAGCAGACACCGGGAGTATCTGAAGGTGCACAGCTCAACTTCTATGACGCACTCTGCAATGAAATCCAAAAACATGTAAGTTTGTCGAAATAATTAATCAATCATGTTTTATTTACAAGCATAAAGAATTTATTATTTCTTCATCTAGATGAACAAGTGCACACTGGATGGCTTGGATGTCCCAGGAAAATACAAGATCAAGCTAAGTGGTGATGGTGCAAAAATGACCAGACTTACTGGATTCATAGTCATTTCCTTCTCAATTTTGAATGACGGGGAAGCTGCACTAACATCCAAAGGTTACAGTTTGTTGTATGTATATATATATATATATAATATACTAGTCAGATAATTGTTTGTCTTGAAACTAAGATTTTTCCTCCCAGGGAATCACACAGTTGCTATAGTTAAGGGAAAAGAGTCGTACGAAATCCTTCAATCATCATGTGCAAGGATCTTTAATGATGTGAATAAGATTGTGGAAACTGGCTTCTTGAAAATAGCTGAAAATCATGTACCTGTGGAGATGTTTGTTGGTGGAGACTACAAGGTGATTTGTATTATTTTTGTAAATTAATAATTAATTAATTTGATCATTAAATTGTTAATATTGATATGACTTCTGCACTGGTGGTTCAGTGGTAGAATTCTTGCCTGCCATGCAGGAGGCCCGGGTTTGATTCCCAACCAGTCGGCAATATTATTTGATGCGAGTGGAAGCACTGCCGAAGTGAACTTGATTGATAAACTGCAGTCTTTTATTTACAGTTTCTGTTGCTGTTAATGGGTATGAAAGCAGCAACATCAGACCATGCCTGTATCTGGTGCAAGATTCACAAGATATTAAGGTAAGGTGAAAAAATAAAGAGCTAAAGTTAAAGCGATTTTTGTGAGCATTGATGAAGGAAAATTGGTAGTGTAAATTGGTAGTGTACAGATTTTGACATTTTAATGGAAAATATAAAAAATCCCATCCCTCCCCCCCCCCTCCCCCCTTGGACTAAACATTGAATGGTGAACCAATTTCACATTTATATTAAAGATATGATATGACAAGGCCAGAAAATTTCTACTGGATGGATGATATCAGAAGGACTTTAAATGATATAAGAGCATGTTGCCTAAAACAGCAGTTTTCTTGTGAACGCCCTCCTCTGCTCAATATTCCCTTAGAAAACATTGTCCTGGACGAGCTTCATTTGATGCTACGAATTACAGGTTACATAACAGTTAAATGTATTTTAATTTTATTTTTCAGCATTTTACCTTTAAAATCAGATAATACTGTAATATATATTAATGTGTAATTTATCTTTCTGATAGACAAGCTTATTAATAATTTGGTAAATGAAGCTTTAGAACGTGATAAGGCAGCAAATTTGAGAAAAGCTCCATGTAACCAACAACCATTGCATCTTCAAAACCTTGTTAAAGCTATTTGCAGTTGTGGTGTGTCATTTTCTGTTTGGGAAAAGCAAAATGCCGATGGTAAAGGAAGCGGTTTGCATGACTGCACCAGTCTGATGGGAACAGACAAGAAAATTCTACTGGAAAAGCTACCACTGAAGTTAGATGGCATAATCAGTCCTGCAACAAGTGCTACAGTGATTAAGATTTGGAAGGTACAGTGTGCTTTTCGTATGTATTTGTCAGTATAATAAATGTTTTATTTCCATTTGTGTATCCCAGCAGCGGTCTGTTTCACAAAAGTTCTAGCTGTGTATATATATATATATATATAGTTCAATCTACAGACACGGTGTTTCGCTGTACAACAGTACAACAGCTTATATATATATATATATATATATATATATATATATATATATATATATATATATATATATATATAAGTGAGTTTTGGTTCACGAAATGTTAGGGAGTGCTCAATACCATATATAGATAGAGCAAAATACAAAGTATAAAGTATAGTTTTACCTTAAAGTCTTCGCTACCAGAGGTTTCACCCTGAAAGTCGAGAGTCTGAAAGAGGAGTCGAGACCCTGAAAGAGGAGTCGCCTGATGATCCCGTTTAGGGTGAAACCTCTGGTAGCGAAGACTTTAAGGTAAAACTATACTTTATACTTTATATATATATATATATATATAATAGTTAAAGTAGTTGTTTACAATAGACCACAGAGTGCTCGATACTTTTGAAGGTAGATAATATATATATAGTGAAATAAAAGTAGCGTGCTGCGTAAGCAGTGTTGAAACAACAATCGAAATATAGTAACTTAGGTTAGATATACTGCCGAAACAGAGAACGTAGGAATCTAACGTTTCGAGCGAAGGCCCTTCGTCAGAGAGAAACTAACGTTTCGAGCGAAGGCCCTTCGTCATATATATATATATATATATACGTAAATAAATATAGCACAGCATAGGGGGTTTCCTAGGAAGCAGAGTGCTCAATACAAAGTTGTAGAACTAACAGAGTAATATATTTTATTTATCTAATTTTACAGCTTGCAATCAGACGACTCTGATGTCTGATGATTGCAAAAGCATGAAACACCGTGTAATGGCAAGCTGTAAACTGATTAGATAAATAAAATATATTACTATATATATATATATATATATATGAAATAAAAAATGTTCTGAATAATAAAGCATGATCCAAGGTCTGAAATGGCTAATTACAGGTACCTACATTTGAAGCTGAGAGGGGCCATTTCAATTATGCTTTGACAGGATTTCAACCATATCTACAAAGATTACATCCAGAAGAAAGCTCTAACAGAGGCAGATGTTGATACCTATTTCACCAAGGCACACCAGATTAATCAGAAATATACCATATATTCTTTGTTTCTTAATTATGGCACATTGGAACAAAACAGTGCTATGTGGTAAATACTAGGACATACTAGTATTGTACATTCACATTGTATTGTACTTTGACACAACATTGTTTCTTTTTTTTTATGTCAGGTTACAGCTTGGGTAACACTGTTCCTGTCGCTTGGTGGAATTCTAAATGGCTATGGCAAAGCAAACGTTACACCATATATTCACGCTATGGTGTACCATGTGCCTCGCTTTATGAGGATTCACAAAGGAATACGAAACTTTTCTGGGCAAGGTAACTGTGTTTACTTTACATCTAAGTTAGAAGTAATAATGGCCGTGTTCAGGTGTTTCCAGGAAGTGAGCAACATTTGTGTTTTTCTATAAATTGACGCATGATTATGATATATTTGTATCGATAGGTTTTTCCAATATTAATTTGCATTAATTGATGTTGTTCTTAGTCTTATTCAACCCAAAACCAAGGGATTATCAATAATACTTCCCATGGTTTAGTCAATTTGTCAGATGTAAAATAATATAAGATGTTATATGTTATCTTTTACAAATTACTGTAGGTGTTGAAAAACTGAACGACGACTGCAGGCGTATTCATTTAGAGAAATCCAACAAGTGGGATGCAGCTAAAGATGTTTTGCTGCTTGAGGAGAGGCTGAGATATTTACGTGATGTACGGAGGACACCGAGACAATATCAGAAGAAAGCAGATGAATACTGGTCAACAGGGATTAGGGAAAGTCGCACCAAGCGTCCTCGGTTATGTAATCAGGAGCAGGCTGATGAAAATGAAGACAACTTTGCGACTCTTACACCAGAAGTACTTCGATCACGTTTAAAAGATTTGGGTATCAAAACAAGAGTAAGAAATGTCACAAGACTGCTTGACATGTATCGTATAGCTTTGCAGTCTCAATCAGTATAATTATGTTGTTGTAAATACTATAGTAATGTATTTTTTCATGACAACATAGTTAATATTAATGCAGTCATCAATATTTAGGCCCAGGGTGGAGACAGAAACCCTAGGACTATCAATACTTACCGAGGATTACCTTAACATGGCCACTGCTGTACATTATCTATAATGTACTAGATCACAGCTACAGGGACTTTTCACCTTGATATATACCACATTTATAAAAACATCAGCCAAGATGTACATTTAAATAACCCTAGGATGGACACCCCCACCCTGGGTCTAAACAATGATAAGTGCATAATTATTTATTTATGTTCTCTTATGTAATACATGTTTACCTATACATTATCAATGTTACAAGCTCTCTTTGCAAATACAATTGTAATTTTTTCAAGAGGCATTTTTGGTGCCATTTCTAATTTTCTATTTCTTATCACAAACTTAGAAGGAGTCCATGAAACGATCGGTTTTGCCTTAATGTGGGAAATTTATTGCCATGCCTTCACCATGTAGATTGAGGGTATAAAACCAATCATCCGGCAAGCCCTCAAAGCGTCCAAAGTCCTTTTTCTCGTATAATGTGTGGCCCTTGTGCTCACATTCTATACCTTGATTGTAGGTAATGTATCGCCACACATCCAAGTCCATGTTGACATAAATTGATCCAATGGACTTTGACTTTAGACCTGACTGAATCGCATGCATGAAATCTCGGCATGCTCTTTCAAGCCTAGGCCCATCTGGTTTGGGTGGCTGGTCATAACTCCTACCAATAAAATAGGTGCAATTTAATTAATGTTTGCCAAATATCTTTAGTTACTAGTGGCAAGTTGATAGAAAAAATTATAGGTTATTTACTTATAAATAAAAAATACCTTAAAAGAGCCAGGGTTAAATTTTCTGATGGCTCCCACGAGCAGCTATGGAATGGCCATCCTTTCCACTTGATAAGGTACTCGTAGCCTTGAAAAAAAGATAATTAAACCTTAAACATATCCTTGCAAAAATCAATTAAATTATTAAGAAAACAACTTTATACTTCTTCAGAAGGAATCCTTTATACTCTGGCATCAGTAATAAATACCAGTAATTTGCTAAGAACACACATGTATATTTAATAATATATATATATATATATATTTATTTATAAATAAAATATAATAATTAATATAAAGTAAATTTCGCCAAAGTTAAAAAATTACTTGCGATCTTTTCCTTCGCTCGATGATCCTTTCAACATCATAAAACTTTGAATTTCTCCTTTTGGGCATCGTGTCGTACAAAATAGCAGACGAAAACGAGTTCAATTGTCTGTAATCGACATTTGTAGTTGTACGAGTTCTTTTCAGGCTGGCAGCCATATTGTTTTGCTAATAATCATACGGAAAGCCGCTGGGTAAAAGGCGTGCGGTATCTAATTATCATACTGAAAGCCGCTGCACAAGGCAGGCGCATGTCCCAAATTTCTGGCCATGAGAGCGATGCAAAACATGTTAATGTTGCTTTTGTTACAACAATACTGACAATGATTGTAGGTCTTTACGTCTCTTGAATGTCAATCCATCAGGAACATAGACAACACGTCCACCACCTCGACGCGCTTCGCGATCTTTTCGAAGCACAGTAAATCCCGCGATGCTGATTTCGTCATCGCAAACCGTTCCATTTAGCCACGTCTCAGTGATGGCAATAAGAAAAAGTTTATTTAAGTCATATAAGTCTTGGTTCGTCGATATTTGGGAGTAAACTTCTGCAGTTTAAACAAGTAGACCACATCGATTTAGTGCCAGATATATCACTCAACCCGCCCTGGTGTACTGAGTTCAAAGGTCGCTTAGCTGCCGTCCTTGAACATTCCAAACACGTCATCCTCGGCGAAGTAGGTCCGGGATATATATATATATATATTCAAACAAACAAAGTGTTGTTCGCGAAATGTCTAAAAGTGCTCAATACCGTAAAGATAGAGCATATATATATATATATATTCAATCTGCAGACGTACGTTTCGCTGTACCACAGCTCATCAGTGCAGCTCGGAACGAACATGGATATGTTATTATAGGAACAGAGTGCTCAAACCACTGCTAGAGTGGTGGGCTATGCGTAATGCTATTTGTTACCTATTTATATCCATAGAGTGCTCAACCACACCGGAATGTGGGAGCATATATATTCAATCTGCAGACGTACATTTCGCTGTACCACAGCTCATCAGTGCAGCTCGGAACGAACATGGATATGTTATTATAGGAACAGAGTGCTCAAACCACTGCTAGAGTGGTGGGCTATGCGTAATGCTATTTGTTACCTATTTATATCCATAGAGTGCTCAACCACACCGGAATGTGGGAGCATATATATTCAATCTGCAGACGTACGTTTCGCTGTACCACAGCTCATCAGTGCAGCTCGGAACGAACATGGATATGTTATTATAGGAACAGAGTGCTCAAACCACTGCTAGAGTGGTGGGCTATGCGTAATGCTATTTGTTACCTATTTATATCCATAGAGTGCTCAACCACACCGGAATGTGGGAGCATATATATTCAATCTGCAGACGTACGTTTCGCTGTACCACAGCTCATCAGTGCAGCTCGGAACGAACATGGATATGTTATTATAGGAACAGAGTGCTCAAACCACTGCTAGAGTGGTGGGCTATGCGTAATGCTATTTGTTACCTATTTATATCCATAGAGTGCTCAACCACACCGGAATGTGGGAGCATATATATTCAATCTGCAGACGTACGTTTCGCTGTACCACAGCTCATCAGTGCAGCTCGGAACGAACATGGATATGTTATTATAGGAACAGAGTGCTCAAACCACTGCTAGAGTGGTGGGCTATGCGTAATATATATATATATATATATATATATATATATATATGAATGTACTTCATCGATGCTGTCCCACATGCGGTTGTCACCGACGATCGCATGTGTATAAGTAATTGATGAAATTCATTCAGATTATTCCAAGCTACAATGATGAGCTGTTGTACAGCGAAACACCGTGTCTGTAGATTGAACTATGTACGCTCCTTCACTTCGGTGTTGTTGAGCACTCTGTGAAGTTGCCGTGGGTACCTATTAGCGATAATGCAACGCTCACTACCCTTGTGGAAGTTTGAGCACTCTGGGCCCATGCGCACTTCACGCTATCTGAATGTACTTCACCGATGCTGTCCCACATGCGGTTGTCACCGACGATCGCATGTGTATAAGTAATTGATGAAATTCATTCAGATTATTCCAAGCTACACTGATGAGCTGTTGTTGTACAGCGAAACACCGTGTCTGTAGATTGAACTATGTACGCTCCTTCACTTCGGTGTTGTTGAGCACTCTGTGAAGTTGCCGTGGGTACCTATTAGCGATAATGCAACGCTCACTACCCTTGTGGAAGTTTGAGCACTCTGGGCCCATGCGCACTTCACGCTATCTGAATGTACTTCACCGATGCTGTCCCACATGCGGTTGTCACCGACGATCGCATGTGTATAAGTAATTGATGAAATTCATTCAGATTATTCCAAGCTACACTGATGAGCTGTTGTACAGCGAAACACCGTGTCTGTAGATTGAACTATATATATATATATATATATATACATACAAAGTATGAAGTATAGTTTTACCTTAAAGTCTTCGCTACCAGAGGTTTCACCGTAAACGGGATCATCAGGTGACTGAAAAATATCGGTTAGTAGGCTGCTTAAATGCGTTGGTTGGGGCGTGGGTGTGGGCGTCGAAACGTCCGGCGGATTCCTTTGGAGCGTGGGTGTGGGCGTCGAAACGTTGCGCGCATTCCTTTGATTGTTTAGGTTGTTGATCCGAAATCTATTTTTGTGCCGACAGGTCGAAACTATTTCTGATCTTTTGTTTAGTAAAAGTTGTTTGTCTGCCTTCATGATGAAAAGTTTTTCGTCCAAACATAAATTGCATCTTTTTGATCCTCACGTGTAAGAAATTGAGTGTTTTAGTATAGACCAGGTTATGTCGAAACTTTGGTTTTTTTCTTTTAGATTCCAAATGTATTTCGAAAGTTCCGTCTCATTTGAATACTTTTTATTCCGGAAAGATTTAGTATGGTT
Organism: Paragorgia papillata; assembly: GCA_035771165.1. Classification (NCBI taxonomy): domain Eukaryota; kingdom Metazoa; phylum Cnidaria; class Anthozoa; order Scleralcyonacea; family Coralliidae; genus Paragorgia; species Paragorgia papillata. Next base: position 436,097 of record JAWNZC010000105.1, on the reverse strand, counting down.
ACGATATCGCTCTTTAAATGTACTTGCTGTCATGCCAATGTATTGTTTAGTGATGTTCGTGTTGCTTATGGAAATAGATGCCTTGTATACTATGTTGTTTGTCATGCATTGCCCACGTAGGGGGCAATTGTCCTTAATCCTGCAATTGCAACTGCTTGTAACTATGCTTCGTGGCTTGCTTTTCCTGATTGTGCGTGAATTGTGTTTCGTGATAATAGACTTGACGTTGTTCATGCAACTATAGCTAATCTTGACTGTGTTTCTGTTAAAAAGTTTGTGAAGCTTGTGTCCTGGTGGAAAGTGCTTGTCAATAAGGCTAAGAAAGTTGCGTCCTATGTTTGTTTTGACATTTATGTTAAATGGAGGGTTAAACCAGATGATATTGCGGTGTCTATTTCGTTGTTGAAAAGGAGCGATTTTCTAGCGTGTTTTACTATTGAAATGTCACTTTCGGTAATGATAGCCAAATTCCTGGCCCAAGATAATGCTTGGTCCAGAAGGTCTTCAGAAATTGAAGGGTAGAAATTAACAATGTCAAACGAAATGAAGGTATGTCTGCTTTTCTCTTCAATGTTGCCAAACCATTCGATTACTTCTTGCGTGTTTCTCCATTGATTTACGTTCAAAATGTTCCTTAACTTAGAGTTGATTTTATCAAGAATTACTTTGCTGAGCTTTCCGGACTCACTTTTAGCAGGATTAATTAATCGGCATGTTGGGTTGTTTTCGAAATTATCCTTATGGTCTTTGAGTGAAATAAATGTTTCGCGTTTTTTCATGTGTTCAATACGGTCGCCAATTCCCAAGTTATTCGAAATGTGTTTTAGTTCATTGTCTATCTGTTCTATGGTGTCCTCTGATCCATGTTTATATGTCTTTGTTATATTGTCATGCAAAAGATTGTTGTATGTGTTGAGCGAGGTTTCATAAATGTTTCTAGTTTTGTCGGCGAAAACAAAAATATTATTATATATATTATATATATATATATATATATATATTAATATATATATATATACAAACGAGCACGTGTGATTTTGTTCACGGAATGTCGGAAAGTGCTCAATACCATAAAGGTAGAGCGAATATAGTATAGTTTAAGTGGGCTTACCTCAAAATGTTGAGTGTCGCAACTGTCAGTTTCACGCGGGGGGCGATCCTCAGGGGACTGAAGATCGCCCCGCGTGAAACAGTTGCGGCACTCGACATTTTGAGGTAAGCCCACTTAAACTATACTATATATATATATATATATATACTATAAGTGGGCTTACCTCGAATGTATATTCGCTCTATCTTCACGGTATTGAGCACTTTTCAACATTTCGCGAACAACACTTTGTTTGTATGAAGATATATATATATATATATATTGATACAAACAAAGTGTTGTTCGCGAAATGTTGAAAAGTGCTCAATACCGTGAAGATAGAGCGAATATACATTTGAGGTAAGCCCACTTATAGTATATATATATATATATATATATATATATATATATATATATATATATATATATATATATATATATATTTAAGAAATAGAAAATGGCCGCCCGTGTTTATATAGCCTGATGCAAACACGAGAGTGAGTTGGGAGAATTCGAAAGTTTATGGGCAGGTTGCGCTTTTTCGGCAGTTGCAAATCTTCATACGAGGGCTGTCGTTGGGTTTAAGGACTTTGGTGTTGTGGCGTTTGATGATACTAGCCATGTTGCTCGTGCAACTGTAACTAACATTGGTGGTGTTCTTGTTGAAAATCTTGTGTAGCACATTTGCTGTGGGGAGATGCTTGTTGATCAGTTGCAGGAAGCATCTGCCTACATTGGTCTCAACGTTTGCACTGTAAGGTGGATTGAACCAAGTGATGTTTCTTCGCCGATTTTTTCTGCGGGGTCTGGTGTTGTTATTGGTGAAGCTGATGGATTCATTAAAACCACTTGATTTAAGCGCATCGTTGTAAAGAGGTGCGGCTTTTTCTAACTCGTGTACGTCGAATGATAACTCGGAAATTCTGCTACCTATGGCTCGTGGGATTTGCTTAATGATGGATGGCGGGTGGTTAGACTGTGCGTTGATGTACAGCGGGTGGTTATCGGGTTTTCCATAGGGGTGGTATCTTCCGGTGGAAAGGTTGAGGGTGATGTCTAGATAATTAACTGATTTCAAGTTGGATTGCACTGTGATCTTTAAGCCGGTTTCGGCGAACGTTTCCAAAAATTGCTTTCTAACGCTTTCTAACAGTTCTTGGGCCCATATTCTTAAAAACCGCAAGGCCGTCGTCTCTATATAGGCCGATGTCGTTGTTCTTGTACCTTGTCGTTAGCTTTTGTAGAATAAATAATCCAACAAGCTCACATACGTCAGCGCCGTCGAAGCTGCCCATGGTCACATCAAACATGTTAGAGTTGGACTTCTTGCACCACAGCTTCTTTTGGTCGAATAGTAGGGACTTTCTTGCATGCATTATGGTATTAATATCTTCTTTTGAGATGTTGATAAATTGGCTTGAATATTCCAGTGATTGAGTGAGTAGATTTCCCGAAATTGAGGGGTAAAAAAGTCAACAATGTCAAATATTAAAAATGTAAGGGATTGTTTGTTTTGTAAATTATTGAACCATTTAATAACAGTGTGAGTTCTTCCTTTGATTTGCACCAGTGCTGGATCTTACTTTATTGTTGATTTGTTACTTAAGATTTTTTATTTAAGATTTGTTTACCCACCAAGCCCAAGTTGCTTTTTGCGTGGTTGATTAATCTGCATGATGGGTTGGTCATGTTTGTTTAGAGTGGACTGTCCACATAATTTTGGCCAGGATTGTCTGAGAAAAAACAAGATAAAACATTTTGAAATTTCTCTTATCACAAGGCTTCCGATGTAATATTTCAAACGTGACACTGGCTTTCGTGAACAAATTCACTGTTTACTGATCTTTAACAGCGAATCTGTAGGATAAGAAATTTTTGTAGTGAATGTCTTTTCAGGTCGCATTTTTCTGTCGAAACAAGTTAATCACTATTTTGTGCACGTTTACTCTTTGGTTTAAGTTGCTAATTAATTCCGTCACAAACTGCCCTTGTCAAAACAGTAGAATTGCGTTATCAGATTACAAGATATTGAATGAACTCAACGTCGAATACCGGCGCGATCCCCTGACTTAAATCCAATCGGAAATATTTTCCATATCGTAAAAAAACAGTTAGAAGATGAAGCGATACATTTGCGTATAACAAATGAGCCATTTCAGGCTTTTCAGGACAGAGTCTTTCGGTGTTTGGATAACTTGAGTGTTTACCTCATTGACCGCACAATCCAAAGTATACCTAAGCGCATTGCAACAATACTAATTAAGTTGGAAAGGAATACAGCTGAAATACTAAATTAATGTAAATTGTTACTCCGATCCCGTCTGTTTAAGTAAGTTATGCGTACGTAACCACACCATGTACTCTTATAAATATTTTCTGAACGTTAATTATTTTATTTACTTGCTCAGGTGCATTAATGCCTGGGTCCGAGTTGAACAGAATGCCAGAAGATACATTAATCCAATAAATTCAATAAAAAATTAAGAAAATAAATTACAAATTTCATTGATGCATTTATGTGTCCCGTAATAGTTAACGAAACTTTGTGTATACTTTTGGTTGCTATGACAACCGGTCACCTGATCATATTTATATTTAAATCGCTAAAAATAATGCAAATTAATATTCGCTTATCGCGGGAGCGTAAAACGTTTATGGATTATTGCAAAAATGCCGCTACAGTAACTCTGGACGTGATACTACTTAACTCTTGTCTAGAACCCAAAACATTTGCAATTAGAAAAGAAGATAAAGCAAGCAATATTACGGCAGCTGCAGTGGTGGTGAACTTTTGCAAGAGAAACGTGTATTTCTGGGGTAATATGTTCAATGTTCTAGACGGAGAGCCAAAGTTCAACGTGTGTTGAACAAAATTTACGGGGTAGAATGAACAAATAAAGAAAATTTCCCTTCCCGCAAGCCGAACGTGTTCTTTGCGCGATAAATGTTTTGTCAAGCGCCATGATAATGCTGAGCCTCTGCTTTCGTTATCCCAGTTCAGCGGAAGAGTACATAAAATCAGTATCACCATGGAGATGGCGTTCAATGACAGGTAAAAACAACATGGATGACGTATTAAGGAACTTAAAAGTTAAAACTAAATTCAGATTTACTATATTGCTTGTCAAATAAGCTACCTAAAGCAAATTAGTTGTACAATACCCATTATGAACGCCGTGTTTAGTCCATGAAAGAGAATTTCATTCCCATATACAAGCTATAACACACTTATTAATAATTTTTAGGATCAAAGATCACGTACAAAATTTTATGAACAAATTACCAAGAAGAGGAGAAAATATAGAGTATTTGCATGTTAGATCCATAGCTTATCTCTGACATGTTATTAAAGTGTGACGTAAATCCGCATAGTTGAAATTTAGGTGCAATAGATTCAAAATTTCTGCAGAGGAGCAGGTTATCCAGCAAGCGTTCAGAAGATTAAATAGACGAGTTCGATATATAAAGTTATAGTGTACAGTGTATTTAATTATTAAGTTTTATCCATCCTTGGACGTGTGGCTTTGCCAGAGCTATTGCTTGGCAAGTTGCTAAACAAGTTGATGTTGACATCAAGTGTCACACGAATGAGAGCCGAAGTGATCATCAAGCACGCCAGATGAAAGAGCGATTTAATCGGTACTCTGGTATCTTCGTGACCACCAAGGAGAACTTTGCGGTCGATTATAAAGGCTTTCGAAAGATTCTTCCTGACTTGCGCAAGAAGTTTAGCGGGTGGAACAGCCGCAAGATGCAAGAACGCAACCAGTATACGGGCGCCTTCAACATCAAAAGCTGGAAGGCATTAACTTTGGCACAGCAAGGGCACCACACATTCCAAAATTGTAGTGCATGTCACGACCAATATTGTAATATTCAGGCCTTATTCCCGGTAAAAGCAATAACGTTTATTTGTTGTAAAGGCAACGCCAACGAAGACGCATTATCTGTTATTGAAGAACTCGCTTCAAACCAGGAATTTCAAAATCCCCCCAAAAAGTGCACCAAACGCCAATCTACTGAACTTGCAAGGGAAGTACACAAGAGGCTTAATCCACTCTTTGAAGATGGATATGGCATAACCATGGCAAAGGCATTCTGTAATGTTAGTGAACTCAACATTGGTCCAAAGAAGTCGAAAGCTGAAAAGAAACGAGAGACGAGAAATCACTACAGGAGAGCCAAACAAATTACTGAAGCCCAGTGGGAGAGCACATCTGTGATAAGGTACGGTATTTACAATTAATTATAGTATTAATGCATTACACAAAAACAAAAAAACAAAAATACCACTATTAACTAAAAAATTCTTTCTAATTTATCCTGTACTTACAAGTATATGATATACTAATTAACATATTAACATATATATATATATATATATATTATAATTATTTATAATAAGATCTCAGCTAAACAGCCCATATGGATATTGTAAACACAGTGGTCAGAGCAGTGCACTTGCAGTAGCTAGTATTTCCGACATACATAGATGAATGTACACATGCATGCACACATACATACATACATATACATGAATTGTATAATATTTGCAAGTGGGCTGGTTTCATTTAAAATGTATATATTCTGCAGTCATGTCACTCAACATGGTTGAACCAATTTTTTCCTAGTTGAATTAGTTGCTGGGTTGGAGAGGAGGGGGGTTTGCTAAATTCCTGCATGTAGTACAGAGATAACATATAACATACAACATATTGCATTAAATATTAACATGACTGCATGTACATATATATATATATTGTTACGGATATGCCTATCCTAAGACAGTTAATTAACTAGACGTTATTTGATCACTGAACACTTAATAAGTACTTGTAACCAATTAGTAAATACTTATGACTTGGCATGAGTCAGCTATGATGTCATTTAGTAATTACGTAAATATATTATATATAGAATGAAGTATGTTACTATAATTATATACTCTAGAAACTATATAAGCAGCCATTGAACATATATCAGGCATGCATATGTATGAGAGTGAGCTATATGTATCAAAGTGGTTACAAAGTCAGTCCTGGAGTTCCTGCCGTTGGTTTTATTTATTGTTCCTTCCTTTTCAAGTCCATACGGATTGTTAACCTGTGCCGGAATCTCCTATTGACTGTTTCGTTGTGTGCAGACGACAGATAACTTTCTGAACTTTAGTTTAGTTTTAATCTTTATAGATATTTTCAATATCTGTTCTAAGTTTCTTATTAATTAAATAAATAATTGTAAAAACCAAACAGCTGAGGTTACACTTTTTGTTGCGTATAGCGGTCACGTAACAATTGGGGGCTCAGGCGGGAACGTATACGTTAGTGTCTCGGGAACGTATACGTTAGTGTCTCGGGAAAGTGTACGTTAGTGTCCGGGGAATTTCATTCAAATCAAAGTTGGGTAACTTTTGATTTTTTTTTATTCGGAGGTAAATTTGGAATTTGTGTGAGCTCAGCTATTTCATAAAATGTCAGAATTTAAACTGAGCAGTTTATGTTAGAGCCCTGATCAAGAGGTTTTTAATAAATTGAGGAAGGATGACCTGATCTCATTAGGTAATCATTTAACTATAGAGGTAAAAAGTTCTATGGTAAAGAAGGACATGCAAAAGACAATTATGGAACACTTAGTTAAATCAGAACACTTTGAGGAAAGTGTTTTAAATTTGTATAAGAATCCAGATGCAAATCCAGAAATAGAAAGAATGAAATTTGCAATGGAAGCAGAAAGAATGAAATTGGAATTAAAGAAATTAGAAATGGAGAGAGAGAGAGAGAAAGGGAAAGACAAGATAGAGAAAGGGAAAGAGAATATAAAGATAGAGAAAAGGAAAGAGAAGATAGAGAAAGGGAAAGAGAAGATAAAGAAAGGGAAAGAGAAAGAGAAGAGAGATTAGAAAAGCAGAAATTTGAGTTGGAAATGAGAAAAATAGAGTTGCAAGGAAAATTGGGATCTGTTCATACAGGAACCAAACTAGATTCGAGTTTTGATGTTACTAAGCACATTAGAATGGTTCCACCTTTCCAGGAACGGGATGTCGATAAGTATTTTTTACATTTTGAAAAAATAGCCGAAAATCTTAAGTGGCCCAAAGAAAATTGGACCATGTTATTGCAAAGTGTTTTAGTTGGAAAAGCTCGTGATATTTACGCACAGCTTTCGTTAGATATAGCTTCGGAATACGATACCGTTAAGGAATTGATTCTTAAGGGGTACGAGTTGGTCCCTGAGGCATATCGTCAGAAATTTAGAAATTTTGAAAAAACGGGTAGGCAGACCTATTTAGAATTCGCTAGAGAAAAAGAGCAATTGTTTGATAGCTGGTGTGCCTCCGAAAAATCCGATAAGAAATACGACCAATTGAGACAATTGATTTTGTCTGTCTGCCACATCAAAACTCAACAACTCTGATGTCCTACATAATCTGGATTCCAAGCTATCTCATCTTCCACCGAATCAACGTCAAGATCTTCAGAACCTGGTTAAAGAATTCGAACACCTTTTTCAGATATTCCGACCAGAACAGACAAAATTTTCCACGATGTCGACGTTGGTGATGCTAAACCAGTGAAACAACATCCCTACAGGTTAAACCCAGTGAAGCAGAAATACCTACGTGAGGAGGTTCAATATCTTTTGGAAAACGACTTCATATAACCAAGTCAAAGTAATTGGAGCTCTCCATGTATCCTGGTGCCGAAACCGGATGGAAGCTATCGTATGTGTACCGATTACCGAAAAGTCAATAATGTGACTAAGTCGGATACATTTCCAATCCCACGAATGGATGATTGTATCGATAAAATTGGAAAAGCCAAGTACGTCACCAAGTTTGATTTATTGAAAGGATTTTGGCAAGTTCCACTTACTGATCATGCCAAAGAAATCTCAGCCTTTGTTACCCCAGAGGGTTTGTTCCAGTACAAGGTCATGCCATTTGGAATGAGAAATTCGCCAGCCACCTTTCAACGTCTCGTTAATAGCATCATTTCTGGCCTGGACGGTTGCGAAGCGTACATCGACGATATCATCATTTACAGCAATACGTGGGAAGAACATCTAAAGATCATCCGAGAGTTCTTCAGGAGGCTCAGCAAGGCAAAACTGACCATCAATTTGATCAAAAGTGAGTTTGGGTGTGCACATGTCACCTATTTGGGTCATGTTGTTGGTCAGGGTTATGTAAAGCCTGTTGATGCCAAAATAAGTTGTATTTCAGAGTTTCCTAGACCTTCGTCAAAGAAACAGTTGATGCGTTTCCTGGGTATGGCTGGTTATTACAGAAAGTTCTGTCCAAATTTCTCCACCATCACTGAGCCTTTGACTCAGCACTTCCCAAGAACGCTAAATATATTTGGACAGATCAATGTGAACTGGCGTTTGGAAACCTTAGAGCCATGTTGAAACGTGCTCCCGTTTTGTCAGCTCCAGATTTCAACCATCCATTTAAGTTAGCTGTGGATGCAAGTGATGTAGCTGCTGGTGCTGTTTTGCTCCAAGAAGATGAAGACGGGATTGAGCATTCGGTGTGCTATTTTTCCAGAAAGTTCAACAAACACCAGAGAAACTATTCGACAATCGAAAAGGAGTGTTTAGCTATGGTTTTCGCTTTACAGCATTTCGAAGTTTATGTCTCTTCCTCAAGTCTGCCGATCGTTGTATTCAGTGATCATAATCCTTTGGTATTCCTCCACAAGCTGAAGAACAAGAATCAATGCCTATTGCGATGGAGTCTAGTTTTACAAGAATATAATTTGGAAATCAGACATTAAAGGAAAAGACAATTTGATTGCGGACTGTCTCTCTAGGCAATAGACATGGCTAAACATTTTATATTCTAAAAAAGAAAGTTCTATCAAACTTCTTTTTTTCTTTAAGAGGGAGGGTGTTACGGATATGCCTATCCTAAGACAGTTAATTAACTAGACGTTATTTGATCACTGAACACTTAATAAGTACTTGTAACCAATTAGTAAACACTTATGACTTGGCATGAGTCAGCTATGATGTCATTTAGTAATTACGTAAATATATTATATATAGAATGAAGTATGTTACTATAATTATATACTCTAGAAACTATATAAGCAGCCATCGAACATATATCAGGCATGCATATGTATGAGAGTGAGCTATATGTATCAAAGTGGTTACAAAGTCAGTCCTGGAGTTCCTGCCGTTGGTTTTATTGTTCCTTCCTTTTCAAGTCCATACGGATTGTTAACCTGTGCTGGAATCTCCTATTGACTGTTTCGTTGTGTGCAGACGACAGATAAGTTTCTGAACTTTAGTTTAGTTTTAATCTTTATAGACATTTTCAATATCTGTTCTAAGTTTCTTATTAATTAAATAAATAATTGTAAAAACCAAACAGCTGAGGTTACACTTTTTGTTGCGTATAGCGGTCACATAACTAAACTAAACTAAACTAAACTAAACTAATCTTATTTATACTGGATAGCTCTATCAGTTAATTGATAACTGTTCTCCCTTGTTGTCCAGTAAGGGCCATCCCTCATTGGTCCAGTGTTTTACAGGAGGAAACCGGAGTACCCGGAGGAAACCTGCGATGTTTGGTAGAGTCAAACTGGAAGCACTCTTCTCACATGCGGCCAGGGTGAAATTTTATATATATTATAAAAAATTATATATATATATAATTAAAACTAATAAATATATATATATATATATAGTTCAATCTACAGACACGGTGTTTCGCTGTACAACAGCTCATCAGTGTAGCTTGGAACAATCTGAATGAATTTCATCAATTACTTATACACATGCGATCGTCGGTGGCAACCGCATGTGGGACAGCATCGGTGAAGTACATTCAGATAGCGTGAAGTGCGCATGGGCCCAGAGTGCTCAAACTTCCACAAGGGTAGTAACAATTTTATATAATATACATAATTGTATAAGTATATATAACAATTATCTTTACTGACAATTAATTACAGATGCTATGGCAACAGACAATCCCTGGCAGCGAGACAACGGGAGAGGCTTGCAATGGCCTTTGAGAGTTATGATGAAGCCAAGGAAAGACATGAGCAGCAACATCAACAATTAAAGCAAAAGAATCCTGTTGGAAAGTTTGAAAACATGGAGTGGGACAAAGAGAGTTTAAAAAACGAGGTGAACGATTATGTCAATGGCACCATAATAAACTGGTCAGAATTGGCACGTCATTACCAAATTAACAATACCAAAGGAGAGTTGGCTAAGAATGGAGGTCAAATTGTCCAGGAATGGTTGAAATCCGAAGGAGTTGACATCAACCGATTTAAGAAAAGGTCGAGGATGGAAAATGATGGTGGGCGGGTTAGAAAAAAGATGAAGATGGGTGCAGGAGGAGAGATCACAATTCCATGTCCAGAAACCAACAACAGCATGAAAGAAAAACTAAAAGAAAAGATTTTGACAGGAGAATACAATATTGGAGAGTTAATTGTGCCAAGAAAGGTGATTAAAAATTGCATTTATTTAATTCAAAATACATGTAATAAAATTAAAAATAACTCTGGGTACACATATGGTAGTCAAATTTTATGCATGTTCAGGCTTAAGCAACAGTTTTTCATTTAATTGAAATATAGTTAGTATACATAAATACTGTAACTGTATTTATTCCTTTTTTAGTATGAAAAATTGGTGCTGGATCATGGATCCATTGTGAAAACACACTTTTTTGTCGAAGGACGTAAATGCCCTCTCATCGAAATACGCCAGAAAAAGCTACAGGAACTGGAGAAATTCATGCGAATAACACCAGATGATCTTGTTACAAACATGTCAAGTCAGCAAGTGTTGGATAGACTAGAAAAGCTTAATGAAGTTAAAGATGGAGAAAGTCAAGAAGACATGAAAGAAAGATTAAAAGCAATAGAAAGGACCCGACACTTGCTGATGTGGCATGATCTCTCGACGGTGGCTAATCACACCCACCTTGTTTTTATGGTGACCTGTTTGTATGATTCAGCAACATACTATACTGACATGGAATATGAAGAGTTAACTGGAAAGAAAGTGAACATCCAGTCAGAAGTCGAAGCCCCAAGTCTCTACATTGTAGCAAGGTCTTCATCATCTGATGAAGAGCAATTGTGCTATGTAGAAACAAGAGCAGAATGCTTGGAAGAACTTTCTGATCCTGTAACAACCAAGTCTGGCATACAAATAAATGACAAAATGAGGTTCTTCCACGGTGACAGTCCTGCACGCCAGTATGAGTGTGGCCAACAAAAGGGTGGGAATTATTGGAGCAAGTGCACATCGGGTATATGAACTTGACTATTCATTTCGTTGCCCATATATGTCTCTAGAAGATCGTCAGAAGCTGGTATTGAAAGGTCCATGTGGAAAGAGTAACTCTCTAGCAAAGTCAAACAAGCCTTTTCATGGTCTTACAAAAGAGAACTTAACTAGAGAGTTATCTGCTAGAGGTATATATGAAGGTGACAAAAAGAATGAATTGCAACATTTGTTGAAAGATGAATTACATGGAGTACAGAGAGTACCAGCCCTACGTTTCAATGATCCAGACAAAACTCTAGAATCTATTAACTGTGGTAGTTATGAAATTCTAAGTCAGAGGCAAGATAAATTCAAAAGCCCAATTGTTGCTGGATACCCTTGTAGAAATCCAAGAAATAGCCTACAGTTCAGAAACTCACCGGACACCCAGATCTGTACTTCGACTACATAACCTCACTTGGCACCATGCATTAGTGTGTAGGAGATTGATTGCCTTCACATTGAAACATTTAACAACACGTAAATGCTATGGTAACTACTTCCACAACATAACACATGCAGCTATTCAAAACCGCTTAATAAGTGGCAGATCTTCAAATGCTGAAGAGCAAGAGAGAGTCTTCAATGCGATAACCAATATCACAAGAACAACATCTTCATACCACTCAGAGCATATTATTGGAAATGTATTCTTACGACTTCAGGCAGAAAAAAATCTTAAGACTCACCAAACTTCCACTTCTGACAAGCAAGAAGCCCATCTTTCAAAACTTGCATCTTCATTGCCAAGGTTTGGAAACACTATCATTCGACGACAAATGCTTGTAAACTGCTCTTCAGCATGGCAAACACACCTAGAAAGAATTAGTAATTTCTTGTTAGCGGGTGAAGGCATTTGGTGGAAAGCATGTGAGAATGGTGACATTGAATTTTTTTATGCCAAGGGAAACCCCGAAGCTGTTCCTGAAGGACCAGTTCTGCACCATTTTCGCTCCAGTAATTTCAAAACCGAAGAGGCCTATCTGAAAGAATGCTGGCAAATGTGCTTACAAAACAAATGACAGTTACCAGTCACTGAGCTACGAATTGAAGATGAAAATGGTAACATGGTAATTGAAAAGTTGACACTTCCAAATGCAAGGCTCTGCACAAACCAAGATGGTGAGGATGCAGGAAATGACAATCAACAAATTATTGGATTAGAAGTTAGTGGAGGGATGGTGGTTGGAGGAATGGTGGTTGACGGTAACATTGGTTTTGGTGGGTATCGTACACATGCAGAAGACAAAGTAGAAAACTTTGGAGGAACTGGGGGTCTCAGTAGAGATGAGGTTGGAGTTGGTACTGGTAATGATCAAGGTTTAGACAAGGAAGGTTCGGTTGAAAAACATGAGAGTCAGAGGGTTGGTAAAGTTTAGAGTAATGAGAACGATGGGAGTGAGGTCTGGTCTGTGAAGGAAACAATGAGCACATAATTTATTTTCAAGAAAGCAGCTCTGAGATAACTGCAGCTAACTGGAACACAGATGCTGACACTAGCAATAGTAACTTGGGACCAGTTTCAAGCATTACACAATCAGGTAAGATTGGTTCATAAATTATACTTTGTATGTAGTCATTCACATGTTTACAATATTGAATCAGTACACCCAAATTTTTAACAGAGTAACAAAATAAATAATAAAAGTAAAATAAAGTTTTTTCTACTTTCACAAACAGACAAATCACCAGGAGAAGCTACACAAACTAAAGCATGTGAAACGAAGCAAGGACGTGCTCTGGAGTTCATTTTAGGACCAACCAAAGAGGTGTTACAGTTTGATAAAGCAAGAAAAAAAGTCAAGGCATCTCCAAAAAATCGCGGTTACCTTGAAGATTACTTGGATATCTTGGCGGTGCTGGAAACCAGAGTTTCTCGTGAACAACGAAGCATCAAAGAACGGCTGAAGGCTTGGGAGCGTAAACACTTCGAAGAACACAGCTGTCAACTTCCGACTTCCGAAGAAATGATATCCAACCCGACTGCAAAGCTGTTGATGGACCAACTCAAATATTGCAAAGCCCTAGTGAAGCAGTGGAAAAAATAAAAAGAAAGAAAAATTATTCCTTTTAGAATCAAAATTAAACAAACCGGCTCCTATAGGAGCCACCCAAAATGAAAACGAATAACGAACAAAACACTCGAACCATAATTATTTCCAGTTATATAATTGCTTTACAACTTACATTCACAATTTGTGCAACCCACCAACCATCATTTAAACGTTTTGTCAGTCTGAATTCCAAAAATGCAATAGAGTAATCGACAGACGTTCGCAGACGTTCTGTGTCCCTGGTATCCTCGAGGAACGAAATAACGAACATGTATTTCAACGAATTCGAGCAGATTCGAGCAAGCTATTTCAAATGAACAAGAAGCCGTTTAAATCACTGATCTCTATCAGTGGTTTAAATGCTTAAAATGCATTTCGTTGCTAGGAAACGGTATTCAGTACCAGATCCTTCGTTCATGCAACAAATGAAATTCATAAACGATGAAGTCTTATAATATATTATCTTTCCAAGACCAGCTCCACTAATGATCAGTTCAGACTGTTTCAGACCTAAATTAGAATTTCATTTTGCAATCCATTTGCTTTTCTTAAAATTCAGATTTCAGTGTAGTTACCAGTACCCTTAATTCAAATAAGGAGTCGTACCAAATAAGGTTAAGCTTCGCGGCAAAATCGATATATCCCGGGGTTTTTGCGCGATCACTTCAAACTTCTGGTCGGTCATTTGGGATATTGTATTGTAATTTATATTTAGTTACTGCATTGCCAACAGATGGGCAAACCAAATTCTAATACGATTGAGATCGAGAAGAGGAGGAAAATGAGAAACTCCAGGAAAAAGCGTCGCCGACAACAGCGCGCTATCAATAAACGCGTGGCTGCCGCTGATGTGATAGCACGCGAAATCAGTAATGGTGTCAAAGAGCAGAAAATTCTCGCTCAGAAATACTATGCCAAGTGGAAGAACTTGTGTAAGGAAGCAAAAGAACTTAGGCGTAAAATACCAATTCAAACCCATAGGAGAAAGGTGAAAACAATTGTATTTTGAATTCATACTATATACAGTATATACAGTATATATATATATATTATTTTATTTTATTAGCTTTGCCATATTTTTACATAACAGAAATAAATTTAAAAAAATAAATATATATATATATATATATATATATATATATATATATATAATTTATTTGTTATTTTAGATTGCAATAGATGGATTTGGAAGCTCTTACCAAACAAACAATGGTTGAAGCTTCAGTAAATCAGATAAGCCCTTTTGAATTAGTGCCACTGGAGCAAAATCACTCCATAAATATTGGTTCTGGCACATTTGGGGAATGTATCTTGAAGAGATACAAACGCTTTGGAATAGTTGTTCTAGAAAAACAATTTGTTCACTCAGATATAAAAGCTGTTATCAGTGAAGGACAATGCATGAACATATTGACCCATAAAAGTATTCCACACTTGCTAGGAGTCCAAATTGAACAGAAACCATATTCGTTAGTAATGGAATTCATTGGCAATAATATGGAATCAATAACAGTCCATAAGTTATTGTTCCAAACCACAGCAAAGCAATCACCACTTAGTACAAATGGGTGGATCTTAGTTTGTACTGATATCACCGAAGCTGTCGAACACATTCATAACAAAGGCTTTCTGCACTGTGACCTAAAAACAAACAATGTACTTGTTTCACAGAAGAGGGGCTTTGTCATAGATTTTGGAAAAGCTTGTCCTATTTCAAGGCCATCAGCTAAGAAATATACATCTTTTTATCAGCACATAGCACCAGAAGTTTTGAGAGGTCAGTCAGTTAGCACTGCCAGTGATGTGTTTTCTCTTGGAGTAATTATTTATACTGTTGGGAAAACATTGCAAAACGCCCATGTAAAATCCTTGGGAAAACAATGCAAAGACACCAAGCCTTTTGTACCACCCTCTGTTTCTGAAGTGCTGAGAATGTTGAGAGAGAAACCACAGTGAGAACTTAAGTCCAGCTAAAATGTAGAAAAGTACATGTGTCATTGTGACTCACTTGTGAGACTCTTCATTATAGCTACTGTACTGCATGTACAGACTAGCGTACTTACATTTCTCTATGTGCATTTCTAGTGTGCTTTCGCTAGACTAGATTAAGACTTTTGAGTCTTTTGGCAGCCAGTGGAAACTAATTTACAGTACTAAAATAACATTTAAATATAAATTACATATATACTGTATGTACTGTGAACAGTGGATACTAATGTTATCAAGACTTCGAGTCTTTCGGTAGGAGGTTGTCAAGACCTAGAGTCTTTTGGCAGCCAGTGGAAACTAATTTACAGTACTAAAATAACATTTAAATATAAATTAAATATATACTGTATGTATTGTGAACAGTGGATACTAATGTTATCAAGACTTCAAGTCTTTTGGTAGCAGGTTGTCAAGACCTGGAGTCTTTATGTAGCCAGTGGAAACTGATTTATAGTGCCAAAATAAATTTTAAATAATACTGTATACATCTTAAGTAAATATGTAGTTTAAACAGTGGACACTCATGTTGTCAAGACTTCGAGTCTTTGGGCAGTAGGTTGTCAAGACCTTGAGTCTTTAGGCAGCCAGTGGAAACTGATTTATAGTGCCAAAATAAATTTTAAATAATACTGTAGACACTAGTGGACACTCGTGTTGTCAAGACTTCGAGTCTTTGGGCAGCAAGTGGAAACTGATTTATAGTGCCAAAATAAATTTTAGATAATGCATATTACCGGTACATAAAAATATAAAATTATAAAAACATGTGCTGTGAACACTCCATGATGTTGTCAAGATTCTGAGTCTTTGGACAGGCATTTAAAATGTATAAGCTCGATCCATAATATTTTGCTTATCAATTTCTTCACAATTGTGTTGTTTTATAAGAAATCAAAATATGCTCCAACAAATCCCGAAGGAAGCTGTAAAAACGCTTCCTTTCGGCATATCCGTGTCAGGTGTGATGTTTTTGCAATTCACAAAATTAAGCTTATACAAAATATTTACAAAGCTGCAATCGAAGCACACACGCACATTTAATAGTCAATAGGGTTCAAAACTTGGAGAAAAAAGGCGGAGTTGGTATAAATAATTATATCAAAGGAAGGTATTGGGATAGCCCTAAATTATGCGTTGGTATTAACTAATATATTAAAATTGGTCTGTGCACACATGCACACATGCAGCATGCAAATATGCCATGCATATTAGCATGTACCCGTTTTCGTGAAGAAGATGTAAAAAATGCCCAATACCCTCTACATATATATGTCCATATATTACTTGTTTAATAAGACATATATTTGTACTAACCTTGTGCGTTCAAACATCGAGAGGTGACCGGAAAATTACATTTCACTTGTCTTCACTCCTTGCGATATATTCGCCATTTTGAGCTTCTCTTCCAAAACTACGTCATGATTCCACGTTATTGGCTTTCAAACACGCGTGCCTCTCGCGCGTAGCTTGTTGTGCGAAACGTGGAGGGAACCAGGCATTAATGTACCTGAGTGAGTTGTGGGAAAAATAAATTCAACGGTACACAGCTGTGTACTGTGATAGTAAAATGAATTGCTTGTGTATTCTTATTTCATCTGTATACCACTGCGACGCAGGATGGATTGTAACTGTACGGTTTTTAGGAGGCCCGTGCAGCTCAAAGATTAAAGACAGGGTGTTATCATATAGTGCTGTAAGCGCAGTAACATCAATATTGTTATAATTCATCAGAGGTGAATTCTCAATATCCGTTTTAAAGCGTTCTTTATCCACTGATTTAACCTTCTGGTAAGTGATTTCCTTACGCTGGAAAGAGGGTTTCGTTAGAGATATCTTACAATGTACTGCCATGTGGTCAGAAATTACTGGGTCAGTAACACTGAAGTTGGAAACAAGATCATCATCTCTCCTAGTAATGACCAAATCTAGGGTGTGGCCATTTTGATGAGTTGCGACGTTAATGTGTTGTTGTAGGTCGAACGTCATTTGACGAGTCCATATGAAAGTTCATGTCACCAAGGATGACAAGAGATCCAGGTACAGTGATTAGTTGTTCCAGGAAACGACTAAATTCTTCAAAGAACAAACTCATAGTAAGTCCATTCTTGGCCGATGGTGGTGGCCTGTTGACAACAACCAGCCTCAAGACATGCGATGAATAATTCATTAGATAAACAGCCACTTCAAATGATTTATACACTCTGGGCTTCGACAATTCGTTCTTAAACTTAAAGCACTGCTTATATAAGATGGCAACTCCACCTCCTCTGGTCACCCAGAAAACATGCTGAAACAGGTATCCTGTCAGACAAATGTCGTTTATTGTCCTATAGTCAATTGAGTCTGGTCTTAACCATGTTTCTGTAAGAGCCAGAATATCAATATTATTGTCAACAACAAAATCCTTAATAACGGACGATTTATTATTTATTGATCTTGCGTTGAGCAGACAAGCGTCAACCATACGAGAACACGCAGTAGGAGGAACCGGTGAACGAGCAATTACAATTAAGTTCGATTTTTTACCATGGTTGGCCATGGCTACTTTCTTTGATATTGATTGAATATGATATTTATTGTTTGGAAAACGAATAAGGCATCGAGGGTTATAATAACTGGTACTTAGCAATCCATTATCACATGGGGTAATTCTAACAGGGATCGCATCGCATTGTAAGATGGACAAATTCCAGGTAGTTGAGCCAATCGTCCCTCTGGTGGTTTGTTTGTGCCCGAAATATAATGACCCTGGGGATACTCCCCACTGCGCTTGGTTACTCCAGTATAGGCAAAAAGACTCCGAGAGAATTCCCGACTGCACATATTTTGGTTTTCTCTGCTTGGCTGTTGTTGCCAGGTCACGCTGCTGTCGGCGACTTGACCCCGTGAGAAATCTCGGCTGTGAGATCTCTGATTGGATCTTCCCGAGATATAGTCGCGTATTGTAGTTTTGCCTTGACTCTTAAAAGTATTCCAATGTTTCTTTTTATGTACTCTAAAAGTATTGCTCTGTTTCCCTCAATAATCTTCTAATTGCCTTGCTATAAAATCAAGAGCGACCTCACAATTTGTTGAAGCATTAGCAATTTCATCAGTGTTAGTGAGCTTATCCAGACTGATCTTATTTCTCTCTTGAACAATATTGCAGTCAGGATTTGAATATTCAAATGATGAACGTAACGCTTCAGTGACTTCCCTCTTTGAATTCTCGAATTCTTGTTGGATATCATTTTGTTTGTCGTGAATCTCCTTTAACTCACGCCTAACCGTGTCAATAGTATCAGAATTCAATTGTATCGCCTTCTCAGTAACAACGATCTCCAATTTAAGACCTTCAATATCAGCAGTAAATTCACTGCATCGACATGAACTGGGCGAGTCGCTATCATGGTCAGTGACCGTGACCGGCTCTTTCTCTCGCCGCACACCTTCATTATTTGTAGTAGAACCACATATTATTAAACAAAACTTACGCCTGAGATCTTCCACATCCACTTCGTCACCTTGAAAATTCAAAACCTTATTGCTCTTTCGCCATGAAATAGAGGAGTGGCCAATACTTAAAACCTTCTTGTCACCACCAGGTGAACTCCAAACACCGTCGAGCTTTAAACTTCCACTAACAAATCGTTTCAACGATAGGAAATCCCTTGTCCAACAAAGCCCCAAACGAAAGCTTGCAGAAGACATGGACTTTTCACTGTTGACTGTTAATTCAGAGCATAACGTAGAGTCTAAAAGACCACTAAACGCTTTGTGGGAAGTGTTAATTTATGGAGGGAGCGCAATGGAATAGCCCGCTCAAATGATAGGATTTTACTGCGTAACTGAGAAAAAGTTAACTTCTTGTCCACCGGATCCGAAACGTCTGGTGGCATGAGGCAATGAGCAATCCCAAATATCGAATCTGCGTAACTGGATGTAGAACGCATTTATTTAGACCCAAGAAGTACCCCAACGAGATAAGCACACGGCATACGATGTAGAGCGCAGATTCGGCGGAGCAAAGCCTAAATACGTGGTTTCGCTGTGTAATCGGCCGAGACCAAGACCCCTTGTTGGCCAAAATCTCACCCACTAATCGATCATCGATATATAAGTAACACGCAATACCCTGTTCCCTGAAAAAACTAACCACGGCGAGCCCTAACGATTGATAGACATAAGGAGAATTTTTCCAACCAAAAGGTAGAGTGGTGTTAACGAACCATCACCCCTCCCATTCCAAGCCAAAACATGTTGAGATTCCTGTGTGAGCTTGACATTATCTTATCCTGACTTGTCGACGAGCTTTGTCACATGGTAACTGGCGTACAGGAACCTGGGCACCTCCGACAGTTTATCCAAGGAGAAAGGTGAGTCCTTCATCCAATGGTTGAGCAAACGGGCATCCAAACACAAGCGTGGCTTCGATGGTTCCACAAGCAGGAGGAGAACCAAATGGGGAGGCTCCACCTTGCCCCACATTCTAACTGCCCCCGTGCAAACACGCGAACGGAGGGGACCCCCAATAAATTGCTTGAATTTTTTGCAGGAGTTGTGATTTGGAAATATCTTTTGAGGAGGTGAGGAAATATCACAGGACCCACCCTTATACGTTCCCTTCAAGGGCTGAAGAAAATCGTGTACGGAAACGCCCTGGGTGATCCAACGTAAAACTAATTCCTTCTCACGATAATCTGACAAAATATCTGACCAAGGCCCCACATGCCGGTGGACCTCCCCTGCAATGAATGACCAAGGGTCACGGAACGAGAGTGTGTTGACACCCTATTGATATCGGTGTGAATAAGCTGAGAATGGCCCATTTCCTCTGGAGCTGGGTCCTCATTGATGTGTGCAGACTGTCCCATGGGGGAGTTTGTTCGATGGTATCCCCCGAAGACTTCAATCTCTTCGCGCGAGGCTACAAAGAGAGAAAGACTGTTTCTTTATAGAGAGAATGACCACAACAGCCCGAGCAAACTGGAACTACAAGTGCTGCCATGTTAGTCAGACACACTGCGTCATTTTCCTTGAACTTAACCCGAAAACGCGTCGCTAATACACGAGTGTCATGACACGCCAAGGGGGCCCTGGCCCGTAAATTATAACACGAAGACATCGAGGCATATGTATTGTAAATTTTTATTCCAACATGGCAGGTGAAATATTTTGGCAAATACTAAGGTTGACAAGACAAGCTGGAACAGGTTCCTTTATAGCACCCAAAACAAATAAAAGGTACAACTGAAAAGACAGAGTTCACAACATTATTGCATGCAGATTACACCAGTCCAGAAACATAAATGACTTTGAAAAATAATTTCACAAAACACATTCACCCCATAGAACCATAGATTATAAGGTACCAGCGCACTGGTGCTGAAATTTCACCTTGCCTGGACAAACTATTTATAAAATGATTTATAACCATTATTTACTGTATAATAATAAACCTATACACAATGTAGTTTATTTGTTGTATTTTACTCACTCCAAAATTATTCTTGGCATATGAACCATATAATGCATCTTAGGTATTATTGAGCACTCAGGATAAAGCTGGTTGAACATTTCATGGTGACTCTGAATTTGGACTTGCAAATAAGCAGCTTGATCAAGGCTAACTAATGGTGAGAAAATTATCCTGACAATTTCTAGTAAACTGCATAATAATACCCAGTGCTCATCATCCTCTGGTATACATGCTCCAATTAGCATAGGCAAGCACACAGCCAGGCACCACATTTGGTTTGCTACAGGACAAACAAAAAAACAAACAAATTGAAGTCCAATAATGCCCAGGGCATGAGATTTGTAGCACACTAAGCTCTATACAACAAAAACAAAATCTCACCATGTTGTTTCAGACTATTGTCTTGAGATAAGAGCTTTTGGCGGAGGATTGGACAGGGCCTATTCGTATCATTATGATAACCAAAATCAAACGACTGGATTCTGTTGTTCAGCTCATCTAAAGTGAAAAATTTATTTTGAAAAATAAAAACTTGACACCATACTGTAAAACACCTTCCAAAATGTCATGCATCGCATCAGATGGCAGCCCCCCAACAACATGGAAATATCTGCTTTGATTTAGGCACGACTGCTTGTTTATTCCATACGTCTTGTAGTGTTCTGCCAAGGGAAGTCGTTCACACTGGATATTGTAACTTTCTCTAGTTCACAGAGAAAATTGGGTTTCATGGAACTGTAATTGTAATGGTAATGTGAGTTTAACACCCACTATACATAGGATACACTGACACAAGAATACAATTAAAGTATGATGTACAGTACCTGCATTTTAATCTCATCTGCAGTTCCCATACATTCTCTGCAGGGTCTATGAGATCTTGAACCTTCTTTGAAACCTCCAAGTAGTTGGGAGCCAAGGTTATCACCTGAGCAATATGCTATTGTCCCTCTAAATTTTCTTAACTCTCCATTGGCCATAAATTCATAACCATCATCCTACAGGTGATATTCAAAACACAAAAATCAATGGATACAAGTCCACAATAACACATACAACTCAAGCATGTGTAAGGTAGGGTGAGGCGGTTAATCGGTTAACTGGAAAATATCAGATTATTTATCGGTTTTTCCGGTTTCCTTCACAGTGAAAACCGAAAAACCAAAAACAAACGAAAAACCAATTCACAGAATGTCTCAATAAGAACAGAGAAATCAATTACAACATTTTAGTACCAGTACCTGTTCCAATTGCTTTAAGTCTTCTAAGAAATTTTCCATAATTGGTTCAATTCCATATTTCTTGATGTGTTTACTGTAGGCTAAACCCAGAAGTTGTATTGCATTCAGGTCTTATATTCCCTAATGTATAATAAAAAGCACCTAGAAAATAAAACAATAACAAATTATTATTAATCACATGGATAACTCACTAATCTGGTGGATAACTCACTAATCTGGCTGGTAACTCGCTATCTGCTCTATAGTTTTTTAACAGGTGCTCAAGTAGATAAGTTTGTGAGAATTTTTTTACCAGACATAGTAAACAAGACAAACTAAAATAATTTACTGGTCAATGACCAGTTACCGGCACTAAAGGACTAATCATTATTTTATATAGTAAAATTACTGCTGACCACTGACCAACACTTAGGGACCAGTCATTGCATTGTATTAAGTTCTTGTATTAACCGAGAAGAAAATACACAAAACAATAAATGTTCTTCTTACAGCATAGGATTTTAAAAGTTTGGAAATTCACCAGCCAAGCAACTTTCAAAAGAACAACATGCATTTCTATATTTCATATCAAATGTGCCCTTTGATCTCACCAATTATGCTTCTTTGGATGGGCTTCATAAAATGTATTCCCTGATACTGATAGGGAATATTTTAACTCGGGAGTTAAAATATTCCCTGCAAATAAATTGACAGAGTGATCCCTTAGTTAGAGCCATGATGTACAACCAAATCTCAACAGTATCAAGCACAAGAAATACATCATTATAATCCCCTCGTTGGTGCTTTCAAAATAGAGCATTGTGACAAAAGCAATTTTTACAATTTAAAAAAAATATTAATCTTACCAAGTTTGTGTATACTTGCTCTTGAGCCTAATGGATTACAAACTTCCAGCTCATCATAATATAATAAAATCTGGAATGCAGTGGAATCATTTCCAAACAGTGGATGCATCTTGCAATGCTCACCATCACAGAAATCTGACAGTTTGTTGTGATCTCTGGCATGAGAATGGCATATCTGAAAATAAGAATGGTTGTAAAACAGTTGGAATTACAGGTATATATTCGTGGACTAGCAATACTTGCAATTAATGTCTATGTGTAAGTATGAGTGGGTAGTGATATCTGTTGAGTGTTTAGAATAAAAAGAAATATGCAGGTTTCAACTGACAATGATGAATGATTTCCATCTCAGAAATAATTCTGCCTCTTCAGCAAGTAAATGTAATTTGACTGTGGTAGATTACTCGATGATTGTCTACCACAGTCCACAGATATCTTAGGATTGTCAGTGCTGACATTGAACTAAACAAGCAGGTACTAAGTTCAGGGGCAGGTACTTTAATTGGGGGTTACTTTCAGGCTGCCATTACTTTCGGAACTTTATGGCAGCATTCAGACTGAGTGCCTGTTCCCAGTGCCCAGGCATGGGCACTAGTCTGAACATCGTACCCAAGTAAAAAAGTGAAAAAACCAGGCACGGTGCCCAAGCACTAATAGGAACAAACAGTGAAAACACATTGACAAAATATATTTTGGTGCTAAGAAGCACCAAAAGTATCCAGGGTTTGGGAACGTGTCTGAACACCAGTGCATTTAGTGCCCGTTCCTGGGCACGGTCACCCAGTCTGAATGCCACCTATGGTAGTTGACCCATTAAATACTATGTTGAAAGTACTATACTGTACATCTATTCTCCATGTCTGCAGCAACTCTCAGCAGCCCTGCTCAGTTGCTAGTAAATTAAAACCATAACACGGTAAATTAAAAATTAATTACCTCTTCAAGAATTGCATCATCATTGAGCAACTATTGTAAGCTTGCAAGTATTGGGATATAGTAACCTATATCTCTTTTAGTTCTGTTGACCAGCATGTTACCTCTCCTAACTTTTTTGTGGTAGGTTGCCATTACAACTTCTTGGGGTTCCTTAATAAACACATAAATGAGATTACAGCAGTCAGGTATCAGGTTATAATAAGGTTGATTTAACTAATGTGCAAAGATGTTATATGAAGGAAACTGTGAATTTAGACTATATGTGAACTGTGAAGATAACTAGATAAGTAGACTGCTTACCACAAGATCCAGGTTTTCTAGGTAGTATTTATGTTGTTGCCGTTCATTCTCGATTCCATTGAACGGATTTCGAATAGAACAATCAACATCAAATAATTCGATGAGACCAGGGATATCTTCAAAGTCCACTCCTGATGTATTCAGTTTGTCTTTCACCCCATATTTTAAGACATCCACGGCATTCTGGACAAGTTCAGTATTATTCCTTATGAATAAATCCACGACAGTTTGGGGTACACGGCCTTTTTTCTTTAAACTCGAGCAGACAAAATGCGCTTGTTCTCTGCATTTGTTTTTCTTCCATAGCCAAGTTAAACGGTACCTCAGCAATATCTACAACTTCTTGTAGTTCGTCTAAGTTCCCTTCTTGTTCATGTTCGCCAACGGTGTTGTGTTGACAGAGCTACTGAGTGCTTACGACAAATATGATTCCTGAACGAAAATAATTTAGTGTATGTTCTAGCGCAACCATCTATTCCACAAAGAACATGAAAATTCGGATCATTCTTGTGATTTCTACTCATGTGATTGAGTAATAATCGCAATGAAAGTGCCACAAAGTGTGGGCACACAGATTACACCGATATGCGGCCATGTTGCCCGTCGTGTACCTGCCTGGGTCGTGCACGCGTGCGTCATTATGACGTCTGCACCTCCTGACCAATCCAGTGGATACATGCCCCCCCTGATCTTTATGGCCTCTTATGCCACAAGCACATATATTTATTATCTCATTTTCTCAGGTGCGTTAATGCCTGGGTCACTAACATATTCGCCCCAGTTTTCTTTGCTTAGTAATGCGCGGCCGCGTCGCCGATTTTGCGACATTTAAACCGAACCAAAATGGCGCTTCCAAGGAGCGCGGATGTTCGTTGTTAATTGTCATCGTGGTTTGTCGAGTTTGTCTATATTTATACAGAACGCAGAAATTCACAATTTCAAGACAACACAGTATTGGAAAGTGATGTTCAACGTACATCTCGTAAGATACTCTGCTACACTTCACGAGCAATTTTAATATACGCACAGAGCACTTTTTAAATGTTCTTGCATGTAAGGTAAGTCGTAATGCTTATATTTATTATATTTTATTGTACTGCACGACTCTCATCTTCATCAACTCTCGTTTCTGGCTGCTATTCACAAAATTATCGAAAAAGTAACTCTGAACTTATTTAGTTAATACACATTTAGTATCAATTATCATGATTATAATTCGATTCTAGTTTATACTTAATTTAATATTTTGTTTATATGATGCCTGATGGACAGAAATAAGAACCACAACAGTGAGGACAAACGCTTATACGGTCTGTCCTCACCTAGCATTTGAAACATTTATTTACGAAATTAAAGATTCTTTTCTACTATTACAATCATGAATGTTCTGATACCTATTCTCGTGGTATTACACTTCCCAGTGAATTATGGAATTATTGGAATAATGAGTACTTTTTGTTCTTGGAATTTACTGTTTATTCTTGGAAGTAGATGTGTTGTCTTCAATATATGGTTATGTGTCATAACTGCAAGTTTATAAGTTGACTTTAAATTGTACTTTTTGCTACACAGTAAAGCTTTAACTGGCCACCAAAATATCTATCTTTGCAACCTGCTGCCGAAAGACGATTCATCTTGACAGCACAAGAGTTTCCACCATTACTGTGCAGTTTACAGTTAATTTTAAATATAATATTATACAGTTGCAATTTAACGTAATTATTAAATGGTGTATCGCACTACACAGTAAAGCTTTAACTGGCTACCAAAAGACACAATATCTTTGCAACCTGCTGCCGAAAGACGATTCATCTTGACAGCACAAGAGTTGCCACCACTACTGTGCAGTTTACAGTTAATTTTAAATATAACATTATACAGTTGCAATTTAACGTAATTATTAAATGGTCTATCACACTACACAGTAAAGCTTTAACTGGCTACCAAAAGACACAATATCTTTGCAACCTGCTGCCGAAAGACGATTCATCTTGACAGCACAAGAGTTGCCACCACTACTGTGCAGTTTACAGTTAATTTTAAATATAATATTATACAGTTATTTAATGTAATTATTAAATGGTGTATTACACTACACAGTAAAGCTTTAACTGGCTACCAAAAGACACAATATCTTTGCAACCTGCTGCCGAAAGACGATTCATCTTGACAGCACAAGAGTTGCCACCACTACTGTGCAGTTTACAGTTAATTAATATTTATTTTTAAATACAATGTATTATACATGTTATTTGATTTTATTAAATGGTGTATTATACTATGCAGTAAAGCTTTAACTGGCTGGCAAATGACACAATTATTTTTACAACCATATACATGGATAATGTATGTTGTGAGTGATGTATATGGTATAATTGTGCAAGCTTGGATAATTACTAAACTAACAGACATTCAGTGACATTCATGAAACTGAATGTCAGTCAGTTTACCAATTATCCAAGCTTGCACATGTACATCACTCACATGCGTTTAACTAATAACATCTCATATGCATATCCAAAGGCTGCTGCTTAGGAAGCACATATGATAAAGGACTATGAATTTGTTACATTAGCTCTCTGTGAGTCTCAGTAGCCCAATGGATAGAGTCTAACTGGTTATCAGAAGGTTGCAGGTTTGATTCCTGTGACTGTCTGGGGCTTAGAAACTTTTTCTGAGTATTTGAGCTTGACGAACATCACTGAATGATTGTTACTTATATATAATTATGTAAAATGTATAAATTTTGTATCTTATTTTTTAATTAACCCTTTAACTCCATATCAGGAGGTCTTCCCTTGATGAGTAAAATCATCTGGCATTAGGCAGAGTAAAAAATAAAAAGTGCCAAATGGCACAAATGGGAATGAAAGGGTTAAGGTTTATTAACCCTTTAACTCCCAGTCCCACCATGTCAGGAAGTCTTCCCTTGATGTGTGAAATTGTCTGGCAATAGACAGAGGGAGTGAAAGGGTTAATAATACATTTTGGATCTGATCTGATCAGATTATATTAATTTCTTTTTAGAATGAATATTTCAACTAATCATGAATTTTCTCAGAATGGAAGGTTGTCAATAGTCGCAGCAAAGTTGGCCGTTGCTTTGGATCGATATTTGTGGCTGTTTTCCCTAACTGGATCAGTACTGTACTATTGACTTCTTTGGCAATGACTTTAAAGATTCTTCCAAGTGAATATATATCACTCGCTATGCTAACAGGAGAGCCTTTTAGTACCTCTGGTGCAATATGGCTATAGACTTCTTTGTATTTCTTAGCAGCAGGGTGTGCCATCTCGTGTACTTTGCCAAAGTCTATGAGATAGCCTTTCTTTTTGGAAACCAAAACATTGTTTGTTTTTAGGTCACAATGTAGGTAGCCTTTTTGGTGCATGTGATCTAATGCATCTGTAATGTCATAACAGATGCAAAGCCAATCTTTTATTGACATACTTAATCTTGTTTGGTCAGCATTTGAGTCAAACAACATTTTATGGACTGTCATCGATTGATTGTTCTCCTCAACAAATTCCATTATCAAAGATAGTGGTTTTTTCTCTACCTGTATTCCAAACAAATGGGGTATACATCTGTGGGAAAATATTTGCATAAGCTTTGCTTCTTTATAGAGCATATCAATATCCCCATATCAATTAGCTGCTTTTCAACAACATTTATGCCGAGTCGTGTAAACTTCTTCAGAAAGCAATTGCCGAAGACACCACCACCAATAGATTCAGCATTTGCAATCTCTAACTCATCTTGGGAAATTATGTTTATTGATGGATACTTGATGTCAGCAGCAATAGGATTGGAACATAATTTTTTCTGATTAATCTATTACAAAAGTACAATATGAAAAACAAACAATATCAGTTGGGTGTGTCAGTGTATATATAACAAGCTTAATTTATCATATAAGCAGTAGTATTAATTGTCTGTAATTATATATATATATATATATATATATATATATATATATATATATATATATATATATATATATATATATATATATATATAAATATATACTATATACTATAATAAATATAATATACATATACTAATTGGATGACCCCCTGCAATCAATATGTAAAAATTAAAGTTGTATCCCAATTGGCATATAAATTACATTTTGAGCCGCATTCTCACAGATGAACGGCGATCGAAAGGCTATTAATCTTCAAATTTCAAAAATATAAAATTGGCAATTTATGATTTCTTAATATACAAGATAATTTTGGCAACAGAGCTTTATCATTTGGTTACTATGCTATTAAACTGTGACAATTACGCATTGTCATGGTTATTGTATACCTTGCTATTCATTCTGCCGTTGTCCAATAGTCGCTTTAACTGACTATTAGTTTCAATACTTTTTTTCCAAAGCCTGTTGTACTTCAACGCTTGACTCCTATGGTGGTCGGCTTCCGCACGGACGTCACGAACAGCGTTTTCGATTAAGCTTACGCGCTTCATCACAGATTTCTGTTGTCTCTTTCTCTTCTTTCTGGAATTGCGCATTTTCCTTCTTTCTTCCTTCGTGTGTCTCATTCTAGTTCTACTTATTAAACAAATGAAGTATATACCGGTCACTACAATATGTCGATAAACCAAACGCGGGAAAACTGCGAGCATTCGCGCTTTTTAATAGCCACCCTTATTAGGAGAGCTTACCCATATAAAGGAGATATTCGTACCCAGTCTTAATTGTTTTCGGGGTTGTCCCTGGCAACCGTATTGAGCGTGGAATTTTAAGTGGATTGTTGTTTTACATGTAAAATATGACCGTTTGCGTTGTTTTCGGTTGGATATAATATACTTTGGTTTTGGACATTGTGAATATAATTTCTTTTACTAAAGAAATGTCGTCAAGTTCTCGAGATGAAGAATCTCGTAATCTGTTCAAGAGGTAAGTTCATTACATATATTTTACGACTAATTTTCGCTTTTTGATTGCTAGTTCTTTTGTAGATAAATTTAGTGACTCACTAGAAAGGTTTTATATGCAACTTTGATAGGCAATGGCTTCAGTTGCTTTTCTTTAATTCTGGTAACTCTAAAAACAGCCGTTATTTTAGTAGTTGGTGTTAAACTAAAGTACTAGTAAAACAGAACAGCCAAACGAAGAGATATTAAGGCACGACGTTAATTCGAGCGATTCAAGGCCGTTTGTGTGGGCTTGGCGTTCATACATTTGAATAATTTGACGAGCAAACTTAGTGCTGTGTTTTTCTTTCTGCTGAATTCTTTTCGCTTGGCTGTTCACTTAGAATAATGTTACTGTTTAATAATATAAATTACATGCTATATAAATATTTAACAGTGGTCATTTAGCTTGCAGTGCCCTCGTACTTTGACAAAAGCGCATTGAAGAAATAGTGGCCGTGCTTGAGCAATGTGCCAGAGTGACCCTTTTAATAAATATAAAATATGCGATTTTCCACCATTGAAGTCATTTTCAGGTTTTGAATTATTTACAAAAAGTTGGTGCATTGTTTTAGGCTTTTCTGCATTTTCAATAGAATTTCAAAGGCTGAAAATGATGTCAATGGTGGAAAATCCCATATTTTATACTTATATAGGCTATAGCTGCATTTTATTTTCCTTTGAATTTGTTCAACATGGCTTTAGCATACTTTAACTTTTTGATGAGGAGCTTTGCAGCTGGACTTGATGCAATGTCATTTTGAGTTGCAACTTTGCAGTTGTGCTTCACAAAAAATTCTCGCTCCCATTGGTTGAGCTGGTCTTGATAATGTTGCTGCTGTTTGGACACCCTTGTTTCCATAATTGCTAATATGTTCATGTATTCATTGAAGTAATAGCTGTTCTGTGGCCACTGCTTGTGCTGTTGCCTGGCTCTGTCAAACTGCACAACTTCTGCTGTTCTTCCCAAAACAAATTCCACAGACTGCCCCATCTTTGTTAAGCAACCACAATTACTACTGACTTGGCTTTTACAGTTGTTCAGTTTGTGGTGATTGCTATCATGGTTGTTGCTTGTGGTCACAGGCTGACTTCCTTGAACCTCATGGTCAGGTGGATTTGTACTTTTACCTGAAACAGTAAAAGATAATTTTTCAGGGAAATGTTGACTGTGTTAAACATTACTGTACATTTATATAATTAGTACAGTATTTGCCATTTTTCTTAACTATAAATTACCCATTAAGACTGAGTGCCATGCTGCCCTCTGTAGAACATAAAAATTAATTGCATTGTGGCAGCCAAAATAAAATGCTAAAGTACTGACACCCAAATGTCTGCATTCCATGTGATAATAATACAATGTATATACTAACTGTATACAGTACCTTGAACAATGCCAGAATTGTTGTCAATTGCAACACAAGAGCCTAGGGACAAGTGAGTCTGATTTTCTGTTTCACCAACTTCATTGTTATCATCAATTAATGCATCGGGAGGTAATTCTGATGTGCTGTCAGGGACCAATTGGAAAGAAACAATGTTCTCTTCAGTGGTTTCTGCATTGTCTTCAACTTCTGGATTCTGTTTATCAGGATCATTAACATTATTTGCTGTGTCAGTGTTATGTACCGGTATGCTAACTCTGCCGACATATGAATGTATGACATTCATGTTCCCTTGCTCATCTTCAATTCGTAGCACTTTTACTGGTAGTGGCACACCCAGACATAAGCATTCCTTCCAGCATTCCTGAAGGTATTTCTCTTCATTATTAAAATTACTAGAACGAAAATGATGAAGTGAAGGACCCTCAGGATGAAAATCTGGAGAATGTTCACCAACGTGAAATTCAATATCACCATTTTCATGCTCAATCCACCAGTTTCCCTTGCCAGTGAAGAGGAAATCACTCACTCTTTCAAGGTGAGCTTGCCAAGAGCTGCTGTGCTTCTCAACTATCTCATGTGGGATGATGGTATTGCCATATGGTGGAAGAGAAGATGCAAGCTTAGAAACAGATGCTTGTTGCTTGGAAACACAAGAGCTTTGAAAAGCCGCCATCTGTTTCTCAGCTTGCAGTCTAACAAAGATGTTACCAATGATGTGACTGGGGTGAAATGAAGATGTTGACTTGGTGATGTTGGTAATAGTACTGAACACCCTCTCTTGCTCTTCAACATTGCATGACCTCCCACTGATAAGACGATGTTGCATAGCTGCATGGGATGTTATGTCATGGAAGTAGTTGCCATAGAGCTTCTGGGTTGTCATTTCCTTCAGCTTAAAAGCAAATACTTCCCTGCATAAAATGCCATGGTACCAAGTCATGTTGTGGAGTCGGAGGACTGATTTGGGGGTTCTTTCGCTTTCTGAGCTGTAGGCGATTCTTTGAATTTCCACCAAGGTAGTCAGAAGTTGCTGGACACGGTGTGAATATATCTTAGAATAAGAATGCTTTGCCAGGATGATCAGTGCACACCGGTAATCAAATGTGCGCTTGGTTTCCTTTCCATCCATAGAAAGTTTAATGATTTCCTTTACTGCGTTAGCTACTTCTTCAGACAAGTGGGCTGGGAGTTCTGTTAGTACATTCTCTATATGTTTCCCAACATCATGTAGGGGTTCAAATGAAAGTATCTCATAGTTCCCACAGTTAATTGATTCCATTGTCGTTGTTGGTGTTGTGTAAATCAAAGCTGGGACCCTTTGGACACCATGCATTTCATCTGACAAGAGCTTCTCAAGTTCCTGCTTCCTTTCCCTTTCATAGATTGCCAGATAATTTTTTCGTCCAAAGGGCCCATTTAGCATCAACTGTTGTCGTTCTGATAAAGACATGTAATGACAATGGAAGCAATAGTCCAGCTCGTAAACCCGATGTGCATTGGCACCACAGCCAGAGCAGTAATAGTTACCACCTTTCTGCTGTCCACATTCAAGTTCACGAGCTGGACTATCGCCATGAAAAAATCGCACAATATCTGTGATATTAGTGCCTGAATTTGTCCTCAGTTTAATTGCCATGTCTTCTAGGCATTCTCGGCGTGTGTCTATGTAGGTCAGTTGTTCAACATCTGAGCTTCCTGATCTGGCAACTATGTAGACTTCGGGCATTTCCACTCTAGTTTGGATATCTTCAGTGGTGTTGGTAATCTTATGGTATTCATCGTTTGTGTAGTATATGGCTGGATCATACAGACACGAAACCATAAATACCAGGTGACCATGATTAGCAACAGTCGACAGATCGTGCCAGATTTTAACATGCCTTGTCCTTTCAAGTTTCTTCAGCCGGGCCCTGATTTCATCTTCACTTTCTCCTTCCTCGTATTCATTAAGGTTTGTTAGTGCTGTAATAATTCTTTCTAAAGGCATGTTTTCAAACTCTTCATCTGAAGTATGTTGCATGTCTTTTTCTTGATTTTTCAATGTTCTTTCTCTGATTTCAAGCAGTGGTTGCTTTCGTCCATCCACAAGAAACTCTGTCTTGACAATCTCCCCAAAGTTGTTTAATACCATTTTTTCATACTGAAATTTATAAAAAATCAGTAAATTAGTATTATTAATAATTATTATACATGTATACTGTAAAGTAATTTAACATGATTTAAGAATTATACCAGTAATATTTAATTTGTATATAGTTTTTACATAATATTATTATTTTTTTATTATTAATTTTATTAATATTACAGCAATATACTAACGGTATATACCTTTCGAGGTGCAATATGCTGTCCAACTGTATATTCACCTGATATAACCTTCTGTTTCATTTCCTCTTTCACACTACCAATGGTTTGTGGAGTTGCAATGGTGTTATCTCTCCTCCTGCGCCCCTTAGCTTTTTTCTTCTGATTCTCTCGTCAGTTTGTTCATGTGGCCTTTTAAATCTGGTAACATTGACACCAACAGATTTTAACCACTCTTGTGCCATCTGTCCACCATTCTTTGCTATTTCACCCCTGGTGTTCTGTACATTGTACCTCTGTGCCAAATCTGACCAGTTGACCTTTGTATCATCTGGATAACTATCAACTTCTTCTTTCATCGCCTCCTTTTCCCAAGTTACATTATCCAGATTTCCCAAGGGGTTTCTTTTTTTTGAAGTGGTTGAAGCAGATTTTCTTTGTTTAGCACTTTCCTTACTTTCAAAGGCCATGGCAAGTCGTGAACGCTGTGTTGCTGCCAGGGATACCATAACACCTGGAAAATAATTTTAAATTAACAGTACAGGCTATTAGTATAGAACAAACTATTATTACATATACATTTATGTACATACATTATCAGATACATCTGGTTTAATTAGTCCTAACACTAACCCAATGCATCTTGTTGATCGACCTGCCGTAGCAGGTTGCCTGATTTTTATTGTGTTTATAGTTAACTTAATAATTACTATTTGGTGAGGGACCCCATGGTAATGATAGGTCCCATTCATGGGTGGAGACCAGACATGAATGCGGCCAATTTTACCAGACAAGTACTGTACGATCATTATGGTAATGCTAATTGCTCAGCTTTGTCGGGTCCTGTCTATTTTGCCCTATTAATCCATTTATTATTTTATTCCATGACTTGTAATATGTAATATATATGGCAGCTATTATGTCAACATCTAATATAGTGTACTGTACCTCATCACTGACGTCTTCTTCCAATGTTCTTCTAAATTTTCCTTTGCTTTCCTCAAATAATTCCTCCTTTCTTTTTTTTTATCAGCCTTGGACGTCTTAGTTTCCATTTTGAATTGATTGAGCATCGTGAATGCCTTCTCTAAGGGAACATTGTACGTTCTTTCAAAAACTGGGTTAAGTTCGTCGTATATCTCCTGAGCACCACACTTATATTCTCGTCGAGTGCACTTCACTGGCTTTGCGCGTATCTTCGAAGAAATTTCATGAGCAACAGCCGTTGGATTTTCCTTTAAACAAGGTTTGAATTGCTTGGCGGTTACAGGGAAGAAGGACTGAACAACTGAATATCTGTGGAAGCAACCGTGGCAATCCATTAAGCCGTGCTCAGTTTTTCGTTGGAGCGACAGTTTATTCCAGTTCTCCGCAGAAAAAGCTTCTAAGTATTGTTTGCGTTCTTGCGCTTTACGGGAATTCCATGTACTGAATTTCTTACGAAGTTCTGGCAATTTTCGGTGAAAGGACTTGAAATCGACTGCAAATCTGCTTTCAGTGTCAGTGAACATGAACATGAACCGCTTGTGTATCTCCTGTACAACGCGCGCTCGATGCTCCAACGCGTTTGACTTTGGCAACAACCGCTCTCGTGATCTGCCAAACTGCTGTCTTAGCAAATCCACAAGTATATGGGTGAATGAGACAGATAACCATAATTATCAAGCACAAGACTTTCGCGAATCGAATCATTTACAGTAAACGCACTTTATAAGACACTCTTCCTTATTGGAGAGAAGTTTGAATCTGGCGCCAAGATTTTGATCACGCGCATTATTCTGACAGGTTATTACCTCATCATGACATAACGCAGGCCAATGTTGCGTAAAAACACTATATTATTGCACTAATTTTGTCTATAAAGCGCTAGTTATTAATATTACGACGAGATGCGTCCCAAATGGTATAGTGAAGCTAATGCATTACAAACGCGTGTTTCATTGTGTATTTGTTTAACTACTGAATAAAACTTAAATAATCTGATCCCAAATTGTTATATTTTTCCCATAAATTGAAACATGTAATTTTCTAGACCTAAATAAGCACCAAACTTAATTTGAAAGGGAACAAACTTTCTTATTGTTTTTATCGCCATTTTGTGCGTCGGCAGTTGCCATGGCACTGGGTTCTACCGCTGAGACAACCACCTCGGCTCAAACGTTAAAAATGGCGAAGTCGATAAATATATTGAGGCTCTAAATGTTAACTTCAACGGCTTTGCGGGGAAGGTTTTGTAGGTCTGCGATTCACGTCTATATATTATATCGTTACATAGTGTATTCAATTTCATTGTGCACTCTGTGATTGTTGCATTTGCACTTTGTAAATAGTTTTAAATCGACTAAAATCAATGAAATACAGCGTGTTTTGACTTCAGTGCCATTTATTATTATAACTAATGATGTAATTCTATCATTCCAACACAGGACATTGAAGAACAACCTTGCAGCATGCTACGTATATGGTCAGATTACTATGTAAGAGCGTCTATCCTACCCGGCAGAGCACGTTTTTGAATGCGCTATTTTTACCGATGAATTTAGGCTTATAACTGGTCACGTGACTTCCTGCTACAAAAGTTAGCACCACCAAAAAAATTCTAAAAGTCATACCAAGCACATTAACTTAAAAAACAACCACACTGTTTCAATAAGATCTTTAAAATAATTTTTTGTTTTATTTTCTCTGATTTAATTCCATGCTGGTAATTGGACCCAGGCATTAATGTACCTGAGTTGAGTTGGAGTATTCAAGCAATAAACATTTACGGTATACGACAATACTATTTTATAAGCTAAGCTAATGTGAAGATATATTTATATTTATTTTATTTCCTATCTTTGATCTTCCTCCATCGACCTTCGAATTTAATCGGATCAAAATTTAGCAACACCAAGGTAAACCACTGTCTTCGCAGAGGTCCGCTTGCAGCTCGACCAATCAGATTAGAGGAAATTTTTATCCGATTTCAGATTGAAGCTGGTCCAAGTCCAACACAAATCGCTTTGCCAGTCGTCACAGGTGTCGCTAGTTTTTCCTTCGGCAGAACTATTGAACCCAACTTCGCGTTTGGATTCCAATTATCTTCTTTTCTTTCAACGCAACCAGCATTAGTAATGACAGAGGTAATTACTATTTAATACTAACTTAATAACTATGATTTACTGAGCAGTAATCATGTTTTGATATAATTGTGTCAATGATTGCCGATAATTTGATGTGAATGTGTCTTCATGTTTGATGTTTTGTGCACATTTTAATATTGAAAATTTAGTTTAGTCTTTAAACTTACATTCTGTCGTCTACTCGTCTTTAATTTAGCCTGACTTATTTTCTATACTGCTATACATTGTAGGTATTTGATCGTGATCTTTATGAGTGTTTCCTTGCGTCGGGTGTTCGAGAAGACGTTCTAAAGATACTCGAAGAAGATGAGGTTAGATTTTATCACTACTCAAAAGTCATATTTTGTTGTTGTTACATATATACTCGGTCTTAAATAGTTTACAAGTGCAGGGGGGGAAAATTGCTATTGTTGCAAATGTTTATGAAACCTTATTTTCGATGTGACTGTGTATACAGTTTGGAATTTGGAAGTTCCATACTCAACACCAGACCTGACAGTCTAAACCACTTGGCTAGACCATAGACGGCGAGACAGAATGCCAAGCAGCCATCTGGAAACTGCTGCGTGTTCGTTTGACTGCGGGCCATGTTGATGGGGTCAGAACATGGTCATGAGTGAGAAAGAAGCCGCAATGGTCTTTATTTGGTTAAATAAGTAGTGTAAGAACATGGTTTTCATTCAATTTTTACAGCTCTGCAGCGTGGATTTTCTGGATTCGACAAGTGATGAATTGTTAAGAGCTTGTGGAGTGAAGGGTGGCCAGATAGTTATCATAAGAAGAGGCCTTAAATCTTTTAAGGAGACATATGGCAATGAGTTTCAGGTATTGTTGGCAAAACTAAACTCATTTATTGCAATGTATCAACTGAATCACTACATGTCTTTTATTTGGAATTTATGGGGTGTTTAGTACACGGGGCTGGCCTCACATTCAGGCTTGCTTGGCAATTGTTAATTTGATATTCAGGATAGCAGGATAGTAAAAATTACTATCCAGTGCACCTAATTGCAACCATTTGTTTGCCCTGATTTCCATAGGATGAAAATATTCCACCATCACCTGCTACATCATTGGCAGCCTCTATTGTATTGACTCCATCAAGCCCTCTGCCTCCACAAAGATTACCATTATCAAGTACTCCACCACTAACTACCAGTAGTAATTTGCAAATATCACATGCAAGTATACGCAGTACTTCAATATCACCAACTCCTGCTTCACAGGGATCATCACCAAATACTCCATGTATTTGTAGTTAAATTAACTACTTTAAAATAACAGTGTAGTAACAATCATCCCGACCTGCGGAACAGTGCTGGTCCTTCAACCATGAAAGCCCACAAGGCTAAAACCGAACTTAAAATTATGAAGCAACAAAAAGAATGGACGAACAATACCAATATTTCGCTAACGGATAGCGGTGACGACATCGAAGATGATGGACACACGGAGGACCACAGAGAGAGTGCAAGCAAGAAGAAAAGAAACAAGCGCCTGAAAGCTTTCGATGTTTCAGAAATAATTGTCGCCAAAAAAAATTAAAAGTCGAAATGATCTACTCGCCTTAGCACATGACCAAAAACGCGAAGGAAAGACGGATTTGGTAGAATTCATTGTCAATCGCGGGAATAAAGTTGTGAACGACATTATTGCTACATCGTGGGAAATGGAAACGGCGAAGGAGACCAAAATACGCTTGGAGAAGTCCCGCTTAGAAATACTTCGTGAAGCTGGAGAGCATGAATGTATCTGCGAACCAGAACACCAATGGCATGAATGTGCAACCGCATTACTGGCAAACAACAGAATTTCACGTGACCAATTCGCTAACTCAGTTCGCGAGCTGATAGAAAAGGGCGAGGAAAGTATAGGAATGTAATGCTGACAGGACCTGCAAACTGTGGCAAGACGTTTCTGCTTAATCCATTAAACAAAATATTTAACACCTTTACAAATCCAGCGTCTTCAAACTTTGCTTGGGTAGGAGCAGAAGCGGCAGAAGTTTTGTTTTTAAACGACTTCAGGTCATTTCTTCATCACGGAACCTTTCATTAAAGGTGTAGTAGTAGAATAGCAGGTCTGAACACATTCGTTTGCAGAATTCCCTAACAAAATGACAGACAATATTCATGTTAATTATTTGTAATAAATTACCCATGTTTATTAACTTGAGTTATAATTTTACTCCTAAAAATAAATTGTCCAGCAATCAATGTCAATCTGCCAATTATGAAAAAAGTGCTGCTACAGGTACTGCTACCAACTCAACTCCGATACATCTGTCTGATACATGGCCCTAGTGGAATGCCATGACGTGCCATATTATAGGGTAAAAATTCGACGTTTTGCTATGTATAAATTTTTTACTAAACAATTTGTGGCCAAAATTCTTTAAATTGCTTGAGGGTGAAAACATTGCCAACATATCGATGTGTTAATCCAAAAAAGGTCTCCAAGTCATCAGCGCCTCCCACACGTGGATGTTCTGCATAGCCAATGGTTCCATTCTCATGCCTTCTCATCTCCTGGCTCTCAATGTTTGTTGTGACTTCTATCACCGTTTCACGTGAAAATCAACAGATGTGGTCTACCAGTCTAAAAATAGGATTTACAAAACATCTCAGCTTAAAATTTTTCAGTGTTACATTGTGCTGGTCTTTAGTACTTGACTTGTTAATATCAATGGTTGAAAAATCATAGCATGTTTGATGCCATGGCTTCCATTCATCAAGGATGTACCCTAACATTTGATACAGTTGTACTTGCAGCGGGTCAACTGATTTAATCCTCTCCCATCCGATGCCTCATGCCAATTGACAATGATCTACTACACATGCTTGACCTCGCTTTCATGACCATTCTTTCTCAAGGATTCAACCACGTGGTAAGACAACAACCGTTCAGCATTGACGAGACTGTTTTCTCTTACCAATCAGTGCAGCATGGGTGAGTCCACTTTTGGGATCTAAGAGAACATCATCAAACGCCTCGTGATTGAGACTGTCATCTTTGCCCTCACAAACACTCTTAGCTATTCGTCTTAACAGGTGGTTGGTCACTCCCGTCATGTCTTGGAGTGCCCAAGATTGGATCAATTTCCGGAATGTACAAAAATAACGAAAAATCAGCACCCTCCTGCTTAAGTTTCTCCAGTTTATCTCGGTATAAAAATGTTGCCACAATCGAACGCAACATATCTAGGAACGATTCTGGAGTATTTCTCCTGAAAGGATATGGTGTGTGACCTTAAGGAACCAGAGTCTTTCTAACTGTAAATATGGCGACTTCCCAACTCAGGCCTTGGACTTTCCTCATGTTATAAATGTCTGCAATAACTTTATCTGGAATTCCATGGATAGGGTTTAATACCACAAGCACAGCATCATCAGATACTGTTTAAAAACAATAAAGAATGAAAATATTTTTCAATTCGATGATCATTTCGGTAGTTAAAGTGCCTATCTCATGATCCTCAGGGATTTTAATGCAATTGAGTTTACAATACAAAATGTTGTATTTGATTAACATGTTAATAATCCTCGCTAATACAGGTTGTCACTTGTAAATGACTGACCCTTTGGCTGAAATTAATGGTACAGTAGGTAGGCTGAAATGACAACTGTACTAGCAATTGCAAACCAATCATTTGGAAATTACATAGTGACAATTTTGAAACTACTAGTAAATGCAAACCACTCATTTTCACCTTGATTATATCTACTGTACATGGTCTAAATTTTGATTATGCTGACTTGACATGGGTACTCCAACAATTTCATTATGATTATGTACTTCAGTGCTACTGAAAATTTGGAAGTGTACTTCATATCACAATACCTGATTTCAACTCAAGACACCCCATGAGTGATTTCTTTGACATGTTTCGTACACCTTCCCGGGCATTATGGATAATCTGCCACAAATGCAAAAGGGCGATTTTCACCTTTTGTCCTCAAGAAGCAAAACTCACCATCAATCACAGTGCCTAAAAAGGCAAGGAAACAGAAAATTAATTTTATTATATGTTGCAAACAGACAGTTTAATGTATACGTGTACCCCTCAAACTCTTCCACATTAATATTTGATATTCCAATTTCCAATGATTTAGTTGTTAATTGCTGTATAGCCTAATAACACAAGATATGCTAACCTACTAGATTCATTCCACGCTTTTTCATTTCCTTCTTCATATTGTAAGGAAATGTAAATATATACATGAAGTATATTCCCAAATGACCATTACTCATGTAAATAGCTTGTAAATACAATATATAAGGGTGTGGGAATCTTAAATAGGCGAATAAAATTGTTAGTTGTGTGCCCTTGCTTGTCGTTTTCTTGATCGGGTTTTCTTGGTGCTTGGACAAGATAAGGAAACATTACATTGGTGGCAGCGGTGGGATCCCTTTTTTGAACATGGATACATGGAGACGCGATCTCAAGCAGCGAAGAGCAGAGAAGTTAACGACGAAGAACAAAATACGAGCGGGGATGATTTATCGCTCCCCAAGGATAATTTCGGGATGTTATACTCGATGTTGCGACAACAAATGGATTTGCTAAAGAATGGATTTGCCAAAGGAGCAGAAGTTGATACAGATTGAGCAAGCCGTGTACACAAAGAAGGTGAATGAAGAATTGGGCAGAGCCCCTAGAACAGATCAACAAGAGACAGGACAGCTTATAAAGTAAAGAAAATCCTGGGGAAGCCAAATTGGCTGTATAAACGAAGGCTTGAAAGTGCTTCAGGGCCAGCGTAAGGAACATTTCGAGATTCAAATGGGCATGGACGCAGTGGAGATACAATTGGAAGTTTTCGATCCCGCCTGAGACATTTGGTCCGGAAAGTGGAAAGTTTTGAAGAGTCAGAGCAACGCTTTGTAAGCGCTCATGCGAAGCTAATGGAGAATGTCCGTGACGACCTAAAGAAAGATATGCTAAATTATATGAAAGAAGAGGGACACCTAAAAGAAATCCGAGATCGCCGTTGTTGGATGTTGGCTATGAGGAAAACAGTCGACCGCGGGGGAGGAAGTTGCCTACAGGGCCAGTCGACACCCGAAGCGATACCAAGATAGAGAATACCCAAAATGGTTGTAGTGTCCCTACGTCATCGAAGAATCCTAAACAAAATCCTGTACGAGACAAAGACCAACGCCGTTCGACGGGTCTGTTTCGTGGGAAGCGTATTATGCACAGTTTGATATAATAGCGCGTATCAACGATTGGGATGAACACAAAAAGGCTGCCTATCTTGCGAGTAGTCTGAAGGGCCCGGCATTAACTGTTCTGGGAAATTTGCCGGAACAGAATCGGCAAAATATGGAAGTTTTGGAAGCCGCTTTAGCGAATCGTTTTGGAACGAGCCACCAAACGGAGTTATCGAGGGTTAAATTCAAGACCAGGGTAAAGCAACGCGACGAATCGCTAGCCCACTGGAAAAATCAACCTTCTTCCATACTATGTGAATAGTATGCAAATTGACATTGACATACAGTAATTTGTAAATGGACTTTACAAACTATTTACACACTATGTAAATGATTTACAAACTATCTTAGTTTGTAGAAAATAACAAACGAAGTATAGATTATAGCGTGTAAACACTATGTAAATACTGTCTGTAAATAACTTGTAAATCGTCTTTTCGGGAACCCGAAGTAAGTAGGTAAATAGTCTGGAAATAGTTGGTGGCTTAGTTTGTAAATAGTTTGCAAAAAATAACGTATATGCATTATGAGATTTACATAGTATGTAAACAAGTGATATTTTTAGGCTCAAGTCATATTGCATTTGAGATATGGAGCGCAGCGCCACCAGGGATTAAACCTAAATGTAATAATCTATGTTTATCTCTGACTATAAAATTTACGTTCGATCCATGACAGCGTTTATAAAATTGAATATAGAACAGTAGCTTGAAGTAATGATAATCACAGATATAGTAACAATGAAGATTAGCGATTATATATATATAATAAGACTATATACAAAGTTCAGTAACTCAGTACTGCATTTATCTAATAACAGATATGGTGAGATGTATATCAGGTATTTCAGTACAGTATTATGAACTACATGTATTACAACAGTATTATCAGTAATATGTCTGAAAAAGAAATACCTGACCGTCAAACCAATATATGATTTAAAGCCTGTATTTTCAGTATATCTGTATATTCACCATCCCTATGAGTTAATAATATGTACTGACATTCCATTAGTACTAACATTACTACTGACATTATTACTGACATTATTACTGACATGCCATTAGTAGATCCTTGCAAAACATGCAGTATACATGTACAGTGTAATCTTACACTATATTATAGCCCCCAAAAACTCTGTCTACCCTACATAATTTAACAATTGAAGAAAAATATACTCGGTCTACCTGATTTGTGAGTGTCCAAACAGCTTGACGTTGTGTTTCATTGTACCACTGTAATTGTGCTTGTCTAGCCACATAGTCAACATCTCTGACTAATCCAAACCAGACCTGATCGGCTGCTCCAATAACCCGAACAGTCTCTGCCACTTGTGGGTAAATTGGAACATCTACCTCCTTTACCAGTTCTGGTTTTTTTAAGTCAATACAAATATGAAACCCTGGATTATCAAGATTAGAAGGATCTGGATACATGATCACCTTTCTCTTGATTTTACACGTTGGTTGGATGCTGTCCCTTGTGTAATCTCGTGGGATCAATTGTCGGGTTTGTGTCCACTGATGGTAAATAATGTCCCCATTATTTAAGGTTGGAATGAAATATGTTCCGTTTCCAAAAATGTACCGCTTATTCTCAATCGGTTCAACTTGAAAGATTTCAGATATTTCCATAATCCACTCTTCCTCATTGTCAGAAGCTATTTTGCAGGTAGTTCCTTCTGTGAAGCGTTCAATATCTCCAACTTCATCTCTCAAAGCTACACTTCTTAGAGACATAAGGATATTTGGGATATCTTGTGCAGGTAAGCCATTCCGAGCATAAAACGTATTGAGGTTGGCAATGATACTCTCTGGGAAGACTTTACTCTTCATAAGTCCTACTCCTACACAATAGGACATGGCATGCTGAATTGCAGGTGAAGGATTATACATTCGCTGCATGTCATGTAGCAATGCTTTAGCTGCAGAAAATGATGACTCGTGCAAGATTATGGGTGGTGCAGCTCGTTGTGGATCGAACCTGTATTTGGCATCATTTAGACCATACTGTGACAGTGGACCATTTTTTTCTTGGTAGTCATCAAGGAAGTTCCTCATGTTTTCCCTTGTGGCAAATGTCTTTTCCAGTCCCTCATGTAGCAGTCGTAGGCCTTTGACGAAACTTTCTGGGCCAAAACCTCCTTTGCAACACTGTTAAATCTGTGGGGAAAATAGACCATCTTATACATGATTTCCATGTATCTGCATCATTCTACTGTACTAATTAGAACATACTGTAATGGTTGAACAGCAATTGAACAACACAAAATTATATCAGTCTGGTCTTTATGGTATTATGGACTATGACATGCTGGGATATTAATGATTAAATGTTCCACATACTGTACATGCACCCTCATCAGCTTTTAGGACCATTTACCACATGTAATCACTAATATCCCTCATGTCAACAGCCATGGTATTACTTATAAATAATTCACATATTACTTCAATCTGATAGTAGTGTACTATATATATATATATATACCTTTTGAACTAATTTGATTTCCAACCTCCAAGCTTATCTTTTCAATCTGGCAACACCCTTTTCCTTTTCCTCAGTTGTCCACTGGACAGATTCAAGAGCAAGTTTGAAATCATCACGGTCAAGGAGCCCACCATCAGCTGGATCTCTGTCATTAACTGCTTTACCCGCATTCCCCCCCCCCCCCCCCAGATCTTCATGGAAGATGAATGCCTGGTTGAGAGGACTTCCTTTCATACTTGCTACAGTATGAATAAAATCAATTCTGTGCAGGATAAATCTACTCGATTATTGGTTGAAAGTCTATTCATACCAGCAGCCTGAACAATTTTTTCAACATATATAATGTTGAAGCAATTTGGGCAACATGTTGGCATAATACTCTCTCTTAGTTCATCCCAGAAATAAGAAAGTTCTCGAGATCTTCAGCCATGCCACACTTCTTTATATGGTACAGTAATGTTGTCCACATTAAACCATTCACCTCTTTCTCTCCAATGGGCAAGATGATCACACAATTTACTCTGACTAGCAAACACAGGCTCAGGCCTGCAAATAATTTTTTGACATGGAAGGACAAATGTCAGGCCAGGCCAGAAAGTGGTCGGACATGTAGAAATTCCGGCCGGACGGACTAAGGTTTTCCCTACGTTTTATAAATGCATCCGTTGATCATGATGGGATGCACGAGGAATCAGAATAGATTTTTTATCTCGAAAATTAACAGTAAACTAGTACTACGTAATGCATGATCCATTTTAAAAACAATCTATAATATAGTACAGGAATAAGAGGATTGATACAAAAATGATACAAAAATCTCTTCTCATTGTTGATCAGCTGAAACAGACACTGACACTGATGTTTACAATTACAACATAAAATGCATGGTATATATTAATATAGCCTAGCACCCTGAGACTGTCAGTATAACTGTAACATAAAAAGTAAAACTTAACTCGAGTAATAAATATAGTTAGTTTAAGTTTACTTTAGTTATAACTTTGGCA
Organism: Paragorgia papillata; assembly: GCA_035771165.1. NCBI lineage: Eukaryota > Metazoa > Cnidaria > Anthozoa > Scleralcyonacea > Coralliidae > Paragorgia > Paragorgia papillata. The sequence continues at coordinate 391,427 of JAWNZC010000105.1, read as the reverse complement.
GTTTCTCAAAAGTTAATTAAATATAAAGTTGTTATAATAATTATAAATGTTATAAAATATATCAAGTGTTCTTCTGAAATATTATATTGGTTTTTGGATAAATGGTTTCGTCTTTTTTCCTCAAGTAACACTACTGGTAAATAATTTAATTTATACAGTACTGTACATGTATAATATATTACTATAGCATTTATTTTTACCATTACTATTTTTACCATTACTATTTTTACCAATATATGTATCTGTTACTGAAGTGTAGTGTACATCGTAAGTTTCTATGCATCATCTTCATCGCTACTACTAGTGCTACTGAATAAATTTTCAGGCACAACATTCTCTTGTTCGATTGAGTCTGACTCATCATCAGAATCTTCAGAGTTCGCAGAAGAGTCAGCCTCAGTAATAAAATATTTTTTCTTCTTTTTTCCTGGCTTGTATTTCTTTCTTTTTCTCTGATGTGGACGTCTACGCTTTCCTGCATCCCACGAAATTATTGCGGCAGATGGATCATAACTTTCCAAAGGCTCCCCTGAAACAAGAATTCGTAAGGAGTCCGTCCTCAAGCGTAGCCTGACATAGAGAACTTCTCTTTGAGGTTTTGACTCTTCCTAAAGAACTAAAAAAACTTTCTACACCTGCATTTGAGACAGGGAAAGTGAAAAGCAACTTGGTCAGCACTTTCCACTGAATCATCACAACTCAATGTCTCCAAGTGTTGCATTAAAATGCTGAATTTATCAACAAGAAGCTTTAATGCTTCAAGCTTATGGACAATCCAGCGAGTACCGTTAGCTCTTTTAGGTTTTAATGACCCCTCAGCAAACTCAAATGTTTCTTTGTACGTTTTATGTAGTTCTTGCAGACCTCGTAGCTTTTTGGGACTCTTTTCATATGGATAATACAATCTCAGTAAAGCCTCATCAACTTCTTTGAAATAGGTGCTATGAAGAGCATCCTTAAGTACCAACTCCAGTCTGAGCCATACACCACACAAAAATGGACCAGGGAAATTCTTTGCGGAATAACGCTTGAACTCCTGCAATGTTACCCCTGTTTGTGCTGCAGCCATCTCCTCCAAGCCCTAATGGGGTTGGCGGTGTACCCTGCAACTTGTTTAAGCCCAAGCTATCAAGAGACTTTTGGATACCATCTAATACACCTGGAGCATCAGCACTAGCTATCTCTTCAAGTGTGAGAAATGTCATCTTTACATTAACCATAGGGAAACCTTTATCACTTAATTCAGGTTTGATGGGGTCAGGATCAAAGTATAATACAAAAACTGCCTCCTGTTCTGTAACTGATTTGTCAGTTATTCCATCAAATAGTATGCTGTAAAAGTTAGCTTTACCAATGTCTTTCGATAGCTCAGTTTGAAGCTCCTTAGCTTGGTAGGAGATAAACTCTGATGCAGCAGTTCTGTTGCTGTAAACTGAGGAATGTGGCACTCCATGTCGCTTTTCAAGATTTTCTCATATTTTGTCAATGGCAGCTCTTCTTTAACGACAAAATATGATGCATCGAATTTCCTTTTAAGATCTTCAAGTTGAGTTGGGTTGAGCTTATTACAGGCTGGTTCTGGAAAGGATGCACTTTCTATCCATTCTCTCTGAGAAATAAGCTTAAAGCAATCTTGCGAGTGTCAGATTTTGCATGATCTATAACATTAGTCAATCTGAAATTTGTGGAGCCATCAATGAATGCTCTTGAAAAGTGCATTCTCTTCTGAATTGAGGATTCAAATTGAGTACAGGCCTTGCACTTCAATGCAGTACAATATTTTCCCTTGGGTGTGTTCTCAATGTCATAAATTAGCCATGATTCTGCCTCATAGTGTGCCAGGTCAGTATGTATCCACTTCTCTACAGTTGAGCAAGTTAACTTTCTTGCAACAGTGCTAGTAGAGGACTTGCTTCCCTCTGGCATAGTAGTTTCGCCCTTACAGTTACCACCTGAATTCTCAGGAGCAGGTTTGGTAGAAGTGACTTGATCGTCCTTGCCAAGTTTTGTTTTCTTGGTCAGTTGTGGGTTAGTCTTAGCCACTGATATAGACGGTTAATCACAAGATACTTTTACAGGGAAAAAACTTGTAATTTTTCTTTTCACTAACCTGTGTTCTCCCTCTGGAACACTGTCTCCATTCTTTGTTTGCCCACTGGTGGACAACTTCTTAATGAGTGGGATGAAGTGGTTTGGCTTATACCAGCTTCCAGATCTGGGACCACTAGTATATCTAGACCACATGATGTACACTGGACTTTGCTCCATTGTCTCTTATCCTGGATCCAGATCGTACATTAGGATAAACAGAATACAAAGGTCTACCCAATACATTTGCAAGAGCCAAAATCGATTTTTAGATTGTTTCCATGTTGACATTCCATTCTCTGTCAAACACAAAGTAAACAGTGTGACTTCATCAGTTCAAATTTGGGATGGTTTGCATACACGTTACAGTTCAAATATAGATCAATGCTGGATAACAAACGAAGAAGGTGACAAAGCGATTCATTACCAACAACGATGCGTGATGTAGCGTTATAAAGGCAATCTCCATTTCCAGTTGCTTGGCAAGCAACAAACCTCGGTTTACTTGAACTTTCCACAATTACTTTGATATCGTCGGGAATCAAAGTTTGGCCAAGATGATCTCTTTCAGAATTTTCTTCACTGATAACGGATTCTTTCTTCTTTAACCAGATGTCTCAAGTTGTTTTAGATCACGCTTAACTTCTGCTTGGGACTGCATGCTCAAAACTCTGTCTGCTTGACGTTTGACATTTGACAACGAGAACTCTGCCTGTGAGCAAACTATTATAGTAGGGAGAATTCGTTTACCTATTTGTTGATCTTCGTAGGAGAAAACTACACCATACGGCCATAATGAGGTTTGCGCGGACAATAACGTACAATCATGCCGGACAATGTCCGATGACCGGCTGTTATTTGCAGCCCTGCAGACTCTAAATCACCTATCATCACCACCATCACCACCACCATCATCAACCACCATCATCATCACCAAAGTTGAAAAGTTTTCGTTCCGAATATTCTATGCAATTGCGAGGTTATGCAAATCGACGGTCTCATTGTGTAAGCATTTGAATTTGCCCTAAACTTAAACTCAATTGAGAAGGCGGGTATACCCGTCCTGGATTTATGATTATTACGATTATTATTATTATTAATAATAATAATAATAATAATAATAATAATAATAATAACAGTAACAGTAACAGTAACAGTAACAGTAACAGTAACAGTAACAGTAACAGTAACAGTAACAGTAACAGTAACAGTAACAGTAACAGTAATAATAACAGTAATAATAACAGTAATAATAACAGTAATAATAACAGTAATAATAACAGTAATAATAACAGTAATAATAACAGTAATAATAACAGTAATAATAACAGTAATAATAATAGTAATAAATCAAGGACGGGTAAGGATCGATGGCTTACCCGTATTTTTAATGAGATTTATCTGCTTACCCGTATTAATTATGAGCTTACCCGTAATTTTAATATCTTTTTCCATGCCTAATAAGTTTGAGCTCATTATAAATACGGGTAAGGATCGATCTCTTACCCGTATTTTTAATGAGCTTTATCTCCTTACCCGTATTAATTATGAGCTTACCCGTAATTTTAATAGGGTTAACACTACATTACCCGTTATCTGTCTTTTCACATAACCAATAATTTCCATTGAACTGAAATTTAAACCTGAAGTAGGATACGGTTAAAGTCGATTTCTTAGCGGTATAATTCATTTCTTTCTTCGTATTCACAACTAACTTAACTCATTCCTGTGCAAGGGATTTCCTGGAGGTGAATAAAATCGTCTGGCGTTAGCCAGAATATAATACTAAAGACCGATTCGGACAGGAAAGAGTTTTAGGGGGATAGTTTATAACTCATTCCTGTCCGAGGGCTTTCCCAGAGGTAAATAAAATCATCTAGCGTTAGCCAGAATAAAATACTAAAGACCGATTCGGACAGGAAAGAGTTAATCAAGATTAATATAATTTTTGTACGTTTCGTTATATTTTGAGTCGAGGATATACATGCATATCGTATATATTATACACACGCATGTCGTGCATGTAATATTTCTTTCGTTCTGCATGTGCAGTGAGATTGTCTTTTGTACAATAAGTTCCTCTGGGTATAGCAAAAAATAGAAAGAAACGCGAATTAATAATTCTTTGAATACGTTGTTGATTTTGTTGACGGCAGGCAAGTCGCGTATAGCAATTTGCATCTGATTTATAGTCGTGTTGGACGAAATGAATAAAATCAAATTATAAGTTGTGTTTTTACGCGGTTGTATTGTACTTGTAGTGTTTACCTCGAATCGAACACACGCACGTAGTCGTGTTATTGCAAAAGTAATTTAATAGTGTAGAACAATCATTATATAAATACACAAGAGTAATTAAAGAATCATAATCGGATTACTAAGTTAGTTGTTAATTGATAGAAACATTACATCTCTCCTTTTTTTCACATAAGAATCATGTTCTTGTTTTTTTGTTTAATCTGTTGCTGTGTTTAAATTTTAATTAATAAATGTTAATTTGAATATCCTAAACGTTCTGGTTTTCTGGATTCTCGCATTGATCTGCTGGGTGATGGTGCGTTTACTTCTGCATTGTTCAAAGGTACTTCATCATCGAGTTCTTCAACTTCAGACTCCTCTGAGACAGGGAAGTTTGCGGTCTTCTTGAAGAATGATGAATTTCGCGTCACTGATTTGGATTTGTTTCGGGCGATGATCATGGAACCTTTAACTGTTGTGACTTTGAAGGGTTCTGGATTGAATGGTGTGGTTAACTTATTCTGTTTGGGTTGCCGCAGAAGTATGGTATCACCAATCTGGATAATACTTTCTTTTGCTCGTTGGTGTTTATCGCCGTAGGATTTCATTGTTGATTTTCTTGTTTTGTCCTGGATTCTTATTTCTTCGTCGTTCTGGAAGTTGTTGGTTGGCTTGAGCTCTGGAAGCGGGATCTTTAATTTCCTGTTGTTGAGTGCTTCGCTCAGAGAGATATTAGTCATGCTGTGCGGAGTGGCACGATACTGGCGAAGGAATTGGAACATTGCTTGTTTCCAGTTCTGGCCTTCTACCTGAGCAGCTCGGATCGCCTTCTGGATTGTTTTCGTGAAGTGCTCGACTTCACCATTTGCTCTTGGCCAGTATGGAGTGATTTTGCGGTGTTTAAATCCTAGGTGATTTGCAAACTTCGCGAACTCTTCTTCATTAAAGGGTGGACCATTATCAGACTTTAGGATGTCTGGAATACCTTGTCTGGCAAATATGGCATCTAATTTTGGAATTGTGGATCTCGCAGAGGTACTGGTGGTAACTTCGATTTCTGGGTATCGGCTGTATTCATCGATGACGACTAGTAAGTATTCACCTGTTGGAAAAGGTCCAACAAAGTCAACTGCTACCTCGCTCCAAGGTGTCTCTGGTAGTGGAGTAGGTTTCATCGGTTCTGGTGGTGGTGACGATCCTTGAGTGGTAACTTGACAGGGCAAACATGTCTTAATTTTGGCTTCAACCATTTTGTCGATATCGGGGAACCAGACTTTTTCTCTTAGGAGGCGTTTTGTTTTGACGATGCCTTGGTGTCCGAGGTGCGCAAAGTCGATGGCTTGCGATCTGAGGGAATGAGGAAGGACAAGGCGGTTTCCACGTAGGATGATACCATCACAGATCATCAGTTTATCTTTGACGATCTTGAAACTTTTGACCACGGGATCTTTCCAATCTCTCCACGAGTTTGATGTGATAGCGGTGGTGAGACTTTGTAGAGTAGAATCTTTCTGCTTTTCTAACTTGACTTCTTCTCGAGTCATGGCTTTGGGTATGGCGTTGCTGCAGACATAATTGGCATATAATTCAGCGAGGTTCTCGTGTGCAGTGTCTGGGTTTGGGTGTCGGCTCATGAAATCAGCTGGGTTGTCGTGTCCTGGTCTGTAGATTAATTGACAATCGTATGACATGAGGCGTAGTTTCCATCTATCCATTCGTGGTGTCGCAGGGTTCTGGGTCTTGAAAATACCTAGTAGAGGTTTGTGAAGTGACTACTGTGAAGGTTGAGCCATATACATACAAATGAAAATGTTCAACTCCCCAAACTACGGCTAACATTTCTCGTTCTGTCTGCGAATAGCGGCCTTCGACATCGGATAGAGCTCGACTGGCATAGCAGATGACGTTTCCATCTTGGACAAGGAGACCACCAACGCCTACAGGGCTTGCATCGACAATTATCTCCGTCGGCTTAGTCTGATCGTAATAGGACATCACGTTATCTCCGGTGAGTGTAGCTTTCAGGTTGGCGAGTGACGCTTCCTCTTCTGTCTCCCATTTCCACTCGGAGTCTTGACGTATAAGAGCACGGAGGGGGGCAGTGATTGTCGCGTAGTCTGGTATGAACCGAGAGACGTATTGTGCGATACGAGCAAGGATTTCACTTCGCTTGCGTTTTGCGGAGGTAGGGCGTTCTTGATCGCTTCTATCTTCTTGGGATCAGCTTTGATACCTTGAGCGCTGAAAGTATGACCATAGAAGGACACCTGAGATTGGGAGAATGTACATTTGTCTTTGTTGAGACAAACGTTTTGGGCAGTCAGGCGTTTAAGAACAGCTCGAAGGTTAGCGTCATGCTGTTTTTGATCTTTGCCATGGACAATGATGTCATCGGAGATATTCTTCCAGGTCTTCATGTTTGTCAGGGTTAAATGCTGTCGTCCTATGACTTATCAACACTTGTCAGTGCAAATGTTCGAAAGCGCAAAGAGTAATGAGGGCATGGTAGATCAGAAAAATTTTAAGACAGCTCAAAAACACGGTTTGATTCTCTCTATTTCGATCGAGTTAGTTTAAAAATTGTAGATGATTACGTTCGCGACGTAAGACCGCTAGCGATTAAACCCCAGCTGCGATGTATTGGTAAACCGCAACGGCGTGCAGTTAAAAAAACTGACGGAGCTGTTGAGCGTATTAGTGTTTCAGGCGATCGGCAAGTACATCCCACCTACCAGGTACAGGCAAATCATCGAGACTGAGAATTCTACCCTCCTCGACGCAGAAGAGCAAAAGTGGATTTCCGAAGATCAAAAGCATTGCTCAAACGTTGCGCGTGTACATTATCAAAAGAAACGATCCCGGGAAATCGCAATCAAGGCGCGTGTGTGCATGGAAAAATTGCGAGGAAACGAAGGCAAAGTGATGGACGAGCGTGTAGAAGATCGACTACATACGACTGAGACGCCTGAGAATGAACTTGATTGCGCGACGGAGGTGAATGTTGAGCGGCCGACGCTGAAGCCTGTTAAATTTGCTGGGAGAAAGAAAGGTGTTCAGTTCACGAAAGACGAAGACGACTGCATCAGGAAAGGGATTGAAATGTTCGGTTTGCGATGGGCTACAATATTGCGTCACACCGACTTTAAATTTCACTTGCAGAGTACCTAACACTTTAAGAAAGAGGGCAGAAGCTTTGAAGCTAGTGTGACATATACTTCGATGACATAATGAAATACAATGTAATGTAATTTAATGCAATGCAATGCTGTGTAATTTATATAATTGCTGATCCAGTTTGAAAATAAAATTTGCCTTTAATGTTTCCAACATTAAATTTGTCTCAGTAGACGAACCAGGCGAAAAGTGTAATCTTGTCAGGAATATTAAAGCCCAGCATATAATTTTAAAAAGACCCATATTAAAAGAGACACGAGTTATTTTAACTCATGTCTCTTTTAATATGGGTCTTTTTTAAATTATATGCTGGGCTTTAATATTCCTGACAAGATTAAATTTGTCTATTATATACAAATTTTATATATACAAATTCTTTAATATACAAATTTTAGAGTGGAATAAAGTAGAAAAACATTGTTGATAATGATTTGTTAGAATAATAAAATGTATTCATTAGAAACACAGAACTAATGGTTGTTAAATCTATTAAAAACCTTGTTGCCGTAGATCGAAACGTAACCATTCTATTTTTGAATTCAGAAAAACCGGGTTTTTAAAAAAATACCAGGATATTCGTTCTTTCCGGGGAGACAGTATAAGATGGAATGACACATGCAGTGACAGGAATTAGCATAAGAGAATATATATTGCACACACACAAGTCATGACTTATGAATATCGCTTTTAAGCTGTTCACCATAGTTTCCAAGTTTTGAGGGTTTGCCAGTAAGACTGGGCACGGTGTTGCCGAGTGCCAGTCTCTTCTGTATTGGCCTCGTGCAGTATCAGGTCAGCTTCTTTGTGGTGTTGTTCTATCTGCTCCTGCGGCTGCTCCTCCTCCTCCTCCTCCTCCTCTTCACTTTCCTGTTCATATTGTGCAGCTTCTTCATGTTGTCGTTGTTGCTGGTTTTGTTCGCTTTCTTTCTCTTCTTCTATGTCGTCTTCCGTTTCTTTCTCTTCTTCAAGTCGTAGTCGTTTTCGCTGTTGTTGTTCATGCTCTCTTGTTCGTGCTTTTGTGAAAACGTCATCAAGCGGCAGGATTTGTGCTTTTACTGCAATTCGGATCTTTTTAACTTCATCTTCGATCCTGCCGTACCGCCGGTAAAACAGTTGAAGTCCTCGTTGAAGACCTCGCGGAGATCACTAATGACGATGCCCCAAGCGTCGATTGTTGGATCAGCCTTTCTCCAGAAGTTCTTTTCCTTCATGCCGCTTGTTCTTCTTCTTGCTTTGCATGAAAGAAGGTGGGGCGGCAGAAGATGTCCTCTTCCGACGAGATTCCTATCAAAGTGATTTTTTAGGATCTTGTACACATTTGCGTGGTATATCGGACTGTTGATCTCCTCTTTGAATGACTCTGATTCGTCGTTTCCTTACGACGAAGGGCACGAAGCACTGGATTGGGCGGAGGGTTCCTGCAAAGTTTGTTCAGATACTTCCAATTCGTTATTCTCATCGCATCCATTATCTTCATCGCCATAAACACGACCAGAGTCCAGTAGAAACTGCGACAGAGATGCTGTTGCTTGGGAAAGCGCGTCGTCGTGCAACGTTTCACTCAGAAACAAATCTATTGGGTTCTTATCGATCCATTGTCCTGAACTTTCTTCTAGTGATTCGTTGAAATCTCCGTCTTCTCTGATATTCCTCATCATTTGTCGCTCAGCCTCTTTTTGGAACGAAACGTGGAAACAACTGCCTTCTTGTTCGCTTCTCGCCGGATCATCCACCGATTCCAGAGCGATCGATGTAATCGATCGCAATCTATCAAAGGAAGGAAAAAGAAAAGCGAAAGTAGATATTTGAGTTAAATTAAATCTATACGCACTTGTAATAATAATAATAATAATAATAATAATAATAATAATAATAATAATAATAATAGTAATAATAATAGTAATAATAATAGTAATAATAATAGTAATAATAATAATAATAATAATAAATAATAACAGCAACAACAACAACATTAATAACAACAATAATAACAACAATAATAATAATAATTCATAATTAATTTTGGGAACGCAGATCACCATGTGGTGTTTTAATGTGTGCAATCCATGGCATGGTCCTTTATCCATTTGTCAACTCCAGGAAGCGTACGGGTCAATGACTTGGTTTCAAAAACAACGATGCGTCGTCTGACGTTGTCTTCGTCGTCGCCGAAATTGGGAACTGCATTGGTGGTTATGTAGAATGGGCTGTTGTTCACCAAACACCGTGGACTTTGGTGTTTAACAGCAGTGACCATCCACCCCCGCTGCTGCACAGTCTTCGCCAAATCTGAGTGGAGCGTGTCGCGTGACCATTCGTCGATCAACACGAGCTGGGTGTCATCGTTGATCATCTGCTGAAAATTGCGCCTCTTTAGTGATGGACGTAATCTTTCCTGGTGGTATAACTCTGTGGAAAACATTAGCCCAAGAAGTCTTGCCTGAATCTTTCAGGCCAGCAACCACCAACTTACGGACCTTGTGCGGCATTTTAAATGCAAACAAGCACTGGTAGAAATTGTTCAGGAACCGTATGCACGTTTCCATCTCTTCGAATTAATTTAGAATGGCATCTTTGAAGTAGCCAGGCTGTGGGAGCGAGGTGGTTGGGTCGCAAGCCACGAAAGCACGAGGATACCACATCGTCTTCTCGATTTTGTCGGGAGAGCGCGTAAACTGCCGAGTCGAAAGCTTAAAATAATAGCCATTCGACACTTCGATAAGGTCGTAGTCGAACTCGATTTGCTCGATGATCTCGCAGGCCGGGTGTGAGAGGATTGTAACTAGCGCCGCCATGTGTACTAACACGTTCCTTCGGCAGGTGTCGTTTGCCAGGAGCTTGTTTATGTAGCTTTCAACACTCATTTTTGTGAACGTGTGTTGGGCTCCTGGAGGCTTGGAATACACTACACGTCTCCTCGATACAAGGCGTTCCCACACAGCTTCATAATTTTGCTGATCTGAATGATTGTCCTCGTAAGAACGCTTGAATTTGTGATAGTTGGTTTTGGAATTGTGTAATTCGGTAAGGGCTGCATCTCCATCACCAAACCATCAGCAACGAGTTCTTGGAAGGCTTTCTGCGCACGTACTCCATATTCGGCATCGTTTACCACGACCATACGACACGGCGTTCTTGGGTAGTAGCGTGGTTCGGCTGGCTCATCTAAATTGTTATTGAATATGGTCGTATTCGTCGCCTCTCATCTGCGCAGAACACTCAGTGAAGCAAAACGTGTTGGATTTTTGCAGCATTTCTGTCACCATTGCGTTTTTATGATCTTTAACAACTTGGAACACTTCATGGGACGCTTTTTCCACATCTCTCTTATTTCCCCTCTTTTATCTTTGCTTCCGTATCGTCGCGATGCAATGCCACGAAAATAGCTTCCTCGTGGCAGTTCTCAGTTGTTGAGAAAGCGATAAAATAAGCAACGCCTGGGTAGATGTCGGAATGTTTTCCTGAGTTTGGAGGTATTTCATCTTCGCTCTTGTCTTCTGCCTCCGACGTTTCCGATAGAGCAGTCACTGCCGAAATAAAGAAATGCACCCCACGCAATTCGATTTTTAGCTAATTCTATGTCTTCTGGATTAACCCTCCAGATAGCCCGACAGCAAACGGCTGGGACATGTCTTGTAATCTAAAATAGATCCGATCAAACTATAAATAAATCCTCTCTGATATACCGTGAATGCATGTACATCTCAAGTTCATGAGAAAGTAATCAACCGAGTTAACTGATTAAAGCAAGACGAGAATAAAGTACACTTACCATACTTAATAAGTTTACTCTAATAGAATTCCTCAGCCTTGCTGAATTCAGCTGCTTAGACAGCAGTTTTGGTGGCATGTTGGCCAAATCATTTGCTTTTTAGCTTTTGCTCTGTAGTGTCGAAGAGATGTGTATATAGAGGCCGATTTCTGTCTCAGCGAGCGCTTATATATATATATATATATATATATATATATATATATATATATATATATATATATATATATATATATATATATATATATATATATATATATATATATATATATTAAGAGATCGATCCTTACCCGTATTTATAATGAGCTCAAACTTATAAGGCATAGAAAAAGACGGATAATGGGTAACGTAGTGTTAACCCTATTAAAATTACGGGTAAGCTCATAATTAATACGGGTAAGGAGATAAATCTCATTAAAAATACAGGTAAGAGATCAGTCCTTACCCGTTCTGGATTCAGTTTAAGTTTAGTGTAAATGTAGAGAGAAAAAAAGAGAGAGAAAAGGAGAGAAAGAGAGAAAGGAGAGAAAGATTACCCTATCGATCGCTTACACGTATAGTTCATGTCCTTACCCGTATTTTTAATACGGAGAGAGAGCAATACTTCTCAATAAAGGAACTAAAGAAAAGGATCGGTTTGGGCCCATTCAAATCATTTTTAAGTATCATTTTTTGCGTAAAAGTAAAGTACTAGCTTGCTTAACAACTTAGAGTGCTGGAACAAAATATAAGAAAATGCTAATCACCATTATCATTACCACCATCGTCATCACCACCACCATCAGCATCACCATTATCATTACCACCATCATCATCATCCTCACTATCATCACCACCCCCCATCATCATCACTACCATTACCACCATAATCACTGCCATCATCATCACTACCATCATAATTACCATCACATTACTATCACTATCATCATTGCCATTATCACGATTGCCATTATTGTCACAGCCATTACTATCACTACCACCACCACTTACCATTAAAATCATCATTGCCATGATCAGTAACGCACAAATCGCTATCCCATGCGTTTACGAGGGAGGTATCAGCTGGAGGGGTGTACGAATGGTCCAAAGGCAAGCTTGCTTCACTTGTTCTGTCATCACTGCTTCTAGAATATGGGTGATGCTCAAAATGTCGACGAACAGTCCTTTTATCTCGTAATGTCCCACAACATAATCGACAATTACATGGTACGTGATTAGCTTTGATCATCTATATCAGTTTCTGAGAAGAGAAAACATTTATTATTAATCATTAAAGTGCCTATGTATAATAATTAATATATGTATATGTGTAGTATAATAATTAGCGTCATAAAAACGCAGAAGATGCTAATTACAGTAATTTTAAAATACACAATAAGTCGGTTATAAAGGCCCCGTTTACACTAGAGGAAAAGTATCCGGATTCACATTGTTTTTCATCCTCCTGGGAATAAAAAACAATGTGAATCCGGATACTTTTCCTCTAGTGTAAACGGGGTCTGACCATAGTCAGATATTGTATAAATTACCTGATGTGATGAATTACAGTTTGGGCGGCTGTATTTAGAAATCGGAGGAAGAACACTGGGTTTGCAAACACAGTGGAAATCCTCGTCAGACTCATGTTGGATATATTACGTCACTAGGTCGGTCACTCGAGCCAGCGGGAGCCAGCAGTTGCCAGCGGTTCAAATTTTTCACTTTCGCACTTCTTTTCCAAACGACGGTTATTTAGCATATCTTCCGCAAGCTAAATTAATCGATATTTACTTGTCAAATGGCTTCTTCAAAGGTAAGCTTAATTTAAAACTCTATTTTGTTATTAAAAAAGACCTATTGACTTTATGGAAAAGCTCAATTTATGCCACTAGTGTCTTCAAATTTGGATAAAACATAACATTGGTGTTATACAGTGTGTATCAAAAAAATTCGAACCCTTCGAAAATGAATTAGCATTCTTTTCAAACAACCTATTGTAGTAGTTTGAAAGCCCTAAAAGCGCTGCGTTATAAATTAATCAGCACATAAGTTAAACGAAGCGAGAAGTGAGCTTTGGTTCACGAAATGTTAGAGTGCTCAATACCATATATAGATAGAGCAAAATACATATATATATATATATATATATATATATATAGTTCAATCTACAGACACGGTGTTTCGCTGTACAACAGCTCATCAGTGTAGCTTGGAACAATCTGAATGAATTTCATCAATTACTTATACACATGCGATCGTCGGTGACAACCACATGTGGGACAGCATCGGTGAAATACATTCAGATAGCGGGAAGTGCGCATGGGCCCAGAGTGCTCAAACTTGCCACAAGGGTAGTGAGCGTTGCATTATCGCTAATAGGTACCCACGGCAACTTCGCAGAGTGCTCAACAACACCGAAGTGAAGGAGCGTACATAGTTCAATCTACAGACACGGTGTTTCGCTGTACAACAGCTCATCAGTGTAGCTTGGAACAATCTGAATGAATTTCATCAATTACTTATACACATGCGATCGTCGGTGACAACCACATGTGGGACAGCATCGGTGAAATACATTCAGATAGCGGGAATGAATTGTAAGTTACAATCACATGGAGTGGGCTGACTACCCCGGGTACAGGAGCTAGCCTGCTTTGCTGAGATTGTGTGGTTACAATTTCTTGGTAATTTTCATTTGGTGTCTATATGAGAACCGGGCCAACCAACCTAGTCAAGATCTTGCTTTGTGTGACCGAGATCTCGGTTATCCAGGCTGGTTATTTTCTTATGTAAATGCAATTGACTGGGCTGGCCTGTGTACCTGGGCTGAGAAGTCAAAGCTCTGTATATGCAACAAAATTCATTTTACAAGTATATTCTGGATAATTTTATATTTTACAAGTCCTGTTTGCTGATGTGTTGGTTATAACTTGAAAACTTGATCACAAAAATGGGATTCTGGGTTTTGTGGGAAAATCATTGCAGCCATAGTCAGTGAGCCCATGTGACTTATCATTCAGCCCATGTGACTTAGGCTGTCAGGCCTAGGTGGCGTAGCCAGTCATCCCTAATATAGCCACCAGGATCTTCGATTAAGTCGGCCATCCTGGCTAACCAGGCCAACTTGCCTCAAGTAATCGGTCCCTTATATTTTATCCACATATTTTTTTCTTGTCTTTCATAGCTACATGTACAACAAATTATTATACTGTTTGAATCACATGACAGATATTTACACATGTATTACAATTTTTTTTTTCAGCTTTAAACTATTTCTGACTTAAGGTTGCTGACCAACTTGGAAGATGCCATTTTCAAAAATTTGAACTTGCCATTGTGCATAATTCTAAAGTTGAGAAATGAACTGCAAAAGCTGGTATGTATACATCATAGCTTAATGTTTTATTGAAGGTGAAGTTTTCTGGAAAATACAGTTACTGTCTGAACAATAGGACCAAATAGATAAAGTTTACCCTGTAAATTTAGCATATGTATGTTGCCTTATAATATATTAAAGGGTCCATTAAAATATTTTTCTTTAATGCAAACAGATGATGACCAAGTGGAAACTGTGGTGGAAACAATTAGCAGCATCCAAAGTATAAAATATGGAGAAAATGTGGTAAAAGTTCCGCATGTAGAAGTTCCAAAAATGAAACTTTTGGAACTTCAAAAGACTAGCATGGATGCCCAGTTTGCCAATGCACAACTGAACATATTTACTGGATTCTTGGCTGGAAAGGTCACAGAATACCATAAACAAGGCAAGGTAAAGTTTTAATTCTCACTGGCTATTATTTGCCAGACAATTAACTGGCAAGGGAAAGTTATTTAGGTAATGAGTGGTTAAAACAAGATGTTATACTTTCAGCCAATCATTGAATGATTCAATGAATGAATTATTTTATAGTGACAAGGTGCTGGAGGAATTAGTGTGTCATCAGGGACAAGCCTCGAGCAGGCCCAAGAAAACACCCTTCTGACACAAAGTATCTTAAATTCCAGTGAGATAAGATATGACAGCTATGAAATTCAAGGACACGGGGTGGTAACTATTGATCGAAAGAGAGGAAAGACATTCATTGGAAACAAGTTGTCTCATATGAGAAAACCAAGTGCCTATAAGGGGAAAAAGAGAGAAGTAAATAGTTTTTCAATAATTATAATTATTGTGTTAGCATAATTATACAGGATGTATGTATCCCATCATCATGTACATGTATACAATACAGTTTATCATAAATTACCTTAATTTTTGGTTTTCTCTAAAATTAGGATACAACAAGAAGCCAACGGTCCTCGTATACCAAAACCAGGTCATGTAATAAAGAGGTACAGACCACACTGTACATTTTTTAGTTTTAGATGTATGTATACTGGACATCATGCAGATACGAGTTTAGTTTTATTTACTTTCATCTTCATATATGTACACTCAGTTGCTACATGCATTTCCTTTATAGCATATGGACGTTGAAGTCAACAATACATGTAGACCAGTAGTTAAAGATGAAGTAATTGAGAAAGAAATGGTAAGTTTATACTGTGCATGACTGTTAAGTCCATGGTGGTACTGAGAGTTTTTCTTTGGTGATAAGATTACTTGGCTTAATATAAAATGATCTGGTGAAGACAAGAGTCTTTTGTTTGGTTTCTACAGGTATGGGCTAAACTATTGATTTATTTTGACTACTTATTAATAGGAAGTTACTGATAAAGACTCTGAAGTGGAAACTGTAGGCGAAACGGTAAGGATGCAAATTTTTGGCTTGTCTTCAGGCAGGACATGCCTGCCTGAAGGTATACATGTACAACAAGAACTTAGAAAAATCTGACTGCCAAAGTGAACCATGACATTTATTGTCAGATCTAATAATTTTAAACAATCCTTAATGTACATGTAATGCCTAATCGACACTTGAAATGACACTAATCACACTATTATATACATCCTTTATATTTT
The DNA here is from genome assembly GCA_035771165.1 of Paragorgia papillata. Classification (NCBI taxonomy): domain Eukaryota; kingdom Metazoa; phylum Cnidaria; class Anthozoa; order Scleralcyonacea; family Coralliidae; genus Paragorgia; species Paragorgia papillata. The sequence goes on along the minus strand of JAWNZC010000105.1, from coordinate 375,216 downwards.
AGAATGAATTTTTAAAGCAAAGACAAGAAAGCATCGAGAAAAACAAGAGAGAAATGTTGATAATTGGCTTGGTAAGCAAATTTTACTTGGTCCATTAAATTTTACTTTGACTAATACGAGACAAATTACTTGTTAAGGGTAGTTTGTCTTTGCAGAAATGGGCTGACTAAAATTATGTCAGGCAGTCCTAGATAAAGCATTTTTCTTCCTGGCAGCAAAATCCAAAAATGAATACTAAATTAGCGATTTCCTGCCTGATAGAATTTTTCAATTTTATAAGTTGTGATACCACCAGACTTGCAAGTTTGTATCTCAAAACCATAATTTATCTGAATGTGGTAACTATACATACTTTGAAATAGCGAACGTTTTCAATTGAATACTACGTAATACAAGTCCTAGCGTCAAAAAGCGAAATGCTGAAAGAGTTTAATAAGATAAAAGCAGCTTGCATTCTTGCAAATGCACAATGACAGCTGCAGCCTGCAACAGCAACACTATACTAAAATGATTAATATTTCATAGTTTTCTAGAACAAATCGTTGCGTCATTTGCGCAAGGATATACGAAACTTAGACAGGATAAGGTCATGTAATAAACCTTAAACACTTTCGAATTGTTTACAAATCGCCGTTGGGTTTGGCAAGAATATAGAAAGATGAGTCATCGAATATGAAACTTGATATTCGATCAAAAGTGATGCCCATCAAAATTGTGTGACCGTGACGATTTTCGATTTTTTGAAGAATAGGAAATTTATCTTTAAACTTCACTTGGATTAAAAAAAACTGACAAATATTTCATGCAAGATACAAAAAATTTCCTGCGAACAACTTTTACAAAAAATTTCCTGGCAGCGGCGCTGCTGTACATTTTCCAGCACTGATGTCAGGCCTAATAAAAGCATCTGGTGTTCAGAAATAAACATTCGGTTTATATGTATATATACATGTTTATGTATATGTATGTATGTATATGTATGTGTATATATATATATATATGTTCTGAAATAAACATTCGGTTTATATGTATATATACATGTTTATGTATATGTATGTGTGTATATATGTATATATTTCTAAAATTCATTAATAATTCATGAGGAAAACACAAAGAAAAATCATGAGCGTATCGGATCTATATATGTGATATAGACTCGCTCTAAGTTTCTCGCTGGTTTTTAACGGCTGAGATAAGCTTAATTTTCAAAATTACTACGCCAATGAACGTATGTATGAAGTGATTCTTTTTAGAAGCCATTTAAAAACCTTGCACTACGGGCTTTATCGGCTCTAAAACACTCGGCTATCGCCTCGTGTTTTATATCCGATAAAGCCCTCCTGCGCGGTTTATAAATATTACATATATATATATATATAACATTTTTGTTTTTTAATTAGATTAATCAATCCCAGGCTACAATGATAACTCTCTTCCATTTGGGGGTGAGACAAAAGAAAGGTATTCAGATATACACACTTAAAGTAGAGTGCAAGAAAAACAAGATAGCTTTTGCAAAATCTGCAACAAAAGATGATCTTTGTGATGTTCTTGGGAAGTATTTATTTGACTCAAAAAACATTTTTAAAATAGAGGAAGAGAAGGGTAGCAGTTTCGACAATTTGAAATCATCATAACTGACGTTCATTTTATAATTAGTAGTTATATTTTTTTCTCAAATATGGAAAACTTGACAAAACAGCATCTTACCGACTTTTCAATATTTATGATCAATACTTATTTCTATCTGCCAAATGACATGACATCATTTTAGCTTGCTTGTAAAACTTATGGTAGTTTTTGTGTAATTTAAGACATTTTATAAACAATGTTGACTAAATATATTATAGTGGGCATACAGTTTGATTAAAAAAGTAAATACGAGAAGTGCTAACATATTTCTTTTACTTTGATTATTTTGAGCAGTATCCTTTGTTCATCATCAGCAAGTGATGATGAGCAGAGAATACTGCTCGAAATATTTGTATAGGTAATAGCATCGTTTCGAGTGCAATTTGGAAAAAAACATGCACAAGTGAGTTTTTCAAAGACTATCAAAATTGCACGAGTCTGAAGGACGAGTGCTATTTGAGGTCTTTGAAAAACTCACGAGTGTTTGTTTTGTCAAATTGCATGAGTAATCATGCTATTACTTATTAATTATATACATGAAAAAATTTAACATAAAGATAATTTTCTAATCAAAATGCTTTGTTCAAATAACATACATAAAAATAAAAAAGCATTAACAGGAAGAGCTTTTTTTTCTAGTAAAAAATGATTTTTGTGCAAATTTAAAAAAATTGCACTGTATTTCCTTTATTCTGCACTGTATTTCCTTAAAACTGCACTGCTGTCAGCTAATCAGAATTGAGAATTTTTTTCATGTATATTATTAGAAGTGAAAGAAATATGTTAGCACTTCTTGCATTCACTTTTTTTAATGTTGACTAGAATTTAGAATAAACAGTTCAGTTTTTACATGGCGTGTTGTTGTGATATTTACAAACTATATTTAAGTCCAAACTCTGTTAACTACAAATATGCCTTCTTTAACTAAAGTAAGTCCCAATGAGTAACAATATGTTTACAAACATTTAAAAAACCAGTAGCAAGTAATTTACAAACTATTTACAAACAAGTTCCCAGTAATTTACATACTATTTACAAACATGTAGCAAGTAATTTACATACTATTTACAAACAAGTTCCCAGTAATTTACATACTATTTACAAACAAGTAGCAAGTAATTTACATACTATTTACAAACAAGTAGCAAGTAATTTACATACTATTCACAAACAAGTTCCCAGTAATTTACATACTATTTACGAACTACCTACAAACAGTTTAATAAGAGTAGTGAAAACCTTTCTGCATTTACAAACAATTTACAAGCAATTTACAAAGTTTGACACCAGTTTACATAGTATGTCAAAGTACCATTAGTTTGTTAATTCAATTTACAGTCTATTTACAAACAACATGCACACTATTTACATAGTATGGAAGAAGGTTGATTTTTCCAGTGGCCGAATTATCTGGTGATATCGAACGGTTGTCCAAGCTTGCCTATCCAGATGCCCCTGCTACATTACAAGATGTATTGGCCTGCGACCAATTTCTAGATAGCCTACCAGACGAGGATATCCGCTTAAAACTTAACTCATTCCTGTCCGAGGGCTTCCCCAGAGATGAATAAAATCGTCTGGCGTTAGCCAGAATAAAATACTAAAGACCAATTCGGACAGGAAAGAGTTAGAGAGGGAGTTTATAAGCAAAAAATACCCAAGACGTTGCAAAAGGCCCTCGAATTGGCAATGGAGTGGGAATCTTTTCAGCTTGCATCGCGACAGCAGAGATACCGATTTGCCCGTGAAGTAACCTTTCCAGAGCCTAGGAAGAAACAAGTGGGGTAGGAGGATGGCTGTGACCGAGCAGTTGGTGCAGTATCTGGTGGAATGGAAGAATTCAACTTCTCGAAAATGTTGAAGATGATAGAGCGCCTCGAGAAATCCATGGAGAAGTGTATCGCTGGTGTTGTAGCAGCCGTAACAGAACGACGACGTAACAAAGACCGGCGTCGCCCTGATGGCTGTTGGGAGTGCAGAGATCTTGACCACATAAAAAAAGATTGCCCGAAACGGTCCGATGCCCCGGCTGCAGGAACACCTAAGAAGAATGAAGAGCCTCACTCGGGAAACGGGAGGTAGCTGGGCCCATGGGACAGGGTCCAGCTATAAGGACGGAATCTAGTGTCCCTGGAGTGATTTTTAAGACAGGGAGCATTGGGTATTGGTAGATAGTCTTGTGGTACTTGGGTCTATTGAGAACTCTTTGTGTGAGATGGTAATCGATACTGGATCAAATATCACCCTGGAACCTTTGAGACGTGCCATGACGTGTGGATTGCGGATATTGAAAACGAATGTATAATTGGACTTGATTTTCTAATTCCAAACGGATGCTCGGTAGACGTAGCTGGAGCGTATCTTACAGTTGGAAGCGAGGAGATTCCGTTATACCAAATGGGTGCGCGAGGGAATCCATGTTGCCGTAGGGTCTTGCTCGCAGAAATATGCTCGATACCACCACGAAGTGAAGCGATAATTCTCGGGGAATTATGTGGAGATCACAGCTCGAGTGATCTGTGGGGGAGCCTGGGTCCAACAAAGAAAGGAAGATTACCAAACGATGTTTTAGCGTTATGAAAGCGTTATGAGGCTGGTGGAGCCGGGTGAGATGGGGAAAAGCAATGGTGGTAATGAGTTACTGCAGCAAGTTAAAGATCTTTATGAACGAAGTTCCGAAGGGTTAAGTGCTGCCCAGAAAGAAGAATTGCATTCCCTGCTGGTAGAGTTTCAGGATGTCTTTTCGAAAGGACCACATGACTTGGGACGAACTTCGCTGACTAAGCATAAGATCAACACAAGCGACGCTGATCCCGTGAGACAACAACCAAGGAGGTTGCCGCTGAGCAAGAAAGACGAAGCTTTTAGGTCAGTTAAGAAGATGCACGAGCAGGGTATCATTGAGCCACCTTCGAGTCCTTGGGCTGCATCAATAGTATTGGTGAGGAAAAAAGATGGGACGTCTCGATTCTGCGTGGACTATAAAAGACTCAACGAAGTAACAAAGAAGGATTCCTATCCACTTCCCTGAATCGACACGATGCTAGATGCATTTTCTGGCTCCACATGGTTTTCAACGCTTGGTCTAAAAAGTGGGTACTGGCAAGTGGAAATGGATGGCGATGACAAGGAAAAAACAGCATTTACTGAAGGAAATGGCCTCTGCCAGTTCACCGTTATGCCATTTGGGCTTTGCAACGCACCGGCTACCTTCGAGCGACTTATGGAGTTGGTGACGGCTGGATTACCGTGGAATGTCTGTCTGGTATACCTGGATGACATTATTGTGCATGCAAAAACGTTCGAACTGGAGATTTGTTACCTCCGAGATGTTTTTGATCGACTCAGAGGCTCTAACTTGAAGTTAAACGCAAAGAAGTGCGAGCTTTTAAAGAATCAGGTATCGTACTTGGGACACATTTGTCAGTGTTAATGGAATTTCGACGGATCCAGTCAAAATCGAAGCAGTTAAGTCGTGGCCCGTTCCTAAGAATAAGAAGGAACTTCAACGTTTTTTAGGACTTTGTACATATTACCGGAGATTTGTCCCCTCTTCGTCCAGATTGCCAAGCCACTGCACAACTTGACAGAGAAAAATGTCATGTTTATGTGGTCGGAGGATTGTTCAGTGGCATTTGAACGACTAAAGGAGAATTTGGTTTCTTCGCCAGTACTGAGTTACCCCCTGATGGAGGGAAGTTTTACCGTAGACACAGATGCCAGCGAAAATGGGATTGCATGGAGCAGTGCTTTCCCAAACATAGAATGGTACCGAGGGTGATAGCCTATTACAACAGAACATTAAGTCGGGCTGAACGAAATTATTGTGTGACACGCAAGGAACTGTTGGCGGTGGTTAAAGCAACAGAACATTTCCATTACTACGTCTATGGTCGGTCGTTTACTTTGAGAACTGAGAACAGACCACGCCTTGTTGCGGTGGTTACTGAACTTCCGCTGTCCTGAAGGCCAAATTGCACGCTGGCTGAATAAACTACAAGAATATGATTTTAGCGTGGTTCATACAAGGAAAGCGCCACAACAACGCGGACGCACTGTCTCGTCTATCTTGCCTGGAGTACGATTGTAAATACTGTCTTCGAATGGAAGAGAAAGTTCTTACAGACTCCGCAGCTGGCGAGACAAACCACTTGAATGCTACAGTCGGACGAACTGTTGCTAGTACCAAACAGGACGATGAGTCTTTCCAGGGCTGGAACAAGGAGGAATTACCAATTTTCTGCATTTTAGCCAGTAAAACCATTGTTTTACTCGAGCGAGTGTTCTCTTTACCCCAAGATGACCTGCAGTGGGAGAGTTATGCAGCTGAGTTAACACTTCTATATATAATATAGTATATGCTACAGTCTAATTTAAAGAATACTGTTACTATTTCTAGTTTTCACTGTACAGAAGCAAATAATACAGCATGTTATGTGTATATATTATTACTAAGACAAACCTGCATGATATTTGTCACTAAAAAATTCCATCTGATATTCAGTTTTCCCAAATGGCATCCCGTTTAATGGCATTAAAGGTTTCCCACTTTCTCCGGCAACGTATTTGTAAATTAAATTTTGCTTTCCTGCATTTTGCAAGGCTTTCATTGCTTCAACTGACAAAGATATAAAGTTTGAGAGTTTAGTGTTGACACCAACTGAATTAGAGAGGCGCTGGCCTCTCGCATCTCAAACATCTGGTCCATTAAACTAAATTTGGCTTCCTTGCAAGTGCACTAAATGTTGGCATGATCACAGATTCCATATTAATTACATCTGCATGTCTTAACAAACTTTTAGACAATGCACTGGCCAAATGCTGGGGTTGCAGAAGTTGCAGACACGCATTTGCTACATCCACCAATTGCCCTGCAGCGAGGTTTCTCAACTTTGATAAGAAAGATGCTGGGCACACTGATCTCAATCAGCGGTTAGTTCTTAAAATGCAAATGTGTCCAATAAACATGTTATAAATATGCCATACCTTCGATTGTGGAGAATACAATCGTCGTCTACGACACAAATACGTCGAAGAATTTTCCTGCTGACCATCGCTATGTTTGATAGCTTCCAACGGTCGCTTTCTGGCCATATACACATACTCACATCTTCCTGAATATTCTCGCTATCCATTCCAAAGCTTACATTTGCATTAAAGGATAAATTTACCACACTTCCCGACGCGCTCGAGTAGAAATATAATCATGTTCGCTTTGCTTGGCGCCAAAATTTTCAAAACGTTTGCAGGGATATTTCTAGGTGAAGGCAACGGGACCTTTGAGGACATTTAGTGAATTATGAAAGATAAATCATTATAGTATCCATTGCTATCAAGCTTAATCCATAGTTTCTTACATATACCTTCACCTATCCACAGATGTCATGCATACCCTCTTCTAGACCACAGCTAATTGCCGAATGTCAACAAACCATTGTATAAATGCGGGGCGAAATCTCGTATTTATTTCGATTGTGGCATCAAATATCGTATATTGTGATATAACTGAGATGCCATAGCTTGTTTTACTAATGCAAATGTGAGTAAATTGCTTATTGTTTTACTTGTATGTTCAGTTGAACTTTTTACAAAAAATGCCGCGAAATGTGGCAGCCATGTCTGAAACCGGAAACGTTTCGGCTAGAAGGACACGCAAGGTGTGTTGTGATAGTTGAGAAATCCTCCTTTCTTCTAACACTGCCCTCTCAACGGAAGAGTTTGCGTCACTGTTTGGTTTTGGGGAACATACCATTTGTTGTATTTCGTCTTCAGTAGTCGCAGAATAAAACGGCGATCATAAATTTCGGCGATCATAGGATAGGCATATCCGTAACACCCTCCCTCTTAAAGAAAAAAAAAAGTTTGATAGAACTTTCTTTTTTAGAATATAAAATGTTTAACCATGTCTATGGCCTAGAAAGACAGTCCGCAATCAAATTGTCTTTTCCTTTAATATGTCTGATTTCCAAATTATATTCTTGTAAAACTAGACTCCATCGCAATAGGCGTTGATTCTTGTTCTTCAGCTTGTGGAGGAATACCAAAGGATTATGATCACTGAATACAACGATCGGCAGACTTGAAGAAGAGACATAAACTTCAAAATGCTGTAAAGCAAAAACCAGAGCTAAACATTCCTTTTCGATTGTCGAATAGTTTCTCTGGTGTTTGTTGAACTTTCTGGAAAAATAGCACACCGAATGGTCAATCCCGTCTTCATCTTCTTGGAGCAAAACAGCACCAGCAGCTACATCACTTGCATCCACAGCTAACTTAAATGGATGGTTGAAATCTGGAGCTGACAGAACGGGAGCACTTTTCAACATGGCTCTGAGGTTTCCAAACGCCAGTTCACATTGATCTGTCCACATATATTTAGCGTTCTTGCGAAGTAGCTGAGTCAAAGGCTCAGTGATGGTGGAGAAATTTGGACAGAACTTTCTGTAATAACCAGCCATACCCAGGAAACGCATCAACTGTTTCTTTGACGAAGGTCTAGGAAACTCTGAAATACAACTTATTTTGGCATCAACAGGCTTTACATAACCCTGACCAACAACATGACCCAAATAGGTGACATGTGCACACCCAAACTCACTTTTGATCAAATTGATGGTCAGTTGTGCCTTGCTGAGCCTCCTGAAGAACTCTCGGATGATCTTTAGATGTTCTTCCCACGTATTGCTGTAAATGATGATATCGTCGATGTACGCTTCGCAACCGTCCAGGCCAGAAATGATGCTATTAACGAGACGTTGAAAGGTGGCTGGCGAATTTCTCATTCCAAATAGCATGACCTTGTACTGGAACAAACCCTCTGGGGTAACAAAGGCTGAGATTTCTTTGGCACGATCAGTAAGTGGAACTTGCCAAAATCCTTTCAATAAATCAAACTTGGTGACGTACTTGGCTTTTCCAATTTTATCGATACAATCATCCATTCGTGGGATTGGAAATGTATCCGACTTAGTCACATTATTGACTTTTCGGTAATCGGTACACATACGATAGCTTCCATCAGGTTTCGGCACCAGGATACATGGAGAGCTCCAATTACTTTGATACTTTGATATTGAACTTCCTCACGTAGGTATTTCTGCTTCACTGGGTTTAACCTGTAGGGATGTTGTTTTACTGGTTTAGCATCACCAACGTCGACATCGTGGAAAATTTTGTCTGTTCTGGTAGGAATATCTGGAAAAAGGTGTTCGAATTCTTTAACCAGGTTCTGAAGATCTTGACGTTGATTCGGTGGAAGATGAGATAGCTTGGAATCCAGATTATGTAGGACATCAGAGTTGTTGAGTTTTGATGTGGCAGACAGACTAGAAAGTTCTCCTAGGTCTACATCCTCTTTGTCTTTATCAGACTCAGAACTCACTACATTTACAGAATGTATTACCCTATCATTATCGTAATACGGCTTTAACATATTTACATGGCACAACTGTTTTTGTTTACGCCTATCTGGAGTTATTAGGACATAATTTAAATCACTCTCTTTCTTGTCTACAACATAGGGACCAAAATACCTAGCCTGAAGGGAATTTCCAGGAACTGGGAGCAATGCAAGAACCTTATCACCGCGTTTAAATTTGCGGTTTACTGCGTTTCGATCAAACCTATTTTTCATGTTTTTCTGTGTTGATCGAAGATTTGTCCTAGCTAGATCACATGCTTTCGTAAGTTTTGTGCGAAAGTCCGAAACGTACTGCAAAAGATTTAACGAACCGCCATCTTCCGAAAGGAATTTTTCTTTTAGGAGTTTAAGTGGTCCTCTAACCGTATGTCCGAAAACTAACTCAAATGGGCTAAAGCCCAGAGATTCTTGAACTGACTCTCGAGCAGCGAATAAAAGTAAATGGATGCCGTCATCCCAGTCTTTTTGTGTGTCGAGGCAATAGGTTCTCATCATGTTTTTTAAAGTTTGGTGAAACCTTTCGAGAGCACCCTGACTTTCAGGATGATAGGCAGTAGATTTATACTGCTTGATGCCTAACTCGTGCATCACCTGTTGAAAAATTCCAGACATGAAATTTGAACCTTGGTCCGATTGAATAGACTTAGGAAGGCCAACTAAAGTGAAGAATTTAATTAAGGCCTTAACAATGGTTTTTGCCTTAATATTTCTCAAAGGTATAGCTTCAGGGAACCTTGTAGAAGCGCACATAATGGTCAACAGATATTGATTGCCTGCCTTAGTCTTAGGTAATGGGCCAACACAATCTACAATTACTCTACTAAACGGCTCCTCGAAGGCTGGAATTGGCTGTAAATGGGCTTTTGGATTCACATGATTTGGTTTCCCAACAACCTGACAAGTGTGGCAAGTTTTACAAAATTGCACTACATCTCGTCTAAGATTAGGCCAGTAGAAATGACTCAGAATTTTAAGATAGGTTTTGGTAACACCTAAATGGCCAGAAAGGGGGGTTTCGTGCGCTAGGCTAAGTATGTCAGACCGGTAGGTCTTTGGCACAACGATCTGATATCTGACACACCACTCATCGTCTGCCGAAACATCAGGCGGTCTCCACTTTCTCATTAAAATATCGTTTTTAATAAAGTAGCAGACCGGATTCTTCGCAATTTCGGCCTCGTCAACTGCTTTATGAAATAAGACAGAGATATCAGGATCATTTTGTTGTGCATTAATAAGATTTGGCTTTGAAAAGGTTGCTTGAGATGATTCAGATGTTGAATTAACGCCTTCGAAAGCTTGGCCAAGAAAGGTGTCTGACATATCGATGACGTCTTCACGAGCGTCATGTTCTAATTGCTTCTGCTTACGTATGGCTCGAGTTACCGCACATGCGGGATATAAATCTGAAATTTCTCGCTCAATAGGATCAGGAGTTTGATTTACACACGGTTTATCAGTCAAAATTGGGTTAACGACTACCTTCTCGCCTGCAAGGTCATTGCCGAGAAGTAGATGAATTCCCTCAAATGGTAAAGTCGTTTTAATACCCAATAGAACGGTACCAGACACTAAGTCTGACGACAAATTGACTTTGTGTAATTGTTGAGAACTGAACGTATCAGAATTAACTCCTCTAATCAAAACATTCTTACCAGAGTAAGACTCCTGAGAAAATGGTAAAGTATCTGCCAACAAAAGAGATTGGGAAGCCCCAGTATCTCTTAAAATTTTAATAGGAACTGTTTTTGACAAATCACTTGTAAGTGATATGAAACCATTATGAATAAATGGCTGAAAGACTTCCATAATAGGGTCAAAAGAGGGCTTAACCTCACAGTTAAGAGAAGGAAGTGGCTTAATGACAGATGTGTCTTGCACATTATCACGCATGGACTGTTTTGAAGTACAGCCATTGGGTTTTACTTCACCTTGCTCTTGTTGTCTCCGTTTCAATTTGTAGCAATCTGATATTACATGACCATTCTTTCTGCAATAACTACAAACTATGTTGTTAAAAGGAGAGTTTGAAGGCTTGCCTTGAGAAGGTGGTTCAAATCTAGCAGTGGGTGGTTTGGACTTTTTAGCGTCAGGATTAAAATTATCTGAATATTCCTTTGACAGGTTGTTAGCACCAAACACACGCTTGCTATCAAATGATGAAGAATTATTGCCTCGAAAAGACCAAGACTGTGGCGCCTTATTTGTGAATGAAACCTTATGTGTTAAAATGAAATCGTCGGCCAAACGCGCGGCAGCTGTTAAGGTTGTCGCCTTTTGTTCATTTAGAAATACGCATATATCACTTTGAATGCATCTTTTAAACTCTTCAATCAAAATCAATTGTCTCAATTGGTCATATTCCTTATCGGATTTTTGGGAGGCACACCAGCGATCAAACAGTTGCTCTTTTTCTCTAGCGAATTCTAAATAGGTTTGCCTACCCGTTTTTTCAAAATTTCGAAATTTTTGACGATATGCCTCAGGGACCAACTCGTACCCCTTAAGAATCAATTCCTTAACGGTATCGTATTCCGAAGCTATATCTAACGAAAGCTGTGCGTAAATATCACGAGCTTTTCCAACTAAAATACTTTGCAATAACATGGTCCAATTTTCTTTGGGCCACTTAAGATTTTCGACTATTTTTTCAAAATGTAAAAAATACTTATCGACATCCCGTTCCTGGAAAGGTGGAACCATTCTAATGTGTTTAGTAACATCAAAACTCGAATCTAGTTTGGTTCCAGTATGAACAGATCCCAATTTTTCTTGCAACTCTATTTTTCTCATTTCCAACTCAAATTTCTGCTTTTCTAATCTCTCTTCTCTTTCTCTTTCCCTTTTTTTATCTTCTCTTTCCCTTTCTTTATCTTCTCTTTGCCTTTCTCTATCTCTCTCCATTTCTAATTTCTTGAATTCTAATTTCATTCTTTCTGCTTCCATTGCAAATTTCATTCTTTCTATTTCTATTTCTGGATTTGCATCGGGATTCTTATACAAATTTAAAACACTTTCCTCAAAGTGTTCTGATTTAACTAAGTGTTCCATAATTGTCTTTTGCATGTCCTTCTTTATCATAGAACTTTTTACCTCTATACTTAAATGATTACCTAATGAGATCAGGTCATCCTTCCTCAATTTATTAAAAACCTCTTGATCGGGCTCTAACATAAACTGCTCAGGTTTAAATTCTGACATTTTATCAAATAGCTGAGCTCACACAAATTCGAAATTTACCTCGGAATAAAAAAATATCAAAAGTTACCGAACTTTGATTTGAATGAAATTCCCCGGACACTAACGTACACTTTCCCGAGACACTAACGTACACTTTCCCGAGACACTAACGTATACGTTCCCGCCTGAGCCCCCAATTGTTACGTGACCGCTATACACAACAAAAAGTGTAACCTCAGCTGTTTGGTTTTACAATTATTTATTTAATTAATAAGAAACTTAGAACAGATATTGAAAATGTCTATAAAGATTAATACTAAACTACAGTTCAGAAACTTATCTGTCGTCTGCACACAACGAAACAGTCAATAGGAGATTCCGACACAGGTTAACAATCCGTATGGACTTGAAATGGAAGGAATAATAAAACCAACGGCAGGAACTCCAGGACTGACTTCGTAACCACTTTGATACATATAGCTCACTCTCATACATATGCATGCCTGATATATGTTCGATGGCTGCTTATATAGTTTCTAGAGTATATAATTATAGTAACATACTTCATTCTATATATAATATATTTACGTAATTACTAAATGACATCATAGCTGACTCATGCCAAGTCATAAGTATTACTAATTGGTTACAAGTACTTATTAAGTAGTTCAGTCATCAAATAACGTCTAGTTAATTAACTGTCTTAGGATAGGCATATCCGTAACAATATATATATATATTTCCTGTATTTAGGAAAGGTAATAAAGATTACCGTTGAGAACTGCCGTCCAATTTCACTACTCTCGAACATTTAAAAACTGCTGGAACGCTGTATATTGACCAAGATAAGAGACCATTTGTTAGAATACATCAACCCAAACCAACACGGATTCATTCCTGGAAAGTCTTGCTCCACACAGCTGGTACAGGTTCTGGAATGCATTGGCCATCACCTGGATATGAGTAAAGCGTTTGATAAAGTTCGCCACAGCAGGGGCGGATCCAGGATTTTTCGTACGTTAGTCAAAATTTTCGTTTGTGAACATTCGGGGGGTACGGTAATACGGTAATTCTCCCGGGGGGTATGATCAATTATTAATACCCACACTAGATCTTTTTCTGGATTTTCGGTAAATAAAACGTGAGGTGCAAAAATGGCTGTTTCGCCCAATATCAGGGCTCATCAGCATGCCTAGGAAACACATAATACCACACGGCAAGCTTGTGATTCCGACATGGACAGCCTTTGGAAGGCCGAAAAAGAGCAAACTGGTTTTAAGGCGCCAGACACCCGCCTTTCACACCTTTGCCACGAAGCAAAAGGAGTTTGGTTAGAAATGGGTGACTATATGGGACATTTCGTGGATGTGAAATTGCTCAATTTTTCACACCATCCCAGTCTATTGCAACCCTTTTAATACCCCCACCCTAATACCCCCCAGGCCCCACCTAACCTAAGTCCTAACCCAAAACCTATTCCAACCTAACTTAATCCTATTCAGATTAAATTGATAAACTCAACTGAACATCTGATTCTTTGCAAGGAAAGATAAAAACGTACCAAAAAATTGTAATGCAACGAGATTATATTATTTTCATAGATAAAAAGTGCAAAGTCTTCACCGTATTCAAATAAAAACTCAGCAGCTATTTCACATTTTTATTCAACGAGGTGTTGTGTTTTTCCTCAGTTCTTAACGAAGAAAAATTCAAGTAAATTTCAACCAACAGAAAATTTATCTATAACTTTTTCAATATCAGGAACAATTTCCTGATGAATCTTCATCAAGGCCAGACCATTTAAACGATCCTCAACCATGGTACTACGCTGATAGTTCTTAAGTGTCCTAAGTGGTGATATGGTTCGTTCACACTCGCATGAAGTGATGGGAAGTGTTCCTAAAATGCGAAGGATAACTTTAATGTTTTCAAAACCTTCAAAACTGACAGCTTTTAAAGTTGTGGCTATATTTTCAGGTAGAGGTCCTGCGTGGGTTTCCCAATATGTGTTCCACAATGACAGCTCAGCATCTAAAGCTATATGGCAAATCATCACTATAAAAAGTAGCAACAGTCTTAAACTCCTCTTTCCAGTCAATCCCCTTCATTTTGAGAGACATCATCTTTGTTGGCACAACACTTAACCCTTTATAAACATTAATACTATCAATATCAAATCTTGTTTGTAAAGCAGAATTAAGATGGTCAATTAGAGGAATAGTAATAATTCGTTTGTAATACTCAGAGATAGTCTTGTATGGGTGATTTGCCTTCCTACTGTCCTTGGTTTATTCTCTTCCAGGCCAACTTTATTAGCTAACTTCAATGCGTCTGCATACCAGGCATCATGAAAAGAATCAATAGAATTCCTATAGTTGGTGAAATCCTTTTTTAAACTAGTTATTAAATTAGTGCCATCCATTATATCTATACTCTTTCCCTGCAATAATAGTGTTACAGGAAGAAGTTTATCAAGGATATTTCTGGAAATAACTAATGCTGCAACAAACTCAAACTTTGAAATAAGAGATAGACAAGAAGATGCGTCAGTGACAAGAGAAGGTTTATACTTTCATGCTACGTTATCAGTCATCTCTTGAAGTGTGTGGTACAATGGGACAAAAAGCTCTTCAAATGTATCCAAACCATCAATACGCTCAACCCATCTAGTTCGACAAACATCTACCAGCTTTGTCTTCTTTGTTTCTGTTTCAGAACTATTGCGGATGGTTTCCTCAAACGTTTCCTCAATAAACTCTTCTCTAATGTTCATGTCACTATCAATAAAACGTAAAACAAGAGACATTTGCTCTTTATGAGAAGAGTCTGCAGCCTCATCTGCAATTATAGAAAAAAACTTACTAGCCTTAACATCCTGAATGATCTGTTCACTGATCACCTGACCATAACACTTAATTATCTTATTCTGGCTTGTCTTAGAAATATAGCTTTTGTTCTTACCACAATTCCTTAAATGGTCCTCTAAAATTCTGTCCCCTGCTCGAACTCTAAAATTAAGAGATTCTACAAAATTACCAACTCCCCCAGTAGAGTATCTGCCAACCTCTGTGTGGTATTTAGCATCATCACGATGACCACGCAATGGCAAACCAAGACGGCCACAAAAAACAACAGAATCTATAATCGGGGCAAGTTTCACTCTATTTTCCTCTATTTCCTTTTTGAGGTTGGTATCCAAAATTACCTCTATAGGCTGTACTGCCCCTGACATTTGAGAAAGTAAAGACGTTAATATTGGAAAGGTACAAGCATGCAGGCCCATTTCCCCTCCTGTAACATGCCCAGCATGGCGTTTGAAAGTAAATGCTGCACCACTCCAACGGCAAAGGGGTTCAGAAAACAATTTCTGAATTTTCCCAGCTTTACCAGGAAAGCGATCTCCAAATAGTACACATAGATTAGATAGATAGATTTTATTAAAATAACACATGGCAGTCTAAAGGGCTGAATTGCGTGCTATATTTTACAATGAAAGATAATTGAACTTAATATCCATTTTTCACATAAAAATTTACAAATATATAACTATAAGTAAGCTAAAAACTACTTAATATACAAAAATATGTTAGAAACTATTAGTACTAGAACTAAAAGTCAGATTTGGTCGTTTATATGCCTTACGGATGAAGGGATAAAAGTGTTTCTAAATCTGTTCGTTTTGGTCTGTGGGGGGACAAAGATTCTTGAGTGTCTAAAGTTATAATTTGGGAAATATCTTGATGGTATAAGATCGTGCATGTTAGCCATTGGTGTTGTGGTGATTTCATTAAACTGTTTCTCGCATGCATCGACACGCCTGTCACTTAACATTTTGATGCCACATTTATCTAAACAATCCGCATAACTTGTGTGTGGATAGGTGATTGACAGAACACGCTTTTGGATCCGTTCCAGGGAATTTGACAAGTAAGAAGGTAGAGCAAAGTGGAAGACTTGGCAACTAAATTCCATAACTGGTCTAACACAGGTAATGTAGAAGTTTATTATATCAGCTTCAGGGACGTGGGTGCGTTTCAACTGGATAATGAAATGGATGTGTTTGTTGGCTTTCTTGATTATGTTAGTTATATGTTGGTTCCACTTCAGATCTTTGGTTATTGTCAGTCCTAAGATTCTGGCATGGTTGACTACTTCGATTTGACCTGAGTTAATCTTGAGGCGAGGAAATTCTTTCTCGGCTTTTGCGAAACTAATTACGAGTTCCTTGCACTTAGAAGCATTTAGTTGCATCTTATTTTCTACAGACCAATTTTGAACGCAATCGACTGTATCTTGAATATTACTGAGTATATCCCTGTGAATGATTTCTGATACAGTAGTATCGTCATTGTATTTCCATCGCTCATGGTGGGGAAGGCGGAGGTCATTTATCATAAGAATAAACAGCCAGGGTCCCAGTTTGGTTCCCTGAGGGACACCGGAAGGGATATCAATCCATTCGGACATACAATCTCTTGCTAGTTTCACTCGTTGTTGTCTGTTTATGAGGAAATCAATCACCCATCGCTTGACGAAAGTTGGCATGGGTAAATGGATGACTTTCTTAGCTAAAATATTATGGTCAATCAGGTCGAAGGCCTTTCTATAATCAAATAACACCACTTTTACCGCATTTCCAGTTCCATTGGTAGCTTGAGCCCAAGTATGAATCATAGAAACTAAAGCTTTTGTAGCAGAGGATCGAGGGATGCCACCAAACTGAAAAGGATCTATTACCGACAACACTGCTGGGGTGATATATTTTTCAACAACAAAATCTTCTGCAAGCTTAGGTAGAGCAGGAGTTAACGAGATTGGTCTAAGTTGTTTGCTTATATCATTAAGCGGTTTCTCCTTTGGAATAGGTGTTATATTAGCCTGTTTCCATGACAAGGGCAGTTTCTGTTGTTTGTAGGAGGAATTCAATAAGTTCGATATAGAGGGAGCAAGGATTTCGGCATAATCTCGAAGAATCCAATTTGGAATATCATCGGGGCCTGGAGCTTTGTATGGGTTCAGGCTTTTCAGTTTTCTTACCACCGTTGCAGCATTTGTTAGGTTCACATCTACATCTAATGGATCGTCTGGAATTCCTTCAAACAGGGTACCCATGTCTGAGACATTTAATGGATTGCAAGAATTCATTGGTTCCAATAGGCTATTGTTGATTAAGTCTGCAAAACCTTTATGTGTTAGATGTTCTGTCACGGGCTTTAGGAAAGGCTCAGTATGGCTCGAGTGAAAAGTTGTTTCAGCGTACGATTGTAAACAAAAAATTGTGTATTTGTCTTACCTTAATGTTCAATGAACTTTCTTATGTATGATACAAAGTCTATGGTATCTTGAAATACGCTACAATCGCTTCGCAGTCTTCCTATAAATTCACTGAATATCCTTCTATTTGAACGGCCATGTTTACTAGGCCCAATCCTTCAAACTGTCACGCGGCTTACGAGCGCTGTCATGACGTCACACGTCCTGCTAGAAACCCAAAAAACAAGAGGGTAGGATCTTGGATTTTTTCATCCTCAAGAGCGAGATGAAAGGACACTACCATATATGGCACAAACGTGTCCCCAACTTCCATATATGGAAACAACCTGTCCCCGGCTCCAGTCCACCTAGCCAGGCGCTTATATGCGAGCTTGATAATTCTCGAATTATTATTTGGCGGGAAAGTTTGAAAGTGTAAACAAGTGTACAGCTCTGCAGTGAGGAATGCGCGTAAAAGATGGATGAACATAAAGGTTGTGTCAACAGTGGACTATATTTTGAGAAGGAAAATTTTAGCGTGTAAGCAAGTCTAAAAACAGTTAATCAATATAAATGATGTATATGTTCAAGATCGAATATACATAATTATGATTCTTTATTATTTGTAGTGATGCCCACATAACTCGCAAATGTGTTATTTTGAACAACAACTGTGATGGCTTATCACTGAATACTGCGTATGCTGCCTACGTACGAACATGCAGCATGTACAAACGAACGCCATTATCAAATCTTCTTTTTGCAAGACTTCTGCATGAAATCTTCCCTTCTCTTCTAAGTAAGAGAGTGAAAACTGCTTCTGGATCGAAAGCAAGTAGGTTTGATACACTACAGTAAAAACCTGCACGATGTGACATTTATACCCCATAATCTTAGTTATAAGGATCTGTGTCACCGTTTAGTTTAAAAAATGAAACACGGTCATATTAGTTTATTGAGCCAAAAAATATGTAGAACTTATTTAAGAACCTAAGTAGCCAGATTTTACAAGCAGGTTTTTGCTGTATAAGCTTTACTTTTATTGTATAGTATTAAAGTAGATATGTAATTAATCTGCTCTAAAATGATTTATTTTATTTGATTGAATACAGTGAAAACCCGCGTATAAGAACCTTGGTTCTTCCAAGTTAACCCAAAAAGGTTCTTATATATTTGGTGTCCGTTGAGAATTTAGGCTATTTAGGTTTTTCAATAGGTTCATATTTTCTTGCTGTTGGTCAAACAACTGTTCAGTTGTCGTCCCTTTGTTAATTAATATATAAAATAATTATACACCACATTCTAAGCAAAAACTGTACACACACCCTAGGTCCTCTGATCTATTTCAGGTTGTTTATGCCCAACAACACTGTAAAAACACTAAACTATTTTTAAACTGTCTCTGATTCATGCCTGGACCACCTGGTCAGGTTGATTTTCCAAATAACAGCCTATTTCAATTGTTAGGCTCAACATGTTCTTATTTAATGGTGGGTTAAATAAAAAAAAAATTAGTCTACAAGTTCTTAATCACTAGGTTCTTATATGTTTTTTACTGTATAATCATATGCATGATATCACAATGAAATATATAAATATAACTCATTAAAGGTGAAAAATAGCCAATATATTTTTTTAAAAAAAGACACGACCATAACTCAATGTATAAACTTATAATAACAAATGTATATATATAGCATATTATTCAAATCTGGACGTCAATCAGAACTTGGTCATGTCATCCTCTCCATTTGAAGTTCATATTCAGCCCACAACAACCAGTATATTAACTATTGGAAAACTTGCAAACCATTTCAGTAATGTGTCCAATTCATCTATATCATGCATTAATTGGTTGTTGGTTGAAAATACAGAGCAAAGTCTCAAATTCATATATTTTGATAAGGAGCTTATAAATGGAATCCAGGTAGCCAGAAGTATTACCATCAACACAGATCTTACTTGGCAAGTAAAAATTCATGGAACAGATCTTAATTGTGAGAGTTTCTCAACTATTGTTGCTGCCAAATTAGTTATTGTATTGGATTTGGATAAATTACTTCACACTATTGGTATAGGAAGTATTTTATGCCCTGGATGTGACAACAAAGAATTCGATTATGTAAAGCCATGTGTAGATCAAAAAGGAAAGATAACAGGAAAATTAGAAACAATGTCCAACAGCCAGTTGCAAACGTTTCAAATAATACGGTCTACCAGCTGTCAATATCTTGTCACTAAAAATTGCAAAAGTGTTAGATGCCAATCATGCTCAAAACTGAACATAATTCTATGTAATTCATTATATAAATCCAAAGCTAACACAAACAAAACTGACAAAGAAATTCAAAATCCAAAAGCTCAAGTACTTCAAAATGGAGATTTTTGTCTGATGCTGAGAAAATGAAAAGATGCAGATCAACATAGACTGATAATCAATGCTGGGAGAAGAGAAAAATATGGAAAAAAGAAAAGGGAAGAAGAAAAAAAAATGCTGATGTTAACAAAAAGTGACAATGATGACTTAAAAATTATGTTCAACCAACTTGATGATGAAATGAAAGAAACAGAAAAGCACTGTGATTCAACTGATACTCTTGACGATGATGCTTTTTTTTTGTCAATCCAGAGGGAAGTACTCCAGTCTGGAAAAACAGTTTGGCACCCAAGGTTTGTAAAGCACAACATGATTTAATGTAATAATAATAATAATCTATTATCATCTTTATTGAGGATTGCCAACATCACTGATAGTTATCTCAGATAACTAGTTACAATATATAAAAAGCAACTGTATACATTATATTATATGAATTACAAATAAAAACGATAATGAAAAAAAGAGATAAAAAAAATAAATAATAATTGTAAATATTAATACAAATTTAACCCTTACACAGGTTTCTTCAAATATGTCTTCGTTTATGGCAGAGAAGTAAACAGGGATATGAAGAGTTTAGAGATGCTGGGTATATTAAACTCCCTTCAGGTAAATGTTTACCTTTAATTTACACAATGACTGATTTTATATCAGTTTGGCAAGTATGGTGTTCTACATGGTACTAAAGCATAATTTACCATTTACATGTAATTCTAAAATGTGATTGGTTTTCTTACCATCATTCCTATATATACATACAAATGGCACTTAACATTATACATGTTATTAAGCCATTAAACCTGATTCCTGCATAGCCCAACCCCAACCAGTCCATGGCCAGTTCCCTCTGTTACATAAAATTGTGTGGTGTTGGCCACAATAAAATAATCAAGGCTTTCCTCAGTAGGAATGGGTAATTTAAAAATATCATGTAAATAATCATGTGATATCTGCTAATATAACAGTAGTACATACATACCTGAGTAGGGATTGCTTCATACATTTGAATAAATGGAATAATCAATACATTGTATATAGACATAACAGCTATAACATAGAAAACAAAACTCTATCAATCTGTTAATTATCTATACAGCATAGGAACTCGATCAGACTAAATACATGTATATTGACATTTAAATTTATTTTACAGGGAAGTATTTAAGAAGTGTAAAAAATAAAGTTCTCCAGAAACATGGTATTTGCAAGGAACACTTTGACTGGATGGTTGCTCAAGCTCAAAAGGAATGTGTCAGGGTGGCAGGGAAGCATGGTTATGTGATGTTTGATGAAATGTCTATTCAGGCAAACTCTATTTGTTTATTTGTTGCTTATAATTAATATCCCTTTTATACATAATATAAATTTTTACTACAATTCATAGTGGATATCGCACATACATTGTTTAACCAGGCCCATATGTTATTTTATGTTTTTCTCAGGGAGATCTACAACTCCGCAAGATTGGTGACACATTTGAATTGTGTGGTCTCGTCAACATAGGGGAGATGAATGAAAAAATACAATCATTGATATTCAAATGTTAGTTGATAATACTGATAATACTGTATTATGTACAGTGTGCTAGTTTGGATGTCAACTACTCAGCTAGTAAGACTATTTATGCTACATTTTGTTAAATCCATGAAAATTTATTATATTGCATGTGATTATATGGTATAATTTTTAATTGATAGGTAAGGAACCCAAAGCTGAAATGGCAACCCATATTTTACAATTTACTTTTGTTGGCTGTGAAGGTTATGAATTCCCTGTATCATATTATCCAACAGCACAAGTCTATCCAGTTACTTTGTTTCACACATACTGGGACATATAGTTCAGGCTTTACAAGAAATAAAGTTCTATGTTCATATGGCTGTTTGTGATGGGGCACAGGCCAATAGGGCTTTTATATCTATGCATTTTGAAGATGATAAAGATGCTGTATCTTCTTCGTTCACTACAACAAATCCGTACAGTGGTGAAGCACACTCATTCATGATGGATTCTTCTGTGAGTAAACATTTACGATGTTTGACTTTCCAAACACAAAATAATAATAAACTGAAATGTTTATAATACCCTTAACCATCCCCTAACCTTTCAATATAATGTACAAAAATTATTTGCAATAAAATATGTTCTATTTAATGGGTCGTATTACATGTAAATTTATAGGCTCAGGTTTAAATTAGCAAAATATACAGTACACTTGTATTGATCCACCTAAATTCTCTTCAATAAACTTACCGTGCGCTTTTCATTCTAATCAGCACAACTTCAAAAAGATTAGGAATAACCTGGAGAAGAGTAACTCAAGTGGGAAAACACCTCGGCACTTCAGATATGATGGGAAGGAAATTCTCTGGAAGCACTGGGTTGATGCTTATAATCACGACAAAACGAACTCCATCAGCACATTTCGAAAACTAACAGATGACCATTTCTATCTAAATTCTGCCAGTCAAATGCGAAATCATCTTGCAGATGATGTCCTTGGTGTAGAAATGATGGAAATTATTCAGGTACGTACAGTGAATTAGTGAAATTTACATGGTCACGTGACTGAAATTGACATGCTGGTTCCTAGTAATGGCGTTCCTGGAATATCCCATACCAATTTCGACTGCAGCGTGTATGATACTCTAGTGATAGTCACGTATCAAAGTAAGACCACTACATTTCTATTTTCTATAAGTAAGCTTAAATCCTTGCCTTAACATGCTTTATTTTATCATTATAGTATCCAGTTGCCAGATTGAAGACCTTGTTGTTGTGAGAAGTGTATTGTTTTTTTTGTGGTTTTATACTTACATGAGGCTATCGAACTATATTAGCGTGGTTGCCGGAGCAGCAACTTTGGGGAACTCTGGTAGTTTGCATAAATTCAAAATGGCTGATTTGCACAAATCCAAGATGGCCGCCATCGAAAGGGTAAAATATAATGTTTTAACCAATCAGCTTAGAATCAACTGATACCTCTTTTTCGTATAATTTTGATACGAGGAATCGATCTCTGATGTAAATTTTGTAATTTGAGCAGAAATTTGGCGTCAAAGGTCAAGGTCAAGGTCATTTTTGGCCAAAATAGTATAAATGGCTTAGCTCGAGCCTTAAACAAATCTATTTTAATAATCTTAGTGTCTATCTTAAAGTTGTCGATGGTCGTGGAGTGATTCAGAGTAAGCTTTTCAGCGAGTGAGAGTTAAGGTAATGTTCTAAAGGTCAAGGTCAAAGTAATTTGAACCCAAAAGATCCACCTAAAAATATGGAAAATGCTATATTTCCGCCTAGAAGAAAACTATTTTGTGGGTTTTTGTATCTATCTCATAATTTTACAAGATGACAAGTCGATGGAAAATTATTTTAGAATAACTGTCGTCCAAGGTCGCAATTTAGGGGTCAAAGTGAATGTCAATTGATCAAAACTAAGATTTTCAATAATTAACCAACGTTAATATACTATTATTTCTCATGACATCAGTACGTATACAACAGATCAATAAAATGAGAAAAAATTGATTAAAACAAAAATATATCAGTACGCGTCATTAACTACTCCCATTCTTCGTCAGGGTCTAATGCCCGATGTTCAACTTCATCTTCTTCCACATATCCTTCTTCCACACATCCTTCTTCTCTCCCGGCTTCCACCTCATCTTTGTCTCTCTTGAATGGGTTAAAGCATTCGTCACTGCAAGCACAAGCACAGTACACAGTGCATGATATGTTGCCATGATGACAGCTGCAACTTCCGGTCGCGCACACCTTCCCCTCCGCCTTGTAGCCACACCGCACTACATCCATAAGATCTGTGGGTCCTGGAGGCTGATTGGCGGTTGCTGGTACTGGTATACCATCTTTGAAATCCCATCCAAACTTTGTGATGTCAAGTTCAGGTGAACCCTGCTTGTCAGCTGATTTAGCGAGTATTGTCTGCAAATGGGCACGCAAGATGTGTAGGAAAACATTCTGAGCAGCTTTCCAGATTTACTTGTGTACATACGGTACCTCGCCTCACTCATTGTCGTCCCATTCTTCTGACCATAGAGAGCGCAAAAGAAGGCTTGTCCTGCTTCCATGAGCTGTGCATGGAAGCAGGACAAGCCTTCTTTTGCGCTCTCTATGGTCAGAAGTATGGGACGACAATGAGTGAGGCGAGGTACCGTATGTACACAAGTAAATCTGGAAAGCTGCTCAAGATCATGTCGCTACCACCAACTGAACAGAATGTTTTCCTACACATCTTGCGTGCCCATTTGCAGACAATACTCGCTAAATCAGCTGACAAGCAGGGTCCACCTGAACTTGACATCACAAAGTTTGGATGGGATTTCAAAGATGGTATACCAGTACCAGCAACCACCAATCAGCCTCCAAGACCCACAGATTTTATGGATGTAGTGCGATGCGGCTGCAAGGCGGAGGGGAAGGCGTGCGCGACCGGAAGTTGCATCTGTCATCATGGCAACATATCATGCACTGTGTACTGTGCTTGTGCTTGCAGTGACGAATGCTTTAACCCATTCAAGAGAGACGACGAAGATGAGGTGGTAGCCGGGAGAGAAGAAGGATGTGTGGAAGAAGGATATGTGGAAGAAGATGAAGTTGAACATCGGGCATTAGACCCTGACGAAGAATGGGAGTAGTTAATGATGCGTACTGATATATTTTTGTTTTAATCAATTTTTTCTCATTTTATTGATCTGTTGTATACGTACTGATGTCATGAGAAATAATAGTATATTAACGTTGGTTAATTATTGAAAATCTTAGTTTTGATCAATTGACATTCACTTTGACCCCTAAATTATGACCTTGGACGACAGTTATTCTAAAATAATTTTCCATCGACTTGTCATCTTGTAAAATTATGAGATAGATACAAAAACCCACAAAATAGTTTTCTTCTAGGCGGAAATATAGCATTTTCCATATTTTTGGGCGGATTTTTTGGGTTCAAATTACTTTGACCTTGACCTTTAGAACATTACCTTAACTCTCACTCGCTGAAAAGCTTATTCTGAATCACTCCACGACCATCGACAACTTTAAGATAGACACTAAGATTATTAAAATAGATTTGTTTAAGGCTCGAGCTAAGCCATTTATACTATTTTGGCCGAAAATGACCTTGACCTTGACCTTTGATGCCAAATTTCATCTCAAATTACAAAATTTACATCAGAAATCGATTCCTCGTATCAAAATTATACGAAAAAGAGGTATTAGTTGATTCTAAGCTGATTGGTTAAAACATTACATTTTACCCTTTCAATGGCGGCCATCTTGGATTTGTGCAAATCAGTCATTTTGGATTTATGCAAACTACCAGAGTTCCCCAAAGTTGCTGCTCCGGCAACCAAGCTAATATAGTTCGATAGCCTCATGTATTAATTTTTTTTTGTACATAGATCGTTAGACGATTCACGGTTTTCAGAAAATCTATCATGTGCATCCTGGTTTGACGAGTGGGCTACATGGGTTGAAGAGAATTCACATGGAATGCGTACCAAGGATCGAGAAAAGATGTTTATATCAAAGAAACTAAGCTTTGATATCCGTTCTATGGTATTTGCCTTTCAGAAGTACTGTGAAACCTTGTTCGTCTTATTCCCAGGGTGTGAAATCAGAAGCAACAGAACAAATCAGGATAACCCTGAACAATTTTTTGGAAGGCAAAGGGCCCAAAATGGGCAAAACAACAACCCAACAGAACTTCAATATGGTAAGTGAAATGTGTGTATATATTCTACATTATCCATAACAGAATGTAATTAAAAATATAAAATCAATTAAAATTGTTAATTATATACCTGCCTACCTGGCCAAAAGCTCTAATTACTATAAATAAACAGAGATAAATAAATATACACATGTATATGTGGTGAAAACTACAAAAAATATTTTAATTAATTAATTATAATATACACTTGTGTTATATTACATTAACAGGTTCAGGTATCAATGGGATTGTCCGACTATCACATCTTACAATTTCAAATGGGAATTCTCCCAAGTAACATAAAGAATAATCAACACACATTTTACAGATAAGTTTCTTCAACTGATTAAATGCTAAATGGGAATAACAACTGTACCAGCAAATGATGAACCATCATATAAGACTGTAAAAACAGTCTGCATTACATTTATATAACTATTTATACACGTACCTACACTTTATACAAACTACATGTAGCTGTACAGTATGTCCTTAAAAGAATGATCCCCAATACAATGCATGTGTAATGGTATGCCAACCCAAAAGCCAATATTCTTGCTATATCTGTAATTGTTTGAAAAACAACAGAACTGAAGTAGCCGGCTACATATGGCACAAGATTCACACAGTGTATAAAATCAGAACCTAGGTCTTTCATATAAACATGCCTGGCATGTTTAGCTTTGAAAAAAGGCCATTACTGGTAGTTGTATCTGATGAGGTTATTTTTTTTTTTGGATACCCTGTACATATACATATGTATATATGTATAATACTTAATATATACTGTATATGTATGGGCCCTAGGTTAGCAGCTGGGCCAAAAACACTTAGCACAACAACAAATGGAGAGCAAATTACTCTCTGTACATTGTTTTCTTTTGTTGTAAATCTAATTGTTTCCCATGCTTTCCAGTTTGCAAGGGGTCTTGTATAAATTTTCATGCCCGAGATTTTTCTTTTAGTCTAAAACGTTTATGCCATGATCGAATCTGCGATACATCAACCGCAAATTCTGCTGCTCTTTGCTTTATCACTTCAGCTGTTATTCCATTTGAATGATCTTGTTGAAGAATTGTTTTCTGGCTATCAGTTGGTCTAAATTGTTTTCGACGTACTTTAGTTGTTGCTTCAGGATTGTTTCTCATTGGCAAGTTATTTGGTGGAACTGAGTGCAAAGGCAGTTGAGAAGCTTGCACTGAGTTGGAAACATTAGCAATGTTTGTCAGTGTTCCTAACACTTCTCTATTGGTGGCATCACATGATGCACATTTCTTGTTTTTTCTTGCATGAATTGCATTTAGTTCTTCAGTGGTACACCTGTTGGGGTGGGTCATTTCTTGTGCATAATTGATTTTGTTAATTAGAACTGAAGAAAGTTTGTCTTTAGTTTCAGATTCCTTGAATTTTATTCCAAACAAATGACAAATAAAATGAAGTTCATTTTTTGTCATTTTGGTAAAATTGTTCTTACTTTTAGCTGCCATGGCTTTTGATGTAAAGAATGCTGCAGTCTTGTTATCACAATGATCCTCGGTTAATTGATGTAAAACATCTTTGCTTCCATTTTTAGCTTTGTTTTTCTTTTCTTGCACTTTCTTCCTATGTTATTTGCTCTTCTCACATTTCATTTCTCTTTTAATCACTTTCACAAACTCTTTGCATCTCATATTGAAGTATCTTTTCATGATCCTGCTTTGAAGAGCTCCTTTCACATCAGCATCAATGGTACTAGTGTCACCACTCTCATCTGCATCAATAGTAGACATTAATTTGTTGAAAGCTATTGTAAGTAACCCTTGGATCTTTTCCTACCTCTTCACGTCCAATTTTGCATGAGTCCCACTTGTGCTTGTGAAATGAATTTACATTAAAATGCTGTTTAAGTAAATTCATACAAATCATCTGAGACATTCGTCAAACCCCCTCTGTTATGTGACTGGATATACTGAAGGCTGGCTTGGTGCTTGGATTCAGCTTCCAGTCGACTCTGTGATTGAGTAAACTTCTAAAAATACATTAAAGTTCTATAATTATAATTAAAAACATCTTTTATTTTCAAGGTTTGATTCTTTTTCTAACTGAGCTCTACCCTCTTCTGAATAAAATTTATTGTGACCATGATAGGCAAAATATTGCTAAACAATATTGCTAAACAATTGGCATGTTGTCAAACCTGGTGTTTTTTCCCCAGAATGCAACAATTTTCAATAGTGTTGCCCACATTGCACATATTGTTTGGCAAGTGGCCTAACCCACCACAATTCTTCTATACATTCATTGAAAACATTCTCTTGTTTCCTGATAAATTCATCATATTTTTGGACATTGCTCCTGATAAATAGGAAGCATTCTAGAATGTTGAATTTCTGATGTTTCTGTAAGTAAAACCTTTCTGATCATAAAGTCTTACCTTCAGAACAGATTTGATTTTTTCTTCTTTTTGCAATCTGTTATTGGTCTTTTTAGACTTTGAACCCTTATTTTTAGATAGGTAACTGTTACATGCAGCTATCTCCTTTCTGACTGTCCATCCTGCTATGTACCTGTAATAATAATTTTAAAATAATTTATTACAATTATATAGGCTACAATACATGTAAACATTACTTAAAATTTATGTTATAATAGAACTGTTATCTACCTGATTTTGCTTTGACATTCCTTGGTGTAAATATGGACATTGGGAGGAATTTCTTCAGTGGTGTCACTGACTTCATTCCTTTCATCATGGCAATCATGGTAAATAGAATCTACAGAGAAAGCAAATTATTTTTTTACTTATTATTTAATGTTGGTTGTTGCTTAAGCACAGAGTTGTTAAATGTTTGTTTTACAACAGTATAGCCACATGCATTGACTGCCTATTTTTACATTGTACATGCATGGTCACAGAGGGGCATAATGGGACAACTGGTACTGTACAATGGCCCACAAGAGTGGGTAATTTTCTCCTATCTATTTTGAAAGATTTAATGCTCCACATTTCCCTAGGTGGTATGGTGGGGTTTTTCAATAAAAAAAGCACAATGTCACTTACCTATAAGCATTGCATGCAGCCTGTCAAGTAGTCGTACCATTGCAGACCATTGTACTGAATTCAAAATCCTCCCTCCAACACACACTTTAGAATATATCAAGACTTCGATTCATCTGTTGGACAAATCTCTTGATATTTTAAATTTATGAAGAGCTCCAGCATAGCCAACCCAATTCTTTTTCGACACAACTACAACTTCATCAGTCGTTGGCCTTGTTACCAACTTGTCCAGTTTCATCCATCATCATCATCATTGATCATTATCATCATCATCATCATTGATCATCATCATTATCATTATCATCATCATTATCATCATCATCATCATCATCATCATTGGGGGAACAGTGTTCTTATCAAAACCAATATCCATTAGTAATGATTTAGTTTCTTGTGAATTCATTTTGCCATCAACCATACCATGTAGTAGTTGGTCAACCTTTACTGTTGCTGGAAGTGGAAGAATGTGTTTCCAGTCATTTGCTATGGCAGATTCAGCTTTCCCATCTTGTATTTTGTTCAAGCTCTCTTTTGGTTGGTCAGCTGTAATCATACGTATAGGGATGTTGTTCAAACAGTTGACAGCACCAACTGGTACCACACGTTCTTTGTAGAACTGCTGGACACATTTACTTACAGGGGGTAACTTCAGGTCAAATCCTGGTAAAACATGAACACCACTGAGTGTTGTTATTCTAGACAAAGCAACATAAGCTTGACCTTGAAGAAATAACTTGGACAGGCTAATTTCTCCTTTAGGGAGAGTTAGCCCTTGACATTTATGGATGGTGATTGCCCAGGCTAGAAGGATAGGCAATTGTCGTTGAGTAGATTTGGCAACCCCTTGACCATCACATATTGACCAAGTGTACTCCCGCACAACTATTGTTTTGCCATTTTCAAACAGCACCTGTGGATAGTTGTGCACAAATCCAACAACGGTTCCAAGTGACCCATTGACAAGCTCCACATTAGGTGAGTTTTTTATCAGCATAACAGGTGCACCAATCTTTAACAAGATAGTTTTTTATGCTGGGCATTTCTTATCGACCATGCTTTTTTGATTTCCTCCATCAATGGAATTAAAAACATGGGTATTTCCAGGTAATGAATCCAACATCTTGTTGTTTTCATCTTGGTCTTCCTCTTGTGTTGAAAAAAGTTTGATAACTTTTTCGCCTTGCATCCATTCTATGGGGCGCGTCAAAGAGTTTAGTATACTGACTGCAAAAGATGATAGACTGCCGCCTTGTCGGATTTCGTTCAGCAATGCTAGAAATTCTGGCTCGGATTGTCTAACGGCTTGTTGAATTTCAGCCGAAAAGTCGAGACATTTCAACCACATTGGTGACTGGAAACAGTATTCCAATTTCTGGCCTTCTTCATTGACTGGTGGAATTGATAAAAGTCCCCAGAAAAAATTAATCGTATTCCTCCGAAGGGTGATTCAGTGTTATTAATTCGTCGAGCAATAAACTCAAGTTTTTCGAACAAATCCAATCCAAGCAGAGATATTTCATCGATAATGAGCACTTTACATTTCTTCCAATGGCCACAACATTCTTTGTTGGTTAGAACTTTATCAAGAAGTTGGTACCTCGTTCGTTTCCCAAGACCAACACCAGCCCAGGAATAAATCGTTTGGCCACCGATATTCAGAGCCGATTTTCCAGTAGGAGCAGTTACTGCTACCGCTTCTGGTCCAAATTCGTTTCGGGCATGTTTTATAATTCCTTTCAACATGAAGGATTTCCCAGTGCCACCTTTACCAGTCAGGAAAAAACTGAATCCTTTCGAAAATAACTCAAGTACTCTGTACTGTTCGTCTGTGTATTTTTGTCCATAGTTTAGAACAGGATTTGTCGGCATTCCGAATATGTAAATAACCACAAATTAAATAATTTGAATTTTGCGGAAAATATCATGGAAAATATAGCTTCCAGGCTCCGACCGGGCGATTTTTTAAAATTCTGACGTTTATTGTGACGTCAGAACGTTCATCCCGCTCTTGAAGATTCAAACAGATCACATGGTATGCAATCCAAATAGCTGATTGGTTTAGAAGAGTACGACACCCACTTTGATCCTACCCTCTTGTTTTTGTATCAGTGAGCAGCGCTCGTAAGCCGCGTGACAGTTTGAAGGATTGGGCCTAGTAAACATGGCCGTTCAAATCGAAGGATATTCAGTGAATTTATAGATAGATAGATAGATAGAAAACTTTATTTAACCACGCTAACCCCTTCAACCGAAGCTGATTTCCACAGGGGGCGTGTATAAAATAAATTACAGAAGTATAAACTTTAGAATAATTATTCACAAAATATTAGAAATAGTATTAAATATTAAATAGGTAAAGTATAGTACTTGGTAAGTTAGTCTGCGTGCAGCCTCGACAGGCGCCGCAACCCGCATCTACAGGGATGTGGGTTGCGCCGCCTGCCGAGATCGCACGCAGGCTATTGGTAAGTAAGCAACATAACAATCTATTTACAATTTTTTTTTGTTTAAAATATGTGAGCGGCAATTTTCTTTTGGAAACATGATAGAGATTTGCTCTCCCTAATTTCGTTTGGAATAGAGTTCCATAGCTTAGCACCATCATACATAAAACTCTTTTTCATATTATTGGTGCGAGGTTGTGGTAGACAAAGACCACTTGAGATACTCCGAAGCTTATAATTTGTTATATTATTCTTATACGTGAAGAGGTTTGTGAGAGACTCAGGGCCTATTTTATTTAAAGTTTGGTACATCATTCTTGCTTTTGCCTTTTTTCTTATCATATCAAGTGGCTCCCAGCCTAAGGCATATAAAGGAATAGAATGATCTACATCATTGCTCAAAATTGAAACAATTCGAGCAGCTCTGTTTTGGAGTTTTTGGAGTCGTTTAGATTGTGTTTCGCCAAATACATCCCAAACTTCAGAACAATAATCGAAGTAGGGACGTATGATGGCATTGTATATAGAGATAAGCGTATCTCTATCAACAACAAACGGTTTTACACGACGTAGAGCCGAAATTCCTGATGTTATTTTTTTACAAATATTTTCAGTATTAGTCTTCCATGTTAAATGCTGGTCAATTGTTGTTCCTAAAGTTTTGGATTTGTTAACTTGTTGGATTTGTTTGTTTTCAATTAAAATATTTGGTTGAGAATTTGAAACATTCCTTATCATTTGTGGAGAGCCAATTAACATAAATTCTGTTTTAGCTACATTCAAGCTAAGTTTATTTGCCATTAACCAGTTCTTAAGGTTGTCTAGATCAGAATTTACTGCAATCTCAATATCAGTTATGGAGTTGCCAGAGGCTGTGAGATTTGTGTCATCAGCGAATAGTCGAGGTCTTGTATTTTTAAGACACTCGGGTAAGTCATTGATTTACAACAAGAACAGCAATGGTCCTAAAATCGAACCTTGGGGTACACCACATCTAATCAATTGTTCTGATGAAACGAATCTATTTATTTGACACTTCTGGTGTCGATTTGAAAGGTATGATTTTAGTAAGCTATGAGCTTGTCCCTTTACTCCATAAAATTCCAACTTTTTAAGCAGAATGTTATGGTTAACAGTATCAAATGCCTTTCTTAGGTCTATAAAAACTACTAAGTTGAACATTTTTTTATCTATATTTACATACCACTCGTTGGTACAGTCTAAAAGTGCTGTTGCTGTAGAGTGAGAATTTCGAAAGCCAAATTGGGTGCTACTTAGTAATCCAAATTCAGTTAAATAGTTGTAAAGTTGATTGTATAAGATTCATTCCATTAATTTGCTTATGGTTGGTAGAACTGAAATGGGCCTATAGTTTCCAGGTATATTTCGCTGACCACTTTTGTAAAGAGGTACAACTCTAGCCATTTTCCATTTATCGGGAAAAGTGGATAGAGCAATAGCCTGGTTAAAAATATATGTCAATGAATCTGCTATGGCCGGTGCAGCTATCTTAATAATTTTACATGATATCTTATCAATACCAGTAGCTTTATTGCAAGATAATCCACACAATAACTGACAAATATTATTTACAGTTGTAGGTTGGAATGCAACAAATTCTGATGTAGCTTTTTTGACATAAGTCTCAAAATTACAACTTGATGTATCAATTTGACTTGCTAGATCAGGGCCGATATTTGAGAAATAGTTATTAAACCCCTCGGAAATGTCTTTTGGATTGTTTAAAGTATTTTCTCCTAATTTGAGTTCATTTACTTCTGGATGTTTGGTTTGTTTGCCCAACAAGTTATTAATGGACTTCCATGCTTTCTTTGGATTACATTTTTGACCAGCAATTTTTGTGGAATAATAATTCTTTTTAGCATTTCTCAACGCAATATTGACTTGATTTCTAGTTTTTTTGTAGTTTAGCCAATCAGTTTCTAATTTGGTGATGATTGCCTTTCTTTTGAGTTTGTCTCTTGTATTTATGAGACTCTTTATTTTGTTTGTTATCCAGGGTACTTTGCTAGACCTAATTTTTTTGTGTTGCAATGGTGCATGTTTGTTTAGTACTTCTAGAAAAAGTTCTTTCCAGATTTCCCACATAGAATTAGAATCCTCACCAAAAAAGTATATATATTCCCAATGTTGATTAAGAAGTTCATCTACAAATTTCTTCTCATCTTCACACTGGAATCAGTGACCACAGTTTAATATATGCAATCAGAAAAATAAGAGTTTTTCAGAAGGTTGAAGATTTTGTTGAAATAAGAAATATGTTATTTCAACAAAATCTTCAACCTTCTGAAAAACTCTTATTTTTCTGATTGCATATATTAAACTGTGGTCACTGATTCCAGTGTGAACAACACCAGAATGTGAAATTTTTTCAGGTGTATTAGTTACTATATGGTCAATAAGGCTGGTTGTTGTCATTGTAATCCGAGTCGGTTTATTGATCAACTGGGTTAATTGGTATAATTCATATAACGAATTGAGTGTTTTTGTTGTCATATTAAAAAGTGTTTTCTCTGGTAACAAGTTACAATTTAGGTCACCTAAAATATACATTTCTTTATTTTCATCATCAATTTGTTTAATTAGTTTTTCTAAATGGTCAAAGAATTCTGCCGTTGCATTTGGTGGTCGGTAAATAGTGGTGACAATAAATGGTCTACTTTGTGGTTTGGTAATTTCTAAACAAACAGCCTCTAGTTCAGCGGGAATAAGATCTGATCTTACTTTATAATTGATAGAGC
The DNA here is from genome assembly GCA_035771165.1 of Paragorgia papillata. Lineage (NCBI taxonomy): Eukaryota > Metazoa > Cnidaria > Anthozoa > Scleralcyonacea > Coralliidae > Paragorgia > Paragorgia papillata. The sequence goes on along the minus strand of JAWNZC010000105.1, from coordinate 341,377 downwards.
TACGAAGGTAAATACAAACTCCACCTCCGTTGCGGGATCGATCTTTTCTAACAACCTCATAACCATCTATGTGAATGAGGCCATCAGAAATATTCAAGTCTAGTCGTGTTTCATTAAATGCAATTAAGTCAATGTTTTTGTTACACATTGAATGACGAATTTCATCTATTTTAGTAGGTAAAGTGACAATATTTAAAAAGGCCATTTTGAAACCTCTTTCATTGGGAATGGAATTAAGGGTTGTTGAAAAATTGCTGCTCACATTTTCAGTTGTCAAATTATTACAATCTAATGAATCTAATGATTCTATATCTGGCTTACATGCCTTAGGTACATTGAGCAGTCTCTCCTCTGTTGTTCGTAAACTTCCCATAAAAAATGATCATTGTGTGATAGCTAGTTGGTGGAATGGGAATCTGCATTGGTTTTAAGAACGCGCAAAATGCACCTCCTAAAGATTTGTCCCCATGTTTGTTTAGATGGAGGTTTGATCCATTTAGCATAGATCTGTCTATACAATCATTATCTATATACGTAATATTATGCTTGATGCATAATTCATGTAATAAAATATTATAATAGGTAATATTGCATGCTCTAACTTTGTTGTCATACCTTCGTATTACACTGGAAGCAGCGACTTCATTGGCATGGGTCTTGACTTTGGTAATAAGTGCTTCCATTTTTTTGGCAACTTCATCAGGTTTTTCATGAGCCAGATCGTTGGTTCCAACATGAATTACAACTCTTTGGTAGTTGTTGTCTTCGTTCCAATATTCATCAATTTTTTGGTGGATCTGTTCGACAGTTGCTCGACTGTAAGAGTGGCAAACAGTTTTGCGGCTCTTTCAAGCTTTTGGCTGTCGATATTCTTGACCATCGAGTCGCCTATGACCAGATCAATGTTTACTCTGGATGGCTTGGTGGTTGGTATTCTTTGGTTTTCATTGGCTTTCGAGTTGGTCTTTGCCTTTTCCTTGGTCCCTTTTGGTTGTCGGGGATTGCTTCTACCGGCTCTTGTATTTTGAAATTTTGCTTGCTGGTTTGCATGGTAGTCAGTTATTTGTGCGTTAACACCACTGCCTACGCTCTCTACATTTTCGTCAGGAAGTGCTTGAAATCTGTTTTGGTTCCTTTGACTTTGTGCATTCTCGTTAAAAACAGTTCCTTTTCTATCTCCAGATTTTGCGTGTTCGACTTTAGTCCATTCGCCTTGTTTAATATCAAGAGCACATCTTATAATTGCATTATCATTTGTTATTTCTTCACTATTGGCCTTCAACGATTGAATTTCTGCTGCCATTTTGTTATTTTGCTCAACAAGGGATTTCATCTCAGCGTCGGTTTTCGCTGCTCTGGACTCGTTATTTCGTTGATTTTCGTCTTGTTTCTTTTGAATTTCATTGACTAGAATGAGTAGTTTGTCTATTTCCTCTCTGTAGTGACCACATTGACCGCAACTACCGTCTTTGTTTTCGTTTTCGATTTTGTCGGCTTCGTCTACAACAACAACACATGCCACGTGTTCAATTTTAGAATTCTCAATTTCGTCGCTTATTGACTTCGGTAGAGTGGCGTAGCTCTTCAGAGTGATGTATAGGTGATTTTCATCGTTGTCTTGGACTATCGTTAACTTTTTATCAATCGGACCAAGCCATTTTAAACAAAAATTAGGATTACTAAATTGAGTCGTTTCACCTCGTGGCGATGACCATCTTCCGCTGATTTGCAAATCAGCTTCTATGAACTCCTTTAGTGACTCCAAGTCACCCTTCCAAAACAAATTGTCCTCCAAGAGGTACAAGAAAGAAGATTTTGACTTTTTTGAATCTGAAGCCTCGTTTATTATTTGCGAATTTTTACAAATTACAGAGCTCATATTTTTATGACTGGCCGCCATGACACCAGTATATATATAGTAAGACTGTGAAGCGATTGTAGCGTATTTCAAGATACCAGACTTTGTATCATACATAAGAAAGTTCATTGAACATTAAGGTAAGACAAATACACAATTTTTTGTTTACAATCGTACGCTGAAATAACTTTTCACTCGAGCCATACTGAGCCTTTCCTAAAGCCCGTGGTTCTGTATTTTCAATATGAAGTTGATTTGGCAGACTGCCGGTCATTGGTTTCATACCAGAGATACGTTTAACTTCTGACCACCATGACTTAGGGTTGGACCTTTTTAGGTTGTCAACTCTTGAAGCATAGTACTTTGCCCGGCAAGATTTCCTCATTCTGTTCACTTTATTCCGATAGAATTTGACAAGAGTAGTGTTATTAGACAATTTTTCAGTAATCCAAGGAGTGTCGTTGCGGTGGAATTTTACGTGCTTCTCTGGCTTAAGAATATCATAACCAGCCTTAGTAGTGGAGCATAAGATATCACATTTATCATCACAAGATATGATTGAATTTACTAGGTGCCAGTCAAAGTTACTCGGGTATCGACCAAGTTCTGTCCTTCTACTTGAGGTCCCAGCTGGTCTTTTAGTTTTGGGTCAACAATTATTACATAATGGTCTTATAAACCAAAAGGGGGCAATACTATAGCTGGTTGTGCATCATAAAATTTGTGCATGTTCGTAAGTATAAGATCTAAAATATTGGTGCCACGAGTTGGTTTATCAACCAATTGCTTTAACTGAAAGTCACGGCAGAGGTCGTTGGTGTCGAAATGGTTAAAATCACCGGTGATGATAATACCGCCGCAACCTGGGAAAAGACTTTCTACTCGTGTCAACGACTCAGATAGGTATTCAAAGAGATTTGTATTGCTAGAACCTGGTGGATGGTAAACGCATGCTGTAACAATACAGTTAATTCCTCTTGGTAATCTTGGTGGCCTAATATGTGTCCACAAAACCTCAAAGTCTGGATGTTCGAGATCAGGTAGACGTTTAAACATAGTGGAGTTCTTTATATACATCCAAACGCCGCCGTGGGTGCCAAGGATGCGGTCTCGCCTTGAGAGGTGGTAATCAAATAAAGTCACATGGGTGTCACAAACGGATTCCCGCAACCAGGTTTCAGTAACAAAAACCAAATCAAAACTCTGTTCAGATGTTAGAATACGTAGCTCGTCAATCTTGGGAACTAAAGACATGACATTTGTCAGCAGGATTATTGGGGCAAATTCGATCTGTTGAGCAGATAACAAATTACTAGACACTTGATAAGGAGTAATATTGGTACATGATAAGGAGTATGCACCATCTTGAGAAGGTGAATAACAAAGCCAGGAATATAATTGTAGCCAATCATATCTAAAGCTTCTACCATTGGTCTTAGGAAAAGAATATTGTTTGTCTGGCCTATAGACATTTTTAATTAGACTGCAAATTTTCGACGTACTCATACCCTTAACTTTATCTCTATACAATGCAACATCAAAATTATTAAAGTTCAATTTTACCTTTTCCCCAATGGATACCCTATCTGTTTCTGAATACAAAATAGTGCTCTGTTGCGTGTTAGTTGAAGTGCTAGGTTTACTAAGTTGATCTAATTTATGAATACCAAGTGCTGCGGCAGAAGAAAAAGACTCATCATGTACCTTATGAGATGTTGGATTCACAACAGGTTTTTCTGCTACATTAAAAAATTGAGTAATACTAGTATCGGATTTTTTCGAGGCTTTCTTAGGGAGAATTGGACAAAGTTTTTGTTTCTTGGATGCTGTAGATGCCTGTGAAGCAGCTGCAGATTTTCTTTTATGCTGGTGTGGATGAAAGAGAAGAGGAACAAAATTATTTGGCTGAAAGGTTTCTCCAGGTTTAATAGCACCTTCATGGCAAAATAAAATATGAAGATCATCTAAATCTTTCTTAGCAGTTAAGTGTGGCTGAACCATGCGGTTATTAAATAACAATTTATACCTACGCTCCCCACAATCAGGGTAATAAGTAAAAATATTTCTATTTAAAACAGAAGAGAGACCCAGAATGCAGAGAAATGATGACCATTTCTTATCATTACAATTTAAAATGGCCTCCTGCTTAACCAAGTCATCCTTTGTAGAACAGAGCTATACAAGCAATTCCCAGTAGCACCCATGTCTAAGCATTCCTTAGAAACAGACATAGGTAAAAGATTTTTAATACTTTTGCTGAAGTATTCAGCATGCTCATTTACAGCAGACGAAAAGCAGGGGAGCTGAGAATAAAAAGTAGCGTTGATGAAAAGCTCAAGTGAAACGTTTGCACTAGACTATTGTCACCTACCAGTACCAAAGACATCAGATCTAAGATAAACAAACCAGATATTGAGTAAGTTAAATATTAATCCAGCTTAGTACTTTTCACTCTTAGCTTACTAGTTTTAATAATATATAGTTTACACAAAGTTACCAACATGACATCAGTCAATATGTCTAAAGAGTAAACGGATAAAATACTTTTTGTCCTGGAAAGCCAAAGGCTGTTGATTAAAACATGAATTTCATCAATTGATGTCTATATCACAAATCAAAATTTATCACATCTGAACTAGAGATCGTATTACACCAAGCCATGTGGTCTAACAAGTCAACAAGACAGTGTGACACAGTCCATATACATTATATGGATAATAGATATCCAAATCAAAATCTTAAACTAATATCAGGCGACAAAAAGCATAAACAAAATGCCTACACTACAGTATTTATTGGTTCGGCTGGGTTCGCGGTATATAAATGACATATTTAATATTAATAAACTTTTGACCGCAGTAATATGCTAATTTCATAAACGATCATGCCAGCCGGTCATGGTTAATACAAGTCCAAAACTATAATAATAAGTCAAATTGAGTCAAATTTAGTTAAAATAGAATATATTTACCTTATGGCTGTACAAGACTTGTTTTTCCTTTCTCGAACATACTTCGGGATGAAAGACTCGGCACCAAAATTTCTACTGAGGCAGAAGCTCGTGTTGTTGATAGCACTCAACAGCTCTTCAACAGAACTCTTCGGCAAAGCGTCGATTCAACCTCGTACCCAGGTTCTTACCTCCGCTCCCCCGCTCCCGCCCACCGCTGCGGAAAGACCCTGGTACACGCTGGTCACGTGCTTCCCAAAATATGGGCAGTACAAAATAAATTTAGTGTGGGTAGGGTGGTACAAAAAACGTTCTCGATTTACCGACCGGAGTAGCGTTTATACAAAACGGAAAACATCTGGCTAGATGAAATGTCACGACTCACGAAAGGTGCACATGGCTTGGAGAAACAATCCGAAACGAGATATAATTTAATAAAAATGCCAAAGTCTCAAAGATCAATATTTTGCTGGCTTTGTAGCGCTGGCGACATGTGTTATTTATTGATGGGAGAATATTCGTTTTAAGCATATTTGAATCGCGAGGCTTTTAACTGACGTATTCGCTTAAATATAACGGCAGCTTTAACGTGTGGTATTCAACAACGTACAGGTGAAACACATACGTATTTTATTGTTTATATTGAGAGTTTGAAACAGTCTTCCATTTCATTATCCACTGTGAGGTTTACTGTGCTGCGTTGTTTTGACCAGTTCTCATGCGGACAAAATTATGGTCAGTCATCCACGAACATGATAATTGATAAATATATTTGATATAAAATGCCAATTTTCAAGTTCATTTTAAAAAGGTTAGTCGATCATCCGTACCTATTATATTTTAAACAATTGGCGATGGACTATAATTTAATACGACGTGTTATTATTAATAGTCCGAAAAGCGGCGGGTATTAGGTTGTTGCGTTTAAAACGATCAAAACTAAAAGATACGTAACAAGTTAACTTGAACGGGGGTTTCTTTATCGGACAAGAAGTTTGTGACAGCAAAGAAGCAGAAAAATCGATAAGACTCGCCCGCTTTCTTGAAGTCTACTGAGTACTATTTCTTTAAGTAAACAACACAGCGCATTCAGAAATGCAGACAGATGACAACAAAGGTTCAACATTTCACCTTTGCCTTATTAAATGTGTCTAGTGTCTTGCTGTAGCATTATAGAATGATCTTGGTTTCAAATATTTTACTATTTTAGTACTGTTTATTTTTGTTTATTTGTCGTACGTTGATTAATACTATTATTCGATATTTTAATATACTTTGCCGAATGGAGGAGCGGCAACAGTTTTCGTAGTGGCGTATTTATATTTCATGATCAAGCGACGAAAGATCAAATTTGCGGAGTAACTGGAGTTTATATAAATAGAAAAATGATAATAAGATATCGATTAATCGACTATATATTGTATAATTTAAGCACCCAGGTTGACGATTATTAAACGAATGGGAACATCAAAAACTTTCTTCATTGTAAACTTAAATAAACACAGCGATTTATTATAAACTAAAAACAATAGCTGTCAAAACAACTTGTTTCAATTTTAAAATCGTATCACCGGTTTAAGGATTCATTTCAAAATCTAATACCAGAAAACAAAAGATACGTATACATGCATTTCTTAGACTATTCCAGCGAGGGCAAGCATTGATACGCAGGGGACACTCCCACAGTCGAAAATTTTGATAGACGACACGTGACCAGCGTGTACCAGGGTCTTTCCGCAGCGGTGGGCGGGAGCGGGGGAGCGGAGGTAAGAACCTGGGTACGAGGTTGGCGTCGATTCACTTCATCAGATCAGCGTAAACATCTTGAAGATATGGCCGATCGTTTCTCTCAAACGCGGACTGCACAGTCTTGTAAATACTACAAGACATTGCAGTATATTCGCTATTTCGCTTTTATATTTCTGTGGCACTTTAAATTGAACCTTCGCGTTCAAGCTGCGATCAGAAAGGCTATAGAATCATGCCGTATACACTGAAGGCTGATGGGCCCGCTGATGCATATGATCGATCAAAAAATTTAGCCAATGAGAATTCAGATATTTTTTGAATTAGCCAATCGGATAGCTTCTATACGAGCCCCTGATCCACAAACCGATCAGACCTCCCCACAGATCGATCGAGGATTGACTGTTGTGTCATGGCTTCGACAAACGTCTTAGAACGTGTGCAGAGCGCTCTGAAGAGTAATAACGATGAGTTACTGCGACAAATCTATTGCGATTTGTCTTAAAAAATCCAAGCTTGTGCTATCCTCTCGGATCGGGAGCTTCATGCGAAGTTTAGTGTAAAATCCTTACACAGGGATTTCGATGCGGAGGCATATTTGCCGAAGTATGCCACGGATGGAAAGAAGACCTGTATTGCTCTTAGGTGAGTCTATAGATAATCTGTCATTCTATTTGTATTGCTCATAACGAATGAAGCAATGCCCCTCATTGCACACCCGAAGACTCACAATAGAGGAGCGCGATTTTGGCTTATACGGCTACAACCGAAACATACATCGACAACAAGTCCCTTTTATATACCAATTCCAAGATGCTGCGACGCGTTGGACTCAAAAACACAAACAAGTTTGGTAAGCACTCACTTTATCTCTCCTTTATTATAATTATTTATAATACCGTGTTGATAGTGTTTATTATTTTGTTATTTACTTAAATCACATCGACCCCAAATCCCTGTTGATGAGACCACCATAGAAGGCCGAAACGCGTCCAGGGTTGTGTCCTAAGATCCTGAATGATTGCACTATACTATACATTACAAATCCTTTATTCTTTTTCTGATGTTTTTTTCATGGTTCCTAAACAGTAATTTTACACTGCATATCCAACCGCGTGTTCCGTGCCGTGTCGCCTTTCATACGCAACATAGCCGGAGGCTAATTGCGCTCTTCATTCAAATTCTCCCTCGTTTCACGATAATACGCGACCAAAACTCGAATGTGGTTCCCATAACTACACATAAACCTTTATAAAAAATGTCATATATCTTTACTAATTATGGGATTCCCCTTTTTGATTACTGAAGAAATTTAACATTTACAAACAAGGTCTCAGATAAAAATAAAATACCAAAGTCCTCGTTTTGAACGAAGACTTTCTTGAAAATAATAAAATGTGCCATTAAAAACATGTTGAAAATTAGTTACGATTTTTCTTCAACTCTTTCCTGTCCGTATTTTATTCTGGCTAACGCCAGACGATTTTATTCATTCATTTTTATTCACTGTTGCGAAGACTATTACAGTGTTAATAAATACACAGAATATACACACATTAAGTATACCGTATACGATGAAAGGACTGTTGCCCACATTCCATTTCCATTTCTTGTTCGAATAGTCTTATATAAAGTAATGTAATCTCGTTTAATTAAAGATGTATCCTTTTAAAGCCTTCTGATAACGGTTTTCTCTGAAATTATGCTATTAATATTATTATTAATTTATTATATGGATTTTTACTTCATATTTTAATAAGGTGTTTTTCTATACATGTATATATATATGTGTATATATATATGTGATATGTCGGAAAAACCTTGTTGTTTGTCTTCTTGGCCACCCCTAAAATCTCTGAGCCATGACGCTCCTGGAGCTACATCGTCTACGCTTCCAGTTACATCAGGCGTCCCACAATTATCTATTCTTGGTCCAATTATCTTCCTGCTCTATGTTAATGACCTACACGACTCTGTGGCGTCTGAACAATATACCTTGCTATTGTTCGACCACACCTCTGATACGCAACCCAGGTGTGGTCACTGCAATCTATTGACCTGATCAGATGTGTCAAAAGAGTGCAACGCCGTCCTACTAAAGTTATCCTGAATCTACCATTTCGCACCATGACAACCTACAAACAACGACTACTGTCCCTACAATTGTTTCCAATATCCTACTGGCATGAATATCTCGATTTAACCTTCTTCTTCAAAGCTGTGAACAACCTAATTGAAATTAACCCTCACATCCTACCTACTCCATATATGCCACTCAGAACAACAAGAAAAAACTCAAACCCCGATATTCTTCACTTCCATCCTCGTAAATGTAAAACAGTCACCTTCCAACGATCTTTCTTTACAAGAATGTGTAGAACATGGAACACACTACCGTGTGAAATGCGTGGAAAGGGAACCACTCTTAGACAGTTCAAGAGGCGAGCCAGCTTCAGCTTTACTACCAGACAGCAGTAGACCAGCTGTGCGAACCGAGAAGTCTTATTAGTGCGATCTGCTGTTGTATATCTAATATCTAATTAATTAATTAATTAATTAATTAATTAATTAATTAATACTTAATAATTAGTAAATAAGAACTAATAATTAATACTTGACAATAATTAATGGTTAATAATTAATACTTATAAAATAATAATTAACACAACCTAAATAATTAATGTCTTTCCTTTTTGCTTGGGATCGCAGTAATTGCCACATTATTTTATATTTTACGTTGTAACTTAAGTTTCACTGTGAGTAATTCAGTACTTTTTTTAATTTTAATTAATTACTACTCTTATTGAACCTTGTGGCAAAACTTAATAAATAAATAAATAAATAAATATATATATATATTTATAAATATATAAATATATATATATGTTAGAGAGTGCTCAATACCATATATAGATAGAGCAAAATACAAAGCATGAAGTATAGTTACCTTAAAGTCTTCGCTACCAGAGGTTTCACCCTAAACGGGATCATCAGGCGACTCTGATGATCCCGTTTAGGGTGAAACCTCTGGTAGCGAAGACTTTAAGGTAACTATACTTCATGCTTTGTATATATATACCAGTTTGCAGAGTATATACATACATATACCAGTCTGCAGAGTATTGCAAGTGTGCACGCACAAGTTTTTTTTTGTGCTTCGTCATTGTGCACACCAAAATGTCACATTGCACGCCAAATACAAAAATTTTCTTTACTTGCTGGAGAATTTTCCCACCAATTAAGGAGGAGTTTGTTTTCTACGTGCGATACATTACACTGCGATACAAACTACACTATAGAGTAGACAGTTGTTAAGTAGCTTCTAGTACATGAAGTAAATTTTCTACAAGATACAACAGTATCAGAACACTGAAAATGTATACAGAACAGTGAAATTAAATTAATGTGTTGTGTATAGGCAGTGTTGAAATATAAATCAAAATATACTAAGGTTGGAATATTGCCGAAACATTGATCGTATATGTCTAACATTTCGAACGAATAAATTTGTCATGGAGAAACGTCCAGAGAATAAAAATTATTACAGTGAACTTATATAAGAAAGATGACAAAAAGTTTGGAAATAAGATCCACACAACAATAACAAATCAATGAAATGTGAATATATGCGTTGAGTCTGAACAGTATGAATATATAGAATTGCCATTACCAATAGAAATTTCATCTAAATGTTAAGACTTCGGTGTAAGAGTTTTGTAAAAAGGAATTCTAATATTTGAAAGCAAAGATTGGGGTTTTTTGTTATCATGTGTTGTTGGGTTGGTTTTTTTTTGTTTTGTTATCTTGTTTTTTATTTGGTTTTGGGTTTTTTATTTTGGTATTTGGATAAAAGTTTAAATTAAGGTTACTGTAGACCAATCGCGGTGCATTTCGGACAAACGTCAGAGACGAGCCAGGCAGCAAAACTATTGCATTGGCAGATGATAAGGCAGCAAAATCATTGTCTTGGCAGGTAGGTTAATTCAGCAACAAAAGTAGAAGTTCAAACAGGTTGGCGGAGCAGCAACCAGGGTAAAGGCAGCAAAATTATTGCATTGGCAGTTAGGTTAACTCAGTAACAAAAGTAGAAGTTGTCACGTTTTTAAGTTCGATAATAGGCAGGAGCAGCAACCAGTAGATAATGCAGCAAAATCGTGGCCTTGGCAGGGTGGCCTTGGCAGGGTGGCCTTGGCAGGGTGGCCTTGGCAGGTATGTTAATTCAGTAACAAAAGTATAAGTTAAGGTGGCTCCATACAGTTTCTTGAAAAATGGAAAATACAAGTTTGAGAGCCCAAAACACGTGCATAAACAATTCGGAAAAAGAATAAAACTAAATGTTATCCATAGTTTAAACGTCTGACAATCAAAAACTGTTACCAAATAAATAGCAACAGTTATTGCTATGGAAATAATGACGTTCCAAAGGGTAATTGGCAGCCATTTTGAAAGGTCATAGTTGTTGCTATTTATTTGGTAACAGTTTTTGATTGTCGGACTTTTTAACTATGCATACCATCTAGTTTTATTCTTTTTCCGAATTGTTTATGCACGTGTTTTGGACTCTCAAACTTGTATTTTCCATCTTCCAAGAAACTGTATGGAGCCACCTTAAATGACGTTTATATATATGACAGCAAAAATCATGGCCTTGGCAAGTAAGGTTAATTCAACCGAATTTCAATTGAACAGAAATTGTATATGTGCATTCAGGTTCTTCCAAAAATACAATGTCAACTTCATCATCATCAAGGTCCAACGACTGTACCTCTGCTTCATTGCAACCTTTAAAGATATATAAAAATTAATTTATACACACAGATTTCTTTCACACCATAAAGTTTCCACACCATAAAGTGTAAAAAAATAATGACCATGCAAAGTGACAACCTATTTTTAAACTTTCACTGTTGTAATGGTATGATTGTGTCATTGCATTTAACATTTCTATGGAAATCTGTTATAGCATGATGTATGCATGTTATTAGCACAAATAATTTAACGTTGCATAAGAATATTCACACTTATGTATAAGTGTATTCAGTAGTTTAATCTCACCAGCAGGCCAGTCTGTATCAATGTGGTCCTCTCTTGACCAATTCATTTCTATCATGACACCAATTTGACAAATTTCCTCAATCATTTATTTTTCTCATTGTAACACTTAGGATGTAGAATTCCAATTCAGACAATGTGTACTATGTCTACTGAGTGACCAACCAGTTCTAAGTTTCAAGTAAATTATTAATATAATAGTCTGATGTAAAACATGATTCAAAAGAATATAAATATACATACATCATGCTTTATCGTATTTACTTACCAGTTTTCCATCCAGTATAACCAATCACGTCTTTACCCCATAAGGCAAGTATCTTGGCGCTTACCAATCTTATAGCTGCCAGCTTTGCTTTCAAGCGATCCGTACGATAGAGCCCAATTTCTGTTTCCAAAGGATCTAAGAATTCTTCAAGCGTTTCAATAGTTATTTTGTCAGGAACATCAATGAATGCTTTTTTACGCTTATTAAAAACGGAAGCGTTGTCTCTGGGACGTGACGTGCTGAGAGTGGGGCTGGACGGAGTTAGGAATTTTCTTCTTTTATGAATGACCTTTGGATCTTCTAAATAATTTTGTTTTTGTGTAATAATCAACGTCCTTGTAGCAGTAATTAAGTTTTGTATGGCTTGAAGTTCCTTATGAAAATAAAGGTGACCTTCGCCTGCTATTACCATGCCTACCCTAAGCGCAAGCTCGTCCGTTGTTCCACAGTCCAGTTTGTTGTGGAATCGCAGAATCTCTCGTCGCAGAAACACTGATTTCTTTGAAATTTCTGTTATAGACGATGGGAGCAGATTTGTCCATCATATTTTTCAAGTGGTGGTGGAACTTCGAGGCCTAGTTTTTTCACCAAACACTTCACTAATTCATGCTTTTCCCCTTCTGTTTTAATACCGTTTTTTCGGCATCGAAGTTTCAACGCTGCCGTGTCTTCAGTTTTGTAGAGTTCTTGTTGACACCAGTATTCCCGTTCCTTGTCATTCTCGAACTTCAGTTTTTCCTTAAATTCCACAAAAAATCGTTTCACTTCATCTTCAGTACACCAACTAAGAAATGCAATGTGCGGAACTTGGACACTTGAACCTTTTCAAGTGGTATGTAATGTAATTCGCCTCCTGTCATTAGCCATCTTACATAGTCAGGGATTGGTTGTTTTGTGAAAATGTTCTTGTCTTCTTGCTGAACGTCTGGGTTAAAAATTGTTGTAGAATACTTGTCTTCCCAACAAGTTCGTTCTGCTTCTTCATCCAGTGTGTTTTGTAGTATTTGGTAATCCTTGTAGCTTCCCACAAAATTTTCATCTAGATTCCAAATTGTTGCTGTCTCTTTCCACAAGTCGTTATTTACTGAGTGATACTGTAGCTGGTACTGTCTTCATTTTCTCGACACTTACTCTTGACAAGGAAAGTTGTAAGTTGATCTTTGTCATTAAACACAAAATTTTCCTCAGTTCCAATCCCACGCTGAACAACGGTTGACCTTCCACCGTACTCCGTCTGCGCCAAACAGGTTTTCACTTATGTAGCCATGTGTTCCATGTTTTCGAAATGCCGCTGATCTCCAATGTTGTATATTTTTATGTACAGCGGTACTTGAAAATACTTCGTTGGACAACGCGTGCTTCGAAACAGTATGAATGCGTTCCACTGGATTGCGTTTGCTGTGAAAAAACACAATAGACGCCGACAGGCCCTTCTTTCATCTCGCCTCCCCAAAGGGCCTGCTACGCAGGCTACCTGGTTTCTGGATGGGTGATACATCTGCATGAACTTTCGCTTTTGCATCTTTCGAGTCCATCATTACATTATGGGAACGTAAATAGGCGTAATCCATCGAAAGATTGACATTATGAGTTGACCATTGTAGATTGACAATAAATTGCTCAACTCCAATACGCGGAGGTTTGTGAAGGGAAAGACAAGCATTAATGCCTCTACCAGAATGATGTTGCTTTGCTTGATACGTGCCTTCTTTATAATTTTGTGCATAATTAAAACAAGAGGAAAGACTAATATTGAACCCTTCCAGAGCCAATGCCAAAATTGTTTCCCTTGCATGTTTCATAATGGTGTTGCTGTCTGCAGCACGATAAAGCACGGTGTCAGTCAGTCTTGGATGACTTTCTAAACCACCCCCTGCTCTATCAATGCGATCTTCATCACCAAAAACAAATTCTAGTATACCAGCAAGATCTGGAAATTCTTCAGATTTTAAAAGTCTTCCACTACCTTTAAAAACATGACGGAGTTTTTCCAGTTTCATCTTTTGAAGCATCCTGTGTTTCTTTCTTCTTTCAGCTTCACCCGTTAGAGAAGAGTCGTTAGTCTGGTCAATTAATTTCTTCATTTCGTCAAATAACTGCAAGTTGGGAGCTACTTGATGTTGTGAACGTTCAAAACTTCTTTTGTCTTGAACGTTCGCCAACTTTGACATGAAGTTAACACTTGTAATTCTCGTCAAAACGGCTTTCAACGTATCTCTGTCCCGCTTACTGTCAAGATATTGCGACATGTCACAATCGCTGCCTATAGCCTGTTCAACTTCTTCATTAATTATGGTTGGGTCCATTCTCTCGATGTTTTGGACAGAGTTTATTAACTCCAGGGCTTCTTTCCCACGATTTTCAATTATATATCCTTTGCCATTGAGATATATTTGGGCGACGTTTAAATGTTTCAACATAATTTCAAGTCACCTAGAAGACTCTAAATGGGCAGAAACTTTTAACCCTTTCGTTTCTTTATATATATTTGCCAGATCTTGAGTTGCTACCAATGGCCCATTTTTTATGATGTGCTCGGCTAAAGTTAACATTGCATCTGGTGGTGTTACAGTCGTGATCTGTCCTTTGCTTTCACTGATGCATGATCAAGTGCAGTATCTGAGGTCAAAGGGTTACATTAATTCATCAGTGCCCCAACATGACAGAGATGTTATTGTACATAACATTCTATCGGATTCACCACCATACAACTTTCTTTTTATGACACCAGAGAGTGCTACATCGCCTGATATGTTGCAAGTATTTTCAAAGATGAAATCAAAAGGCACTATTAAGTACATTGTGATTGATGAGTGTCATTGTATCGACATGTGGGGATCTGACTTCCATCAAGTTCATCCAGATCAGACATTAGAGGAGTATTTGTTTGAATTGACGGTTCATCTTCTGGTACTTGAGGAAGATCGTCACACACTCCACAAGCTTATAAATAAAAAAAAATCAGTGTATAAGTTACTTCCATGGCAGTGTTAATGATATTATTTTTTTAATAATACAATAAAGTATCGTATACAATAGACTTTACAGTCATTAATCTTCTGTGAACATATTGACACAGGAATAAATACTCACCATAAAATATTAGATGTCTAGTGTAGGACCGTAAATTTTTAAAAGGCCATCGGTAGGTCCTAACTTGGTATGTGCTGTTTCTTTTGGTCAAATCTGACAGACTGCCGGTACCCTGTTTACCATTGCAAAAGTATATTCCAATGGGCGATGGATCTTCTACCTGGCTGCTATTCTCTTCTTTAATTTCCTGAAAATATAGCAGTTTTTTAGTTGCTAACTCATAATACATTTTAATGCATTTATTTAATTAATGTATGCGTCAATTGGGCCAAAAAAGGCCGTTTTACACTTTAACCACACCGTAGCTCTCGAACAGAACTAATATCAGCACCCACAAAGGTTATTAGGTTTTTATGAAATAAACATGCATAGATTCTCATGTTTTATATTTCTTGAATAATTTGCGCCCATAAAGAACACGTGTAATATAATTGTGACTTAAGGCCGTTATCCACTTCAAATACATACCGTACCGTACGATGCATATACGGTACAGAGACGTTGCGTTTTCAGCGCTTTTGTCTTAGTAAAATCAGAGATTGTATGCGAATATTTTATTTAATGTTTACTCGAAACGTGGCGATAGCCGAGTGTTTTAAATCCCACAAACGCGAGTTTTTCTAAATGACCTCTGTCTAACAACAAACCATTTTATTAGCAAACTAATTTAGAAAATTAATGCCTATGACTAATTTTGTAATTTTTGACATTATGCATGTAAATTATATAGACTTTAAGTAGCTGTATCGTAGTTTCTCATTAATATACTTAGTGTGTGATACGCACGAGAATTTGTCAAGTGTGCTCTGAGCAATAGAAAAAGCTGGCACTTTCTTCCCATCAACATCTTTGATTGAAACTGTTGGGTTCAACCATGTTAACACCTTAAAATAAAACAAAAGTACAGCGCAGTTCTACACAAACAGACGACGCTTTATGATCTGTAGGATAGTTGCTTGTGTGTTCTTAAACTTTAATGGAGGGGGTTGTATATATATAATAAACAACTTAACGGTTAAAAGGAATAAAAAACTTACAGGATCTTTTCCAGCGTTGATTTTTCGAACAATGCAATCTTCCAACTTGTCTCTTGTGGAAGGCCCTGTTACATGCTCCTGCATTATTTCTTTACAAAAATAATCGATTGCCTCTTTGCTGAAACCGGGTTTACCAATTGATATCCGCATCTACAATGCATATTTAAAATTATGTAAATTTCTTACTTCCATAGTTCCAATTATGCAATCAGTTGACTTAGCAAATCAACCACTATATGGGCCAATTGCAAAAACGGTGATTTAGGAGGTAAAAAGTAAGTTATTTTTTATGAGATTTAAGGATAGTTGAAGATTTTATTGTTAATTGGAATATAAATCGAAATTGTTTTATTAAATGATTGATTTTGAAGCAAACAAACATGTCCAATACGAAAAACTGTGATTTTTTATGGCTGATGTCTTGTCATGGATCATCAAACAAGCTAATTTTATTAATAATTTCTCCTCGCTAGGCTACCATATGAGCGCTAGATATATACTTAAGTCATAGTTAATAGAAAATGGTTTGGAAACCCGGCAAACTTCGAAGCGGTTAACAATCAAGCTACGATTCATGTTGAAAGGTACATGAATGTGCACAAATCTTTTGTTTTAGGTTTATTAATATTTCAACAGTACGGTTGAGTGATTGAACCCCACGGTAGCTATTGGATGATTGCTTCATTATACAGAAAACACAATATGTTCAGTAACCATGAAAGTGCACAAATTTCCATAAACCTGAACAAAAACATAAAACAATGACTTTTGTTGAGCTTCCAAACCATGTTTCTATTAACTATGCTTAAATCTAAACAAGATTTAACTGTCGTCGACCAATGCATAAAAGCACTAGAGACGTAGAGCATAGTTCTTGCATATTGTTTACTTGTTGATTCAAGTCAGCATTTTCGCAAGGCAGCCATAAGTATTTTACGGCTACATAACATTTAAGTAATAAAGCTAGTCATGTGACTATGACAGCTTGGAAATGAGGCTAATAAATATGCGAGTGGTAGTTTACCAGGCCTCGTCCGTGATACGGGTGGTCACGTTATTAGCATGGGAACGAACCTAAGGTACGATTTTTGTCGAACCATTGACATGTTCTTGAGAAGAAGACTCGTCGTTGTCTTCATCATTGCTGTCGGCAACATTATGACAGGTGTCATCTCCACTTAAGTCCAGACTTGCGACACTGTCATCTATTCGTGGAACACCTCTCCTTAACACAGCCCGCACTTAACTAGATGGATGACTGCATAAGGTGCTGGTTGCAGTCGTGTCATCAATGGAAGCCATTCATCTTTAATGAAATAAGCACAATATTCAATTTTATTTGCCATAGTGATTGTCAAAAAACAATACACTAGACAATTCTAGAATCAAATAAAGATGTAAACTAAATAATACTATACGGGTGTAGATCAAAACACAAATCACCTTTCTCCATTGACCTTCCATAATTCGCTGGTGACTGCAGCTCTGGATTCGGTACCTTGTGTCCTTGTCATTGTTCCATATCATCGTCTGGTAATGTGCTTGCAATATGGCCTCTCTTTCAATGCAGCTTCTATGGGAGGTAGTCTGGGCTTGCTTTTTCCGGAACAGCAACCACCTAAAATCTTTCACCTTAACAATGCGTGTCTTTGGCTGGTACAGTTGGCAGACAAGCATCTCAATTGCGCTAACAGTCCTTGAATAATGATAGGCGTAGAGTATGGGGGGAGGGACTGAGGGACTTTAGCCCCCCGAGAAATCTTAATGGGGGGCTGAGCTCCCCCAGAAATTTGCAGCAACTGACTCATCAATCACCATTCACAAATTATAGGTTACTCGTTAGGCTAAAGTAACTGTTACAGTCTCATTCCTGTCAGCCAAAAGCACCCATATACAGTGATAAGTCAACCCAGTAAATACAACATCGAAAAATTGTAGAAATGTGTTGTATTTTAACTAGTTTTTATGACATTTCACGACCTTCAGTGTTTTTAAAAATCAGCCCCCAGAATGCAGGAAATGGCATTTCCAAGACTCTAAATTTCAAAAATTTCCGGGGAGCCATGCCCCCGGACCCACCTAGAAGAGTCCCTTTTTGTAAATGCCCCCCATGGGAAACCTCTTAAAAAGGCCCTGTTCAACACTTCAGTCCCCCTGGACAAAAACAAAACTCTACGCGCCTAGGTGACGATATCTTCATTCGAGCCTTCAGGAACGCTTTCCAACATGCCAGCTTCCCTTTACCTGCGACACTTCCTGTATTATCGGCTCTACTCCAGGCATGAAACCCAGGAAGTACTGTAGTTCTAGCAGGTCCAAGGTAGCGAACGTTACTTAGGCCTAAGCAGTATCTTGCGATGGCGCTGCCCTCTCGGGTCACAAAGGATGTGTTCTCACACAGCTCTGGGAATCGCCTGAGAGACGGCACAAAGACGTTGGGGTCTGGTTTGGGTCTGGTGATATGATGTTGATATCCATGGTCCCGAGGCTTGTAGCATCAACAGTATGCTGCAACAGCTTCGTATCTGCCTCCTGGTTGCTTTCAAGTTATGTCATATCTTTGTGAGTTGCTTTACATTGGCTGCCCACTACTACGCGCATTCCACGCAGCCCACTGTCCACTACCACATGCATTCCACTTCGATATCCACTCCAAGGTGTATCCAACTAACTAACCAGTTAAAAATAAGTCGCACTTCATCGCTCGCGGTGAAATAATTGAGCTAGATGAGAACAGTACCAATGACAATGGTCGAGATCAAGAATACTACTTTGTCCCGCTAGAACTGCAGCGCTTCCTGGGTTTCATGCCTGGAGTAGAACCGATAATACCGAAAGTTTCGCAGGTAAAGGGAAGCTGGCCTGTTGGAAAGCGTTCATCAAGGCGGATGAATATATATCGTGAGCGCACTTCAAGGCCTGTGTACAACCGCGCACCCTATACCACGGGCTGTTACCACAATTGAGAAGCTTGTCTGCATTGAACTGTACTAGCCAAACACAAAAGCATTGTTAAGGTAAAAGATCTCATGAGGTGGTTGCTGTTCCGGAAAAGCACTCAACACTCACTACCTCTCAAGGAATTAAGCTGCATTGAAAGAGGCCGGCCATATTGCGAGCATATTACCAGACGATGGTATGGAACAATGACAAGCCCGTGCCGAATCCAGAGCTGTCGTCACCAGCGAATTATAGTATGGATGGACAATGGAGAAAGGTTTTTCTAATTTGATGTATACCGTATTATTTAGTTCACATCTCTATTTGATTTTAAAATTGTCTAGTGTATTTGTACTTTTTTTGACAATCAGTATGCCGAATAAATATTGAATATTGTGCTTACTTCGTTAAAAATGAGTGGCTTCCAGTGATGACACGACTACAACCAGCACCTGATGCAGTCACCCATCTAGTTAAGTGCGGCTGTGTTAAGGAGAGATGTTCCACGAATACATAACAGTGCCGCAATCCTGGACTTAATTGCACAGACCTCTAGTCTCTGCAGCTGCAACGATAATGGAGATGACTCCTTGTCATAATGTTACCGACAGCAATGATGAGGACAACGACGACGATGACGATGAGGAGGAAGAAGAGGAGAGGGGATGGAGGATGAGGAGATGGTCTTTGCTTAATTAAATTTCTGTAAATAAGAACATGACAATGGTTCGACAAAGGTCGTACCTTAGCTTCGTTTCTATGCTAATAACGTGACCACCCGTATTACGGACGGAGGCCTTGCCTTCTAAACTACCACTCACATATTTCTTTGATTTGGGTGGATTTGGGTAGATTTTACGCAAATCAAAATAAGCTATAAGGCATTTTATTGTCCAGCCTCGTTTTCATGCTGTGATGGTCACGTGACAAGCTTTTTTACCTAAACGTTACTTAGTTGTGTCAGATAAACTTCAATATAAGGTACGAGTAATTTTTGTAACGATTTGTTTCCATTAACGATGGTTATAACGTGTTTTATTGCTCAGCCTCGTTTCCATGCTGGGCCATATACGTCACTTATTAAACTCACCATAGAGGCCGTTGGTGCAAGTCACAAAATTGCCAACAACATTCTTCACGTTCCTTAGGGTCCCCTTAACATATCCAGACTAGTCGCTTGCTTTCTTCACGAAATTCCCACGGAACTTTATTTCACGACATATGCTGCCGGACTATTTTTTCAATAGCCAAAATGATTTATATATAAAGAATTTTTTTCTAAATGCTAAATCACAAGAATCAGTTGTTTAGCTGATTGTTGGATAATACGTCCAGAAGCACATCTACAATGTGCTGACGAATTTTAATGTGATTAAATCACACAAACCAGGGGTGGATTTAGCGTCAGTCAAATAAGTCAGATGACTAAGGTGAAAATTGTTAAGAAATAATTATAAATATCATCATATATTAACTTACTAATTGGTCTAAACAAGAAAAATTGCGAGGGCTGACTGGCTTAGACTTTTGTAGGATTTGGGCCGATTTAGATATTCTGATTGGTCCAAACCAGATAAATTGCGAGCGCTGACTGGTTTAGGTGTTTTGCAGGATTTAGGCCGATTTAGCCAATCCCGGTTTAGAATCTTGCAGGATTTAGGCCGATTTAGCCATTCTCATTGGTCCAAAACAGCCAAATCGCGAGCGCTGACTGGTTTAGATTTTTGCAGGATTTAGGCCGATTTACCCATTGTGATTGGCCAAAACGAGGCAAATCGTTGAATCTGATTAGTTGATTGCTTTTGTCGAAAGTATGCCTTACCGGAAGCCTGCAAAATGCGGTCTGCAAGGTCTTCGTTCAGTCTAATTCTGTTCGATTGATTCACGGCTTCTACAAGCTTGTTAGATATTGCGTTGTGTGCTTTAAAAAACAGCGATGATGTTCTTTTGCGGCAAATGTATGTTGATTTGTCTGCGAGAATCAGTGCTTGTCGAGTACTGGCGGCCAGAGAGCATTTCCCCAAGATTGGGAAGACATCGGTGGTGAGACGGTCTATTTGCCACAACACATGAAGGCGGACAAGCTAGAGTAATCCATATGTCGCTCTAAGGTAAGCTTATAGGTACAGTAGTTCATCAATATGGATTCAATATCGATGTTAGTCTGTTGTCGTGTTACTTCCCTAACCCTTGTTGATATCCGTTCCATATTAGCATAATCTGCGTTGAGCACACTGGTATAAACCAATGCTATTAAATGCTTCATGTAGTACTATAAACACTACTTTATAGGTAGTGTTTCAATTCTAGATACTCGCTAGTATGTCATAATCATGATGCAGAGTCAGATTGCCTTTCCACAGTAGTTTACATAATACATTCGTCCTCAGTTCATATTACAAGTCAGTTAATTGTCTATATTATATATAACATACAGTATTATACATTAAGTAATAACATATAACTTTTAAACATATAATCCTGGGGAAACAGATCAAAATTAAGCTAAGCAATAAAATATCTACATGACATTTCTACAAATTTCCATCATGTATTATCGTTATACATCAAGTAAGCATTCTTCTCACATGTGGCTATTATGAAATTTTAATCTGATAATTGCACTGGACAGGAATTGAACTTGGGTTGCTGATGCCTGAAAACCAGACAGCTCATAGTAACATGGGTTAGTAGGGGGATGGGTAGTGGCATATTAGATGGGGGTTAGAATGATCGGGATGATGTAGAGAGTTGAGCTCCTCTATGTCTATGTCTATGTCCATGTAATGTCCATTATGGTCATTAACAAAAGCTTCTCCTGACTCCTAACCAGACATTGTCTGCTTGGGTTAAGAGGTTTAAAAGGCAGGTATCAGGCATTTGAAAGCCAGACAGCTCTGGGTAGGTGGGGCTCAACAGCCATGGAAGGTAGCCCACCTTGCTCTGGGTTATGCAGAATGTTAAATTCAGCTAGACCTTCACTTGTATGTTGGTCAGGCTGTCCATGTTGGATTCACTGACTGAAACAATGTAACTGGTGTTTCCTAGGCATGCTGACGAACTTTGACATAGAGCGAAACAGCCAATTTTTTTATATAAGAATGTGACCACATATCTCTCTACTGTTTATTGGATTTCCATTTTCCCCACCCTCATTCCTGAAAAAACTTAGCCTTACACACTTGCATACTATCACAAGGTTTCTAAGATAACAAGAAAATATCAAAGTCCAATTTATCTTGAAAATGATAAAATGCCCATTAGAAACATGTTTTAAAACATTTGGAATTTTGCTGAAATGTGCTGTCAGAATGCAGGAATTGCCATTTCAGAGATCCAAATTTCAAAAAATTTCCGGGGGGAGCATGCCCCCAGACCCCCTAGAAATATGGGTCCACAGCAACTTTTATTAAGGTATCAAAATTCCTAGATCCGCCCCTGCAAACCTTGCAAATCCTCGCCCCTCTTCCTATATTTATGCATGTGTATACCGCTCCATGCACTATAGCAATAATGTATTGTACATAACCAGCTTATTGTTGAAGGGTTGTTCTAACACTTACTCTGTTGTTTTCCATGAATGGAACGAAATCCGACAACAACATTTGGCTATTATGCGAAGGTAGCGCGTCCACCTGTCCTGTGTAATTGAACCTTATGACTCTGCCCACTAGCCTATTGAAAAACATGACATTATAAAACAATATTATAAAAAAAATGTTAACTTAGTAATAAATACGTTAATTTTGACTTGATATCCGTTAATAGAACACATAGTTATACAAAACTATTTCCGATTTTATTGATACAGATATTTGACATAAGGACAAATATCTTCAATACTACCGTGCAGCGATTTAAAAGTTGTGGGACTGGCGAGTAAGAATAGGGTGTTAGGGGTTCTCCTTTGATATTTCACGGTTTTAAAAATCTTTTTGTGCAAAAAAAGTTGAGGGCTTGCGTATAGGCCCCATCAGCTCCACCGCGGCTCCGCGATTCATTACCCAAAAGGTTAAAACAATAGTTTTAAAAATATGACGTGCTTGTATGGAAATTATAAATATCAGTCTTTCAGTGTACAATTAAAGTCATTGCAAATATACCTAGCTAGTTCTGGAGAGTTGGTAGATATTAGAGCAGCAGCTCTAGGTGAACTCATTCCTTCTTTATTTGACCCAGACATAAGCCTTCCCTGGACCTGAAGAAGAAATTCACTGAATGGCTTGCTGATATCTGGGTCATCAATCATTACAACTCCAGTGGTTCTGGTCAAGCTTTGCTGCATCTTTTTCCTAGAGGAAATTACAACAGTATACTATTAATGCCGAGTATATGACCTAAATATCTATATGTTCAAATTTATAAAACTCGTCATAAGATGAAAAATTATACTTAATAATATTAAAAATAATTAATTTGCTACTATTGCATCATGATTATTTAAGCGCATAAATGCTTAGATATCACACATTGTAATTTAATTGTTAAAAGTAGTGTCTTGTGAGTGACAAAACCCGCTTGTATATTAAAAAGCCGATAAACAAACACTAATTTTCTTGCTGGAGGATAAATGTTTATACCGCACCGCAGAATTGCCAATTCGCTCTGTTGAAAATCTATTATAGGCGACTGCTGCAAGTAATGTATATATATATATAATATATATATATATATATATATATAATATATATATATATATATATACATACATAGTCATTCTCGAACCATTATATACATAAATAACCTATTTGTTTGAATATTTTGCTAAACTCTGAATTTATTTTATTTTTTACTAATTATAACATTTCGCAAATCTAATCGATTATCGGATATTCTCATTTCTCAGTGGATTTATGTGTACTTACGATGATGTTCCACACATAAGTTGATTCCCTCCACTAAGGGGAACATCAAATGAACCCGACTTGGGATCCCTTCACCGAGTGCCAGCAGCAACAGACTTAACGATTTACCAATACACTTGGTAACTGAAAATACCATCCCGAGAGAACTCTCAGCTAAGATTAAAAGAAAGGCATTAGGCTAGGCACTTGCCAACCGGAAGGAGTTATGTGAATATTTGTCTCAACTTTAGTGGATAATTGTTAAATATTATATTTTATAAAAAAATTGGTACACAAATATTAGTAAATGAAACACAAAATACCCCAGACATCACCATGATGGGCAGCGTTTCTAATTATTCGGCCAACCGTAAATGCTGTGGCAAGCTGAAAAGTGACAGCATTTTGCCCAAATGCATTAGTTAAGAAAGAAAACCTACATGTAAAAAAAGGACCTTATTCATCCATCCATTCCTCGGCCATCCATCCATGCAACTTACTTCAAGCAATCAATCAATCCATCCATCCATCCATTCATTTTGAAATTGTTAATTATTAGTTTGAGCTACCACTACTACCTGGTAAGGGCTTCTGACAGAGTGTCTATCTGCAAGAGCCTCTGGTTAATATTTAGTTGGTAGCCATTCAATGACTCGTCCATGGCTATGTACTGGTGGTCGTTGGAACTCAGCACTTTCCCATGCTTGATATGTAACTTAAACACAAAGAATCACAATATACGTTGGTCCGTAATTTGCATTAATTCATTAACGTAATCTCAAATTAGTACACGGTTCGTGACTGAAAGTCATGTTTTTACGACTTAATTGCTTGAAATGTGGTTTAGGTTTCGTCAACTGACGCTGTATTGTTGCTACTTATGAGAATTTACGTTAAATCATATATACTAATACTATAGTATTATGTTCGCATGTTTTGTTTAAATTATTTCGCGATATAATTACTGTAAAAACTATTTCCTAGTTTCCCATTGGGTTATATAAATCATGAAAGTTTGGTCGAACTTGAAATGGTTGTGAAAGTACTTGCCCTTTGGTATAGTGTTTCCATAGCGATATTGTTTTTTTTTCTCTCCCAAAATTTACTCATGTTTCTATAATACAATGGAAGCAGGGAAAACGTTTCCAACTAATTGAGTAAGTAAGTTAAATGTTTGTAAATCTATAAGCAAGAGTGACCAAGCAAATATTCACTTTGTTTGACACTATCCAATAGGCATCTCCTTGGTAGCCCATATACGTAGGTTCCCAAAATTGGCGTGGTTCTTCTTGTTCTTCATAATCGGTTTTTAAGTATACAGCGTAGAGATGAATAATGGGTGCTGTAACTCGTGGTCCGAGCAAAAACGTTCCACCACCATATGATGCTCTAAGGCCATCAATAAACTTCTGTTTTGTATCTAAAGAATTTACATTCAACACAATCATCCTGCCAAAAAAGGGACACTAATTAAATCTTATGGTGAACAATCATACATAACAATAACAATTCCACCACAACCAACAAAAACAACAACAACAACAGCCAACAATAACAACACCAACAGCACGGTTTTTTAAGTTTCCTATCCAGTTCCCCTCCATTATCTATGCTTTTTTCTATCCAATCTTGATTACCCACGATGCTCTGTTTTGTGTTCAAAAGGTCCACAGTATATACTTCAGTTTACCGACAAAAGATTCGGATTTTTAAATTGATCTGTGAAAATAACGTGCATGGTCTTTACAGTAGGGACAATACAATTAACGAAGGTTTTTAAAACACTTCAGATTTGATGATACTAAATGGTTGCACCGACACACAAGTGGAATTTTGATTAGTTAATCTGTTAAAGTCACAAGTATGGTTTTCATATATCGTGTCTTTACAGTAGTGACAATACAATTAACCAAGGCTTTTACACACTCCAGATTTCCCCAGTGAACGGAACTAGATTTTTATTTGGTTGCACCGACACACAAGTGGAATTTTGACTAGTAACTGATAAGCATCGGCACAGCAAATTAAGCGATATTCCTACATGTCTAAATTTGCTATACTGTTGTTCGGTTAATCCCTGTCCAGGGTCTTTCCAAGAGGTGATAAAATCGTGTGGCGTTAATCTGTTAAAGTCACACGTACTACAAAGACACGATATATGAAAACCGTAGTGACAATACAATTATAACAAAGTTTTTTAACACACTTCAGATTTGATGATACTAATCGGCCCAGTCAATGAAACTAGCTTTTTATCTGGTTGCAAGGGAAGTTTTGATAACTAGCAGTCATCAGTTCGAGGTTGACTGACGATTATAGTATAAAAATATTTCTCATCAAATCTGCAGTGTTAAACCTTCCTTAATATTATATTTTCAATTCTGTAAACTGACAAGATTATGAAAACGACACATGTGATTCTCACAAACAAATTTAGAAGTAAGAACAAAAATACTATATTTGGAGTTGCACTTAGAGTTCGATCCATGCTGATGCCTGTCATTTCCGTGTTAATGGACTTCCTTTGTTTAACCACCGAGCTGACACTTATCAGTTACTCAAATTTCCACTTGTGTGTCGGTGCAATCAAATAAAAATCTAGTTCCGTTCACTGGGAAAATATGAAGCGTTTTAAAAACCTTCGTTACAGTGGCGTAGGAAGCAAGTTGATCTTGGAGGGTCACAGCTTCAAAAGGGCACTTTCTTTGGGGGTATAGAGCTTCAAAAGGACACTTGAGGCACATGTTTTATTATAAAAAGGGCACTACTTTTCTGTTGCAAAAAGTGCACTTTACGACAGAGTTTGTGGGGCACATGCACCCGGTTCCTACGCCCCTGCTTTGTTAACTGTAAAGACACGATATGAAAACCACACGTGTGACTTTCACAGATAACGCCTGGTTTTCACTACGACATAAGCGTAAGCATAAGATCAACACGAAACAAAGCAAAAGTTCTCCTGTGGAACTCGAACATGTTATCAGGTAAAACTGAAGAAAAAACAAGACTAATTTTTATTTTTTTTGCTTTTTGTCTTACACTTGGCTTATGCTTGGTCCTTGTCGGATCCTGTTCTTGGTTCTGGCTTTATGCTTACGCTTATTATGTCGTAGTGAAAACCAGGTTTATGAAGCACATATAACACCCAAGTTCAATTTGGAGTAGCTGATAAGCGTAATGCATCTATGATTTAGATAAGCGATTAAACGACGACATGCAGAATTTCAACACCAAAAGTTTAATTTTCTTTCAACCATTCAATAACGAGTTTTAAAAAACTTATAAAAAAACGTGACTTTAAGACAAGTTTAACTGTAGTTGATGGGCCGGGGAAGTGAAATTTAAACTGCCGTTAAAGTTATTTAGATTACTTTGGCGGCTGTCAAGCTTTAACATCTGTATATCTGGTGTTTATAGAAGTATTCCCCGTCAACGCTATTTGCGCCTCCATGAGTAAAATCGTCTGGCGTTATAGTAGAGTAAAGTATTAAATTTTGAGAGACCAGGCGGGTGATGTAAGAGACCTACACTGCAGAGTTGGGCAATGACTGGCATGTATCCGAGATGACAAACATCGGTGCCCAGGGCAATTCAGAAGAAACAACACCCAAGTCCCTGTAGATATAGTTCACTAAAAACGTATAGAATTATCGAATTTAACCTTACTTTTTATATAGTTAAACAGTGTACAATCGCCTGTGAGTGCATGCACAAGTGATTTTGCCCCTCACCGGAGTTATCGGCGACAAGTGCATGCACGCCCAACTCTGGCTCTGCAGTCTGGTGTCACTGTCAGCCAATAATTCACTTTGTATTTAAAGGCTATGACATGCAGTCATGAAACTATTTTCCACTCAAACTTAACCTTGACGTGTACAAAGGCAGCGCGTTATTTCAGAATATTCTTGGCTAGCTCTCCAAAAAATTGAAAATAGAGCCGTAAAGAATAAAGAAAAGCGACTAACCGGGTTACAAATGTTCTGCTGTCTTTTGTACCACATGTACACACCCAATGGCCAGCACCACTGTCTTTCGCCAGATTTATTTTCCAAATAACATTCAAGGTAAAGTCGCCAAACAGATGACCTTTTTGCCCATAAAGCGTTTTTCCGTTTTTCCGAGACTTGTTTGGTCCTCCTAAAAAAGAGCGCCAGCAACATATGTCTCAGTATAGCAGAACCTTATCAAAGAACGTTTCTAGTAAAGGTAACTAAAATTATGCCTTAAATATACATACCTCAACATCACTACCCAACATCACTATTGTTAATGCTACCTGCAGATATCGCTTTTTTAAACCTAATTGAAGAAACTCCCTTACCAAATGAACAAGTTAAAAATCGCACGAACTAGCAATACACATCCATATCCCCCAGCGACTTTTGGTTTACTGAAAGAAAGAGGTTGTGACAGTGCCTTTATCTTGGTGCAATCTAAACAAAGCTCTACTGTGTTTCCTATGGCTTTGATACAGGTGGTGTGCGCGATACGATCACAGAGTATGATGGTTATTTGGGGAATGTGAATGAGTACAGCTCATTTGTATTGAGCTCTGGCCGAGAGAACAACCCAGTAAAATAAGGAGCTATTGGAACTCCCGCTCAGGACAGTTTTTCGTGCGTTCTGTTAATATCGTATATTTACGGAGAGTATACGCATGTTCACAAAATGTTAAGCTTACATTTTTCATTGTTAATCTCCCTATATAGTCACATGCAATTCTTCAGTTAAGACAAACACGATTACTTTTGTGGTTACTATTGATTGCTATTAAGTGTCTTGCAATTTAAAGTTTTTTTCTACTCTGCTGTGTGGGTCTGCCACATACACGTTTGGCTACTATTTATTGGTAAAAATGGCCAATACTTATTGGTAAAAATGACCAAATATTTATTGGTAAAAATACAATATTTTTCAACCAAAATTATATTGGTTATTTTGACCAAGAAATCATTGGTTATTTCTACCAAAAAAAATTTTGGTTGAAATTACCAATTTAAAACTGGTTACCTCAGATGCATTCAAACAACCTTTTTTTTTTGTTGTTTTAACCAGTTTGTTTTTACAGTGTATGAGGCAACCAATTAAATTGTTTATTTCAACCCATCTGTTTTTTTCAATTAGTTCACAAACCAACCAGAGTCACAGCTAATACTAGTTCAATCCTTGATTGTGTCATAACTAATGTTCCGGATCCTTTCGCTAATACTTCAACTTTAAGTCCGCCCTATAATTGTGATCATTCAATCGTATCAGGGAAAATTAACATTTCAGTGTTCTCAAGCCAAAAGCTTTCTCTAGGGAGATCTGGGACTTCAGTAACGTAAATACTGATGCTTTGAATACTGCTTTAAGTGAAAATTTGAGCCACGAGAGTATTTTTTCGGACTTTTCGGATGTCGACTTGATTTATTTAGAGTGGTTTACTAGATTGTGTTATGTTATTGAAAATCACATACCGCGTAAAAAAGTTATTAGACCCCGTGATAAACCATGGATGAATTCCTCTGTTCGCAACGACATAAGAAAGCGTGACAGACTATTAAAAATTCACAATACTTTAAAACTTCCATCCTCTCGGGAGAAATATAGAATACAAAGAAATTACACAACTGCAGTAATTCGTAAAGCTAAGTCAAATTATTATAAAAAAATTGATCATTTACTATCTGATCCTAAGACTTGCCCAAAGAAGTGGTGGTCTATAGTTGAGCCATTTTATCCGGGCAAATCCGTTACTTCGGTTCCAATTATTCTGGAAAATTGTGTTCCTGTTAGTGATCCCTTGGAGAAAGCTAATATATTTAACGAATATTTTACCAGTCAAATGACTTTAGATGATAGCTCTGCTGAACCACCGGCGACGGGTGATCATCAGTTTTCTAAAATGTTGTCTTTTGTTGTTACTTCTGCAAAAGAAGTAAGCAACTTGATTGAATTACTGGATGTTTCAAAAGCCTGTGGTTATGACAGCATAAGTAATAAAATTATTAAAATGTGCTCTAAGGGCATTATTCAGTCTTTTGTTCGACTCATTAACAGATCACTTTATTTTGGTCAATTTCCGCGTCAATGGAAATTAGCAAATGTTTTACCTGTGTTTAAGAAGGATAACTGAGTTAAAAAGTAATTATCGACCAATCTCTTTATTACCTTGTTTATCTAAAATTTGTGGAAAAGTTGTATTTGTCCATCTTTATAATTTTCTTATTGAAATTCGTTTTCTTCACAATTTTCAATCTGGTTTCCGTCCTGGAGACTCCACAACTAACCAATTAATTTATGTTTGTCATAAAATTTACCAGGCTTTAGAAAACGGCAAGGAAGTTAGAATGGTCTTTTTAGATGTCAGCAAGGCATCTGACAAAGTTTGGCATAAAGGCCTTCTACATATATTGGGATTCGTGATCCCTTACTTAGTTGGATTAGGTCATATTTAACTGATAGACAACAACGAGTGATCATCGATGGTCAGTGTTCTGACTGGATTAAAATTAATGCTGGAGTACCACAGGGCTCTGTTCTAGGTCTTCTACTCTTTTTGATTTATATTAATGATATCAAACATAATCTTTCATGTCAGTCATTTCTATATGCCGATGATACCTCGTTGCTTGACATTGTCATTGTCAGACTCTGACCTAGATAAAATTTCTTCATGGTCCAGAAAGTGGTTAGTAACCATGAATGCCTCAAAAACTAGATCTATTACCTTTTCTGCAAAGCAGAATAAACAAACTCATCCGTCCTGCATTATGAATGGGGAAATTATTAAAGATGTTGATTTTCACACGCATTTAGGCCTTACTTTCTTTCACCTCTAACTTTTCTTGGAGTATGCACATTTCAAATATTTATTTAAAAGCCTCCAAAAAACTAGGATGTCTTAAATATATCAGATCTAAAGTTAATAGGGCAACATTGAATACCATTTATAAATGTTTGATAAGATCTAACCTGGAATATGCCAGTGTAATCTGGGACAATTGCACTGACTTCGACTGTCAGAAGTTAGAAGATATACAATATGAAGCAACAGGAATCGTAATGGGTGCAATGAAGGGAACCAGTCGTGACAAACTCATGAATGAACTTGCATGGGAAGATTTGAAATCCAGAAGATTTAGGCACAAGTTAGTTTTATTTTATAAAATAGTTAATGGTTTAACCCCAGCTTTTCTATCTGGTCTGCTTCCTCCTCGGGTTTTTACACAATCTCGGTACCCTTTAAGATCTGGCGACGATTTTTGTTTAATGGCTGTAAGAACAAATCGATTTGCAAATATTTTTTTTTCTTCAACAATTAAAAGTTGGAACAATTTAGGAATTGATTTAAAAAACCTAAATAATCTTTCCGATTTTAGTTCCAATCTTCATAAATCAATTTTTGACAAAAAATACAATACATTGTACGATGTATCTTTATCAAGATATGCGTCTATACTTCATTCGCGATTAAGATTAGAGACGTACGGTTTAAATGAATATCTTTATCGAATTAACGTTGTACCTTCCCCATTGTGCAGATGTGGTTGTGCCTCTGAATCGGCCAAACATTTTCTGTTATTTTGCCCATTTTATGCTGCTCTGCGTGACTCGCTCTTTGCCTCAGCTGCTGCCCTTTTAGGTTGTAACTGGGTTGAAGCGACTGATTCTGAAAAAGTCATATTTTGCTGTTTGGTCCTCCAACTCAACTCTGTGAACTTTCAAACTAAAATGCAGCTTTTTATAAATGTTCAAAACTTTATTATTGATAGTGGTAGATTTAGTTCTTCAACCTAGTTTAGTTTATTGTTTATTTTTTTATAACTTCAATTATACCATTGTAACTTATTGTTTTATTTATTTATTTATTTAGTGTGTTTCAAATTGTGTGCTTTCTACCTATTATGTAAATTTTTTGCGTGAGCCCCCTGGATGAGCTGCTACCGCAGCTCTTGGGGCAAATGTTAATAAAATATGTTTATATATATATAAACTGCTCCATTAGGACATACGTACAATATTTTGCACTATGACCTGGAGAATCATTTCTCCCATCTCCACATAAAACCACAGGCTCGTTTCTTAGGACTGCCCAAATTTCTTTCTTCATTTCTTCCCAGAGGCATTGAAATGTCTCTGGGAAGAAATGAAGAAAGAAATTTGGGAAGTGAACTTCAGGCACAACATAGCACCTTTGGATTCTGTGAAATGTTGATGCAGAGATAAAGCCAATTCCAAGAAATTTACATAACAGGGTCACCTTCTCAAAATTGTTACCAGTAATTATAATCCCAGCTGCCAACAGCAAAGTATTGACAAAAATCTTCTGTCCTTTCTTCTCACATAACACTTTTGATGATGTCCAATAAGCAGTGTGACCATTTGAACACGACCAAGTCACTTTCAATACACCACCTTCAATATACCATCTTTCAACCTCACCCTGTGCAGAGCATGTCGCAAGTCAACATTTCTTAAACATCTCTAAAAGAATGTCAACATCAACAACTACCCGGTCTTTGTGCATGTGGTTGTTATATAAATCACTCTCTTTGCCAGTGATGTTTATTCCACCAAATTTTTCCTTCAAACTTTGTCATCAGTCGTTTTATCCATTCGTCTCTTGTCTCTGGACCATGCTGGGTCTCAATGCTGACACAATCTTCTAGATAGCTGATGTCCATATCTTCTTCCCCTATCATAGACGATGAACTATCTATAGAATTGCCTTCAGATGCAGTAAGTGTTGCATCATTGTCATGTCCTTCTTCCAATACATCACTACAAAAAATGGAAAAGAAAATAATATATATGAGAATTTTTATTTTACATAATAGATATTCGTTTACTTTGAAGATTGATCAAAAGCTAACTACATTTACAGTAACACTATACTGTAAGACAATATCGTAATTCTATTTCTTCCTATACATTGATTTTGGTGGTCAACTCCAACTCCTAAAATGATAATGCCAAGAATCTATTACATTGCAAGAAACAGCTGGAATCAAATTTAATCCAAAGAGTCTGATAAGAAATCTTTTTGAGATTAGTATTAATATAAATGCAGACATGGTAAATGGTTGTTAAAACAATACCTAACTTCTCATAGTTTGCTATACTACCAGTAAAAATCCCAGGAGAAATCCTGAGTCCCTGATAAGAATCAAACATTCGTGAACCAACTGGTGTTCAGAAAAGTTGTGGGCTTGATTCCTACATGTGGGTTCAGTATTTTTTTCTGGTATTTTTACAGCTAGTATAGCAATCTAAAGGCCTGCTTAAAGTGTCTATGACATGAAAAAATGGTATACGATTTTTTTGTATTAAGTGAAAGATATACCTGTGAAAGGTAATCTCACGAAATTTGGCATCATTTCGTCGTATATTTTTCGAACTACGACTCTTCGAAGTTCACCTGAAACGACTCGAAGAGTGCGAAATTCCATCGCGCGGTCAGACCGGCTATCTGGTTACTTATGACGTAGGCGTGTGGACACATCTCAAGTTGACTAAACAAAATAACAGGTATTATTAGCCGTTTTTGAGCAAATTGGGATGGCTATGGTTCTGAATAAAACAACTTTATTTTAGCGTTTAGTGAAATTCTATATTACCGATGTGTTGATGACCTCTGGATATTCATTATTTTCATTGAATCGCGAGTATAAACACTCCTAGTAAGAGTGAAGTTAGGTCAAGCAAAACCGTTTTGTTTACTTTTGATCAGCGTTCGAATAAACGTCGTCGCCGTAAAAATGTTGAAGTGATCGCAGCAACGTCGGGAACAGAACATTATAGAGGGTAGACTTGTTGGTCTAAGAATTACGTTGTTTTGCGTTCAGTTTTTGTGCAATTTTATCGTCGGTCTGGTCATGGGATTTGCTAAAAGTTAGTATGTTAATACTACAACAATAATCACTTAGAAATCAGTTTGGCAGTGGTGTTACAGAGAACTGGTTTTCACTATAAATAAGGTGTCTTTAATGATGTTAATGTTGGTCGTGAGTGCATACACTGTACAGTTGTCCGCATTCGACCATGCATATACGGTTCAATTTAATCTCTAGCGCGAGTTTCTTTACATATTATCAGTAATAAGTATTTGGTTAACAAGGGTTTGGCGCGCGAATGCATGACCAACGCAGTTTTATTGCCTGCGCAAATTATGTCGTGATTGTAAAAACAAGCTGAAATTGCACGAGTCGCTGAAATGTGGGATATATAAACAGTATAACTCAGAGCAAATTAGTTATAAGTAATAGAACCAAGAACCAGAGCAGAAATATTGTAACGCTAGACGACTCGAACTATAAATGTCGTACTTGATCGAAGTTTCGTATATCACAACAATCAGGTGGAATAGTATATATTAGGGAACGGGCAATAAAATATATAAGATTAAGTTTCGCCGCTATGACTATGGACTATGACCCAAACCCAGTCTTCAAAAGGACGATACTGTGGTATGGATCTGGCGAAAAATGATTGGCATGTACCAGAGTAATTCTGGACAGGTTTCACTGAGAAAACGAGAGCAGAAGAACGGAAATTATGTATGATGTACAAAAATCATCCGCTTAGGCATCGTCCTGGCTTTTGACTCACGTCACATCTTTGCTCTGCGCATTTTAAAGACCTTGTGTTATCCGCAGTGCTATATGCTTTATAACATTTTGGGAATCTAGCTAAGACCCAACGTAATTTATCTGGACCCAGAAGCGATACTCATTGTCCTATTGGAGTATTTCGGCACACATGTGATACTGCTTTGAGACTTGTGAATATATTGTATAATATTATATATAATAGAAACATATAGAATAGAAAATATTGCTGTTTTAGTTTTATTCGTTTTGTTAATACTCGGCAATATTCAGAATTTACTATTAACTGTAACACTGCCAAATCTTTGGACAATATTTCCCGAAGGAAATATGTAACTTCATCGACGAACCTCATCGACAATCGCCTCTCGACTGCATCGTGATCTGATGGTTCATCACTATCAGCATCAACCAAAAACTGCTTAATCATATCCTCATTTGATTCTTCGTCTTCTATAGTAGCTGGTGACACAAAATATTCGTTTTCTGACTCGTTTTCAAAAGCCCTATCTTGCTGTATTTACCTGTATCACCACAGTGAAATTTACGATGAGTCCACACGCCTACGTCATCGCGGCCTAAACTCGGTCCCAGACTTTTCGTACTTTTTATTCGAAAATATGGCAAAATTGGCAACTTCAACGCGTTGTAACTCGAAAAATATTCATCAGAAATACGCCAAACCTTCTGAGATTATTATTTGGCTGAACATCTTTCAGTCTGTGTAAAAAACGCCATACTCATTTTTTCATGTCGTAGACACTTTAAACTGGTGATTCTACTCAGACTTACAACTCATCATTCTCAGTGCCATCATCACTTGATTCATATGTTGTTGCTGACCTCAATTCACTTGAAATAGAACTGTGCATAAAAAATCCAACAACAGTAAATTAACATAAACATAAGCAATCATATATCTATCAAATATATTTCATGGCTACATCTATGTATGCAAGTTTGGCTCCAACAGAATTTATACAGAAACAATAAATTATTTCCATTTGGTTCTTATGTTCAAGGAAACACCAGGCTTGAAAGATTCATTAATATTAAATATGTATAAACAATTAACAATCCCTCAACTAGACTCAAGAAATTCATAATTTACCTTGTTTCATCAAATTCGTAATCTTCACTCAAAGAATCAGACGAAATCTCGCCATCATACATTCCAAATTCAGGATTGAGTGTAACAGACAGGCTTTCAACTCTGCTGATGTCTAGACCTGAAATGCCAGTGACATCCATGGTTCTGTAAAAAGAACAGATTACATCATAACAAATTAGTAAACAATCGCAGAATTATCAAATTACCAACGTTATCATTCTAGATTTTTTGTTTACTTACACATCTTGACTAGGTTCATCTTGAATGGGAGAAGCATCAATATACAGGGGTCTTCTTTTTAGTTTACCAACTGGCGTTGAATTAACTGGAAAGCCTAATAGCAAAGACAAACATAGAAATTACATACAATTCTGAACCAAATATTAAATTATTAATACTAAAGGGCCAATAAAAGGCAGACAGACAGTATAAAAAATATACATAACTAAACATGTATTCAGAATTTATAGAAACTCACCAGAAGACGATGCTGCATTTCGACCTATTTGTTCGTCACTGATCTTCAGTAAATACTCAACGAACTCACTATGGGTCTTTTCAGCAAATCCGAAAGTCTTTTTTGGCCAACCACTCGTCGTACACATTCATTCGCAAGCTGATTCTTTGTATCTGAACATCAAGCTTTGGTCTTCCTCGCTTTGGTCTTCCTCGCTTTGGTAGGGAATCACTTGTTGATGCTTCCATTTTGCAAAAATACCCACGAAATAAGTAAGCTTCGTGACAAATAAATAAAAGCCTACTTACACGGAGATGACTGCTTTCCAAAACAATGTGAACTAATTAAAATACGATAAGGATTGAAGAGATATTCACGGATTACTCAACCCTGATTCAACGAAAGGAATTACTCACCAAAAAAATGGCCGCGAGCCAAACACAAGCGCACAAAGCATCGCGGTTGCCAATGACTCTTTAATTTATAATAAAATTAACTAATGGTAGCGTTTGTTAATAATTAAATTTGTTGGAAAAGCTCTAGACCAATCACAAACCTTCTTCCGAGCACTGCGAGCTGACTCCGGATATGGCGAACCTGTGGCCACCAAGCACACAGCAGCCCTCTTCGCCTTCCACTTCCATCCTTTCCACCAACCAATTTCACAATTGCAATGCCATTTTCAATGTTGGCCAAGGTGAATCCAGCTGTTCTCTCGAAGTTGAAAAGCATCGTTTTAGGCGAATTGTTGTTGAGAGTGACTCTGATTTGCAGGAATGAAAATATCACCTTCGAAATTTGAACGTTGACATCTTTGTCACTTTGACCTTCACACTTGAGTTGTATTTCCAAACATTGCTGTTTAATAATCTTAATTCCGCCTATTTTATACACTGTACAGTATTTTAAGATCAGATCATTTGTAGATCACAATTGTATTATCTTGAAAAATCTTCACACATTCAACTGTGAACTGTCATAATATTAAAGTTATAAACATGTGTTCTTCGATCGAGTATACTCACGTGATGTCCCGAGATGTTTGCGTTGGGGAGGGGTTAGCCTGCGAGCAGGCTCTCTCAACGCGGCGCTGTGAAATGAGAGCCTGCAACAATCCTAGGGGTAAATCGATAACGCCCACTTAATTGATATCGAAATGTCACAATCAAACCAATCACATTCTTCCGGAAGTCTGTGTAAAAATCCTCATTCAAAGCACAATCCGAAGATGTAAATTTCACACAATCACACTATCAACTATTCTAAATGCAGTCATGCGGAACATAGGTATAAAACACTGTGAGTTCAATAGATTAGGGTCAGTTTGTTAAACGAGACGCTAGAAGTAACTCCGGTATGGCCGCACCTGTTGATGTTCCCATCATCTTGCCACCGCAAGTTGAAAATCCAAATCCAGTGGTGATAAACCAGAATGAGCAACAACCTCCGAATGAACAAGTGCTTCAAGAAGGCAACGCCGAGCAGGCCGACGCTAATGAGCACCCACCTATTCCGGCCCAACCTATTGAGGTATGTTTTTGTTATAATTCCAGTGTTTTAAGCCGATTTGGCCGGTTTTGTCCCGGTTTGGAACCATAGTTCAGCTTTGCTGCTGATAGTCGCTCATCGTAGTTCTCCTTATCGGGAATACCGGCTAGCGTATAGTTAAGGGCCGTGTTAGGCGAGTAAACATGCCGTCTCTTCGTTTGGCCTTATTCCACTAAGTGCACATGGGCGACCGAGCGTCTCGTCACCTACATTCGCTCTCGCGGTTCTGTTGCGTAATCTTGTTTGATAATACCTAGATGATTGTGATTTGCTCTAGTTTCGCTTCGGCGTTTTGGGGCTATTTCCTTGAGGATATTTTCAATTGATTCTATCCTGACAATGATTGAGGCCGCTTAATTCTATCAAGATCGGTGATTCGCAACTCGGCGTTATTAAAGTAAAGTGATTGGGGTCACTATTCAAATGTGTTGAACGGCTAAGCGCCTCACGTATGGGTTGCGGCCCAAGTGCGCTTGGGGTTTGAGTCTGTGATTATTTCACAGGTGTTATCGTTGGATCGGGGCCAATTTTCAAGTGTGTTTTCTACGGTTAGAATTCACTGGCCTACCGTGTGGGTTGAGGCCCCAGACGGGGATGACTTCCTAGAGATTATTATATTGGTTGGGGGCCAATCTTCAGGTGTGTTGGAACGGCTGGGCCAAACGTCTGACGTATGGTTTGGGTTGAGGCCCTTTGAAACAGTACTCTCGACAGTTGTTTCCTTTGGGTCGGTGCCGGTTTTCAAGTGCATGTTTGAGTGGCAAAATTCCGGCAGCCTAACGTTGGGTTGTGGTGCACCTTTCACGGGGTTTAAAGTTCTCATTCACGGCTATTGTGTTTGTATTTTTAGCCGTTATCGTGTGGGTTAATCGCGCCCCAGCGTCCCGCGTGTTTGAATACTGGAATTCCACGCCACGGGTTTAATTAGGCGTGAAGTCTTGCTTCTACAGTGTTAATTCCTTCTTTACAGTCTAGACTTCGGCAGTTTGACTTTGGGTTTAAACTAGCTAACTCACCGTTCACAAACCACGTATTTGTCTACCTGGGCGCGAATTTTCAACGTATTTTGCCCGGGCTTAGCGTATAGAACTGGTTTATGTTCCGTGATTGTTGACTGTATGTTTTGTTTACGACTGGTTTTATGTTAATTGCATGCGTTGTATTCAATCGTTGTGAATAAAGTTGTACAGTAAGAGCAATTATTCTGCATTGGTGGTGGCCATGCATTTTTAATTGTTTTCAATATTCGAAGTTGAATAGTGAGGCTTGTATGCTTTGCTTCAGGCCGTTTTTCAATTGTGTATGGAAACGTATAGCGTTTTGGTTGGGGCCTTTCTTACATTGGTGTCACACAATAATCTATATGTGTTGCTTAGTTGAGGCCGGTACAACTCTAGAATCATGTGATGTATTGGTTTGAGCCAACATTGCACTGCTGTGGCTTTGTGTATGTTAATACGGTAGTGGTTGGGGCCGGCCATTTTTCTTGTATTGGAGGATAGGGTACTGGTCGGCGCCAGTTTATACTGACATGTCTCTGCAGTTTGGTTAGTGTCAGCCGTTGTTAATCATCCATTTTTACAGTCGTTGGAATAGTGCATGGTCGACTTAATGTATAGACAATTCCCATTGTGTACGCATATAATTGTCGGCCGGCGTCATGCTTGGGAATAATTTGCAACTGTTTTCCCGGTCAGCGTTCCAAGGGTCTACAGTAGTTTCCCGTAGTATGGCTAACGCCACTTTCCATTTCGAAATTGTATATCTGGGCAGTCACTTTGACTGTGGGCAACATGATTTGTACAATTGATAGGGGGTGTGCAACGATACCCGGGTAATATACAAGACAAGCTGTCGATACCGTTGCTACACAATTAGAACTCTTTCACATTTTAAATTTTAGCGTTTGGGCAAACCGGTCAGTTGCATTTGTTTGATTCGTGGTTATTCTTTGTTTATTTCAATTCTCTGCTCGGCTGGTTTCGATTCGGATTGACCGCGATATCAATGTTCATAGAGCGTGAACTCAGGATCGCGATGCCCATTTTGAGTTTTGTTCGTTCGTTGCCTGATTTTCTGTTTTCTTTCCCCTCCAGATCCTGGAGCAGCTTAAAGTTCTACAAGCGGAGGTAGAGGCCTTACGAGCGGACCGGCCTGTTTCCGGAGGCGTTGATGCTGCGCTTCAATTTGTTCGTCAATTAGCCTCTGCGCCAACGAGACTCCGGGATCCAACGATGATATCTGCGGCGCTTCAGAGCTTGTCCGATCGGGCTAGGTGTGCAGGCCATCCGAAGGCCGCGGAATTCGAAGCTATACTGCGTCAGACAAGACCTTTGATTTTTCGTGCGGAGTATGGCGATATAATTATTAGATTGCTGGGCACGAAGGAGGAGACAAGTGTTGCTTCGACCATCGCGAAGATGACTAAAAGTTCCCATCAGCTTCTTATGCAACCATATCGTCGCCAGTCACGGGGTCGGGCGTCGGGTGGGGGTTCAAGTCGTGGTAGTTCCGGCATAGTGTGTTTTAGTTGTGGTCTCCAGGGACATTTTCAAAGGCACTGCCCCTCAAGGAAAACTATGTGATTTTTAGTTAATGTGTCTATCGGTCGTAATACCGGTGATTGTTTTGCTCGTTTGTGTTACTTTGTTGTGATAATAAATGTTTCATGCATTGCGATCCTTGTGTTGTTTGTTTCTTTTGTTTTTCGAGTGGCATATCGAAGTGAGGTCTTATATGTCTCTGATATTATTTTCCAAGCGAAACAAGTGGGTTTCGCGTGGGGCAAATATGCACCTTTTGTTTGAATACCGGTCCATTTAGAGCTTAGCGTTACGAAGACTCATCTACGTTGCGTGCATTTACGTCCATGTATATTTATTCTTGTCGTTTTTGCGGTGAAATGGGATGGGGACTTTTTACAGCAACGTTTGGTAATCAACTATATCTTCCGGTAGCGCCTGCGTCTGAGTTCTCTAGAGAGATAGGCCCTTTTGTTACCTCGCACGCCCAACAAGCCTCTGATAATTTGTGGTTAAGGTAAAGTCAAAAGATCGAATCCTCTTATCGTTGGCATGTTTGAAATCAGCACCGGGTTTAGCGTCTCGGACGTTCAACCCCGGTAATTTGAGATACACTGTATAGCATTTTTTTGGGGGTTTTTTACTTTTCTGGGGGTTTTGTTCACTCCCACATTCTTTGCCTGTCCGTTGCTGGACCCAGGTGCGGGCGACTAATGCCTTTTATGCCCCTCGGGGTTGCCTGGGGCCGGCAGTGGAGTGGGCGATCTTTCAGTGGTTTCGGGTCGGGTTTTTGCTTTGGGCTTACCCAGTTTTCCTTCCCTTAGGATCTTCCCGCGACAAAGCGTCAGAGAATCCACAACGCGCAGTTGTTTTATAGAAGAAACCACCCGAGACCGAGTGTCCAATGGTGCGATTGGCAGGGTTCGCCTACTACTATTGTCGGCCCCAGACCTTCTCCACGTATGGTGTCCAGTAGCAAAGTCTTAGCCAGCCCAAGGGAGGTGATCTTTCGTGACCCTTCGTTTTTCGTACCGGGGGAGCTACACCATCATTACGATGAGTGGGAGAAAATTGTCCCGGCAGGTGGAGCGCCGAAAGTGCTGTCCTTCATTCGGAATGGAGTTGATATTTGGAGATACTTTCAGCCTTATAAAGGAACATTTGCCGGCCAGTACTTCGATTCACCCTATCCGCCTCAGCGACAATTTCCGAATAGTCAATCATGTGAGCAATTTAAGGATTTTATCGATTCAACCATCAGGGAAAGGGTACGCACCGGATCTTTGGTATTTTGCGGGCTCGTTGGCCAAGTTCAGCCTCCGCATTTAGTCATGCCAATTACTGTTGAGCCATCTAAACCCCGGATGTGTAACGATGAACGGTTTCTTAACCTGTGGATCCGTGACCTACCATTTTCGCTCGATTATTTATCCGACCTTCCGCGATACGTTGGTCGAGATCATTATCAGACCGTTTGTGACGACAAGAGTGGCTACGATCATCTCATGCTTACCAGTTCTAGTAGAACGATGTTCGGGTTATCTTGGGACGGTTGTTATTTTGTATATGCATCATTACCGTTTGGATGGAAGGCCAGTGCATATGTGTACCACTCCACCGGCTTGGTCGCGACTAGTTATATCCGAACCCTCGGAGTCCCCTGTAGCCAGTATATTGACGACAGACACAACGGCCAGTTGGTTACGACCTCTGGATGCCCC
This sequence comes from Paragorgia papillata, assembly GCA_035771165.1. NCBI lineage: Eukaryota > Metazoa > Cnidaria > Anthozoa > Scleralcyonacea > Coralliidae > Paragorgia > Paragorgia papillata. Next base: position 299,638 of record JAWNZC010000105.1, on the reverse strand, counting down.
TGGTCTGATATTCAAAGAGCTGAAGCCGCAGCGTATATTGTTACGTATGTGCTCACGACACTTGGTTACACCACGGCCCTTTCAAAGTCCTCTTTAATACCTTCCCAGTGTGTGCGCTTTTTGGGATATTTATCCAACTCCTTGCTTATGGCTTTCATTTTGCCGGATGACAAAAAAGAGAAGTTTCGAATGCTACGGGAAGAAATCCTATCCAAAAGTGAGGTTGATCTTCAGTTGTTACAGCGTTTTGCCGGCAAAACGACGTCTTTTGCTATCGTGGTTCCAGCTGCGCGTTTGTATACAAGGGTTATTTATCAAGCCATTGGGTCACATGCAAAGAGGCCTGGTGCATCCATTAAAATCACCGGAGCGTTGCGTGAACAAATCATCTATTGGAGATTTCTTGATACTTGGCGAGGACATCTTCCATGGTTGGACGAGCGGCATCTGGTGCTTAAATTTTTTGCCGATGCCTCCAACTCTGGCTGGGGGGGGGGGGGGTTTTCCCCTTGATGGGGAGCCTATCACGCTCCGAGATTATTGGAAGCCAGTAGATCAACTCCAGCCGATCGTGGTTAAGGAAGCTCGCGCTTTGTTGAACACCCTCTCTGTTGCTGCTCAATCCCTATCCAATTGTCGCATCGATGCACACACGAACAGTCTTACCCTTGTCAAGGCGTGGAAGAATCAGGGGGGTAAGAGCGCCAATCTCACGGGGGTCATCGAATCCATATTTGAGTTGTCATTATGCGCGAATATTGGGCTCACCTTGTGCCACGTGCCTTCCAAAGAGAATTTGGCTGACCTACCGTCTAGAGCTCTGTCTGATGCCGATTGTATGCTTGCTCACCAATCCTGGCAGGATCTCCAGCTTCGCTGGGGGCCTCATACGGTGGACCTTATGTCTCTTGACTCAAACGTACATCCTGATCCAGATGACCTTCCACTCCGTCATTTTTCCCCTTGGCCAACACCGAACTCCGCTGGGGTTAATTTATTTGCGCAAACTTTGCAAGGAACTGATAACGCGTACGTGTTTCCGCCAGTACCGATGATCGGCCCGGTCCTCCGTTTTTAATTTGCTACCGGTGGCAGATTTACTATTGTCCTTCCCGATGTTTTTCCGCGCCGGTTTTGGTGGGCATTGGTCAATGGGCGTGCTTTAGATAAAGTTTGTTTGGGTTCGAAGGCTCAATCTGGTGTTTTGTCTTACCCAACACGCGGTGGAAGTTTTGAGTCTAGACCTCTGGGCTGGGACCTTTGGGCCTTTAGGATGTAAACAGTCTCGTAGGTTTTCCTACCCTCGTCTTCTTTGTTTAGGGGGTTCCAAGGATTTGGCGTCCCGCTAAGGCTTGTCGCAATTGCCGTTATCCAAACGACGATTGTGCTGCGTTTTGTCAGACGTCTGGTGGCGCTCAACGTCCAGTTGGTCGTAGTTTTGCGTCTTCACCTGCCAAGCGAGTTAGACTGGACATAAACGAGATTGATAAACGGATAGATGACCTTGAGTCAGCAAGGTTGTTATCCAGATATGGCCGTCAAAAGTCGCAGTTGGAGATCGACCTCCAGACGTTTCTTGGTGCGCTCCACCCACCCATGACACTTTTTACCTGCTCACCGAAAGATGTGATTCGTTTTCTCGTCTGGAAGGACAACAAGGAGCGCACAAAAGTCCACCGGCGTGATTGCAAGTTCCTGGGCTCTAGAGTTCAAGCACCGTGCGATTGTCCTTCGCGTCTCGCGGCAGGCACTGTCGACTCCACTATCGGGAAACTTCGAGCTACTTTTAATAGCTCGGACCGCGCGGGTGATTATGATGTACGTTCAGGTGGGGGTAATCCTGCCGCGCACTTTTCGGTGAAACAGTATCTTAAGTCGATTCAAGCGGAGCAGTCGGAAGCCAGGATATCCCCTCGCCAGGCTACACCTATTTTCTTTGATAAGTTTCATCAAATTATTCGGTATTTGCGGACACTTCTTTTGGGTCCCACAACGACGGCCATAGATAAGTATATTTATGCCAGAGATTTGACGTTTTTTATTCTCGAGTTCTTTTCTGGGCAAAGAGCCTCGGACGTTGGCCGGCTGAAAACCGTAGATATTTTTCAACACCCGAACGGTAACAGCTTGCTTATTCACCAACGCGTGGGGAAAACCTTGCGAGGAAGTCGTACTAGACCGGTTTCGATACAACCAGTGCAAAACCCCGCCATCTGCCCGGTGGAAAATCTAAAATTCTATCGTGCACTGTGCTCCGCCATGCAAATTAATCTGGGCAATGGATTTCTTTTCCGCACGACGATGAAGAAAACAACCGTCTCCAGTTCTCCATATTTGGTGTCTGCGGCACAGGCCAGGCTGGTTACTTATTTAAAAGCTTTGAACATATATACGAACGAGACGATGCATGGTTTCCGGGGCGGGACCGCGATCCTTCTTGGGATACTAGGGGCGTCCAAGGACGATATTGCAAGGCATATTGGGTGGTGTTCAACGGTCATGGTAGACCATTATACCCAGATGGGTAAAGTCCTTTCTGCCGCTGACACATGTGATAAACTCGTTGCCAGTACTTTACCGGCGACGGGGCGTGTTCCAGCCGAGGTCTTGGGAGCTTGTTTTCATCGATGTGACAATTTAGTTGGTTTTACGCCTTTCTTTTGAGAACGATGTAAAGTTTTGGGGGAACCGGGTCTCCTGTATTCAATTAATTAGTTCCTGTCTGACGTGTAAGATTTGAGATGTGGGTTTTGAGGGGTTAGTTTTGGGGATAAGTTACGGGTGATTAGGGTATGGGTGGGGTATGGCCTGCTTAGAACTCTGCAGGGTTTACCAGTCTGGGAGGCGTAATCCGGCGACAGGGCTCGCATCTCCCGTAACTCTCCTCCCGTAAGCCTATGAGAGCAGGAGTGTAGTTAGAATAGATTACTATTCTAAATGCAGTCATGCGGAACATAGGTATAAAACACTGTGAGTTCAATAGATTATGGTCAGTTTGTTAAACGAGATGCGGGCAGGTACGGTTGGAATGGCCCTGGCCATTGGAGCCGATTTGGCCTTACTAATGCTGTATTAGGTCCCTTCTGATTTAGGGATGGGTGTAAAGGGTAGAAATAATAGTTTATGTAAAGTTTCAACGATTTATCAATTCACTATCTGTGTGTGTTTTGTCCTTTTTGTTCAGTTTTCCCACCCTACCCCTCCCAACTGTACACCTAATGGTCTCTCCCCTTGGCTTACGGGCTCGCATCTCCCGTAACTCTCCTCCCGTAAGCCTATGAGAGCAGGAGTGTAGTTAGAATAGATTACTTTACTCGTTACTGAAAACTCAAAAAATCTGTTTATAAGAAAGCCAGAAGCATTGTAACGCATCTAACGATTATCGGGTATGTAGTTTGGAGTTTAAAATATTCAACTTTAGACTAAAAACATGTAGCGAAACAGTTTAGCGATGCGTGCTATAAACGTTTCATTTTGAATCAAATTGAATGTACTAAGATTGGATCATGACAACCTCAGATCTTATAGTTAGTTTGCTATCTCTAATTTGTGGACGAACATAACTTTGATTTTGCAAGAAACATTGATAAATCGTTATTCGAGATTAGGTGTTTGTGATTCACTGCACGGCATTCACTGATCCAGGTGATGGCGACAAAATATTGCAAGAGGTCAAAACGAAGACTTTGACGAACTGCTGTATACGAACGAACATGAAATGAGTTACGCTCCTTCGTAGCTAGGGAAGGTGCGAAAACCCAACTTAATGAACATATAGACACTTTCAGACGCTTTCAAAGATAGCCGACATAGTAGAACCAGGTGCGTATCATTATAGTCTAAACGGCGACATATAATAGTTCAGAAATTCAGGTGTTTTATCAAATTTAGCAAGACTTTCCTTCTGGCTGTTGAGTTAAAAAACTGGGTCATTCTGAACTGAATAACTGGTAGCCTCGAGTCAGTCGGCTTCGATAATATAAACATTAAATACAGACACACTGGCACACAAATTGGATAATATCAATTAAGTTCCAGACAATAGCACAGACATTTAATGGCAGAAAGAAACTTCGTTTGAAAAAGAGCTTACCTCATTTAGCAATAATCTTTATTGCATGAATTAAGTGAATGTGTAATCTCCTCTTACTAATATGTTTTGACGTTTTGAACGGCACATTATTATTGAATCAAGGCGACGGACGGGGCTCGACTTGTGATGAAAGTGACGACACTTGCTTCGGTATTATAAAGCCAGCCACTGACAGACAGAGAGATTCATGGAGTTTCAACCCGGATCTACTTTGCTATTTCTTTTCTTTTGTTCCACAGCGATGTATTTTAAAAATATTAAGAGCTAGGGCGTCTTTAATAGCCGTCTTGTTGAAATATGTATCACTCCATGCATTGTTGAAGTCCGTAAACAATAACTTTAAAAATAATTTATTCTGCATTAATTTTGTTTGACCAATAGAAACTCGCGGCCGCCAAATTCGACCAATAGAAATACGCGGCCTCTGACGGCCGCGAGTGATGAAAAAAAAACCATGCTTTGTTGCAGGTCCACATTTCACAGCAACAGGAGGGCCTGCCCGCAGGCTAGGGAGGGGTCGGCAGACTTAATTTTCTCATGTATATAATAAACAAGTAATCATGATATTGCTCGTACAATTAAGGTCGTATATAATATATATATATGTAATATATGTAATATATGTAATATATGTAATATATGTAATATAAAGGGGATATTTACGAGAACATAAAACCATATATTTGAGCAACCGTGTAATGTTCTATTTATTATATGGGCAATGAAATTATGCGTGTAAGTGATGTTGGGCCATTCCATTTAATATCCACACCCCCGTATGGACGAGGTACGAAATTTCTGAACCCTTAAGAATATTTTTTTTCGCTTAGCCCATCAGAAATTCGCCATTTTGAGCAAGACCCCTCAGAAATACCTATGGATGTTGTTATCCTTAGCCCCAAACCCTCAGAAATTTTAAATTTTCAGCAAGACCCCTCAGAAATTTGTCATTTTCAGCAAGGCTCCTCAGAAATGCTTTTACCTAATATTAAGAATGAGTTGTTACATTTTGAAATAATTATAGTCACAGTTTATAATTTACATAAATACTGTTTAGAAATAAATGAAATAATTTATGATTTATATAAATTATAATAATTATGTAATAATTGTGTACATTAGATAATTTTAGGTATTTCAAAATATGCATCTGTGTAATTTTTTACTTCACTTCAATACCTCAGTTGTACTTACCACTCTGATTCCTCCCAAAACATTTTTTTTTTAACAACGGGAACGAGGTTGCTTTAATGCTTTTGTACTTCAATTCAATTCAATCAAAAGGCTTTATGCAAGGTGGATGGCTAATAAATTAATTTCTCTACAAAACAAAGTTAACAGAAGAACTAATTTGCTAGGAACCTTCCTCCAAGACGTCAATGCAGCCAGAAGGTAGTTACGAAGGTTATTCAGTGTTAATTAATCATCTTGGTACAGTATAGTAGTTAGGAATGTTATTCGGTGTTAATCATCTTGGAACAGCAGCCAGATAGTAGTTAAGAATGTTATTCGGTGTTAATCATCTTTAAACAGCAGCCAGATAGTAGTTAGGAAGGTTATTCAGTTTAATCATCTGTACCAGTTAGCAAATACCACCTACGGTATGCAACGTCATACCTTTTGGCATACTACCCCCAGGGATTCAATTAAACTTTTATCATACCTGGTGGTCAGTCTGTATCAACGAGATCTTCCTTTTCCCATTTCAACTCAATGACTGCTCCAATTTCACATATCTCCTCGTAATCTTTAATTTTTCTTTTTGTGGATTGAGCAAGCTTCATCCTGTTGGCCTTCACCACTTCCTTAACTAAATACCTGTACGTAACTCCTTTTCCGCAACTCCTTTTGTCGAATTCAATTTCTGCGGTGTCCCTTTCTTTAGGTCACCGCCCGCCTCTCGATTTTTGCCGCCTCTGATTGTTTTTTTTTTGTTTTTTTAATATATGTCAAAGAAAGCAGCGAAAGAACCGCTAAAATCGATGTATTAAAAACTCTTCGTTTTACAGTTTTCGTTTCCTTTCGCCAACAAACCGGGGCGTTTATTTGAATTTTTCTCGTACCCAGACCATCGCGCTATATACGGAGTATAGGAGCGCGTGGGTCTGGGTACGATAATGTCAAAATGGCGGTGTTCTTCGCAACATCGTGCGTAGAATTTCGGTGATTTTATTTGGTATGTCGTTTATATTTTGTTGTATAGCAAAAAAGGGACGAGTTGCTCTCCTCAGAGACTGGTATGGTGCAAAGATAGAGAACAACATCAGTTTACTCGAACTTGAGCTGGATGAACTTCATCCACTAGTTGACGACGAAGTTGGAGGGGGAAAGGTGCTAACTGTCGCTGTTGGGAAGTCAAAGGACAATCTAACAAGTGTTTCAAAATCAGCAACTGTCTTGGACATTTCGCCTAACAACTATGTTCGATTTACATTGTCAGATCTTTCAAAAAACAACAGTACTAGGGTCAGTAGCACTGAAGTACAACACAGTGTCACAAGTTTTCTTATGAATGCCAGGTCGGAGTTGATTGTTCCTCCACGAATAAATAGCAAGAAGCATCCTGGACTTGTCAAATTAAAAAATGAAATCTTTGACTGGGTTGAGGAAGAGCACCTAGGATGGACACGGGACAACCAAACTGCTGCATGGTCCTTTGTCAATGGGTTAAGTGATGCCCTTTGGCACATAGACAAAAATCATGGAACATTGGAAGCTAGGGGCTGTGCCATTCCATTAGTTTTCAAGCAACGTTTTTCTGGATTCTGAAAAGATGTAGAAGCCAGGAAACGACCGATTGATGAATCGTATATGTGTCAAGAGAAATTGAAGGAATATAGCCAGAGGCTATTCGACATTCTGTCGGCTCCATATGTGAAGAAGTCCATCTGGCAAGGAATCCATGACACAATTGCCATTCTTGCAAACTCCATGTCAAACTACTGCACGTACTTGCAATCACAAGCGAAAAGGGTGAGTAAAATTTTTGTGGAAAAGAATTATAAATATATACAGCAACAAAAAATATTGCCCTGCTCAGTTGTCATGGTAACAGCAAATATTCCCTTTATAAAATGGGTAAAATATACAATCCCAAAGCTATAAATTTATAAAAGCAATGCTGTTTATTTTTTCTCTAGGTCAAGGAAAACAGGTCGTTGATGGTTGTGAAGGAGGATAGACACAAGTGATTGAAAAGTCTGAAGAGGAAGTTGAAATGTATAGAGATGTAGTAAGAGTTTTGATGGAAAAAGAGCTATGGGAGTACATATTCCTTGATGAATACTGCCCAACAGACAGGAAAAAGAGGTACATGTTTGTCACAAATCTGAAGCTCCCAATGAGAGTCCTGATGATCACACAAACCAGTGGGGCAAGAACGTTACATTTTTTGTGCAGAATCAATGACAGCTTGACAGTAGAGCAAGCTATCAACAAAGCCCATGATGTTGCTACACAGATACGTCAAGAAGTACCACTCAAGAGCAATGAGACGGGAATTTGTCCAGTTGTTTGGACTCGTTGCTAACAAAGCAGTTTTGCGATATGCCTACCAGACCTTGACAGGTTCGTTTAACCAACCTAAAAATATATTTTTTTGTTGCAATATCTTTGTTTATAAATTCAGATGTGTTATTAGATCCAATGCTTTTATATTGATGGATAAAATTATTTACCTATCTTACCCCCTAACTCTCTCTGGAGAATTAAAACACGTGCAGACTGATTAAAATCACCATCTTTTGGATATAGAGTATGAATATGGTACTAAATCTTTATACAGCATCTACAGTAAATATTTTAGGTTGCATAATTAAACCAACAACCAATCTATATATTCAGTTGGTTTAATTGGTAAGAAACAATTAAAGAGAAAAAAAATCCCTCCCGCCTCTGAAAATTTCTGAGAGTGTGACGCTAACCAAGTAATTTTTTTTATTTGGCCTTAGTGTATTTCTGCACAGACCCTACATACCAACCTATAACAGAAGAGTATTTGTTTTTAAGTTTACTGCTTTTTCAATTGCAGTGGATATTGCATTATGTATATACATGCATACGTGTTTAGTTCTTATTTTGATGCTGAAATAATACTAGAACTAATGCCGATAACGATACTGATACGAACAATAATCAAATATTTATATGCTGGCTTTACCGGTTTTCCATCCTGCAGCACCGACTTCCTTTTTCTTCCATGATATTAAGACTCTTGCACCCACTGACCGAATAGCTTCCAGCTCCGCATTTTCAGTATTACCAAGATCTTCTTTTCCAGACGTTTTCGGGAATTGGTAAACGCCAATTTCATGTTCTAAAGGATCAAGAGCGTCCTCAATGTTTTCAATTGTTACTCTTTCCGGAACTGCCAGACATGTCCTCATATTCTTGCTAGGTATTGAGTGATCTCTTGGACGCAACATACTGACTGAAGAACTTGACGGCGTTGAGAATTTTCTCCTTTTACGTATTGTTGTAGGATCTTCCAAGTATATTTCTTTCTCTTTTTGTATCAGTGTTTTTGTTGCAGTAATTATATTCTTTATAGCTTCCAGTTCTTTGTAGAAAGCTAAATGACTTTTTCCTCCTTTCAGCATCCCAACTCTTAGAACTAGTTCATCTTTGGTGCCACAATCCAAAACATTATGAAATCTTAGAATTTCTCTAGCCTGTATACTGAAATCGTGGCTATTTTAGTAATTCTAGACAGAATCAAGGACAGTTTACCATCATATTTGTCGAGGGCAGGAGGTTGCTTACGATTCAACTTCTCAACAAGACGCTTTACGCATTCGTGCTTGTTTCCTTCTGCAGTAATACCATTCTTTTTACATAGCTTTTGCAGCTGTAGCTTGTCTTTCAGCTTGTACCATTCTTCCTGCGACCAATATTCCCTTTCCTCTTCATTGGCAAATGTTTTATCAAGTTTCTCTCTGACAACAGAATTTTATTACATCATCTTCCGTACACCAACTCAGGAAACAAATAGATGGTAACACAATTTCTATTCTATGGCAAAGAACTTTGACCATTAATTCTAGAATCTTAGAAGGAAGAAATGCTCCCAGTGTTTCATCTACTACCTGGCTTTCCAGTTTCTGCAACTTTTCCAAAGGCAAATAATGCATTTCTCCCCCTGTTTTTACCCATCTGACATAATCAGGAATCGGTTGCATCATAAGACTCTTTCTATCCATCGGCATATGTTGAAAATCTGGATTGAAAATCGTTGTCGAATACTTATCCATCCAGCTAGTGCGCTCTTCCTCTTCCAAGCTGTTCTCCAGAACTTGATAATCTTCTCTGTAACTTCCTTCGAGGTTTTCGTCCAAGTTCCACAGCGTAGTCACTTCTTTCCACAGGTCATTCTTAACGGGTCGGTATTGCAGATCGTCTTCATACTTCCGGCATTCACTCTTTCTGAGAAATGTGACAAGCTTTTCTTCATCATCGAAAACAAAATTATCTTCTTTCCCTATCCCATGCAGAGCTAAGCATGGCCTTCCACCATATCGTGTGCTAGACAAGCACTTTTGGACCTCTGTTGCCATGTGTTCCATGTTTTCTAAATGCCTTTCGTCTCCAATATCAAAATTTTCATGTACAGCTTTACTCGAAAATTGTTCATTCAACAAAGCGTGGTTATGAACAGCGTGCACAAGTTCAATGGGATTGCGTTTGCTGTGGTATTCTGCAAGCGACTTCTGCGTGACCGATTTAAGTTTAAGTACTCGGGCTAAGCGAACCAACCACATTCTCACTAGCGGACTCGATGGGGCCTCAGAAGGGCCATTGTCTACAATGAATACAAAATGTTCTTTTAGTCGTCCAGTGTCAGGATTCCGAAAAAACTGGTCAAGCGCTGGATTAACCATTAAAAGAAGAATTTCGTTAAAAACTCGTTGGACGGTCTGTTGCTCAAAATACGAAAGACTGAGTAGTGTAGCTGCCGATCCAGTTCGTCTAACCTTGTAAAAATAATCTTTATCTTCAGTTCCCTCTAATTTAAAACAGTTTCCATGAACAGATGTGTCATTGGAGTGACAGTGTTGTGGGTTGATCTACTCCACTCGTGGTCAGGCAGAGTAATTTTTCGCCACGTTTTTCCAGGTTTTTGTACCGGTGATACATCTGCTTGAATTTTAGCTTTGGCATCTTTTGAGTCTACCATTACGCTGTTTGGCAACTGATGGGCGTAATCCATTGTGAGATTGACGTTTTGGGTTGACCAGTGTAAATTCGCAACGAATTGTTCCACTCCGGTACGCGGGGGTTTATGGAGCGAAAGGCAAGCATTGATTCCTTTACCAGAGTGATGACGTTTAGCTTGATATGTCCCCTCTCTATAATTTTGGGTATAATTAAAACAAGAAGAAAGACTTCTGTTAAATCCTTCAGGTGCCAAGGCTAAAATTGTCTCTCTCGCATGCTTCATGATTGTGTTGTTATCTGCAGCGCGATAAAGTACGGTGTCAATGAGTCTTGGATGACTTTCCAAGCCACCTCCTGCTCTGTCCACACGATCTCCTTCACCAAAGGCAAATTCTAGGATACCCGTAAGATCTGGAAATTCTTCACATTTAAGGTTTCTCCCTTCCTTTAAACACGTGACGGAGCTTCTCCAATTTCATTTTTTGAAGCATTCTATGCTTTTTCCTTCTTTTTGCCTCTCCAGTTAGTGTTGTATCTATATTGTCTTCCATAGCCTCAAATAACTGTATGTTTTGAGACACAAGATCCTTTGAGCGTTGAAAGCTTCTTTTGTCTTGAACGTTCACTAGATTAGTCAAAGTTTACACTTGTAATTTTCGTTAAAATGGCTTTCAACGTATCTCGGTCGCGTTTACTGTCAAGATATTCCAAAGTGGTGTAATAGCTATCTCCAATAGCCTCTTCAACTTTTTTGTTTGACAATTTTTTGATCAGCCTTTTCAATGCCTTGAATGGAATCTAGCAACTTCAATATCGCTTTTCCGTGGTTTTCGATATATCCTTTTCCTCCGACGTATATTTGAGCCACATTTAACTGTTTCAACTTTATCTCAAGCAAGCGTGCGGATTCAATGCGGGTCGACTCGTTCAGTCCTTCAGTGTCCTGGTATATTTTAGCAAGATCTTGAGTCGGTACTATAAAGCCATTTTCTATTATGTATCTTGCCAGCAATATCATGGCGCTCAAATGTTCTTGCTGTTCTGTCGATCCTGCTGAACTGAGTTTCTCAAGGAGCGTGTCAATATTTTGAGAAAGATTTCCTGTAACACAACCATGTACAAGTCCTTTCATTTTGTCATCTTCCACAATGATGCGGTTTTTCATACTCTCCTCAGATCTGACCATGTTAGAAAGGAAATTGATCCCCTTATCTTGATACCACTGCAACCCAAGTCGAACTAGAGGAAATATTTCCTCTTCTTTTTCTTCAATTTCTTCCTTTTTTGTTGGAACATCGACTGTGATCTGTTCAGTATCTTTTTGTCTATCTTCGCAAGGTTTTGGTCTCTCAGATATGAAATACGAAACAAATTTCGCACTTTGAGCAGACTTTGTTGCAGACTTGTGGCAGCACATTTCCTTTTCTGAAGGGGTTGTTGCAGTTGATTTTTGCTTTCGTCGAAGGATTTTGGTTCGAGAAAATATATCGGGTTTCTTGTGGGGAGTAAAACTAGAGTTTTTCACTTCTTTCATTCCTTCGTGCTGTTTGGATCTTGCAGGAGGCTGCGGTTGATGAAGAAGTGGAGATGACAGATTATTTGAAATACTAGTCGGAGAGGTTGGTCCTTCATCAGTAATGCCTTCAGTCAAGGAAGTTGGGTCTTCATCAATATTCAAAGCTATTGGTTCTTTGTCACTGTTCAAAGAGGTTGGTTCTTCATCAATATTGAAACTAGCGATTGATTCTTCATCACTGTTCAAAGAGGTTGGTTCTTCATCAATATTCAAACTAGCGATTGATTCTTCATCACTGTTCAAAGAGGTTGGTTCTTCATCAATATTCAAACTAGCGATTGATTCTTCATCACTGCTCAAAGAGGTTGGTTCTTCATCAATATTCAAAGCGATTGGTTCTTCATCAATATTCAAAGCGATTGGTTCTTCATCAGTATTCAAAGCAATTGATTCTTTATCACTGCCCAAAGAGGTTGGTTCTTCATCAATATTCAAAGCGATTGGTTCTTCATCACTGTTCAAAGAGGTTAGTTCTTCACCCGTAATCAGGGGTTCATTCGAAGTGGTTGCAGGTTCTTCATCAGGAATGGCTTCGGCTGAAGAAGGAGAATGGCGATGTGGAACACGTTGTGGCACATACTGAAATTTCTGTAGCTTCGAGTGGGTTTGCAGTGAATGGAAGTGTACGTGTTTTCTTGGGGTTATTTTCTCTTTTTTCTTTATTGGATTCATGTAGTCTTGGAGGGTTTTGTGTAAGCGCGAGCCTTTGGAAGTTCTACGTGGTAGCTGCCCACGTTTGACAGCATCTGCATGACTAGTACTTGAACCAGCAAACTGAGAACCATTTACCAAAGGGACGAAATGGTTGGGTTGCCAGCCATGGAGTGGACGGATTCATTCTTGTCCACATTGTTGGAACAAAATTACTTCTCTGATATGAACCAGTTCTATCAGCTAGCAAGGCTTCTCTAGGGTAGAAGACACCATGTAGAGCTTTCTTAATTAAAATAGATGTTGGGATAACTGGGTACACAGAGCGGATTGGTCTGTTTATAACCGATGACATAGCAAGAATGTGGAAAGGACTCGAGAAAGCATATGGTTTGGTGGTTTCCTTTGCCAAGACCTCTATTACATGAGCAACGTTACCGATATTTCCGTTGTACACATTTTGAGCTTTCTCATTACTTAGGAAAATGGCGAAAAGCGCAGACAAGGAATAACCAGAGGCTTCGGAGCAAGCTGCTAATTGAGGATGGTTGGCATACAAATTGGCATGAGCAAATAACTTGGATTTTGCAAACCAGAATAAGACGGACCCAAAATAAGTAATTAACAAGAAATTATTTAATGGTGAGGTGAAACCTGATAACCATGCTGATACTTGTTCGTGGCAAAATTAATTGTTACTGGCGTTCATTTTGGAGCTTTATTTTGAATTGTTGCGGGCGCTTGTGTCAGGATGTAAACCATCAAAATTTCATGGTCAATAAGTTTAAAAGAAGTGCATAATGAAATTTTTACATGGGAAAACTGACGCCTGTCTTACTATTTGGGTCTTCACATTCGAATTACCGAAACCGATGACCCACGGCAGGGGTCAAGAAAAACATGTCATGATTTCCGCCGAAAACATTATAGGCTTAGCCTTTCATTTGACACCGCGATATCACTGAAATATGATTGGTCCATTTGCTACTTTTGAGCTCTCCAGCGAAAAAGATTTAGGAATGCTGACTATTTCGTGAATGTTTTGGGCGGAAATCATGACATGGTTTTTGCGATCATACCGCGGATCAAAGCATAACAATCAAACCATTCAAAGTAAATGTAAATCCTTATTTCATTATTTGCAAACTAAGAGTATACTGCCATTTGTAAGCATTATTAACCGTTATAGGCGTGCAATCTTTTTCAGTTTGTTTATGTTTGAATGCTCTGTGTGTTTCACCGGAAAACGTTGAACATTAAACAACAAACCAGTCAACTTGCGGGTTTTTCAAAATCACAAAAAAAACTTGAAAAATCATACGTCTATAATGGTGGCTTGCAAATCATCAGCAAATGGCAGTACACTCTTTCATGAATAATGAAATAAGGTTTTACACGTACTTTGTCATTGGATGACCAAATAGTCATGCAGTAGCCAGTTTTTTTCAACGTTAAAGATTTGATTATACACTTCTGCAGGGTCGAACGCCGTTCGAACTTATTGTCGCTACAACTTTCAACTCAATGAATGTATAGACAACACGAGAGATGAACTGTCAAAAGTAAGTTTATTTTATACGAAACTATTAAACCCTGTTTATACGGCCAAAAGTTAAGCGGGATCTGAGCCACATCTGACTTTAAGCGGGCTTAAAACAGATCGGCGTAAATTAGTCGCGATTAGTTTGCACCACCTCAAGGAGGTGGATTAAACTGAGTGCGATCAATCAATCAATCATCTTGATTTAAACACGGTATCACTTCATTAATACATGCTCTTCCAGTGAGCCATGTACAATTTTTAAATAATTACAAATATATAGAAACAATTACAAATATATAAAGTACCTATAAATTATTTACAATCTTTTATATTAATACCTAATAACTATAATAACGTAACTACGATTTAAATATTTTTTTAAATATCTCACATTGTCTTGACTTCTTATATCTCTCGATAGACTATTCCAGAGAACCGCTCCCTGATAATGAAAGCTGTTTTTGCCAGCTTCAGTATATGGTCTTGGGACATAAACATTATACTCCGAGTTTCTCAAGTTATGAGAATGTACAGAAATTATGTTTTCAAACATGTTAGTTAAATAACTTGGTGCTCTGTTAATCATTATTTTGTACATCATCAGAGCTAGTTGTTTCGATCTCCGTATTTCAAGATTATCCCATTTAAGCTCATCCAGCAACTCAGTAGATTTTCTGTTATAACTTGAAAAAGTAACTACTCTGGCAGCTCTGTTTTGTAACTTTTGAAGTGTATCGGAAAATCCTCTACCACAACTCCCCCAACTACACTGCAGTAATCGAAATATGGCAGTACTAGTGAATTATACATAGTAAGTAATAATTCAAATGGCACAAGTTGTCTGACCCGTTTTAATCCACCTATGCCCCCAGATATTTTCTTAGAGATTTTACAAATATGATCTTTCCAAGTTAAGGAGTCATCTATTTCAACTCCGAGATATTTATATCCTTTCTCTCTTTTTAAAAGTTGATGGTTAACTTCAATTTGAAATTGATGTGTGAGGTGTCGTATTTTATGCTGGTTTGCTATTATCATATATTTAGTTTTCACGATATTTAGACTTAGTTTGTTGGCTTGTAACCACGTATGTATTTCAGACATATCGTGATTCATTTGTTGCTCTAGTATATGCACATTATCACTAGCTATCGTAAGACTAGTGTCATCTGCATACATTCGTACTTTGGAAAAGAGATCACAAGATGGTAAATCGTTAATATAAACTAAGAAGAGTAACGGACCAAGTATCGAACCTTGTGGAATTCCACAATTTATAGCACAGCTATCCGACAGGACACCGTTTGCAAATGTATTTTGCTTACGTTCTTTTAAATAGGAAGTAAACCAAACTAAACTTGATTGGCAGACACCATATAATTTTAGTTTATGTAACAAAATTTGATGGTCCATGGTGTCGAAAGCCTTTTTTAGGTCCAAAAAAATTATTCCATTTAAAAGGCCTCTATCTATATTTGAGTACCAATCGTTTACGGCATCTAACAAAGCCGTCATAGTTGAATGTTGAGGTCTAAATCCAGATTGCGATTATGTAAGTAAGTTGTGCCCTGCCAGATAACTGTACAATTGATCAAAAATAACTCTTTCAATCAGTTTGGTAACAACTGGTAAAACAGATATTGGTCTGTAGTTATTCGGATTGGCTTTATCTTCATCTTTATATATTGGTGTCACCTTGGCAATCTTCCAATCATCAGGAAAAATTCCAGTTCTGATTGAAAGATTGATAATAAAAGTCAAAGATGGCACAATTATGGGAGCCGCATCTTTCAACAATCGAGCAGAGATTCCATCAAGACCACATGCTTTGTTTAGTGGTAGAGCATTTATTAGTTGGTTTATTTTATCGTTTGATACCTGAGATATATTGAAAGAGTGCTCAGTAGGGTTAATGTATTCTGTGAAATCTCTACTAGATTGTGGTATCAGTTAATCGCGCTTAACTTGGCCGTCTAAACGCAACGGGATTGAAAAACGCTTGCTATTAACACGTTATTAATACAATAAAATGCATTTCCCCCCCTGCTGTAGAAGCTTCCATCTCGCTATTCTTTTTGTTCCTTTGTTTGTTTGTTTGTTTCTTTTAATTATTACTCTTTCTCGTGTACCGATGTCTTCCGTTGTTTTTTGACGCACGCTATCCATACGAAGCTTCCAAAACCAAAAATATAGCTCGTCCGCCATGTTGAATAATGGTGTAATAGTAAGGGATTATTAAATGACCGTGTAAACGCACCAAGGTGACGCATTTTAAGCACGCTTAACTTACTACGATTTTCAGTTAAGCGTGACCCCAATATAGTTTTGTCACAAAGTTTTAACGTCTACCGGCAATGTTACCAACAGCAACGAGGCCACCAATTTCCGGTTGGGATAAAAAAGCTATGACACGGCCGCACCCAAAATCTCGTGATCAAAGTCATCACAGTGTCACATCAGTAAGATATGGAGTATCAAATAAAAGTAGAATATACAGGATTAGGCACAGTAGAAGAACAAAAGTGGATAGGTTTCATGGAAAAATATACGTTTTCGTCCCTTGTGCAAGACATAACTACGAGGTGTGCAGTCTTAGTTTTTCCGATGATCGTTCTATGAGAATTCGTTTTTCTGATGACGAAAGAAACTGGACTAACCTTAATTTTGACGATGAACGGGGGTTTTCCGAGTTCTGGCAATGTGCGAGAAATGTTCCAGAAAGAGATTACAAAAGGATAAATTTACGAGCATCGGTTCTGGGGTCTCCTGTTCGAATTATCACCCAAAAACAAAAATCCTCGAGTATTGATTGCAATCTCAAGAATACATCTGAATCTAAATTGTTGAATCCAGTCGATAAAATGCTAACCAAGAAGCTACAAGATATCGAAGAAGCAGATGAAGAAGGTACACGATGCAGAACAGCAGAAGAACAACTTTGAAAGAGAACTGTCAAATGCTGCAGCCCAAAATTCCATAAGACTCCCTGTTTGCGGTAAGTGCCATTTACGAATAGGACATACCAAAAGAAATTGTGATAGTGAAATGTGCATGTCTGCGTTGCTGTGTTGTATTTTGGATAAGCATCTTGATGAAAAAGCAACTAGACGTGGCCTTGTGAAAAATGTTGAAAAATCCCAAAGTAACTTAGCCAATCGTAACTTAGCCAATCTCCAGACTGATTACAGGAATAAAGTAAAAGCTTGCAAGTCCGTCGAAGATACTTTTGCCAGAAGAATAGAAGAAGATATCATTGCCTCCACTCCTGAACAATACATTGTCAATGGTATAAATAATTGGGCACTGCTAAATAAACACGTAGCGTTATTGCAAAGGAAGTGCAACGGAAAACTTCCTCCCAGGCATCGTGTCATTCCTTTATTACAAGAAGCTATTCAAGATTACCACCAAATAGCTTCAGCAAGCACCGTTAGTGCAAGAGAGAAATGTGTGAATCCAAAGAAGCGAATACTAGAAGACAAATATGCAATACGCTTTCCCGTACGAACCAGTTGTACTAGCACAGTCAACGCAGACTTTTCGCCTCGATCTGAAATGGAAACTTTTGTCTGGCAGTACGACTTCAAGGTGAGATGAACCAAGAGCTCTCCAGCCCGATACATTTTCGAGGTGCGATGAACCGAGAAGAATCAACTCAGTCTTCTACAATGTCAATGTTATTTCATGATGCGATGAACAAAGATATACCAAGTTCATCTTCGGTTTAGACCAGAACAGCACACAGTTGAGATGTTTATGCCAGTGTTACGAAATCAACCCGAAGTTCCTTGTGGTGCTGAAGATGATATCGATGCAGTTATTGAAATACCGCAAGGCTCGTCAAAACCAGAAGACACCAACGTATTTAGGTTGTAAGTCAACGTATTTAGGTTGTAAGTCAACTTATTAAAGTCTATTATATAAATAGCTGACACACGGTTCTGAAAACCGCATTAAGTTACAGTAGATATTAATAGTAACAAATATCTTATTTAACTTGTTTTGTTCTATCAACTTTATTTGAAACTGAATTGTTTAGAGGATAGACATGTAGATTTAAGTAATAGGATGAGCAGAGCGTCAAAATATTACGAACGAAGTAGTTTTTGTGGGCCTTTGGCCAAACATGTAAACAAATTAAAATTTCACACACACCCTTTATATTTTCAAATACGTATATTTTTTACACATTTTCGTTATTCATATTTACACGTAACTGTTTATATTGGCTTGCATATTGTTTTAATATATTAGTTTACTACCATCTAGGCGATAATTATTTGATATTTTTACATTTTTTAATTCATATAAAATACAGAAATCGCGGAACCATGGAACGGTTCGAGTTGCTATTAATAGCATGCCCACAAAACGTTCAACGAACGTTGACATTTACCGTCTGATTATTTAGCGAAAAATTTCCATCTGATTTGTAAGATGTATGTCGTCGATAGTTTGTCCTTTAATAAAATAAGTAACAATTTTTTTCTGTTCGGCAGTTGTCTTTGTTTCAACAATTAGGCGATTTCCGTATTCTTTATATGTAATAAGTTCATTGACATTGAGTTTAAATGTTGAATAAAGTTGCTATTGTGCTGCCTTTGTTAATTATGTATCATATCATTGGCTGTAATTTGATTTGCTGCTTCAATCGCTGCTAGTTCAATATTTGATTGTGTGACTTGCCATAACTCTTACCACATAACCATTCTCATCTTGTTAAACACAAATTCTACCGGGTTGAAATCTGGAGAGTATGATGGAGTATAAACAAGTTCGATGTTACGCTCGCGTAGCCAATCTTGTAGTACTTCACCGCCTTCAAAATGGTGAGTGGCACAATTATCCACGATAACAGTGCACCCACTTCAAGGGCAGGTCTTCCTGTTTCAACGTTGGCGGAATTTCCTGCTTCTCCAAAGAACTGTAGGAAATCCTTGGCATTAGATGCACCATGTATGGTATTCATGTATTCCACGCCGTTAATTCCCGCTAAAAGATTAACTGTAATATTTAGGGTTTGATGACATCGCATGAACTCGATGCAACTTTCTCCAACAGGTGCGTGTCCATACAGACGTTTGCCGTGAAATGGTAACTTTAAGCCACATTCATAACAAAATTTGAACTTTGTAGGATTCTTTGTGTGGAGTAATCAATAAACATTTGAGTATAGGCTATATTTTCAATCGTAAACCTTTCATGAGCGACAGTACTAATTTTTTTCCTACAATATTTCAAACCAGACAACATTGAATTCTTCAAACTTCTCGAAATAGAGGGAATATATGTCCCGTTCGGCATGTCTCCAAATTCACGCAAGTTGTCATAAATTTCTTTAAGCGATATCATTGGCTTCTCTCTTTTTAATGCTTCAATAAGTAGCAAATCGCCTTGAGTTACACGTGTGATGTTTGATGTGACTAAATATCGCCAACTTCTAATTTAGATTTTAGACGCAAATCGTACGCGAATTGTGCGCCGTGATTTCATCTTCCTCACTTTTCTGCTTGTTCGTAATTGCTTAACATGCATCTATAAAACCAGAAGTTGGCTATACTTATCGCGAGGGGTGTATCACACCAGAAAAAAGTGTACGAGATTTTTGGGATTTTTTAGAATTTTTTTTTAGATTTTTAGTGATTTTCTGAGATTTTTTTGAGAATTTTAGTGATTTTCTGAGATTTTTTGAGATTTTTGCGGATTTTTTTAGATTTTTTGATTTTTAAAGGTGTACGAAATTTTTTGGAGTGATACACCTCTCGATTTATCCCATCGAAAATCGCACTTGTAAACAGGACTTGACAAATGCAACAATAACAATGTAAACCCAGTCGGGATATTTTCCTTTGCTCTTTTTCCACCTTACTCTAGTATATCTTATCGATTACGTTTTTTGGTAAATCTAAGGACAGCGTCCTTTCACATTTACTAATAAATTTAGCATCGTCCACAACAGTTTAAAATACAGCTCCAAAATGAACGCCCCAGTAACAATTAATTCCGCCAAGTTTTGTCCTTGAATCGCAAAGTCAAGTTTCATTGAGTAAACATCAAAGTTTGAAACTTGATACTAACGCCTAATTAGCAACGGCGGTTAATGCGAAAACTACAACCGCTGACCTAAAACTTTTAGAAAATATAAATGAAAAATACAACACGGCTTATTCGAATACGTCATTTTACGTGAAAAACTGAATTAAAGTGTCACTGAGACGAAATTTTTACCCCTACTTTTTTCTTTATGAGCCTAAAGTGCATGTATCGAAGACTTACCAAACGAAGTTTCTTGCTGATATTCGGAAAAGTAAAGCAGATATTGACGAAAGAAATACGCAAATTCGCGGCCGCCATTAAAATGGACGTGTTTATTTGAGACTGGGTCTAGGATGTCGGTGACGTCAGAGTCTCAACCCAACAAAACACCTTGTGTGATAGTAAACAAGCGTAGCTTGGAAGAATCGCTCATTAAAATTAAATTATTCCGTCATGCCATCATCACGCTTTGTTGTTCAAGATTGCAGCAATCAATCTGATATTAAAGCAGGAATATCCTTGCATAAGAGTCCAATTGACCAAATTGCGAAGAGAGTTTGCATTAAATTTATCCAAACGAAGCGCGCCAATTTTAAAGTGTACTAAGACGAAATTTTCACCTCTCATTTTTATTTCATCATTGTGAGGCATACCCACCTACAACCTACTGTACGAAGTTTTAACTCGAAATTCAAAAAAGAGGCGCTGCTGTTATTGCGAGTATAGAAATCTTAAATTTGACGGCCGCCAGGGCGCTACATAGCCTTAATGCTGTATACAAGACGTTGTCAGTGAATGAATGAAAAATAAAATATTCTATCAACGGACACAGTTATACAGGATTCTAGTAATGAATGAGATTATTCTGCAGGATTGCGCAGCATATATATAAACCCAATAACCCAATTGACAAATCATACGAGCAAACCTTGTTCGGAACATAACTATGGGGTGCCATATCCGCCAAAATTATATAAATCCGACACGCAATTTAAACCAGATGATTCATAGTTTGTTTCAATCAATTTCCCATGACGATTTTTACAGCGACCTTACTACAAACAAGAGTTTTTCAGCGTGGTAATGTGCCTATTATTTGAAAGACTAACAAAACTTTGGAGGCAAACCAGTCTCGAGCTCCAAGGAGTGAACCGTTGGAAAATAAGCGAATATTTCTTGTCCCCTGTTCTTATACCCTACCATGGTAATCATAGTTCCACTATACTTTTATTTAAGATTGTAAAATATATCATGTAAGTAAAGCAAACGACAATGAAGGTTGAATTTGATGTATTGTATTTGTATATATAAAATACATGTATATACTAGCAATTCATTTAGTATTTTAAAACTTAAAGAAAATGCTATTAGATGTTACAAAATAAATAGCATAACTAACTCAATAAATATACAGTCTGATTTGCAAAGCAACAAAGCGTAAATACTAATCTAAATATTTTAGGGGTAGAAAACTTAAGAAATTTAACCAAAACAATTCTACAAGCTGAAGCAGTTCAGCACATTATTGATACTTTAGTTATACTTATGCGCCAGCTTTGTGAGCCATGTCAACAGGCCATTCCAAATTGACAGAATTATATACTGAGGCCAACTAGTTTTCTTTTTCTTTTCTGTCGCTGTATAATTTACAACAGGAGAGAAAATGCTCTCGAACTTTTGAATTTCTATGTAGTAGTATCAAATGTATCAGGCATCAAATACAAGCTAGAGCCACATTACATATACATACATATTTCTATACACATTCATACCAACATAAAGATGAGTGCCTCTAGCCAACTAATACTGTCTTTCTCAAGAAGAAACGACGACGTCAGAATTGAAATGTTGCTATACTGAAAATGTATTGTACTTTTCTTCGGCAATACAATCATCGTCCTGGCAAATTCCGAAACCAGATTCGTCAAAATGGGCTACCATATACTCCAAACATATAACGGATGATTCCGTTTCGATCCATAGCCAGAAGAACAACTAAATGATGATCATAGGCGTACGAGCCGGGGGGGCTGGGGGGGCTGCAGCCCCCCCAGGTTTGAGAAAAATAGTCTATTCGGGCAAAAATGGTCTGGTCATTCGGGAAAAATAGTCTTCTCAATAATATTTTAATGTTATATATAACATTTTCACCTGGGTGTTCCGGTCTTCCGTGTAGAGCTTCGTAGGTGTAACTTGACCTGATTTGAAGTAGTTTCACTGCTTAGGCGCAGCTACATGTCATTTACTAAAAATAGACCCTACATGATAATGTGCTATAATCAACAAAGCAACTAAGCAAGTAATAAACAGTTTAAACACATTCTACAATCCAACAGTCTTCTCGAGTCGTCTTTCTCTATCTGTTTACTCCCTAGTCCCTATCTGTTACGATATGCTATCAAAGTCGTCTCGTAAACGATCCTATCGATATCGCGTTCGGTGCGAGGAATGCGACAAGGAATTCGACAGTGATTATAAAGCAGTCCATTCTCGGATAGTTCACAATGGTAGAAAAGTAAAATGTCAACCGGTGATGGAATCATCTGATTCATCGCAGTCGAAATTAAGCAGTTTCTTTACCAAAAGTGGTACAGCCACCAAGCAAACTAACCAGCTGAGTGAGCTGACATTAACAGAGGCTAGACCGACTGGCAGTAAAGATTTGGGAGCCACGTCGTCAAATGTGACAGACCCAGCAAAAGATAAGTCTGAGAAGGAGCCCATGCATGAAGCCTTAGCTGAACCAATATCTGTGGAAATTGAAAAGTTGTATCCATCACTGCTCAGAGAAACTGATGAACGCAACGTGTCGATGGCCAGTGAAAACCATAGCTCCAATGACAGTGTGTCCTTAGCCAGAGAAGTTGAATCGGATCAGGAGGTACAGCGAGTTGTTGCAGGGCTTGCACCAGGGTCGAGTATTGCGCCACCTATGGCAATGGATGATCTCCCTCCAGCAGCATATACTCCAGGCGAACAGTCAGAGAAGGCGTCAATTTTCAGTCAGGCCACTGGAGAAATATCTACTTGTCGGGCCCCGAAACAACCTATATTAGCTGAATATCCTACAACAAAATTCGTCAATGAATCATTTGCACGAAGATTCCAACCTGAATGGTACAAGAAGTATCCCTGGATTAGTTATGAAGTCGATAAAAACCCGTGCGTGTGTTTTGCCTGTGCGGAATTTGAGAAGGATACTTCATTCGTGTATACAAATTGGAAGAAGCCGTCAAAGCTAACTAAACATGGCAAAAGCGAAAATCATGTCAGATCTATGACAAGATGGGCGCAGTTGAAGGCAATGCAGAAAAAGAAAACATCTGTTCTGCAGCAGCTGAATAGTGCTCATCAGGAACAGGTTGCAAGTAACAGGCAGTATTTACAAGTAATCATCGAATGTTTGATGTTTACTGCGCAGCAAAATCTTGCCACGAAAGGTCATGAAGAAAGTCGGAAGGATATATGGGAGGTATCTGATATAAACAGAGGAAACTTTCTCTAATTACTATGCCTAAGATGCAACGATTTACCTTGGCTGAAGTCTAAACTTCAAAGCCAGCTCCAGTCACACGCCAAGCGGACATCACCTGCTATCCAAAATGAGCTACTAAATTTAGTGGCAAACTTTATGCTTGAGAGAATTGCTGCAGAAGTGAGAAGTAGCGAATATTACGGAATTATTGTGGATGAAACGTCGGATATCAGTCGAGCAGAACAGGTTTCCCTATGCCTGAGATACGTTTTCAATGGCGAAACCAAAGAGACGTTTGCTGGTTTCTACCCAACTGCCTCCACAGAGGGAGAAGTATTGTATAAGCTTTTAAAGACAGCCGTCAGTAAGCTTGAGTTGAGTTTGGAAAACATAGTTGCAGAATGCTTCGATGGCGCTGCAAACATGAGTGGTGCCCATAAAGGCCCTGCCACGCGCATGAAAGAGTGTTCACCGCTTGGGATATACGTTCATTGCTATGGTCATCGACTCAACTTGGCACTACAAGATACTATGACTGAAATTGAGCCACTTCGGAATGCTCTAGGCACTATCCAGAGTATTTACAACTTTCTAGAAGGGAGTACTAAGCGCCACGCCTTCTTCAAGGATATCGAAGTGGACGATGAGGAGCACGTCAGACTGACAATCAAGTCGCTGAGTGTTACTAGATGGTCCTGTCGCTGGGTAGCAGTAAAAGCAGTGGCAGAACAAGTGCCGAAGATAATTGAAGCTCTTCTCACACTATCAAGAGACCGCGATCCGAAGACCTACAATGACAGCAATTCGCTACTCCGCGCAATTTGTGACTTTCAATTCGTTTTCGGCTTGGTGGTATTGAAGGTTATCTTATCCAACACTGATGGTCTAAGCAGATATCTACAAGGAAAGAAGATGGATGTGGTCACAGCGAAGAAGACAGCTGATGCCGTGATCAAGACACTAAGTGGATGTCGTAATCAAGAAAGCTTCGATTTGTGTGATCAAGCGCCGATATCACGGCACAACAAATCAAGAAAGGAATTGAGGGCACGCAGTTTACTTTCAGGGATGCAAAGGTACCAAGGGCCAAACCTTCGCGCCGGCGTCAGGCACTTGTCAATGAAGCGCCCGAAGCGAATGATGCAATGCAAAACCGGACAGTAGAAGACCATTTCCGTATCACCTGCTACTATGCAAGCCTTGACAAAGTTGTCGCGGAAATGAGATCAAGATTTGAAGGCAATGATCAAAAGGTGTTGTGTGCACTAGCAGATGTTGTCTTCAGCAGTTCTCCAACCAACGCAAATATTAAATTTGTGTCGGAGTTCTATGACGTTGACAGTGAACTTCTCAGCAGCGAGAAGGCAATTTTCGAGAATCTTGATGCTGACTCATGCGCCGAGAGAAATAACGCTGCAATGATGGTGAAAACCATGTATCAAAATGGTGTTCACGATGTTCTGCCCGTTGTTTACAAAGTTTTTTCAATTCTGGCCGCAATCCCAGCAACATCCTGCTCTGCTGAGAGGTCGTTCAGTGCTCTTCGCCGCTTGAAAACCTATCTTCGAAGCACAATGGGCCAAGAACGGTTAAGTAGCATCGCCCTTATTAACATCGAGAGAGCTTATGCAAACAAGACGCTAAAGAACGATATGCAAAGGATAATTGACAATTTCGGACAGCGACATAATCGTAGTTCTTATTTCTTCTAAAACATTTGATTCCCGAATCGCGACTAATTCGTCATTTGTATGAACAAATACTTCTCGAAACTAGCGCCGTGAGACAAGCACATATTATTAACTATGAAATAACATGTAGCTATGTACCTTTTTCCTTTCTTTGTAAATAATTGTAATCACTTTGAAATTAACTTACATTAGAAGTGGTCAAGTGGCTAAATAAAGATTACCCTTACGAACTTCGTAATGAACTTCGACCTTTGTAATGGCTAAAGGCTTTCCACTCAGGAATATTTTCCGCAGGACCGGAACGTGTGAGCTCTCGGTCGGAACTAATGACTTTAACACAAAGGAAACTTTCCTGTCCGTTCCTATCCTACGGAAGATTTTCCTGAGTGGAAACTAGCCTTAATTCTAATCCTAGTTCCTCTAGAATGTTCTTGCTTTTAAGGATAACGCAGTATGGATAACGATGGAAAATCTTGTTCTTCAGGGGGTTATGTTGTCGATAGCCTCACGATATGATGTCATATGACGTCACAATTCATTCGGGCAAATTCTGTTCAGCCCCCCCTACAAAATTTTGCTCCTACGCCTATGATGATGATGATTTCGACACTTTTGTTGTCAAATTATATGCGCTCTCGTTGTTTCTTCCTTAGTCACGCAAGTTTGCCTTAAGACTATGACGTCACAACACTTCTCAGGTATCAATATTCACGGTGAAGAAATTTTAATGGCGGACACAATTTTCAGCATTTCAAACGTTTATAACTTTAAACCTATTTGTTTATATCGGTTTAAATTTTGTACACGAGGCATTTATATCTCAATAAAGTTCGTCGAAGTTCAATTTTCGCAAAACTTTGTGGTCGATTTTTCGTCTCAGTGACACTTTAAGAGAAGTTACTTACTCAAATTTACTTGATTCGAAACTTACGGCAAAAGGCATAAATTTTGACTTGTCGATATGTCACTCGCGAGCGTCACATACGAGAAATACGCCACTCGGTTGCCGGATGTAGTGAAATATGGATTCTACGAGTGTTTCAGTTGCTAGTAAAATACTCTTCTCCATATAATAAATGTAATATATGTAATATATATATGACTTGAAGATTTGTAATGCAGGCATAATGTGTTCGTTAAGAGTTCTCCGGATTCAATGCACTTTTTCTTGAGCTTTCGACTCGGTGCTTCGAGTCTTCATCACTCAGGTGTGTTAATGCCAGGGTCGAGTGTTTGCTAGAACCCAGGAATTTATTTTCTAATGCGCCGATGGAACGCCGTTTTTCGGACATTTTTTTCGAAGTTGAGCAATGGCGGCTTTATAGCTTGGTTGATGCTAAAAGGTCTTCTTTAATAATGGAAGTTTCGAACTCTCTAGGTAAGAAAACCATAACTCATTTAGTCACATAGCAAATAGAGAGCTGCATAAGCAGTGTTTTGGATATAGGCTCGAAACGTTAGTGTTCCTTCGCTTAGAATACCGTCAGTTCGCCACCTTTTCACTTTGTCATATAAACTTACATATGTAGTTGAATAAGATTTATTCACTGGAATCTGGATAGCAACTATACTGTGCAGTACGTTTAGCCAGGATATTAGAAGCACGTTATGCAACCAGCATTTTTTAATATTACTGTAAGCTGAAGACAACAACAACAGTGCTGTGGAAACAATTCGTTTTTCGTCAAAATTGTCTCCACACAGTTTTTCAAACCTTTATTCAACTGAAGACAATAAAATTAAATTATAAATCGTATGGAGTTACATCACTTACATCAGTTACATGTACCTCATTCCTCTTTTGTCATTCTGATCTGTTTATAAGTTTAATAACTTATTCTTGAAATACCATATTGAAGTCTTTGGGGGGAAATGCCTATTTAAATGTATCAAATTTCCGCAAGAAGCGCGCGCTTCGTTGAAATATGGGAGTTTTTGCTTTCTATTGTAAATATAGTTTACATAACTAAACATGCACATCCAATTTTAAAAAGCAATCTATTCTGGCTTTTAAACTAGCCCCTTTGTTAAAATTTCGAACTAATTCTTCTCTCGGGTTTACGGGTCTTTTTCCCGCGGCGTTGTTTGTATTTATACTATTACGCAATAAACTAATTTGGCGATCACGCTCGGGTCTCGGCGCCACAAATCGGAAAAGCATGCGCAGATTGAAAATGCACAAGCACATATAAAATCTTGAAAGAATTTCCATTCGTTTGGTACCAAAATTGCTGTTTTTTGAAAAATTTAACCCTCTGGGGGCCAAGTCCCTTAGAACTTGAGATAAAATTGTAACTAATAGGATTGTGAGTACATTTGAGGCCACATACCAGATTATGGGGCCAGTTTTATTTTTTGACCCACATAACCCGGCTTTCTGAACTGTTGCTCAAGAGCAACAATGGTCTTTACAGCATAAAATGGGAATGTAAAATACTTGAAACATATATGCAAAAGTTTCTGTAATAACATAGCAATAATTTTATTTAATGAATAAATATGCCCTAATTTTTATCAAGTTAAACATAGAAAATAGAAAAACATGCAAAATACTCCATCCTTCAAAAAGGATACAACACGTCAAAGTTCATCTAAGTGTCCGCATGAGTCTATTTCAGGTGATAGGAGGCAAAGCAGTTCTTAGGTTTTTTTTCCACACACCAAGCACAAGTACACTTTGCTTTTGGACCTGTTCCAAATGAACCAGGCATTTGCCATCACCATTGTGAGGGAATGATAAAAGATGTAGAGATACCATATCCTGGACTTGATCTGTCGCTTGTAAAGGGTGCACATCATGTCAAACAGGTCAATGCCCCCCATGTTTGCATTGTATGCACCAACCACAGCAGGACGGTCAACATCTACATGCTTTTTCTGCGAACGATTGTAGCGCTTCACTTTGGATGTGGGCATTGGTCCAAGATACGTTGACAGTAAGGTCACAGGCTTGTTGTCCAACCACCTCACTAGACACAGATCATCATTTGACACATAGACACTGCTATATGCCCCTCTGCCATCTTTACTGAGCTCCTTCTTGGACTTCAGTGGTGCTTTATGTACGCGATTGGCTACAATTCTACCAGTATACTGGAGACCACGTTTTTTCAGTTCGGCAGCCATTGCAAAGTTGGTAAAAAAATTGTCGGCAAAAATCTTGAACGGTTTTTTTGGCAATGTCTCGGTCAACTGAAGGACAACATTACCACGTAATCCACACCCATCAGTTTCATCTCCTCCTAATCCCGTGCCTTTCCCTTGGTAGACATCAAAGGTGTGGAGAATGCCACTTGGTGAAGCACGATCCCATAACTTGATACCTCACTTTTTGGTTTTTTTTGGCAGTTACATCCGTAGAATGGAACATCCTTTGAAGGCTACCATGATTTCGTCGACTGATTGAAATTCATCGCAACTCACAATCGAAAAGTTAGTCTGCAGTTTTTCAATCCATGGTCGTAATTTCCACACACGATCAAGCTTGTCTTCATCGGAAGTCGTATTGTTGTCCACAAAGTGAAGGGTACGATGAATTAGGCGGAATCGGTTGCAAGACATCTTGTCAGCAATTTGCCCATACCGTAAATCAGACCTCCAGTAGTCGTCAATCTTTGGTAGTCTAACAATTCCCATCAAGTAGTACATTCCAAAGTAAGTTTGAAGCTCTGCTTTGGTAAAGTTTGGACACGAGCCCGTCTTTTCAGTGGCATACTTGTTCGACTGTAGCACTAGGTTTTCAATCATGTCACCTGTTAAAAACATGTTGACATACTCTATTGGGATCCGATTATCCGGTGTTGGTCTCTCTGGTTCTGGTATAAAAGGGGGTAGCTGCGGTGGAACAAATGGTCGTCGTTTTTCAAACTTGTACTTCTTCGAATTCTGTTTCTTTCGATTGGGCAGAGGTACATCATAATCACCATCACCATCATCGTCGTCATCACCATCATCATCGTCATCACCATCATCATTGTCATCACCACCTATGTCCACAGCATCACCAACATCATCATCTGCATGATCCGAATCATCTGCAGCTCCTTCGACATCATCTAACTCCCACAGCTCATCATCATCATCTAACTCGTCTCCAGATGATAACACTTCGCATTCACTATCTGAAGCTGTTACCGTATCCAAAATGTCTGCAAATTTGATGAACTCTTTCGCCTGTGAAGATGAAATATATGACTTGGTATAAAATGTCACAACAAAATCAAAATATAAACAAAATATTGTCACAAAAGGTTTCCCAAAAACAGTTTCTTCTTCTACATTCATGTATTTTGCAATACCTTACAGAAAATATAAGTAAATATTTCTAGTAATGAATTAATAACATAAATAACATAAATAACAATTATCACACGTGTCATATCCATGTTGCACTTAGAAACCAATGTTGCTTGGGAGCAACACATTTATTTCGTGGTCTATTTTGAAAGTATACTTCTGTATTTCCTAACTTTGAGTGAATCAATATCATCTTCAAATAATCAATGTTCATTGTTCTACTTGAAAATACCAGGAAAGTTATATAGAGTAGAGATTTAGAGGAGTATTTCTTACCTTACGCGTGCTTCCGTGCTTGCTTCCGTGCTTGCTTGTTGAAGCAGCCATTTTGGAAATATCCAGATCATGTGATACTCGGCCGAGCAGCTTTCTGTGGGGCTGGGAACAAGCTATATGTGTTGCTCAGCAGCAACATTGGCTTTGAATAGAGAATATTTATATTGGCGACCAGGGGGGAGTTATAAATTCAATGTTGCTCCCAGAGGGTTAAAGTTCGGGTTTTTGGGTATGCTTTTCCTGTACATATTTGCGATACTGGTTTGTGTTTGCAACGTAAAGGCCGTTGGGGAAGAGTCGGGGAATACAGAAAACTCTTAAGCATATCAGAAAATGATCGATTTATATATTTATTTATTCGATTTATAAACCTCTTGTATATTTCTACGAATGTGTCCGTGAATAGGTAGTAATTTCTCGTCTAAACCTCTGTTTATGTGTTGTCTTTTCTCTATGCTCCTTTATTGCTTGTATTAAAAGCCTGTTTCTGTATGAATTATGGAAGAAGAAAGACAAGGAAGACAGTGCCAGCGAGACCGTTCTGTCCACTGTAATTGAAATGGCCTTAGAGCACGCTGGAATCACTCATGTTCAAATCAATGACAGGATTCTACATGCTTTCCACCAGAAGCTTTACCTTCTTAACAAAGCTTATTTAAAAGCAAACCGATTGGGAGGAAAGTGTTTGAAACTGCTGTTGGGGAAGTGGAACACTGGTGATCCTTACCGTTTTAAGATTTACTATCATGAAGTTGACAAACTTAATTTGAAGAATGAGATTGAGACATTGAGGATTGGGAAACGGAAAATTAGTGAATCATTGATGCAGGAAACTGTGAAAAGATTACGAGTAGAAGAAAAGTTAAGTGCAGCCCTTGCGAAATCAGAAAAGAAAGGTTCGTATTACAAGAAGAAGTTTAAACATCTAGCCAAATAAGTTGCCAAAGAACAGATGAAAAAGAAGGGAAGAGGTCCGGCCAACAACAAGAAATTTAATGACTACTCGGGAAAGCAACAAAAAAAAATCAGAGGGCAACTTAAAGAGGAGTGTCAAACGACATTGCATTTTCTCGGCTTGTATGATTTCATTGCAACAAAAGTGGAGGTCCTTAATGCGGAAACTAATGAGTATGAAGTGTTTGACCTTATTGGTGATGAAGAATTAGCATTTACAGAAACTGAACCACAAGAACTATCTGACAATGACATGGACAATGTAAACATGTGGTTGTATTTGAAAGACAAATTCAACATTTCCAACGAAGCATGGCATGAAATTGCCATGAAAGCTAATGATGTTCCAAAAATGTATGGGATGAAAAAAAGAATATGTCAGCTCAACTCTAGATGGAATTTAAAACCAATTCCCGGTGATGCCGAAGGTGTTCAAATAGGATTTGAAGACAGCCTAAAAGAAAATGTTCAGAAGCTGAAACGAAGTGGCATTCTTTGTGAAGGTGACACTATTAAAATTAAGTTAAGTGGTGATGGGACCAACATTGGGAAAAGGTTAACGGTTGTTAACTTTGCTTACACCATCTTAAATGAAAAAAAGGGTGCGATGGGGGAAAAGGGAAATTACATTTTGGCAGTAATCAAAACAACAGAATCCTATGAAAACCTGTGGGAAAGTCTTGCTGGCCTACTTGATGAAATTTCAAAATTAATGGAGATAACTGTTGATGGCATTATAACTACAAAATTGAATATTTCCTTGGGGGGGGGGGGACTTGAAATTCTTGGCATTGGTATGTGGATTAGGGAAAGCTAATGAGGATTATGCCTGTATATGGTGTAAATGCCCAAAGACAGAGCGATGGGACACAAATAAACAGTGGTCAATTACACAAACTATTGAAAATATCTGATCATATGCAGCAAAAAAGCAATTCAACTGCAAAGCAAAGCCGTTATTCCATTTTATACCAATGTATCACGTGATCATCGACTCTTTACATCTTTTTCTTCGAATTTCAGATGTATTAATTGACTTGTTCATAAGAGAACTGAGAAGATCCGATGCAATTGAAAAGAAAAAGTCATTTTCTGAAGGGTTTGTCAGAGACGAATATAAACACATTGCTGCATATGAAGATTTTTTGAAGAGTTTAGGTATAAACTTCCATTTCCGTGTAAACAAAGACACTAAAAAATTGGATTACAGGGATCTTGTCGGCCCAGAAAAACTGAAACTGTTTCAGAACATTAATTTATCTGCTCTGTTACCAAAAGCACAAAATGCTAAAGACATTCAAGTTATATCGGATGAGTTTATTCACATCATTAATGATCTGAAATGTGATTACACATCACAAGACAGTGTTCTTCGCATCAAAGATAAAATCAAAACATGGCTTCAGAAATTTCTAAAAGTGTATCAGGGAAAGGACGTGACGCCATATATGCATGCTTTTTGTTACCATGTTCCTGGGTTTCTGGCATTGTATTCTAACATTGAATACTTCACCCAGCAAGGAATGGAAAAGTACAATGACAGATGCTCAAAGGATTATTTTAGATCCACAAACCACCATGGAACAAATGCATTGGAACAACTGTTTCTTAAGAGAAGCCGCATACAGTTTTGGAAGGTGTTGGGTGTGAAAGAATTAAAAAAAGCTACAAGTGCAGGAACTGTCTACTACATGGACATACGATCAAGACTTGCACAGCCAAGTGTAAGTTTTGTCTTGTGCCAATGTGTTGTACACATCTGGTGAAACAGAAAGGCAGATGGCAGGCAGAGTGTACTTTAAATTAGGATCATTTGGACATGCAGTTAAAATGCTGGCCATTGCCAGCAATTATTCTGCTCATGTTATTTTTATACATAAATTATGCATATTTTATACATATATATCTTTACATATAAAACTAGATAAAAAGATAAAAATCAGATTGTTATGAATACAGGATGTGTGGGTTTTTATCTATATTTATTTATTATTTATATATATTATTTATATTTACATATATATATTTTATACATGTTTTTATACATAAATTATACATATAATTTTATATTATTAATCTGCTTATGTTGTTTTTATACATAAATTAAATATACACATGTATGAGCGTGTGCATAAGTTGTGCCTCTTACATCATATTTATGGTAGCCTTGGTAGAGGCTGTAAAAATGGGAGTTGGGCTAGCCTAGTAAAAAATATTTCCGGCCAACATTGCACCCCTTCCCCTGCTCCTATGCCCCTGAAATTAGGAAAAATTGGTTCATATTTTTTTTTCTCATTTAGTATTCTTCCTTGCGACAGGAAATAGTCCAAATACTAATACAAAGTTATAGTTCTTCCCGAGGACTTTCTGAGGCCATTCTCAGCATATTGCACAAATATTTGTGGGACTGCTCTCATCCCCCACTTCCTATGCCCCTGAATTAGTCCCTAATAACAAAAAAATGTCAAAGCATGCCACCTCTTGTAACAGTCCACACTATTAAATTATTCATTCATAAACAATTTCAAACAAAAAAAAATGGTTCACATATTGCTACACATTCATAGTTCTGGTATTTAACAGGAAATAGGTCAAATATTAATGACATAGAGTTTTCGATGGTGACATCAGCTTTATAAATAGTGCCCGGAATTTATTTTATTAATCTTTCTCCTTGTAGTTATGTTTGTTCCCATCACCCCGAACAAATTGAAAATTCACAAAATAATTGTTTTCAATTTCAGATTTGATAAGTTGGCCTCCAACATATTTGAATTCAACAATTGAGCTCCTCTGTCCTAGCCAATACCTAATGGTACCCCCAATGACATAAGCAAAATCACTGTTTTGATTTAAAATCCTCTCATCCCATTTCTGGCCGAGAATAGAGTCTAGCAGTCTATTATTTCTCGGGTTGTATACCATTTCCCCCCTATACAAACGACCAGGAACCACACTTCCTAAGCCAGCTTCAAACACATCTTGATCTGTGTTCAGATCAACACAAATATCAGGGTCTTCACGACGCCATGACCACAGTTTTTTCTTTATTTCCCGGTATAGATGGCCATGGAAAGCTTGTTTTCGATCTTCCAATGATTCGGGAGTAGGAATAGCCAACTTTTCGCTGTGAATGATGGGGAAATACTGCTCTTCATTGCCATATGGCCGCCATTCGTCATATTGTTCACTGTACCCGACGTAGTGAATTTTCACTCGCTTCTCTTCGCGGTCCACCTCTACCACCTCGATATCATATAGCTTTCTGTCCTTTTTTGCATTTGTGGTATCTTTGATCCTAGATACTGTCGAAAAATTACAAGAAAATCGCTCCGGTGCCTTAACTTGTCTCCTCGGACGGTCGGCCATCTTTAATATTTCACCTCGCAAATCAATAATAGCGAGGCCTGGAACTAGTAAAACAAATGTCCATGGCAATAAGCAGACTTCGATATGCATCTCTTGGCTTTGGTGTAATGGTGTGATTATATCGAGGACTTAAGTACAGTATACTTACAATCTAAATATATTGCAAGGCTCTTCTAAGGTATTCTGACTCCATTGATGAACCAGAAACTCTCATTTTCTACTGTGTTGTATTTATTTTAAAGTATGGTAGTAACCTAGATCACACAGTTTACCTTGAACTGGCAGCCTAAAGACTTTGGAATGTTGAGAAAGACATTAAATAGCTTGACAACTTAGAGGTTCTCACTATATTACTGTATATTAATTACATTTTATTTTTTAAATTACAAGTTAGATTTAAGCACAGATTTAGTAGTACACAGTTTAGCTTGAACCAGCTGCCTAAAGACTTTGGAATCTTGACAACCGCTGACCAAAGATAATAAATATCTTGACAACTTAGAGGTTCTTGCTATCACTGTATATTAATCACATATTTTTCTAAATTACCAGTTAGATTTAAGCACAGATTTCATAGTACACAGTTTAACTTGAACCAGCTGCCTAAAGACTTTGGAATCTTGACAATTGAAAAACGTGTTGAAATTATCTGTTTGAATTTGCTATCAAACAGCAGTAAATGAGGCACACACCGATGAGAAAATAATTGCATATAATAAGCCTCTTGGTACAACTCTGCCACCTGTATTCCAAGTTGTGTAAATTTCTTCAACATGCATCGCCCATAAGTACCAGTACCAATGACTTGACTACTAGCTTCTAAATCCTCCAGCTCCTCTGTGAAGGGAGGAGGGCTGGAATTGATATTTTTAGGACCATGCAGTAGATTTTAGGCATGGCAGAAGTTATATTAACTCATTTCATGTCCATAGAGCTTTTATTCTCTAATTCCTGCTATGTCAGGCTATTTTATTTAGTGTGTGTGTGTGTGGGGGGGGGGGGGGGTGTTTGAGGCCAATCTTCAGCCATGTCTTAGATTTGGAGTTGTTTCATCACTTTATGCTAAACGCATGTGAGGTACAGTATGATCCTAAAGAAATTGTTGTAATTCTTATATCTCCCACTGGGTTGAGCTGGCATTAAATCTATTAATAATTGGCATTCACTATTAAATATGGCATGTTATTTTAATATAAGAAATATTAAGAACGCACGCGATTTATATGTGGCATATGTCCTATTGTTAAATAATCCCCTTGTACTTACTCTTTTATTTCTTTTACTGATCAGTTGACTCTGAATTTCTTTGTTTTGGCAAACACTTCCCCTCCACAACTTGTAGTACTTTGATGCAAGTTGCTTTTGCAAAGCACTTTCTTTGTGTGTAGCGCTAATAGCAGACTCCAGTTGCTGGTTGATTTGCTGTGATCGCTTTTCTGCGCACTCCTCGCGTCGCTGTTGTCGTTGCCTCTTCTTTCTCGCATTGCGCACATGTCGTTTTCCCTCTGTGGTTCGAGTAAGAGTTCGAATCATGTTTGCGGCAAGAAAGATCGATTTTACGTGGACAAACGCGCTATATACTGAATATTCGGTGATCAAAAGCGTATTTGGGCATAATATCCATATTTGGTCGTAAAGAATTGTAGATAAAGTACTGGGGTGGAACTACATTCAAAATCGTTGCTATTGACGACAGATGAACGGTGGTCTTGTCCTCAAATTTAAAAGGAACGTCGGGTCGTTGAGATACTCAAGATTATACTGTATGGTGGTTCAAGCCGTTTTATCAAAGAGATTTGAAAGGGAACTGGAAGTTACAATTAAAATGGATGTATTACAGCATCATTGGATTATTATTTTACCACTGGCCTATAGTATAAGGTATGATTATTTACATGTATAAAATTCTGTCGAGATTATTCATCGACATCGTGCCATTTATTTAAGTTATATTATTTGGGAGGTCTATTAAAAACAGCTGTTTGTTCTTAAAATCTACATGCACAGTTTCAACAGTTTCATTGATTGTTACTTTCCTTGGACAATATTAAAGACGCTCTTGGCGTACTTGATTTGCTTTAGAAGGTGCTTCGCGGTTTCGTCGGCTGTAAGTTCTGAGTGGCTAGGGAGTCGACAGTGCTCTTGAAAGAATTCACGTTCCCAAAGGTTCAGTTTCTCTTTACATTTGCTGAGTTGTTTTGAGATCCTGATTTCGATAACAGCGAGGGTATTCATATACTCGTCAAAGTAAAACTTACTGTGTGGATTTCTTTTGTGCTTCTGTCTGGCCTTGTCAAACTTGAAGACTTCTACAACGCTGCCCAGAACCAGTTGAATTGCTTGGCCCATTTTCGTCTGACAGGTGTTGTCATTTTGGACATTTGGTTTGCTTCTTTCTTCGGTTGTTTTTCTTCCCACTTTTTCTCGACTTTGTTCTATTAAAATATATAAACGAAAACAACACAGTAAACAAATAACAAATGCAGTCTGTATATACTGCAAGGAGCAATTAATTTTATGTTCCAATATTCCTGAGAACCTTGTTATAAAAAATAGGTTTTGCTGGCTTGTTGCCCTTCAAATTGTTATTGTACATTTCTTTGGCCATACTGTACCTGGCACACCCTCCATAGGTGTTGGGGAGGTTTTCCTGGAAGTGCCAATAGCTTGTGTGCCATTATTTGAAGGAGCTACTTCAGGAACTATATCCATATTCTCCACAATACCTACATGTAGCAGATACATATTACCGGTAATTATATAAACATTAAGAACTCAAAATTACTAAATCGAAGTCCTACAGTACCATTATTGATGAGTGGCTATTTTACCATAGTGGCTATTTTACCAAAAGTGTGTTTACAGTACTTAATAACAATGCCTGGCATACTGTCTTTTTCCTGACTTGTTTGCAAGGCAGAATTAGTACTTGGGGTCTCTCTTACTTCACCATTGTCATCCTCAAAATTAATAGGGAGTTCTTCACAGGGTATGATCATTGTCATGGCCAGGCAAGACCATACCAACTTTCAACCACTTTTACCAGCACTCCACAAGGTACTTTTCTTCATCTTTCAAGCTCATTGAACGAAAATGGTGAAGAAGAGGGCCTTTGTGATAATCTAGGCAGTCTCCACCATCCAGAAACTCTACATCACCACTTTCATTGGAAATCCACAAAGGTTCTGTCTCGCATAACAAGAAATCACTTATTCTTGATAAGTGAGAGTTCCAGGCCTTTTTGTGTTTCTTGATTGTTGTGTGTGAAACAATTGTTTCCATAGGTGGGTAAGGAGGTGGCCAGTTGAGATACAGTAGCTTGTTGTTTAGCAAGTGTGTTATTCTGGTTGCCTTTCATGCATTCCTCTGCTTGCAGCCTCGAGAAGATATTGCCAATGATGTGCTCTGGATGATATGATGAAGTTGTCTTCTTATGTTGCTTATGGTGTTGAAAATACGCTCTTGTTCTTCGACATGGCATGACTTTCCACTGATTAACCGATGTTGGATGGGGGCATGCGAAGTTATGTTATGAAAGTACTGTAGTTTCCATAAAACTTCTTGGTTGTGAGCTCATGAAGTTTGACCCCAAATATCTCCCTGCATAAAATGGCACGAAGCCATGTCATGTTGTGTAATCTGAGAACAGTTCTTGGGTTTCTGTTGGCATCCGAACTGTAGCTAAGTGCCTGAATCTCTACCAAAGTATCCAATAGCAACTGTATTTTTGGTGAGACTTTTCCCCTTGTTTGGTTGGCCAGCCTTATTACAGCACATCTGTAATCAAAGGTACGCTTTGTTTCCTTTTGTCCAACATAAAGTTCAATTACATCGTGGATGCCTTTCGCTTCTTCTTTTGATACATGTGCTGGAAGCTCAGTTATGATGTTCTGAATATGCTTGCCAATGTCATGCAGTGGCTCGAACACAAGAACTTCATATTTCTCACAGTTAATTGGATCCATTGTGGTGGTTGGGTTGGTATAAAAGAGAGCTGGGACTCGTTGTGCTCCATGGATCTCTTTTGCCATCACGGTTTCAAGCTCTTTTTTTGTTTCACCTTGGTATACTCCTCTTGCTGTAAGTTCCCTGAGCAACTCATCCTTTTTGAAATTTTGAAATGGTTTGCACACGTTTGCAATTGACTTTCTTTTCCCAATGGGCCCTTTCATCACCAATTTCTGCCTGTCGGTTAAAGAGAGATTAGTGCAGCTGAAAGTGTGGCTGAGATTGGACACATTGTTGGCATGGACACCACAACCTGCACAGTAGTAGTGACCTCCTTTCTGCTGCCCACATTCAAATTGACGGGCTGGGTATCACCATGAAAGAACCTCATGATGTCATTTGAGGGTTCCCTGATTTGGTAGCTACCTTGGTTTGCAGCTCTTCAAGGCATTCCACTCTTGTCTCAACATTAGTCCAGTACCAGACCCACTTTCCCCCTTTCCCCCTTTCCCCCTTTCCCCCTTTCCCCCTTTCCCCCCACGGAGAAAAGAGAGTCCAGTCTTTTTTTGCATGCGCATGCGTCAGCCACCACCGTGTTTTTCAGGAGGTCGCCAGGTTGCTAAGCTCTGTTTCCGGTGAGATAATGGCGAAACAAACTTCAGGTTGTATTTCAAATCTTGGTGGCCTCGTAGATGAAAGATTTTGATCAGCTTTTGGTGCTAAGTTTGTAAATGCAGTGAAGTATGCCATAGGATCGTGCAAATATACTTTTGTACCAAAATTTGAGCAACTACAGGCGATATATCATCTGACCCAGGTTTCGGAAAATCTCTCATTTATACGCTTCTTCCATTTGTTTGTGATGCTCTGAGATCCTCTTCAGGTAACTTTTGCAAATCGTCGGTTGTTGTTTTAATATCTCCTCTGATTTCGCTTATGGATGATCAGATGGCAAAGATGGCAGAACATGGTATTTCTTGTGTCAAACTTGGAGATCTCGGTGACCTACAAGTTAAAGGCCTTCAGCAAAAACGACTTGACTTCAAACTTGCGCTGTTATCTCCTGAAGCATTCAGCTCTGGAACTGTTAGTCAAGCCTTGAGGCATTTGAAAAAGGACATTGTTTGCGTAGTCGTTGATGAGGCACACTGTGTACAACAATGGTAAGGATATTTTTTACTTGTATCGGCAATGAACTTTGGTGAAATGCACAATTATTTTCTTAGTACATGTAATGTGTTGAAATTGTGCCATTGAGGAATGAGATATTTTTAAGAGAACTTATCCAACAAATATCTGACTTGTGTATGTTTTACTTATATTAATCAGATATTCACATATGTGAATGTGGATATCTGAGAAATGAACTTGCACCATTTTATTTTATTTTATTTTTATTAGGGGCAGGGACTTCAGACAGGCCTACGATGAACTTAAAGATATCTGTGCACTTATGGCGCCTGGATTACCTATGGTTGCACTGACTGCCACTGCCAGTTGTAGGACGAGAAATTACGTAATCTCAAAGTTAGATATGGAGGGTTGTAGTATTGTTAAAACATCTTCAAACAGACCTAACATTTTCTACGAGGTTTCTTCCCTTCCTAAATGTAATGATGATGATGAAATTGTGTAATTGATCGGCTATTGCTATATAAGGACAAGG
Organism: Paragorgia papillata; assembly: GCA_035771165.1. Lineage (NCBI taxonomy): Eukaryota > Metazoa > Cnidaria > Anthozoa > Scleralcyonacea > Coralliidae > Paragorgia > Paragorgia papillata. Next base: position 259,911 of record JAWNZC010000105.1, on the reverse strand, counting down.
CAGATAAGACAATCTACTGTACATCAACCAATCATTGTGGTACAATTTATGAGTTCTTCGAGAGCAAGAATATCTACAACAACTCACATCAGCTAATGGTTAACATGTATGTGAAAATTATGGATGACAAGACTAAGGACATTGTAGACAAGTTTACTAAACCAGATTGTCCTCTTAGAGTAATTATTTGCTCATCAGCTTTTGGACTGGGAGTTGATTGCCCTAATGTAAGGGAGGTTATTCACTTCAAATCACCTGATACTCTCATGCAGTTTGTACAAGAGAGTGGTTGTGCTGGAAGGGATGGAGAAAATTCAAAGTCCATACTATTTTTTGGTGGGAGTGAATTTAGTCACTACAAGGCTAAACTAACAAAATCCTCACCTTCAAATATGCAGTTTGATGAACTTGAAAAGATGAAGGCCTATTGCATGAACACATTCATTTGTCGAAGATTTTTAATTTTACAGTATTTTGATGGTTCAGAGGATGCAGAAAAGCAATGCAAAATTATGAAGCCACAAAATTGTTGTGATGTCTGTTAGAAAAAATATGGAGGTTTTGTTGGAACAGCTGAGAAGCAGCTAAGCCGTCTTTCTGTAGGCGAAGTTGCAGATAAAAATGTTGTTGAAGTCCAACTTTCTGAAGAACAAAAGAGTGATATTCGACATCAGTTGATCCAATACAGAGATGGTCTTGCAAAATGCGTGGAAACAAGCCTGTTTGGAGTGGATAAGGTAACAGGTTTTACAGAAGCTGTTATTGAGCAAATTATTAGTAACTGGAGTACTTTTTGTAGTGTCCAGAATGTATTAAACACTGTTGATTTATGGTGTGAAGATCATGCTATTGCTGTTTTTGACATTGTAACAAGTGTAAGAAATGATACTAAACAATGATTAACATTTTCATGAACTTTTAAAACACATGGACAAGTAACATTAGAGAGAGTAAAGAGGGCCAATGTGATAGTCAAAGTAAATTCATTTATCTACATTAAAACCACCTGGTTTTGAAGTAAATCCTGACCACTGTACATGTACAGTAATTCACATTTACTATAAATGCTTGAATAAGGGCCCCAGGTGCTGATTAAATATTTTGACAATTAGCAGGCATGGGGTGCTAATGGGAGAATAGGTACTTATTTGAAGCTGGGAACTAATTCGAGCATTTCAGTATACAGGTATATATTAATTTAAATAATTATACCAGGTACATTAAATTGTATACTGTACATGCAGGTTTTACAAGCAGCACCTATAAAAAGAATTCAAAAAATTCCATTTTGCTCTGTTCATTTCATCTTTAGTAATATCGTACCTGTAACATAAAGTATGTTCCAGGTCTAATAACAATCGTTGCATTTCTTAACCTGTTTGTCACTTTAGGCTTTCCCACAGGTATGCTAAACAAAATTGTAATTTAGATAATGCAGGAAATGTGATAGGATTGTTAATTATTTTTTAACCAATAAAATAGCCTGACTTCACCCAACTGATCCCAATGAGATACAAGAGAATGGATAACTCTTGACTATTTTAGTTGGTGGTGTAGTTGACTAAATTTAACAATCCAATCTCATTCCATTCCATGCAGAATATTATTTAGTATATTATTTAGTAATATCATGTAATATAAATATTTTTTATTTACTGGTGCAGAACTCCAATGAACTGAATAATTATAATTCATTGTCACTATCCTCAAGGTCATCTACTGCCTGATATCCATTTGCAAACTTCTTAACCAGTCTTTTAAGCCACTTCAACAGCATTCCCATATCTAAATCCTGAATTATAGATTTAGCATAGTTAGGAAATGCTTTGTGTTGCATACCATGCTGGAAACAGAAGACATTTCTCTTTTGCAGATCACTTAACATGTTATCCACATCAATCTCCGAGCTTAACTTCTTGTGGCTTTGTAATTGGGGATTCACTTCACATTTTTTGTCAAAATTGGACACCACACCATCCAACTTATGTTGTGCTTTTACAACCCTCTGGGCATTCTTTTCTTCTAATTTTCCTCCTATTCCAGTCAGCAGTTCCTTTGTCTTTCTCACCTCATGTTCCACTCTGATATCACAGGCGATGTTCTTGCCGTGCCCTCCGGTAGTGTTCACAAATTTTCCCCATTTCAGTTTGAGCCATACGAGGTGTCAAGAGTGAATTCTCAGCAGTGCAATGTATCGGAAAGCTTCAAATGCATATTTTGTGCTGCTTCCTTTTCTTTTAACCTTTGCTTTAAATATTAAGAGAAGAATCTTCCAAATTCTTTCTTCTCGATCACCATCCCCTTCATGAATTGCATCTTCAAATTCCTGAAATAGAAGGCCAAGAGACAACGTAGAACATGCATAATTATAAATGCCATCCTCTTCAGTGTCTGACTTGGCAGTGTGTGATGAGGTTCTCTGGCTTTATTGACTTTCCATCCATGGAAGGAACATGTCTTCCTTGTCACTATTTTCAACTACAGTAATAAAATGTTTTCTTATTTGTATTATAACTTTTACATCAACTTATTTAGTACATGAATATACACTGTACATGTATATAAAAAATAATACCATTTTAATGTTTGCTTTTGAAGAAGTTGTACACATGATGCTGCACACTGTAAAAAGTTTTAAATTAAACATGTTACACTGTATTAGCCTTTCAAAGCTTGTTTTTGTGTTTATAACTGACAAAATCATTACACAATTAAAAAACTAGGCTAGAAAGGCTAAATCAAATGCATATAAAAAATAAATTAAAATGTTTTTAACAAGTCATCATCAGTGTCTCTCTCATTTCACTTTAAAATAGGTTTTGGTTGTATTTTTGTTTTTTATTTTGCTATATATTGATAATAGTTACAGTACCATTCAATTCTGTATTCCCAATTGGCTGGTTCTTGTTTCGTTTATCCACTGTCAAAGACAACTATATTGTTAATGTTTAGGTATTTGGATTTTGGTAAATAATAGAACCCATGGTGATGCAAGCATGGGAAACGGCCAATAAAACTAATAGATAAAAAATAGACATCATTAAACTTTTTAACCATGGTGGCTATTGAGAATTCTGAAATTTTTGAAAATTTCAAATACATTATACGTCATATACATTATAGTTAAGAAATAGAAAATGGCCGCCCGTGTTTATATAGCCTGATGAAAACACGAGAGTGAGTTGGGAGAATTCGAAAGTTTATGTGAACCCGAGCCGTAGGCGAGGGTTTACATAAGTACTTTCGAATTCTCCCAACTCACTCGAGTGTTTGCATCAGGTTATATAAACACAGGGCATCCATTTTCTATTTCTTTTATGAAATAAGGCTATAAAATGTGCCGTGACATCACAACCGTGTTTACATAGCCTGATATAAACACGGTAATTGACCAATCACAGCGTGCGTAAGACGCAACCTATTTTATAATACATTATATATTATAACTGTGACATAGTAACATGCTATTTACTGCTATATACACCTTCCTTTTGGTATTTGGACCTTACATCTATGTCACCCATGACAAATTTATCTAAAATTTCAAACACATGGTTGTACAGCCAAACGTTTTTTTCTGATGATTTTTCTGTTACTGGTGGTGGACCATGATATTTTGGGATATCATCAACTTTCTCCATTCCGAAAAACTCTAGTACAACAGCTAGGCAATGAGTTTGGACAACATTATTGAAAAAGTCAACTGACTAAAAGAAAAGAGATCATTAAACAAAAAAAATCATTGATTTTTCATCTTGTTGAATCCAACAAATTTTCTACATTTAACCTAATTTATTGCTGCCTAGGTTTACAGAGGGTTCTCCCTTTGAAGAGTAAAATTTTTGGGTGTTACAAAGAGTAAACCCATTTGACTTTAGACAAAGTAAAATAAAGCCCTTTTTGACTGAGTCGCTGTCAGCAGAATGGGTTAAATACACTTTTGGCCTAATGCCACTATATATGTGCCTAAAATTTACATGATCTGTGTTCTTTGCTATTTTGGAACAATTTTATCTTATATTGTATATAATTTTGTAGAATCATTTATATAAGGTGAATTACCTGATTCATTTCATGCTTTTATATCTCCTGTCACACTGACTCGATGGGCACTGCATCGTAGTTGGTATAATGTACCAATATCTTGTGCAGATTTATCATTCCATAGATAAGTAAAGATAACCTGTCAAAATACATTTAAAATGACAGTCAGCACAGTATATTTAAATTGTTTGGCAGAAAGCAAATGCTTTGCAACCAAAATTTAGTGATAGCTTGCTTCAATTGAGGTGACACTCTTTTGCTCTCACATATGAGAGATACTTTTTTAAAATGACAGTCAGCACAGTATATTTAAATTGTTTGGCAGAAAGCAAATGCTTTGCAACAAAAATTTAGTGATAGCTTGCTTCAATTGAGGTGACACATACTTTTGCTCTCACATATGCCAATTGCTAATTGAGTAATTGTACAGTACTATTAAATTTTTACAAATTTTAGAGTACAGTATTTGACATATTAAATTTTCTCATTATCTAAATAGTTTAAAAGTATAAGACAGTATAGAATAATTAGAAAGATATATTTAATCTAATTATTCTACTTCAATAGTTGTGATTGAGCTAATTATTCTAGTTGAATGGTTGTTGTTGCCCTAGTTGCACCACGGTTAATAGAAGGGAGACTGGTTAGGTTAGCCGGCGAACTTCAAAGGGACGCCAAAATGATGTCGGGAACCATCGAAAAAACGTGTCACGTGATGCGCACGCTGCATTGCTTCATGAACATTGAAAGGTGATACATAGGGAGTTATGAGCACTTGATAGAAACGAGAGGTTTTTCCATCACCCGAAGCTAATTTGTTGACATGAAACTTGATATGGGCTTTGAACATGTCCTTTGGCAACATGTGGAAGAATTTACAGTCGCTTTAGGAGAGAAACGCAGTTTTTATCGTCATTTGAAGCCGAGATTGAAGCCATTTATAAAGGCGATCGCCGCAGAGTCGAGCGAGTTCTTGGATGTTTATCGTTGGTAATTTGTATCACATGAATATTTCAATCACTGCCACTAAAACTGGACAAGTAAAGAGTGAATTCAAGGATATCTCGAACCACGGTTCCCGAAGGAAATCGGAGGAGTTTAATATGCGCACTGCGCAAATATAACTATATAAATGTATATTAATACGAAGCATACAAACTCCAAACATTCAAAGCTTTTCTGACATTATTTTGGCGAAAGACGAATCAGGATACTAAGCGTCTACAATCTTTTCAAGGGTTTATATTCAAATCCCGCAGTTGTGCGAAGTGTGAACTTGTATTATTATTAAAAACTAAGCTGCAAGAAATCTTGATAATTTATCCTTATAGGTGGTACATACAGTAAACATCCACTATTTTATATAAGAACCCACATACATATTTTTACTAAACTGGCCTAAGTTTAGTTTCTAATAGAAACTTGTATAGTAACTTGATAGTAACTTATAGCCAGGGTGTCAATTTTTTCAATAGAATTCTAATAAATTATTTTGCAGTGATGCTATTAAATTAATTATTCCAAAATATCACTGGATTTTTTTAATAAAATATTTTTCTATATTTAATATTCTCAACTACTGGTCCATTTTGAAGTCAATGCTGTTTTGATTTTAGTGATCAAATAATATTTTGGTATTGTCCTTGTTTGGTGAACACTTTGCTAGTACCATTCAATTAAAATTATTTTTTAAACCTATTTAAAATATCAGGTTCAAAAAGGTTATGTGGAATGTTCTTACCATATATATGTGGATGTTTATTATACTGTTGTAGTAACAACTGTCATTTGAATGTTAACCCACTGTAAAGGCCCATTTACCCTATGCTTCATTTTTGGCAGGGCTTGGTTAAATTGGTACCCGTACCAATTTTATCTGTGCTTGGACCTTGTAAATAGGTAGTCTGAGCATGGGTAAAATTGGTATGCGTACCATTTCTATCCGAGCTGTACCAAAAACTGAGTGTAGTGTAAATGGGGCTTGAGGGTCCTCCCTCTTATAAATAAAATTGTCTGGTAGCCAGCTCAGGAAGGAATGAGTTAATAAGTGAAAAACCTGGAAAAACAAAAGATCTGTGCATGGTGAGGACCGTTCCAACAATATCACAGCTCATGGGCCAGAACCAGTTTAATAATTTCAGGCTGAACGAAAGCTTACCTAGTAAATCCATGGCAATACTTGGTAGGAATTTTAGAACAAGTATATAAATTTTGTTTAGAAAACAACCTTGGGTGTTTAATTATTACTGGGTTAGGGTATTTTCCTAATTTAAATCCTGCCTTCAATAACTTAATTAACCAGTTATTAAATAGCCTTTTGAACTGATCCAGGACTGAATCCAATAAACAGGTCTGATGGTGTCATTGATTCATTGTCTGCATAATGAGGTATAATAAAGAATGCCAACTTTATTTGATGAACTCTGTTAAAGTTTGCAAACAATTTCAGAGTTTAAAATGTTAATTAATATTTAAAATGCAATTCATTTATACTGTATATACTTCCAATTTGCTTAGTTATTTACAAATATCAAAGCTAGAGTAGTTCAACTTCAAGTTAGAGCATCTTGTGATCTCACCAGTTCTCACCATACAAGACTATTTTGTATAGTCTTGATTCATACTTTGGGAAACTCTAAACTAAAACTAAACTAAACTAACCTTATTTATACTGGATAAATCTATCAGTTATATCTAAACTGTTATCCTTAGAGGTCCAGTAAGGGGCCACCCTCATTGGTCCAGTGTTACTACAGGAGGAAACCGGAATACCCGGAGGAAACCTGTGGTGTTTGGTAGAGTCAAACTGGAAGCACTCTTTTTTAATCAGATAACTGCACCCTGCAGGAACCAAACCCCACTCACAGGTGAAAAGCACGTGCATTAACCACTGTGCCACCAACACCCCAGGATGCTTTCCTGAGTGAAATAACGTAAACAAGTGAAAGAACATCTTTACAACAATTTCCACACTCAAGTAAGCATAGCTACATCTCATTTTGAAAACAGCAATGTGCCTTAAAATATTTATGCAAGTTTGCAAATATATTGTATTAAATAGTAGCAGTTGCAAAAACATTTTGTGCATATGTTCAGTTATCTGAGTTCCATCAGGTTCCAGTAGTTCAAATGCTCAATGATCATAGAACATCTCAACAGTGGCAATTTTAATAGAAGGTTTTATTCCCACTTGCAGTTGGAATACGATGAAGATGGAGCACCTTCTTTATTGACTGATTCCTCAGTTCGACGTGGGCAAATTCTCAGTAGGATACTTCCAACAACCAAAACTTATCATTTACGATCTGGGAATTAAAAACAATATCAGTTTTATAAATTCGACATGGACTATATCAGAAGCCCAGATTTTGCCGTGACCATACAAGACGCGCAAACAGAACAGAATATTTAAATATACTAACTTCTAGGAGTGCAATTTGACTTCGCTAACGTAAACATTATTCTTCCCAATAAGTTGATTCAACTCCTGATTTATTTCTCTATTTTGCAAATTAATCGAAGCCATTCTTGTGTAGATTTTGTCTTTGGCGAGCTCGTCACTCGCCACTCATCTGTGCGAACGACCGGGATTTAAAGAGTGAAATACACTGCTTTCTACTGCTCGGGAAACAAAAAAACTACCAGTTTACACCAGGCATATCTCCAAACTAGTATTTGAAAGCACTATTACAACAAAACGAACTAACAGAAGTCGCAGAACGGAATACTTTCAATGTGGATTTTCTAGACCACAACACTGTGTTTTTGAATCAATGCAGCTACCGCATCACGTGACACGAATTTTGAGTGAATAATAGCATATTTTGTCACGTGGTACAGCTAGCCTAACCAGTCTCCCTTCTATTAACCGTGGTTGCACATACTGTGAGTAATGTCATTTTTGTGTGCCAGTCCTCTGCAGTAGGTAAAAGTCCTGTTAATCGTTGGCTTTTGTCAACTGATGTCTTGCATAATCTTTGTACACCTGTTGCACGTTCACAAGTCAATTGATCCCCACCAAACACTACTTGCTCACTAGCATTTCCTTCATGAATATACTAATGTAAAAACTGAAGGATCTCTGTCATGCCCTCCTCGCCACTTGATTCATTAGCAAATACCAAACCCAGATTGATGACATGGCTCTTCTTACTCATTTGATTGCTGTATTTATGTATAATGTGGTTTGGCACATACTTTTTAAATGGCTTTAAGAATTTTATTTTATAAACCACATTGTGCAACAACAAAACAGCAAAGTTACTTCTTAAACTGTTGATGTCATCAGGTGATAATAGAAAGGTTAATTGTCAGTGGTAATTTAGCTAAGTCACATATAGGCTTTTCATGGGGTAGTTCTTGGGATGACACCTTGTCCTCCACAGCCATCGCTAAAAAACAGTGGTAGTCCTGTTGCATAATTATTTCAATAACAATGTTTCTATAGTAGCATCAATAATTAAATGAAAAAAACTAAACATAATATTATTTACCTTTACTCTCATATCAATGTTGTCACCCAAAAACTTCACTTTACCAGGATTTGTTTGAAACCATTGCTTAACCAAAATGTCATGATTTTCCCCAAGTTTATCCATTAATTTCAGTGTCATATCATATGACATACACAACTCCAAATGATTAAGTCTGGTAAACCCCTGTTAACAAATTAATAATTCGATATCTAATTAGTGTGATGTCAATCAAAATTTATTTCCTAGAATATTTTCTAAATATCATGTACTCAATGGTTACAGTTAATGGCCCTTTCCAAAATATATTATATTTTTTCACCACTACCTCGTGATCATTTTGAAATTATAATTATTATATTAATATTATAATAAATGCACCTGCCAGGTGGATCTATTTCATCTTAACAATAATCAATCTGCTCAATTTTTATTGTTTAATTAATAACAAATTTTAATTTCTTACAGAGCACATTAACACAACAGTTACTACGCTTTACATTTAAATTCTGAAGTTATATAAATATAATAGTAATTTTTTGGTAATTTATTATATATTTTATATAAAACACACTTTGTTGAGAATATATTGTTAGTAATATCATAGCCAAAATATATACTGCAACATATGATGTAATTGTTTTTGGGAATGGGGACTGTGCCAACCTCTTAGAAATTGACTGTATTGATACATAAGGATACAATATCAAGTAAAGAAAATCAAAGTATAGTTTGCAACATTTAATAAAAAAATTTGAAACATTTATAAAATTATTTCAAACATTTACCATTCTGGTCATGCCTCCCTTGAGTAGTATTAAAGAAACCACATGTTGGGCAGCACTCATGTTTTTGTTTCTTGCTTTCATAAGTACTGAGACAGCCATACCTGCAGCAATCAGTTTTATTTCTCTTGTTTTGATAGTGTTTCTAGATGCACTCTGTAGGTTAATAATAGCTAATACAATTTGGTACAAAGTGTTAGCTTTTTCCTTGATTTCATCCATCAGCTTTAAAAAACTAAATTCAGGAAGCTCATCCACATGTTTCTTTTGCAACAAAGAACTGTTTTTCATTGTCACTGAGCAAATATTAGAACATTCATCTTTTATTATATCTGCAGCCTTTTTCACGCAAACCTTCGCACAATCCATAGAAATAATAGATTCAGCAACATTGTCATCAACGTTACCCGTTAAAGATTGACAAAGGTTATTCCATTTCTTGTCAACTACGACAGATTGTTCTCCATTAATTGAATGGCGTATCAGTTGGTATGAAACAAAATCACCTGTCTCTAAACCACTGCCAGTAATCGGTGGTGGGGTTAAAGAAGGGAAAGGTGTTCTAATGAATGGGAAACTTGGAAAGGATATCGAAGGTAAAAATGGTCGTCTTAGATTAGGTAAAGCACTAGGATACAAGGGGGCAGTTGGAAGGTAAGACGAGGCAGGTATAAGTAATGTTGCAGCAGCTGAGGTACTTGAAGAAAAGGACGTAGATGTATGTTGGCCAGCATTAGTAGGGATTGCTTCAGCTGTTTTGGATTGCGTCGTCTTGAGGAGATTAAAGAAAAACAACAAATGACTCCATCAACCTTTTGTTGGAATATACAGTAGTGTCTAATATGGTCTAATAATGCGCAGGTTATTACTAGCTGTAAAACTTTAGAAAAACATTCTTGAGAACACCCATGTTGTATCTGTTCTAATGTACATAACGCATTTGAGAAGTAAAAGTTATAGTGAAATGACAAATTACCTGAGTAGTGCTTGCAAACCACAGCGTTCGGCGGGATGCAGGTGATCGACTGGATCCATTATTAGGCGAATCAATCCGAGCAGACTTTTGTCGCGGCGATCTAATAGATCTGTTAACATTCGGTGAAGCTGGAAATGTTTTTCTTTTCTGTTGCGGGCTAATATTTTCCTTTAGCTTTTTCAATTTTTGCATGACGTTGTGTGCTTTATCTCTGCACTTTATGCAGCAGTGGCGAGACAGTTCGGGCTTATTTCTTCTAATTGTCATATGGAAAGCTTCAAAAAGTAGCAAGGCAGTTGGTGTATAATCGCCATGGACGTTATATAAAACATATCATCGAGCAGGAGAACACAACTCTTTGCAAATACGACATCTTGCGTCGAACGCCATTTTGCTTTGTTTACTACATTTGACAAGCGCTGAATATAGATTAGACGAGAGGCTTTTCCCTATTCCGCTCTATTTCCGGAAACGCGCTGATTGGACAGAGTTGACGCATGCGCATGCAAAAAAGACTGGACCCTCTTTTCTCTGTGAAAGTGGGTCTGGAACTGGACTAGTCTCAACATATGCTAGTTGCTCAACATCAGAACTGCTTGAGCGAGCTACAATGTACACTTCAGGACGTTCAATGCATGCCTGAACATCTTCTTTCCTTCCTGTTTTCTCTGTGAACTCTGTGTTGGTGTAGTGGACAGCGGGATCATGTAAACAGGATACCATAAACACAATATGTCCATGATTGGCTAAGGTGGATAGATCATGCCACAACTTGATATGCCGTGTCCTCTCCATCACCTTCAAGCGCTCCCTCTTTTCTTCCTCATTTTTAATTTTTTTTACTCATTTATATCTTTCAACCGTTGCTCTATTGCTTGAATGGGCATTGTAACAAAGTCATGATTTGAGGTATCTCTCATGTATTGTTTGTGGCTTTGTAACATTCTTTCTCGAATTGCCAAGAGTGGTTTTTTCCCTTCCCTCAACATAGAAAGTACTCTTCACTATTTTCCCAGCATCATCTAATACCATTTTTTCATACTAGAAGTTAGAAATTAATATCATTATAATAATATATTATATGTGATATAATAACATTTATCAGAAAGCCGTTTATGAGAAAGTTAGATCTCTATAGTGCAGTCATGTCACCTTGCTACAGTGCATGTTAAATGTATATATTTTTTATTTGAATATAATTAATAAATATAGTTGACATGTAGAACTTGCTCAATGTATCGGTCATGGACAATAAAATACTCTTGACTATGGGGTATGTACCATTGTCTGTATAGTCACCCCACATTATGCTGGTAGCTTTGGATAATTATAAAATATCTGCATTGGAAATCTATTTTTTATAGTGACTAAATACTCTAAACGGCTGACTCTAATATTAACTAGAGCAAACACTAGATGATCTAACTCTACCTGATCAGCAAAATAAATATAATACATGTACTGCACTGATATATAAAGACTGGGTCAATCCACAAATTACAGTACATTTATGTGCTGCAACAAGTCAGTAACTATATTAATTTCTAATATAATATATCATTCTGTAAAAGTTGCTTAGTATAGTGTATTTATACAGTACAGTACTGTATAGACCTTTCTTGGTGCGATTGGTTCACCAATACAGTAGTACTCTGATGCAGTACTGTATAGACCTTTCTTGGTGCGATTGGTTCACCAACACAGTAGTACTCTGATGCCACTTTCTCTTTTAACTACTCTTTAAGGCTCATGTTAGTTTCAGGAGTTGGCACTGTAATTTCTCCACCTGCACCCCTCAACTTTTTTCTTCTTATCCGAGGACCATCACCACTCTCTTCATGCTCCCGTTTAAACCGATTGGTATCAACACCAACAGATTTCAACCAAGCTTGAGCAATTTGCCCCCCATTCTTTGCTATCTCCCCTTTACTGTTCCTTATTTGATAATTTCTTGCTATTTCTGACTCATTTGGATAGCTTTCAACTTCACTTTTCATAGCCTCCTTGTCCCAATTCATTTTGTTTAAAACTTTAAATTTCCAATGGGGGATTTCTTCTTTCCTGTAGCATTCTTTGTATTTGCTCTTTCACAGGTATTTTCTTTGTTCTCAAACGCCATGGCAATACGATCACGTTGTCTCCCCTGCAATGACTGTCGGTTGCCATAACATCTTAAAGTAAAAAAAAATACAATTAGATATATACCACTAGTATACATGCATGTACATTGCAAGTAAGTACAGTACTGTACTGTAAGTAAGTCTGATATTTTATTTTTGAAATTATTGTCTATAATTATAGTAAGTACTATTAATAATGTCTGTATAGTTAATTTAATATTTCAGTTCACTGGCTAGAAATCTTAATGCACTAACAGATATTTTGTGTGGAATAAATTGAAAACTTGTTTGCAATTAAGTGGGATTCTGGGCCTAGGCTCACTGCGCCAGTTCAGGTACTGTACCTGAGCTGGCTTATTGATCCCTTTGAACACCCTAAGCCTGGGTATTATCTTAGTTTATAATGTCCTCCCTCACCTGATGATTGAAGTTTCTTTCCATTGCTCTTCCACACTGGTTTTGAAGTTTTTGTAATGATTTCTTCTTTCTTTCTTTTTTTTTTTCAGATTTTGTCTTTTCGGCAGATATCTTTAGCTTCTTAACTTTACTTAGTGCATGTACCAAGGGCATACTGCATCGACCTTAAAACAACGGAGTGAGTCGGTCATATAAGCAGCTGCAGCAAATTTCATCTGCAGAGTGCAAGCTGCAGAGTGCAAGCTGCGGAGTGCAATCTGCGGAGTGCAAGCTGCAGAGTGCAAGCTGCAGAGTGCAAGCTGCAGAGTTCAAGCTGCAGAGTGGAGAGTGGAGAGTGTAAGCTGCAGAGTGTATAGTGCAGAGTGCAAGCTGCAGAGTGCAAGCTGCAGAGTGCAAGCTGTAGAATGCAAGGTGCAGAGTGCAAGCTGTAGAGTGCAACCTGCAGAGTTCAAGCTGCAGAGTGCAAGTTGTAGAGTGCAAGCTGCAGAGTGCAAGCTGCAGAGTGCAAGCTGTAGAGTGGAAGCTACAGAGTTCAAGCTGCAGAGTGAAGACTGCAGAGCCAGAGTGGAAAGTGCAGAGTGCAAGCTGCAGAGTGCGGAGCAGAGTGCAGGCTGCAGAATGTAGCAAAGTGGAGAGTACATAGTGTAGAGTGCAGATTGTGGAGTACAGAGAGAGTGGAGTGCAGAGAGTGTGGAGTGCAGTGGGTGTGGAGTGTAGAGTGTGAAGTGCAGATAGTGTGGCGGTTTTGATAGTGCAGAGTGTAGAGTGTATAATATTAAAATACCAAAATACTCTAGGCCTAATTGTATAATATGGTATTATGACATTAGAGTTCTAAAGTGTTTAAATTATAGTATTAGGGTTTATGAAATTTAATTTATAGTTTTTACATTACTCTTTTACTATTTTATTATAGGTTTGCAGAACTGCGTGAAGTGAAAAAAAGGAACGTGATATCTAAAACGATTTATGTTTTATTTACGCTATAGAACAGATTAATTGATTAACAAAAATTAATGCCAAGAAACGAACTATTAAATTACGAAGGTTAGGCGACGTTACGTATGCGAGACAATCAATAGATTGCCAATTCTCACTGAGATCAGTACCAATTATATATTATAGACTATTTATTCGAGCGCCTTTACAGTATATATATACCAACTAAAGTGTAAAAATAAAATGTATCAACCTTAAGTTATATTTTGTATGTGTTTTTGAATTTAACACACAATTTGTGTGTTGTTGAGTGTTTTACTTTGTTCTCTCAGATCACACATTTCGACGTGTTGTTTCTTGGCGTGATGTTTATATTGGTGTGTTGTTTCTTGACGTGCTGTTTCTTGATGTGTTGTTTTTTATATGTGTTATTTCTTGACGTGTTGTTGCTTGACGTGTTGTTTTCTTGACATGTTGTTTTCTGGACGTGTTGTTGCCTGACGTGTTGTTTCTTGATGTGTGACCAGTAATAACACGCCTGGTGTGTTCCTACAACACACTAACATTGACAACACGCCAAAACCGTGTTCAACACGCTTTTGGCGTGTCAACTGAGAGGACAAAACGGCGTGTTGTTTCGACACATTTGCAACACGCCAGGTTTTCTGGTATAATCCGTGAAACTCAGTTTCACTTGATGATGAAAGCCTAATGATGACGCCAAAAGCGTGACCGGTTGTGAATTCTATTGAAAATTAGATTCTTGAATTCATCTCTGTTATAACTCTTTCAGAATAGACCTTTTCACCAATAGCGCCGCCATGTTGAAATCGCAGTGCCCTGTGGTCTATTCAGGGTTACAAGCAGGATTTAAAATGTGTTAGTTTAGTGTCGAGACATCATGTGATAAATTTATTGTTATAAACACTTTCTTGGTAACATTTGGGCCAATTGTAGGCCAATTGCATAAGCATCACAATACATTATTTTGCACGTATAGCTCTATCTAATTGTTTAATTATGAATTGTATTCAGTTCTACTCATTGTTTCGGGCTATTTTCTTGTTTATTCATTGCTCAAAAAATATGTCTGTTATTTGAAGCCGAAAAAACTGTTGCTTTCGCAACCTATTAGTTTTACATTACTTTAAAGACGTTCATCTACCCTAGATAGACCACAATGCATTGCGCCAAACGCGAAATTCAAGATTGCGTTGTTATTGGTGAAAAGGTCAATTGTGTACCGAGTTAAAGCTTGGTTTCCATAAAGCCGTACGAGCCCACCGCGTATCTGCGACAAGAAGCAATGATCCAATCATAGGCAATGTTGACTTCGCCAGCACTAAAAAGCAGTATCCGATTGGACCATCGACCCTTGCCACAGCCGGGGTTCATTTGGTCGTGACGGTGTCTTAGGCTACATCCACACGAATACGTTTTCGTAGCGTTTTCATACTGTTTCAGGTAATTAGACCATTGTTTCCTTTTCCGGGCATTGAGGACGGAGAACAATATGAAAGCGCTACGAAAACGTATTCGTGTGGACGTAGCCCTAACAGTCGCGGAAGCGAGGTTTTTCTTTTGTCATAACAAAAAAACACCTTGCAATACTTCATTTCCGCGACGGT
This sequence comes from Paragorgia papillata, assembly GCA_035771165.1. Classification (NCBI taxonomy): domain Eukaryota; kingdom Metazoa; phylum Cnidaria; class Anthozoa; order Scleralcyonacea; family Coralliidae; genus Paragorgia; species Paragorgia papillata. The sequence goes on along the minus strand of JAWNZC010000105.1, from coordinate 244,530 downwards.
TAAGACACCGTTGCGACCAAATGGAAACCAGGCTTAACGACTATACTAGAAATACGTGTATGCAATAACCCCTCGCGCACGCTTTATATTGATTTTACCAGATTTTACTCTGGCGATTTACGCGATTATGGATATATATATATATTAGCTCGAAACAAACATAAATTAATATAACAAAATTTGACCAAAAGATTTGAAACAGATGTCTTTTATAACTGTGGTAGTTTTATCGTGTAAATTTAATTTTTCTTCACACCTTGACGACTGTCAAAATCACACATACTATCAAGACTGACCAAAAATACAAAGAAAAAATTTTGACTAAACATTTTCTGACAGCCTGTCACGGCTTTCAAAAGCACACATACGATCAAAATTGACCCAAAAAACAAATAATTTTATGACTAAACACTTTCTCATCTTCAAGTAGTTCAAATTTAGAGCTTTCCTGGGTATGCAGTCTCAAACTGTTGAGTTTTTTTATGATTTGTTAAGTTTAAAAACATAAACACGGCAGTCACCATTTTGAAAAACAATTGCTCCATTTATTAGAAACCATCCGTCAAAGTGTCGCATTCTGTTACCAGGCCCCAACGAACGGCCAGTGACAACTTCCGACCGCGTGGTTGATCATATATACTCATAAATAAGTAAATAATTAAATAAACACAGAAACTCAAAGTGAGTATCGACGCGAGCGGGCTTCGGGCAGTACGGGTCGTGCTTCGCACCGTGGGCGATAGGATGAAAACCAGGCTTAATATACGCCAGAATTATCCTTATAATTTGTCTATTTCTCCTCGGACAATTATGCTGGGTAACCCCGCTAAGTAGTGATACCCCCCACTATGGCGGCGGAAGTAATTAGTATGCATACGCCCTCTAACCCTGATCTCATTAGTATTCATTTTATAGCGGCGCGTTACGTCATTAACGTCTAACCCTAGTGTTCCGGAACCCCCTAAACCCTAGCTGTTACTCAACCCCCCTGGTTTTCACTACCTCATTCCCGTTTGGTCTCCGACTGATTCCCGTAGGCAAAATACCGTCGAGTTGTTTCTTATAAGTACTAAAGTACGGTGTTGTATATATACACTTTACCCCAACAGTGCGTACGGTAAACGTTTGACAAGATGGATATTATTTACGATGAACTAGAAAGAAATAACGTTGATATCGATAAAGACACTCTGTCTTTTCACTTAGAATCCTTACTTACCGAACACCAAGACCTGTACAACTGTGTAAACCACCAAATCAATGGAGATAACTTGCTGAGTAATCTGAGTATTATTTACGAAGAGATGAACCCTAACAATTTTGGTCGAATTATCGCTTATCTAACCCTAGTTTATAAAGTAAACGAATCCTTGGATGAAGAATCAATTCGAGAAGCCGTAAGGAGAACGATCAATGATTTCAAATGTATTGACTTATCTAAATAGACGAATTATTATTAGTTCTCCACGGTTGCTAGGGTACCTTCTACTCAGAATGATATTTGCATATTTCCATGTGTAAAATCTCATTAAAAGTCATTAGTATTTTAAACAAAAGAACGAGTCTGGGTGAGTCCGGGCGACGTCAGAACTTAGACAAAGAAATATCTGGCATTTAAAATGCGTTCAACTGCAATCTCGTAACTAATTTTAGTGAAAAAAGAATAAACTTGCGACGCTCTGGTTCCAGAACACATTGTATATTACTATATTGTTTGGCAAGGATAGTGTGATCAGTATTACTGAGTTTAATAAGTTTAATATGAAATACGATTGATGCAAGTGGCCCACGAGACGCAGTCGAGCGGGTCACTGATGTTCTTACCACGTTGTGACGTCATCTGTACATCTATAACTGAACAGACAACAAAAAGATGGAATCTATGTGTTTTATACAATACAAAAATTTAAAAGGTTTTTATCAAAGCTCTTGTCGGATTTTGGGGCATGAAGAAAGAAAAAAGCATGTCAGCTGACGTGATCTGACGTGTCCATGTGTCTGTCCCATGGGCAACAAACCACGGTATTTTATAAATATATATATAGGAATAGCAGATGTCTTTCGCATTTCATTATTGATTTTTAGTGTTATTTTGCTTTGATTGGCTAATTTTTTCGCATCTCATTATTAATTTGTTATTGTTATTTTTATCTGATTGGCTTATTTTTGGTCACATCCCTCTTATATAAGTCTCGTAGGTCACTTGACACTGACTCGAACCGCGAGTCCACCATGTTTGACTCCCAGCGCAGGACAGCGGGAGATATGGCGGGACAGATACGGAACAGCGGGACATAACGTTTTTATCGCCTGCTGTTATCACCCTGATAAAGGCACAAGTATGTGATAAATAGATATATACAGTATATTTAACAGTTATACCATGAGCTCGAGTTGTATATGAGCTCATAGCCAACGAGGCGCTTCGCCGAGTTGGCTATTAGTTCGTATACAACGAGAGCGAATGGTATAACTGTTTTATTATATAGCCAAGCACTGTACAAGAGACAAAATTACAGCGAAATGTTTGAAACAACAAACTTCCGGCATAGGCAACTTAATACTTCTGCCATGCGTAATGATGCATTCACATAGACCCTTGTTTGCATCGGCATCTACTGCTACAGGGTTCACGACATCCATTCGACCAGCTTGATCTTTATAGAAAAGCGCTGAGGTTAGATGAGATGATTTTGCGTCTTTGCTAAAGTTCAGTACAGTTTCCATATAGGATCGGTAGGGATAAGCAGTGCTCGACGGTGTGACAAGTTTGTTGTTCAGGTAAACTTCTACTTGAGAAAATAAAGCATGCATCCACAGATTTACAGGTCCAACTTGAACATCTTCATCGATATTAGATCCATCATTGTTGGTTATTTTTGCTTTTATGTGTAGATAACTGTTTGCTAAATCGGTATACACATCAGAATTTGCAGCACACAGAAACTCAATGGTGTCTGAAGTCCAATACTCGATACTGGATCTAAATCTTCCCAAAATCCTTTATTCGTTTCTACTTGTGTAGCAGGCATTACAAATAAATCTAATTCTGATTTTCCACACCCACACGAATCTTTATGTAGGGAACTAAAAGCTTGACTCGTGATTTATATTTTATAAACGGTCCGATCTTTGCTTCCGTAGGCTCAGATGTTTTCTTCTTAACAGTTTGCGAACGACTGGCGGTTTTACGTCTTGTGTTGGCTTTTATAGGATAATTCACTCGTTTGCGTTTACGACCGGCTCCCGATTGGTTCGTAACCTGACGGACCCCTTTTTGAGCAAGATCTTTCACGGCTTTGGAACCCCGCCCTCTTATCGCTTGCTTTACATTCTTCCCTGCCAGAACATCTTGGCCAACTTCTTTTACAGCTTGCAGAGCTGTTCTTCCAATAGCTTGAGCTCCTCGTTTTACCAGAGGTATTGCAAAGCGTGCAATACTTTTAAAAAAACTTCCAATGCCGTAACCTTTCTGAACACGTGCACCTCGAAAACCATGTAGACTTCCGCCTTGTTGTTTTCTCAAATAATGTTGTTGAAATTGCTTTACGTCTGGAATAATTGTATGTCTCATTTTTAAATGAAATACGAAGATCTCCGCTGTCTAAAGTGAAGTGTCACGATCGACTTCCCGAAGCCAAATGATACGTTTTCGTTTTTGTCGTCCTTTATATTCACTTCAATTGTTTCGAAGGACTTTACCTTGACAGGAATGTACTGTAGGTTACGGGGACTGACGTTCACGTTTTCTCCATAACGTCCTTGCGTATTGACAATTCTGAGTAGGGGCACTTTGACATCACCGACAAACTGCGCATCCACGATATCGGTGTACACATACATGGCTGAAAATCCACCGTTAACATCTGCTACGTAAGGACTTAGGGTTTTCTTTTTAATAAAGGTGTCTTGTTGAAATCCCAATGTTGTAGCAATGTCACCACTAAACCAAACGTTTACCCCATTTTTTACATCGACGGCGACTTTCCGTGGGGTTTCTGGAGTATACACCTCCTATTTTAAATCTTTAGGCATTATGAGAATATTTCGTTTGTATTCTGTCAACGAATTGGTGGCTCTTAAAAGATTATAGTTTTTAGAATGTGATTTGTTCAAAGAAACGTTTTTGTAATATGACTAAATAACGAAATAAAGTTTAAAAAATATATAATTTCATATTTACAATCACATAAAGCTCCTATTATTTACAAACACGCAAAAGTTAAAATCCATAAGTGTCAAAATTATTTACAATCACTTGCCGTTTAATCGCAGATTGAATTTATTCTCTTTTACATGATAGCAAAAATTGCTATATGTGTTATGAGAACATTATCGAGTTAATGCAAAGTTAAATTATGTTTTAAGTTAAATAAATTTCTTGGACTATTTAGTGTGTAAGAAATTAAAGATGTGTAATTTTATATGTGTGTAATTTTATCTGAAGAAAAAATTAATAAAGCCATATGAGCAACATTATAATAGTTTTTTGTAGTTTATTTTTTATATTTATAACAAATTACAGTGTACATATTGACAGCTAATTATTTACATAAACAAATATTTTTCAATAAACTGTCCTGCATTTACGGTTTCTTCTAGCGCACCCACTTATCGTTTGTTTCTCTGTTGTCAAAGCAATGCTCGCTCTTTATAGGGAATTTTGATATTTTCCGTTTTTTGCGTTGTTTATTATTTACGGACTCCCCCTGCTGCTCTAGATAATCCTAGATAATTATTGAAGTTTGTTGCCATTTCCTCTTGTCTCCTTATAAGGCTTTTCAAAGTTTTCTCCATATTTAGTTCTGTGCTGTCTGCGATAGTTTCTTTACTCTGTAAAGGTACACATATTCCAATTTTACTCCATTTCAGCCATTTAGCGCGTTCTTTGTTATCCATGTGGTGTACTTGATCAAGATGATTTGCTAGCCTTGCAAGATTAGTGCTTCCGCAACTGAACACAGGACAGTTTCTACGTGTGCGACCCATGTTTAGTTGTTTACTCGAGCAATGACCGAAAGCATTTGACATTTTTTAACATGTTAGATGCCTTTATTAGGCCCGTTTAGGCCCTATTTGGCCTTTTTTGGCCCGTTTAGGCCTTTTGGGCCTGTTCAAAGATACACCCAAAGATACACAGGGGCAACCTTTTAAATAATCAATCTTAGGATTCAATGATTCAATCTTAGGATTCAATGATTCAATCTTAGGATTCAATGTGGGATGTTTCGGGAGTATTTGGGGGGTGTTTTGGGGGCTTCGGGGGTATTTGGAGGGTTTTGGGGGTGCTTCGGGGGTGATTGCAGGTGTTACGGGGTATTCGGGGGGTGTTTTGGGAGTTGTTGAGGGTGTTTTGGGGGTACCTTGGGGGTGATTGGAGGTGTTGCGGGGGTATTTGGGGTGTTTTGGGGGCTTCGGGGATAATTGTGGGGCTTCGGGGGCGATTGAAGGTGTTACGGGGGCATTTGGGGGTTTTGGGGGTATTTTTTGGGGGTGCTTCGGGGGTGATTGGAGGTGTTACGGGGTGTTTTGGGGGTATTTGGTGATGTTTTGGAGGTGTTTCGGGGGATGTTGAGGGTGTTGATGAGATTTTACAGGTGTGGTTAAGAGTAAAGATAAGGGTGTATATAGCTTACAGAGGTGATTTGGGACAATAATTTTATTAATCAACATTAAATATTACAATAAATGTCTTGAGTTTATTACAAGAATGACAACAAATACGGTCTTTATCATTTCTAGACATTCATTTTCTGTTTTATATTCTGGGTTGGTAAACGTAATGCGTGTCTGTTGGGAAAATTCCAGATCTCAAACGTATTTCATCGGGGTGTGAGATCAACAAATAAGTATGTATACGGTTCTTTGGTTGCCATTTCATACGCTTGTTGAAAAAATTTAGTATTGCTTGGATACAAAGGAATATCAGAAAGACATATACATTATTTGTAAATATTTTATTGAACTTCAGCATAGTACAGAAGATAATGTTTCAACGATTCAACAGTAACTTTAATTCTTATAATTGGTGTCATTCCAATACTATGGTGTTTAGATTGATTGTAGGAGTACACTAGTTTTTGTAATACTGGTTTCTTTCATTTGACGAAATCTAAACATAAATAATCACGAACATTTTTTGTTAGGACAAAGTAACTAGCGTTGAGAGAGATGGTACGATGGTCTTTGCTTTGATGAAACAAAATTTTGCACAATATAAATCACGCTGAGATCACCATGATGGGATTTCTTCGTGAACAGTTTGGCTATAATCGTATCTTTTTCACCCATCATGTCATCAATGACAAATAGATTTCTTATTGGGGGATTAACACTATCCAATATAGATTTGGATAAACATTGCACGAACTGAATCCCATGCAGGAATAAGAAGTTCCATTTTAGCAAACGTGTCTTGGTAATATTTTCTGGGACAGGGTCGATCATGATTTGGGATAAATGAGTAACTCGTGAGTTACTATTTACTCATGAGTTACTAATTTACTCATGAGTTACTCATTTACTCACGAGTAACTCATGAGTTACTCATGAGTAAATGAGTAACTCATGAGTAAATAGTAACTCATGAGTTACTCATTTATCCCAAATCATGATCGACCCTGTCCCAGAAAATATTACCAAGACACGTTTGCTAAAATGGAACTTCTTATTCCTGCATGGGATTCAGTTCGTACAATGTTTATCCAAATCTATATTGGATAGTATTAATCCCCCAATAAGAAATCTATTTGTCATTGATGACATGATGGGTGAAAAAGATACGATTATAGCCAAACTGTTCACGAAGAAATCCCATCATGGTAATCTCAGCGTGATTTATATTGTGCAAAATTTTGTTTCATCAAAGCAAAGACCATCGTACCATCTCTCTCAACGCTAGTTACTTTGTCCTAACAAAAAATGTTCGTGATTATTTATGTTTAGATTTCGTCAAATGAAAGAAACCAGTATTACAAAAACTAGTGTACTCCTACAATCAATCTAAACACCATAGTATTGGAATGACACCAATTATAAGAATTAAAGTTACTGTTGAATCGTTGAAACATTATCTTCTGTACTATGCTGAAGTTCAATAAAATATTTACAAATAATGTATATGTCTTTCTGATATTCCTTTGTATCCAAGCAATACTAAATTTTTTCAACAAGCGTATGAAATGGCAACCAAAGAACCGTATACATACTTATTTGTTGATCTCACACCCGATGAAATACGTTTGAGATCTGGAATTTTCCCAACAGACACGCATTACGTTTACCAACCCAGAATATAAAACAGAAAATGAATGTCTAGAAATGATAAAGACCGTATTTGTTGTCATTCTTGTAATAAACTCAAGACATTTATTGTAATATTTAATGTTGATTAATAAAATTATTGTCCCAAATCACCTCTGTAAGCTATATACACCCTTATCTTTACTCAACCACACCCGTAAAATCTCCTCAACACCCTCAACATCCCCCGAAACACCTCCAAAACATCACCAAATACCCCCAAAACACCCCGTAACACCTCCAATCACCCCCGAAGCACCCCCAAAAATACCCCCCAAAACCCCCAAATGCCCCCGTAGTAGTAGTAGTAGGATCTTTATTTATACACGCTGACCTTGTCAACCGAAGCTGATTTCCACAAGGGGCGTGTGCAAAAATAGAAAAATGATACATGTAGAAAGTTATTTAGAGCTATTTACAAGAAACTTAAATTTAAAAAGGTAGAATATTAAATTATTTACATGATAAGAACGTTATTAGGATATTTACAGGCACATCAATTTACTTATTACTCTATGTCAGTGATGTGAGCAGCGATTTTATTTCGAAAGGAAGAAAGAGTTTTGCTTTCCCTAATTTCCAAAGAATTCCAAAGGTATGCTCCGTCATACATGAAACTATTTTTCATATTGTTTGTACGCGGTTTTGGTAAACTAAGGCCACTTAAAATGTCCCGAAGGTTGTAGTTTATTTTCTCAATTTTGTATGAAAAATGATTAGTGAGTGATTTGGGACCCATTTTATTTAATACTTTATACATCATTTTCGCCTTAGCTTTCTTCCTTTCTGTTTTGAGTGGCTCCCAGCCCAATGCACGTAGAGCAATAGAGTGATTTATGTCATTGCTCATGTTCAAGATAATTCTAGCAGCTCTATTTTGGAGTCTTTGGAGTCGTTTTGATTGTGATTCACCAAACACATCCCATACTTCACAGCAGTAATCAAAGTATGGCCGAACAATAGCGTTATATATCGAAATGAGTGTATCTTTATCAACAAAAGGTTTGACCCGACGAATAGCAGAGATTCCTGCTGTTATTTTTTTGCAAATATTTTCAGTATTACTTTTCCAAGACAAATGCTGGTCAATTGTTACTCCAAGAGTTTTGCATTCATGAACTTGCTTAATTTGTTTATTTTCAATGAAAACATTCGGATGGTAATCAGAAATATTTTTCATCATTTGTTTTGAGCCAATTAACATAAATTCAGTCTTAGCTACGTTAAGGCTAAGTTTATTGGCGATTAACCATTTTCTAAGGTTTTCTAAATCAGAATTTACTGCAGCTTCAAGGTCAGTTATAGAATCTCCCGAAGCTGTCAGATTTGTGTCGTCGGCGAACAACCGAGGTTTTGTTTTATTAAGACATTCAGGCAAATCATTAATATATAACAAAAAGAATAGTGGCCCTAAGATGGAACCTTGTGGTACGCCACACTTTATCAGTCGTTCTGATGAAAAAGAGTTTTTTACTTGGCATTTTTGATTTCGGTTTGTAAGATATGATTTGAGCAAAGTTAGAGCTTGTCCTTTAACTCCATAGAGCTCTAATTTCCTCAACAGAATTTGATGATCAACAGTATCAAATGCTTTTTTCAAGTCAATTAAAACTACTAGGTTAAACATTTTTCTATCTAGATTCACATACCAATCATTGGTACAGTCTAGTAATGCAGTAGCTGTGGAGTGAAATTTTCGAAAACCAAATTGGGAATCGCTTAAAAGTTCAAATTTTGTTAAGTAGTTGTACAGTTGATCATATAGAATTCGTTCCATAATTTTGCTAATGGCCGGTAAAACTGATATTGGCCTGTAGTTTCCTGGAATATTCCGTTGGCCGGTTTTATACATTGGTATTACTCTAGCCACTTTCCATTGATCAGGAAAAGAAGATAGAGTAATAGCCTGATTAAAAATAAGTGTCAGTGAATCTGAAATGGCAGGTGCCGCTATTTTAATAATTTTACAAGAAATCTTATCAATGCCAGTGGCTTTATTGCTAGAAAGTCCATGTAGGAGACGACAGACATTACTGACAATAACAGGCTGGAATGCAGCAAATTCTGATTTAGCATTTTTAGTATACGTTTCAAAATTGTAATTTGCAGTATCAATTTTGCTAGCTAAATCAGGGCCAATATTTGAAAAATAATCATTAAAGCCCTCTACAATATCTTGGGGATTTGTTAAATTATTTTCATCTAGTATTAGTTCATTCACCACTGTTGGTTTGTTTTGCCTACCTAATAAGTTGTTTATAGTTTTCCAGGTATTTTTGGGATTGAATTTTTGACCAGCTATTTTCGAGGAATAGTAATCTTTTTTGGCATTCCTTAGCTCTACATTTACTTTATTTCTAGTTATCTTATAATTTAACCAATCAATTTCTAGGCTTGTTAAGATGGCTTTTCGTTTTAATTTATCCCTTGTATTTATAAGTTTCTTTATATCACTTGTGATCTAAGGGACTTTTTTCGATTTGGTTTTTTTGTGTTGAAGTGGTGCATGCTTGTCTAAGACTTCCAAGAATAATTTCTTCCAAATTTCCCACATAGTATTTGGGTCTTTGGCAAAAAAATATACATATTCCCAGTGCTGTTTCAGCAGTTCCGCAACAAATTTTTCTTCATCAAAATTTTTCATGTTTCTCATCTCAACAATATTTTCTTGTTTTTTAATAACAGAAATTTTTCTGATTGCAAAAACTAAACTATGATCGCTTATACCTGTGTGAATGACACCAGAGTCAGAAATTTTCTCTGGTGTATTTGTAACAATATGATCAATTAGACTGGTGGTTGTCATAGTCACTCGAGTAGCCTCATCTATCAGTTGTGATAACTGATATAGTTCGTACAATGACTTAATTTTCTTTGTAGGAATGTTACATTCCTTATCTGGTTTTAGTAAATCACAGTTCAGATCACCCAGAATATACATTTCTTTATTTTCATTATCAATAGCTTTGATCAATTTTTCAAAATGATCAAAGAATTCAGATAGTGCATTGGGTGGTCTATAAACTGTTGTAACAAAAAATGGTTTGCTATGTGGCTTAATAATTTCAACACAAATAGCTTCCAGTTCAGAGGGAACTAGATAATTTCTTATTTTGTAGTTGATGGAGCTACGCAAGTAAATACAAACACCACCTCCATTTCTCGTTCTGTCTTTTCTAATAATATCGTAATCAGTAAGGTGTACCATATTATCAGTTATATTGGAATCAAGCCGTGTCTCATTGAAAGCAATAAGATCAATGTACTTGTTTGACATTGAATACCTTATTTCATCAATTTTCTTGGGCAGACTAACAATGTTTAAATAAAACATCTTAAAACCTCTTTCATTAGGAATGGAGTTAAGGCTGGTGAAAAAATCGCTGCTCACATTGTTTGAGGAATTATAATGATAATGATTTAATATTTCTATTGCACAAATTAACATGTGGATATGATCAAATGCGCATTACAATGTTATGGGTGGCTTATCAGGCAATTTAGAAATTTTCACCGTGGCCGTGTTGAGGCATATCAAAGGCGCTTTATGCTGCCGCCAACAACACAGTTCAGACCACGGATCTCAACTAAGACCTAGGTGTTGATTTTACGGAGGGAGGAAAACCGGAGAACCCGGCGAAAAACCCTCGAAGCACAGGAGAGATCAACTAAACTCTACTCACATGGTCCAAGCTCGAGAACGAGGTTATTCCCAGACGGTCACCCATCCAAGTACTAACCCCGTCCGACCGGGCTTAACTATTGGTGAGAGGCAGCGCGCTAACAGCACACGCCACCTGTGCTCCCTGTTTTACTATTTAATGCCTCATTACTTGGCTTACATGTTTCAGATACATAGTCCAGTCTCTCTTTTGATGTCCATAAACTTGGCGAAAAAAATTACTACGAGTATCAACTGGTGTATTACCAGCAGTTTTTATTCTATTTGATTTTAAGTAAGTGCAGAAACTACGCCCTAGCACTCTATCACCCATGTGGTTCAAGTGCAGGTTTGATTGATTCAAGAACGACTTATCTATTTGATCATTATCTAAAAAGATGATATTATGCTTAGTGCATAAATCTTTAACTATACAATTGAAACGAGTTATGTTGCTTTCTGCAACACGACCATCATACCTTTTGACCACGCTTGACACGGCGATCTTCTCTGTGTGACTTTTCAGATCTTGAATAAGGCCATCCATCTCTGTTCCCACCTTCTCAGCATCATTGTATACCAGATCATTGGTACCAACATGGAGGACCACTGTATCATACTCTTGTGCTTCGGACCAATTTTCCTTAATCTTGGCACTGATTTGCCCCACTCGTGCTCCACTGTAGGAATGGACAACTGACTGGCAACCTGCAGCTCTCTCGATTTTCTGCTGATCTATGTGCTTCACCATGGAGTCACCAATTACTAGAATCTTCTTTCCTGGTTTGCCGAATGGTTTCTCTTTCTTGACATCAGTATGGGCTTTGATTTTCCCCTTTGGCTTTGATACGCTTTTCTTTTTTTTTGAATTTTCAAATTTCGATTTTTCATTTGATCGATAATCATAAATCTGGCTGCTGATGCTTTCTTTGATTTCTTCATTTTGGGGCTCTGGCACTGAATAAATATCTTGATCATTTTCATCATTTTCATCATTAAGGGTTATGAATTGATTTTGTGTTTGTATTGGGTCTGAGGTTGGAGACTTGCTTTTTGATGAACTAGCTTTTGCTTCCACTTTAAGCCATTCATTTTGTTTAACATCGAGAACTTGCTTTATTCCATTATTGTCAATGGTTAGTTCTGCTACCGTTGCTGTGAGGGATTCGATTTTGGCCGCCATCCTGTTGTTATCTTCGAGCAGAGATTTTATTTTCGCGTCTGATTCTTCCCCTCGCAGTAAAGCATTTTGGCGTTCTTTATCTTGATTAGATTGAATATCTGCGAGTATATTCATTATCTTTACGATTTGATCTTGAAAGTTCTCACAGTCTTCGTATTTCGATTGTTTGTTGACACAGATGTCGTCTTCGGCGTTAACATCGATGACCACGTGCTTGCTCGTATTTTGCTCGCATTTGTTCCTTTTATCCTCATTGTTTTCGTCCGCTTGAGTGGCGTAGCTCTTCAGAGTAGCGAGTAGTTGATTCTCCTCGTTATCTTGTACGATTATTAACTTTCTTTCCGTTGGCCCAAGCCATTTCAAACCAAATTTCGGGTTGCTGAATTTTATAGTTTCGCCTCTAGGCGACGACCATCTTCCGTTTAGTTGTAGATCCACTTCTACGAACGATTTTAACGAATCTAAATCACCCTGCCATAACAATTCGTCTACATATAAATTTAAGAATGTAGATTTTGGAGTTTCCAAGACGGTATCGTCGTTGGTATGTTGAGAATTTTCGCAAGATGAGGAGCTCGTAATTTCATTACTGTCCGCTATCTTGGTTCCCGTAACACCTTCAATCACCCCCGAAGCCCCACAATTATCCCCGAAGCCCCCAAAACACCCCAAATACCCCCGCAACACCTCCAATCACCCCCAAGGTACCCCCAAAACACCCTCAACAACTCCCAAAACGCCCCCCGAATACCCCTGTAACACCTGCAATCACCCCCGAACAGGCCAAAAGGCCTAAACGGGCCAAAAAAGGCCAAATAGGGCCTAAACGGGCCTAATAAAAGCATCTAACATGTGAAAAAATGTCAAATGCTTTCGGTCATTGCTCGAGTAAACAACTAAACATGGGTCGCACACGTAGAAACTGTCCTGTCTTCAGTTGCGGAAGCACTAATCTTGCAAGGCTAGCAAATCATCTTGATCAAGTACACCACATGGATAACAAAGAACGCGCTAAATGGCTAAAATGGAGTAAAATTGGAATATGTGTATAACTGTTAAATATACTGTATATATATATTTATCACATACTTGTGCCTTTATCAGGGTGATAACAGCAGGCGATAAAAACGTTATGTCCCGCTATTCCGTATCTGTCCCGCCATATCTCCCGCTGTCCTGCGCTGGGAGTCAAACATGGTGGACTCGCGGTTCGAGTCAGTGTCAAGTGACCTACGAGACTTCTATAAGAGGGATGTGACCAAAAATAAGCCAATCAGATAAAAATAACAATAACAAATTAATAATGAGATGCGAAAAAATTAGCCAATCAAAGCAAAATAACACTAAAAATCAATAATGAGATGCGAAAGACATCTGCTATTCCTATATATATATTTATAAAATACCGTGGTTTGTTGCCCATGGGACAGACACATGGACACGTCAGATCACGTCAGCTGACATGCTTTTTTCTTTCTTCATGCCCCAAAATCCGACAAGAGCTTTGATAAAAACCTTTTAAATTTTTGTATTGTATAAAACACATAGATTCCATCTTTTTGTTGTCTGTTCAGTTATAGATATACAGATGACGTCACAACGTGGTAAGAACATCAGTGACCCACTCGACTGCGTCTCGTGGGCCACTTGCATCAATCGTATTTCATATTAAACTTATTAAACTCAGTAATACTGATCACATTATCCTTGCCAAACAATATAGTAATATACAATGTGTTCTGGAACCAGAGCGTCGCAAGTTTATTCTTTTTTCACTAAAATTAGTTACGAGATTGCAGTTGAACGCATTTTAAATGCCAGAGATCTTTTTGTCTAAGTTCTGACCTCGCCCAGACTCGTTCTTTTGTTTAAAATACTAATGACCTTTTAATGAGATTTTACACATGGAAATATGCAAATATCATTGTGATCAGAAGGTACCCTAGCAACCGTGGAGAACTAATAATAATTCGTCTGTATTTAGATAAGTCAATACATTTGAAATCATTGATCGTTCTCCTTACGGCTTCTCGAAGTGATTCTTCATCCAAGGATTCGTTTACTCTATAAACTAGGGTTAGATAAGCGATAATTCGACCAAAATTGTTAGGGTTCATCTCTTCGTAAATAATACTCAGATTACTCAGCAAGTTATCTCCATTGATTTGGTGGTTTACAGTTGTACAGGTCTTGGTGTTCGGTAAGTAAGGATTCTAAGTGAAAAGACAGAGTGTCTTTATCGATATCAACGTTATTTCTTTCTAGTTCATCGTAAATAATATCCATCTTGTCAAACGTTTACCGTACGCACTGTTGGGGTAAAGTGTATATATACAACACCGTACTTTAGTACTTATAAGAAACAACTCGACGGTATTTTGCCTACGGGAATCAGTCGGAGACCAAACGGGAATGACGTAGTGAAAACCAGGGGGTTGAGTAACAGCTAGGGTTTAGGGGGTTCCGGAACACTAGGGTTAGACGTTAATGACGTAACGCGCCGCTATAAAATGAATACTAATGAGATCAGGGTTAGAGGGTGTATGCATACTAATTACTTCCGCCGCCATAGTGGGGGGTATCTTCTAGTCTTCTTGAACAATATTTGACAATATTAAAAGCATAATTAGCTTTAAACGTGAACGAATTGTCCTCCACCACTCTGAATCGTGGCTGCCATATTTGTTTATTTTGTGTGGAAAAATACCATCCATCAAAATCCGTATAATACGTGATTGGCTCATTTCAGCTTTTGTCATTTTTAATTCGCTCATTGGCTCTAAAGATTTGCACTGTATTTCCTTTTTTCTGCACTGTATTTCTTTAAAACTGCACTGCTCTCAGCCAATCAGAATTGAGAAACTTTTTTGTATTGCTTCTGCCAAGAGATATCGTTTGGCCAACGAGAGTCTCGGAAACTTCAAACGTTCGAGTTTTATTTGTCTCATTAATTTCCCGAAAGTCTCAGCTGAGTTGTGTAACACATTGTGTTATGTGACACAATACCATTTGTTCGAGGTAATGATGACGTAATGAGCAAGATATCAATGCAATCCTTTGAGACTGACTTCAAAATCATCAGTAGTAACACAAGACTAATGTGCTGCCTCGCTGAAGCAATAAAATGTTTATTATTTTTATTATTAATAATAAGAAGTTTATTAATATTACGGTCAGCAAATTGAGTAATTACAGCGTGCATAATTACCTGGCCATACAAGTAATTTGCGCTAGTTGTGATTGCTCAATTTGTGGACATTAAAGATGATTACACTTTTTGACTCATTAAAGATGATTACACTTTTCGGAGTTACCGTTGTTGTGTAATCAAATCTTCAAATCAGTTATAATTACTTCTTACTTCGTAGAAAATATATTACAAAGATAACTGAGTTTTGTTAAAACCTCGAGCTGAAAGTGCAACAAATTAGTATTAAGATCGCAAATGAAGTTTAGTGTTAAGATCGCAAAATTAAGCTTTTTCCAATTTTACTATCATGTTTCTCACTTTGTCCTTTACGATTCTCCAAGTTCTTCCTTGCACTAACTTATCATATTTTTCCAAAAAAGCATTACACTGTAACTGGCCTGGTATTATATGGTCCTTTAGGTTGGTTGCAAAGAAGCAATTTATCGCTCTTATTTGAGCTGAAGTCCAAGGTTCTTTTGGACGAACTGCCCTTCTCTTGAGCGGCATAACTATAAAAAAACCCATCTCTCTTAGCACACTATACCAATGAATTGTTGAAGTCGTAGATTATAATTAATAACTAAATAGCAGATAATTATCGATTTTATTACGTTCTTTTATTTTTATTTATTTCCCCCCCGTGGTTCTTGTTGAGCGTCGCCACTTCCTTGCGGGTTACGGACGTTACTACGTTACGACGCATTGGTGTGAGCTTTCCAAATTTTCTCGACCTCTATCCTATATTTTCGCCTAAACATTTTTATGTTACTTCTTCCCAACAATCGGATTCTGCTGATCTATTTTCAGATCCTTCGGATTTATAGTTTTCAGGCTATTAATTATTATAAGCATGAAATACTGCTAAAATATAATATGAATAGATTTATCTGATCTGTGTACGTTTGCGTTCAATAGTGCCAAAATATTAATATACAACTAAACTTAAATGTTAAGTAATCTTTTGCGTGTAGGAAGGCAACGGCATGCAAATGAAAAATCACGCGTGTCCATATAAGAGAACAAAATCTTCGTAATTTGCATGTTAATCGTCTCAAATATTCAAATGTATTATATTTACTAACAAACAAGTGAGTAAAGGAGAATGTAGGCATCATACCAAAATGTTTATCATCTAAGAAAGGCGTTGGATATGCTTAAAACTACCAATCGTGTTTTAACGCATTGTCATTGACACGTTTCCGTTTTGATGAAAACCGGGAAGCAGCACTGCGTAGCCAATGTACTACCGAAACATGAAACGTTCCATGTTTCGGTAGTACACCAACCTTGCTATATTTCGAACTACAAAAATTACCTTCAAACAATGTATTTTAATAGATTTTTGATACTGTGCATAAATTTAACGTATAACAGCAACCAAAAGCTGTAAATAAGCCGAAAACAGCCATTCTTCAAATATCGATCTAAGTTAATTCTTCACATTTGAGCATTTTCTGTCAGGCGTGTCCTTTTCCCGTTGCATTCTTCCCAAGCACCGTTGTCCTCTTAACGGCTGGGTATAATCATTGCCTTATAAGTTATAGATAACACCTCGCCATTTTTAGGCAAAGTGTATTACGTTTTTCAATACTTGATCATGAAGTTAATTTTACTATCTTTCTTTAATAAACTGATTTAAAAACATTCCCATCCTTTAGAGAATTAATAGTAATTTATTCTTTTCTATCTGTAGGAATTGAACAACTAACCTGACCCACCATTTTCTGGTATTTTTGATTGTTCACGTAATAAAATAATACAGGTAATTAACAATTTGTCATATGTGTCAGCAAATTTTTCGCATGATATACATGATAAGTTTGCCGATAAAGTTCGACTTTTCTATTTCATCACTTGGTTGATATTAAAGTGTGACATGGTTTGGAAAGTTGAATTTAGGGCTAACCGCGGTGATAAAAGCCGTTAAACTTGAGAAGGAGGTTGGGGATATAAATTTCTCAACATCTCCTCAGAGAGTTTGACCGAGCTCAAACATGGCGTTATCTTATGGAGGAGAAGGAACAAATATGGCGTCATTGGCATTTACTATTGCATGGTTTAAAAACTATTTGCACCTCCGACTCCTTTTATGCGCACGGCAACACCGGGATGGTCCATGGACCGCAGTCAGCCTTTCCATTCTCCGATAATAGCCAGGCCATATGGAAATAAGTGTATCTCTTAAAAATGAGTTAAAGCCTTAGATTTAATGACTAATTATCATGTGACTTGCATGACAGCCACGAATGAGAATGTTTCTCCTAATGAGATTCGTATTCTATTTTCCTGGCAATGCCTTGATTTTATTCTTTTTTATCCTGCCGTCGATTTTATCTACCCGTAAACACCAGCTAATAAAACCTGCTCTCGGACCGCCCCAAAACTATTCAATTTTGGCACGCCCATTCGCCATGTTTCTGCGAGGAATCTACCGAGATGTACACATTACCTAAGTATGTCTCATTGTCTAACTAAATTTCAGTATTCTGAGAATTCATGTCGCTTTCTCGATATATCTCGAAAATATTCCGCGCAAAAAGAAACAACGTTGAAATGTTGAAACTTTGAGCATGTCAAGTGAGCGAGCCAAACTTTAATAGTTTCGGAGAAAATGTTTTGTTAACAGCAGGTGTTCACGGGTAGACGCAATCGACGGTAACTGTAATTAGATTTGTTGTTGGACATAAAATTATGATACTCAAGTGATTAAGCACTTTTCTACTTCGATATATATTGGTAAAAACATAATCTTTATATAAGTTTTGAAACTCAATCTTAGTATGTGACTATTTTTTCCAAATATTCCCGGAATTTCGCAAATTTTACTGGATTTTCGTTCGGTTTTAAGCAATTTGGCATTTGCCAACGTCCTTGGGCAATTGTAGTTAAATGTCTTTCTTCTACATAGGAAAGGTATTGTATTGTCCAAAAATTGTATTGCAGGTCCTATTTATGGTAATTTCTTAATGATCTGTCATTCCTGTTGAATGGCTGATATACTCCTTGGCGTCTGTTATTCTATATATGGAACAATACTAACCTGCCACATTAAAAGGAGAATTTACTACGACTTGTAACTTCTTTGATTGTTTTCCTGATAGAAAGAAAAAAGTAATTTTCATTAGAACCAATAATTTGGATTTTGAAGGCAATTAGCCACATTACCATGAAACAAATTACAAAAAAAACACCAAAAACGTCAAAAACCACTAAAATTAGAGTTGTATAATTAACAGTCATAAAATAGACGTAATGTAGCGTAACGTCTCGTGATGTAGCGTAACATAAAATAAGTCATAAAGTAATAAAATAAGTCATAAAATAGACGTAATGTAGCGTAACGTCTCGTGATGTAGCGTAACATCGCATAACTTATCATAACGTCTCTTATTGTAGCGTAACGTTTCATAACTTAGCATAAGTTTCATAACGTAGCGTAACGGCTCATAACGAAGCTTTAACATCTCATAACGAAGAGTAACGGCTCATAGCGAAAAGTATAATGCACTTTTTGCGTAACTAACGTAAATTTAAGAAATAATCCACGCAAAAAATAGACCGTGATTGACCGTCAAAATGTTGAAACTTTGAAACATGTCAATTAGTGAGCGAGTCAAACTTGAAAGTTTGGGGACTTTCGGAGAACAGGTGTTCACGTGTAGATGCAGTCGACGGTTACTGTGATTAGAATTATTGTCAGACATATAAGTATAGGTAATTATATGATCGCGAGTGCAATTAAGGATTTACACTACGAGTGATATTTGAAAATTGAACCAAAATTGCACGAACCGTACGCGGGTGCAATTTGGCTCAATTTTCAAATATCACGAGTAGTGTAAATCTTTAATTGCACGAGCAAAATCATATGATTACTTATTTATTATATGACAAAATTGCTGCCTTTTTATTGCTGTTAATATGGTAACATTAATTTGCTCTCCAGAAAGTGCAATTAATGATATAAGTGCATTCCTTTCAACCAATCAGAATGTAGCAATTTTGTCATGTGTCATAATCAAGAACTTTTCTACTTCCGATTATACATTGGTAAAAACATGTTCTTCAATTAAGTTTTGAAACTCAATCTTACTATGTGATTTTTTTAGACTTTTTTCAAAATATTCCCTACATGTGACGAATTTTCCTGGGTTTTCGTTGATTTTAAGCATTTTGGCATTTGCCAATGCCCTCGGGCAATTGTAGGTAAATGTTTTCTTCTACAAAGGCAAGATATTGTAACACCCAAAAACTGTATTGTATGTTCTATTGTTCTATTGTGGTAATGTATTTTTCAATGATCTGTCATTTCCGTGAAATGGCTGGTGTGCTTCTTTGCGTCTGTTATTCTATATATGGAACAAAACTAAAACTAACCTGCCACATTTACAGGATAATTTTTTACCACTCGTAATTCCTTTGATTGTTTTCCTGATAGAAAGAAAAAAGTAATTTTTATTAAAACCAATAATTTGGATATTGAAAGCATTAGCCAGGTCAAAAATCACCAAAATGTGAACAAGAAGTTGTATAGTTAACATAGCGTAACGCTTCATAATAAAGCGTAACGTCTCATAATATCCTGTAACGTCTCATAAGTTAGCGTTACATCTTATAGCTTAGACAAGGTTTATCATGGTTCCGTGTCCAAATAAATAAATAAATAAATAACGTCTCATAACTTAGCGTAACGTCTCACAACTTAGCGCAACGTCTCACAACTTAGCGCAACGTCTCATAACGTAGCGTAACGTCTTATAAATTAGCGCAATGGCTCATAACGAGGCGTAACAGCTCATAACGAAGCGTATAATGTACTTTTTATATCGCAACTCCTTAAAGGTGCACTGGGAATCTCGATATATAATTATTAGTTCGAATTCTACACGTAACACATAGTAACATACGACCATATATATTTACTAACTTGTTACATTGGTAGGCAAGCACTTTTTGGAAGTTTTTTCTCGTGTATCTAAAAGATAAACAAAAGATCAGTAAATCAACACATTAACTGAACTATATCAATGCTAAAACCTTGGACAAAGCATGATAGGTCTCTGCAGCACATCAGTGGTAATCCTATGGGCTGGCATATAAGCTGCCATTGTTATAAATAGTCGAGAGCGACTCTAGATTTTTAAGTGTTCTCCCAACTTCTGAAGCGCGTCCATAGTAGATGGAGGATGCCAAACCATGACCCATTTCTTTCATAACAGAGAAAATATTGATTAACGCGGCTTGAAACTGCCAACAAATAATGATAAACACAGCTTGAAATGAACGTACGTCACAAGAAGTGCTTCCGTCGGTTTACTGTTTCTTGTTTTCGAACCGCTTTACATTCTTTTTAAATATTCCAGGGCCCCAACCTAACTTTTAAAAGTTTACCACAAACCAGAAAAAATTCACTAAACTCCACAAACTGTTTTTGAAGAAAACATGTGGTGGCTAAGAAGTCATCTAAACTTGGTACCTGATGCTCAGCAAGCCATGTCATCCTAGTAGCAATGCACCGGGCGATATTTTAACGTGGCAGCATTTGGCTCAGCTAGCTATACCGGCGCCATTAACGTAGAAACAGCTTCTCGATCAGGTTTTACTTCTAATTTTTAGTATTCACTTAAATACCACCAGATTTATTGGTAATCAGCATAGGCGGTATAGCCCTAACTGCTTGGCATGATTTATATTTTACTATATTATTATTTAATTACGTCTTGTTACTAACCTGCCACATTGGCTAATCTCTTCGACTTTGATCGTTTAGCTAATAGGAAAGTAAAATATTCTTTATTGAAACTTTCTTTCAAACTATTGGTACTAGCAAATCAAATATTTAGGAATTAATAGCAACATCTGTTTACGTGGGTGTCAGTCACTGTGGTTCAGGGTACAGTAGCATATGGTATCATGTTCATGCGACCAGTATTCAGCACCATCCAGAAATCCGATAAACCAGAAAATTGTAGTATAACGTTAAATTCTAAATTGTTGTTACATTTCTTTTACTAACTTGTTATTGATTCTCTCACATAACAAGACACAAAATATGACATGAGACAACATAAGATAACACAGAAATTGGCTGCCTATAGCCGTTGATTAAAGCAGATGCCGCTTTTTTTTTTCATTCTTGTTGATATGGACTTGTCAGTATAACTGCGCAAAACGTTCTTTCTTTATTGTTCAATACCAATGGCTGTCTCTGAACTCTTCGGCGATCATCATTAGAGACCTTTAGATTGACGTTTGAACCTTTTACCGCAAACGGCAAACCGCGGGCCGAGGTTTGCCGTTTGCGGTTTGCGGTTTCAGATTTTGGAGATGTTTAGATTGACGATCGTTCTTTCCCCCGCGAAAATCAAAATTTCAAAATGGCGAGAGCAAGAAGGTAAGCAAAAAGGTTTCAGTGCTATTAAATATGTCCATTTATAAATGCCAGAGTCTTTAAGTACTATTATTCTTTAATTCTTTAAATAAGTAGTGAAAACTCGATTTTAGGCGCAATTTCAAACAGATTGTGGACCTCATGATGCACCGTCTTGATGATAGTTCAAGCAGCGAAAGTGACGAATATGAAGATCTTAGTTTATTATTTATGGATGTTGCTTTTGCCCCCGAGCGAGAACTTGGAACTCGGCTCAATCTCGAGGACATCTCTGATGTAGATTGTGAATCAATGTTTAGGTGAAAATATGTTTATATTCAAACCCATGGGAACTTAAATCCTTTCTGAAACCAACAGTGTATTTATACTCGACTTTTCTACTTTCTAGGTTTGAAAAGGGTGATATGGGACGTCTTAGAAATGCTTTAGAAATGCCAGATCGCTACATATGCAACCAGGGCACTGCTGTACAGGGATCAGAAGCTCTTTTGATCATGTTACGAAGACTTGCCTACCCAAATAGATGGAGTGATCTGGTACCTCTGTTTGGAAGAACCGAACCCGAGCTCAGTCTCATCTTCAACAAAGTAATAATATGTTTATTACAACTTTCTAATAATTTTGCATTATTCAATTATATTCAAGATGAGAGGTAAAGGGTACTTAAAAATGAATATATCTAATTTTTACATTTATTTCTAGGTAGTTGATGACATATATGAGCGTTACAGCCAGCTGCTGACCTCTTTAGATCTTGTCTGGCTTGACCCTGAAATATTTTCACAAATGATACATGCCAAAGGTGCTCCCTTACACCAGTGTTGGGGATTCATTGATGGAACCCCCAGGGCCATTGCACGACCTATTCGAAACCAGAGAATCATGTATAGCGGCCACAAAAGAATTCATTGTTTGAAATTTCAGGTATGGACTGCAACCGTAGAACCCTTCTGACAATGTTTGCTAAACGTATATGTTAGACTTCTTTCATATAGATTAATATATAATTTCTTTTCAGTCTGTTCAGGCCCCCAACGGTTTAATTGTACATATGTCTGGACCAATAGAAGGCAGACGGCATGATGCATTTATGCTTGGAGTGAGTGGCCTATCGGACAAACTGAGACGATTTATTAAACCCACTGGAGAGCCTTATGTTATCTATGGTGATCCAGCATATGGTCTTACTGAAAACATCATTGCACCATTTAGAGGGGCCAATTTGGCAGCTGATGAAAAAGCATTCAACAAAGAGATGAGTAAAGTTAGAGTATGTGTGGAGTGGGGTTTTGGGAAAATATGCCAGAACTTCGCCTATTTGGATTTCAAGAAAAATTTCAAGATCCTTCTACAGCCTGTTGGCAAATATTATTTAGTGGGAACCATCTTGATTAATTGTCATACTTGTTTGTATGGATCTTTAACAAGTTCTTTTTTTGGTCTGGACCCACCATCATTAGAGACATACCTGAGTAATAGATAAACAGGCTTGTTGTAACCTATTTTGAAACTTTATTTCACCATCAATTCAAGTGTTACAAATGTGAATAGCAAATAACTAATTGGTATAACAACAATACTTTATAATATTAACAGAAAGAATACCATTAATAAAAGCATAACATGTGGAATGTTTTTGTATAATAAATATATCTTTTGTGAGGTTATCAAAACACTTAACGATTATTCATCAGCAACTGCAACATGGCTTTCCTTTCTTCCATTTCTACTTCTAGCCGCTGCTTTCTTTCTTCCATATCAATCTCATGCTTTTTTGTCTGTAACTCTAACTCCATCTTCCTAACTTCCAATTCTTTCTCTTTTAACTCTGCTCTCTTATCATACTTTTGAGCAAGTACATCCATGACTGATAACCTACTTGCTCTTTGTCTCCCGCATTTATTATCTGCAGAGAAATGCAGCAACTAATCAACATTATTTTCTATTTTGTAGTCTCTTTTCTATCCCAGTTAACTGGGGTGTCCCACTTGACCGGGATCTTGGTTGCCTCAACTGGTAGACCTATAAACACAATATTCGAACTACCAGGACATTCCATTGTACTGGGATCATATAAACAGGTGGCCCCTGGATTGTCATTATAATACAATCTATGATAAATTACAATTTACATACCTTTCACCTTCTTTGGAGGTTCAACTAATTCATCCCCACTGTCATCATGATCACTACTGTCAGGGGTAGAACTATTCTTTCGTTCTAAAAAGAAGAGGTGGATCAGTTCTTCCACAGATCATGAGGAGAGTAACCCTTTCTTCTAAGTAAGTAAGTAAGTAAGTAAGTAAGTAAGTAAGTAAGTAAGTAAGTAAGTAAGTAAGTAAGTAAGTAAGTAAGTAAGTAAGTAAGTAAGTAAGTAAGTAAGTAAGTAGGTAGGCTACCACCAATGGCGATGTCAAGATGCAAAGTCAGAGGCAACACAAATGCTCCTCTTTTGTTTGCTACCACCCGAAGGTAGGGTGGGTGCAACTCCTAACCCTACTCAATTGACCATATTACCCCACCAATTTGCTGGTACTCTGGATAATATATAATAAATAATATATAATAGTACACAAAACAGATTCATAGCTACAGTAGTAACAAAGATGTAAACATACTTTTCATTCCTTCCATAGCAGCTTTTCTCATTTCATCAGCTTTCTTTCTCTCTTCCTCTAGTTTACTCTGCCTCAATTCTTTTTCTCTATCTCTAATCTCCTGTATATCTCTGCGGTAAGTGGTTATATCTTCTAGGAGTCGATGGATCTCCGAGTAGTTCTCCTCAGTTCCAGATCTTAAATTAAAATATAATTACAATTGAAAAACACAAAGAGATTGTAAGACCGTGAAGTGCATTTAAAATAATCTAATCTTAAACCAACAAACAAAAATCATTCTTGTATTTTATGGATATACTGTATTAACTTTATATGTTAGATTTGTGCTTTGTGTTGCTTATGAAGTTTGAATTTATATAAGAAGAAATTCAGTAATAAAGTATAATTTTGTTTTTCTCTTCCTAAACTGAAATATGGGTCAGTGTTCCTATTACAACGAACAAAAGGGGAAAAAATCAATATTCAACTACCTTTTAAGAGATCTTGCATCTTCCGATTTATATTTGGCTAAAAGCCTCTCTATCCTTTCTCGGCATCCTCTACACCTCAGTTCTATTGGTTTTTCATCTGTACTGAAGGCTTCACTTAATCTTTCGGCTACGGCATCCCAATCTGCTGGCTTTTCTGGATTGTGGCATGCTACAGTACTTCCCTTGCTAAATATAAGTCATGTTCAACACTTGGCCATCGAAAAGGAGCCATTGATATTCTAAAACAATCGAACAATACTATCTATATAACTATGTTAATAGCACTAACAGTATATTCATAAATATTTCGCATTTATAATTTTATATCACTAGTTTCTACCCTATCAGACCTCAATGATACAACAAAGACAAATGTCCGCCATCTTCATTCTACATTCGATGCAGAGCAATCTTTTATCAAATAATTTCAAGCTTAAATTTTGTTATTTAGTTCTCAGATTGTGCCCTACATAAAGACAACTTGCCATTTCGAACAACTGTTCTGGTTATACCAGAGATATTTAAGAAATATACGGTGAAAAACGTTGAGGGAATTGGCTTACCTGAAAATCCGTGTCCTGCGGTTAAAACTAGTGGAATTTACGGCAAACGCGACGGCAGGAGTGTGGTCACGTGATTGTTACACGTTTGCGGTTAGAGGGATTTCCTCCTAAACGTCAATCTAAATGTCCCTAGTATTAGTTTTATTCATTGAAAGGGCTTTGCTTGATTTGTAAATTCTGTACAGTTCGTTAAAACGCAAGTCTAATGTAACTTCTATTGTAACTGACCAACCACAACGTGATTGTGGGCTCAGGCAATAAAACTGCATGTGTGGAGATATCTTTGTTTCGAAAGTGATATCAGTACGTTCCGAATGTAGTTTACGATGTTTCACTAAATTCTACAAACTGTTTTGGAAGAGAGCATGTGGTGGCTCAGGGGTCATATAATCCTGATGCCCGGCAAGCCATGTCGTCCTAGTATATGTTCGGGCGATATTATATCGAGGCAGCAGTTGACTCAGCTATACATATACCGGCACCACTAATGTAGAAGCAGTCTCTCGATCAGGTTTTACTTCTAATTTTTAGTATTCATTTAAATACCACTCGGTTGATTGGCAATCAGCATAGCTCTAACTGCTTGGCATTATCCATTTTTCTGTATTATTAATTCATTACATCTAGTTGCTAACCTGCCACATTGCCAGATCTATTCAACTTTGGTCGTTCAGCTAATATGAAAAAGCAAAATATTTTTCATTAAATCTGTCTTTTAAACTATTGATACCAGAAAATCAAATGTTTAGGAATTGGTAGCAACATCTCTTTATTTGGAGTTGTTGTGATTCAGTGTACAGTAGCATAACGTATAACGTTTATAACAGTATAACGTTAAATTCTAGATCGTTGTTACATTTCTGTTACTAACTTGTTATTGTTTTGTATCACATAACAAGACACAACATGACATGAGACAACATAACATAACACATAAATTGGTTGCCTATAGCTGTGTTATAGAGAATGACTGCCATTTAGGCCGTCCAAACGTCAGTCACCACTACCACCACCACCAGTTGTTGTTAAAACTACACTAACTCAGACGCACCAATCCTTCTTAAAACTACACTAACGTAAACGAGAAAATTTCACAAACATGTAGATATATACTTTAATACAATTTTAAATTTAGAATACGGAAATTTTAGAATAAAATTTAAGAATTATTTTAGAATAAAATTTAAGAAATTTTAGAATAAAATTTAAGATTTTACTAACTTGATACGTTGATCGGCAAGCACGTTTTGGGCATTCTTGCTCGTTCATCTAATAGGTCAAGAAAATACTGTCAATAACTGTGAATACTTTTGTCACATCCTTATAATATGAAATAAAATTTGAACACCTATCCGATTGGGATCGCCTACTCCTATCTACCTAGCTAGCATGCTGATGCGTGCACACAGCTTTGGCTAATACAGTAATTGATGATTACTGATTTTTAACCTACAATTCCCCTTGTGAATAGGCAACTGGAATTACTGTTGTTGTTTTTTTAACCTATACAAGTGAATATGGAGTGGTAAAGTTTGGAACAGTATGTAACTATTAAGACAAAACTACAATTTACCTGTATTTTGGCATGTTGAACAGATCACTTTTTGCCCATACCCTTCTTCTCCCTGTGGAATCGCACATAGCAGGTGGACAAACCGGAGACATTTCACGCATTTGTGACCGCCGCCTGACGTTTCAAAACATACGTGGCATAGTTGATCTGTTAAAGATAAAACAAGCACTAAATTGTAAACTAAGCCTACCCTTGTGCTCCAGCAAAAGAAGAGTATTTCTTTATAAGTTACTTGATTCATAGATTTACATTTTATGTAGCTAACCTGTGGACTAACCGATGCATTAATTGTACTTTCTCCTGGCTACAGCCTATAGTATTGATAGCTTATTTATCTACTACAAAGAACTTATTTAGTCACCAAACAGGTTATCCGGGCTTCATATAACTGGTGTTAGATGACTGTTATCACTGAATGTCTGAATATTAAAATTCTTTCCAATTTTAATCAACAATGCCTAAATATTGTGGATACTTCCATTTTTAAAGGGGCATTGTCATGAGCTGTGCATGCATAGGTTCCTTTAGGTAAATCCTTTTATTAGTGCTGTTCCATGCTTTCTTCACTTCTTGATCTCCCTTAAATTTCTTTTATTCGACCGGAGTGCTCTCGTTTTCCACCATGAAGTTGAATTTTGAAAGACAAACTTGAAAAATTCAGCCTGAATTTTTCAAGTTTGTCATACAAATTTCAAATAAACAAAAGAACTCCGATCGAAAAAATAAATGTAAGGGAGATCAGGAATAGTAGAAAGAACATGGAACAGCTGTAATAAAAAGATTTACAAGAATAAACCTATGCATGCGCAGCTCATGATACTGGGCCTATAAAGATTTATTTTTGCTAATAAGTGTTTGCTCCCTTAGCCCGGGACATCTTCAATAATTTTTTCAATTTTACTTTTAGTTTTCAAGCTATGCCGATGTATTTTTAACACTGTATATTTTTTTCTCTTTCAATGTATAATATTCAGTATACGTTATCCAAAAGGAATTTACTTTTATGGTAACATTCTCAGTTTACGATGTTTCACTAAACTATACAAATTATTTTAGAAGAGAGCATGTGGTGGTTAAGGGGTCATATAATCCTGGTACCTGATGCCCGTCGTCCTAATAGCAGATGCCCGGGCGGTATTCTAACGGGGCAGCGTTTGGCTAAGCTAGCTAAATTATTCTAAATATAGTTTTGTGTACTGTAGTAAAGTGAAATGAACTTGAATGATTTTCCTAGTTAAACCTATACACGTCCGACTTACGCCCACAAAGGTCAGGGTGTATAAAAGGTATAATATAATATCAAAAAACTGTTAAAAGAAACTAAATTTTGAGGCACAGGCCCGTTCTTAGGTTCAGCGACCTCACTGATAACAGCAAATATATGATGCTGACGAGATTACGCTGTTAAAATATTACTAATTCAAATTCAAAATTCAAACGATGTCCGTATATAAACGTAGTAGAAGAGAAAACTCTACTTGGCCCGACTGGGATTCGAACCCACGATCTTTGGTTATTAGTCCGACGCTCTACCGACTAAGCTACAGGTCAGCATCCAAATTGACCTATATATATATATAAATAAATATAAAATTACTTTACAAAATAGCCTATATAGTAATGGCCTATATATATATATATTTCAAAAACTCATTAATTATATATAATTAAACACAGTTTATCAACGCCACTTCCAGTTATCCATATAATAAATAGAACATTATACGGTTGCTCAAAGATATGGATTTTATGTTCTCGTGGTAAGAACAATATCTCACTCGTTCGCTACGCTCACCCGTGACATGTCCTTGCCACTCGAACATAAAATCCATATCTTCTCGCCACTGTGTAATATCCCCTTTATATGTTCATCTGTTGATTATGTTGTTCTATTGATTGGCTGCCTGCAAAACCGTACAGAACTTCTTTCTTGAAGTGTTGTAATAGTCCTTTTAGAATCCTACCAGGATTTTTATGTTATATAGGATTTGTTTGATTTTGTGCTAAAGATTCAGTTTTAGGTACATGTTTTATGAAAGCCGATGTATGCAATCATAGCCAATAATTGCTTCATCTTTTTATAAAGGAAGTCAGTGACACAGCTCTACTAAAAATATAACACTAACCTGGCACATCATCATAAGGATGGTATTCATTGGTTTGTTCATCTAATAAAGGAACAAAATAATTCGTGTCATTGCTATATTCAATTTCTTAATGTTTTTTTTTTGCTTCAGAATGAAAATATAAAAGATAAAAAAGGCGTTAAACAGTTTAACTTAAATTTTACCACTTGCACTGCCAGTAACTTTTTCCAACACCATGGCAACTTACAGGGTAAGAAGTGTGAAGCAAAAATAAATAGAAGTAATTTACCTTCTTCAACTAAATCCAATGGATTTGAAAAATCTAATAAACAGAAGAATTTATAAATTAAGGGATTGGTAAGACATATTTTTATACATATATAGCAAAGTTAGAATAAACTTGAAATTATTCTAAGTATAGTTTTGTGTACTGTAGTAAAATGAAATTCCAAGCTGAAGCTGCACATCGGACTTAACAATTACTACGTTTAGCGCGTATAAAATGTATATTCCCCCTCGCTTACGGCGCGAAACGGATATGGGATAATTGCACGATCCATACGTTTAAACTAGTCCGAAAAAAATTACACACACGTACAAAACCGGTACCAGGCCGTGCAAGACGATTCAATCTTGCCCGATGTGTACATGCATATATAACGTGTACTCATTGATTCCATTTCCCTACGCCATCTGATTCGTTGCTGCTTTGCTTTAAAAAGAGACTAGCATGTGAACAATGGTTGGAAAACAGAAAACCTTTTGTTAATGTACCTTTTACTGGAGTTGTTTTTAACTTAAAACGCTAAAGTTCAAACAGCTTTCTAAGGGGGTGATTACATGGACCGCATTTTAAATTAGACTAAGACGCGAGATAGAGCACCAAAACCTTTTACTGACATGACCATTTGTTTCATAACTCCTGGGAAAACAGTAACTTTTCATCACAATATTTGCAAGTAAACGCGTAGACAAAAATAATACCTTGCAATTTTGGTAAAAGCGAAATAACAACGTACGCCAAAACGTTCGTGATCGCTCACGATCGCTGGGATAGAACATCTCAGCGATCGTGAGCGATCACGATCGCCAGCTAACGGTCGCCGGATCGCTGGAAAGTGTTTCCATAAGACCGTCGTCGATCGCTCAGAATCGCTGTGGATCGTTGGCGATCGACAGGAGATTCTAGGGGATTCTTGAATTTTGGGTCTCTGAAATGGCATTTCCTGCATTTTGAGGACGCTTTTCTCGTATTTTCGGGTGCGGAAATTTTTATTTTGGTCTCGCATTTATGTGGAGAATTGTATTGCGTGCTACAACACGATTAATTATCTGTTTATCTAATGTCTAACCTAGTATTAGAGGTCTCACCAAAAGGGCAGGGGTTAAAAAGGGCAGGGGTTGCAACCCCCCAACCCCCCCCTAGTTGCGCGCCTGCTTCTTCATCTGAATCCGATGGATTTGAAACATCTAAATAACAAAAGAATTTAAGGTTAAGATACATTTCTATAAAGATATAGCGAAGTTAGAATAAAAATTGATTTTTCTAAATATAGTTTTGTGCAATACACGACAATAGTGACTCCGAATACTGACATCATTTTAATTGCGATTCTACGTTTCGACTAGGTTTTAGTCATCGTCAGGAATCTATGATTAAAACCTAGTCGTAGCGTAGAATCGCAATTGAAATTATTTCAGCATTGGGAGTTTCGCTATTGTTGTATTTTATTAAAACACTCAGTGGTTGCCGTAATTTTTAGTTTTGTGTACTCTAGTAAAAATAACATTTTAAAAATCACTACATTTTGAGGCACAGTCGCATTCTTCAGGTCAACAATGCCTTAAAGAGGAGGTTGTACCCTTCTTATCTATATAAAGCTGTGTAAACGCGGGCGGCCATTTTCCATTTTAAATATTACAGCATCGATTTTTGGTGCAGTGTACTGTTTGGTATATTCATCTGTACGTTGATTAAGCTACTAGAACTCCGGTGACAGAGCAAAGTTATACCGTAGGTAACCTTCTGAGTACTAGTCTGACGGTCTAACCATTGAGCTACTACAATCATGGCCAAAAACCCTAGGACAGTTCGTAAAAACCACTACGCATTCGAAGTTGCCCCCCTTCCCCCCTTCAATGTTGCCATTCTATTGCTCTTTTTCGTCGTTATATCACACCAAGTATAAAATGAAACAACATTGATGGAGGGGGGAGGGGAGAGATTGTTAGGTAAGGATTCAAGGCGATATATTTAGTTTTTCTTGTGTGAGGCTACCAGACTCTTCATTTGCACTGCTGTCCCAATTATTTCTGGCCATGATTGTCTGAGGTGAACAATGATGTATAGGCAAGCAATACTTTGGTGCTCGTCTCACATGTTTCGTTCCAAGTTGTTCTACTATTCCTTATCATTTGTCTGTGCCACTTACAAAGATACATGTGCAACACTAGCGTCTAATTGGTTATAATTAGCGTTTAATTGACTAATTATCAATAGTAACCAATTTTGCGAAAGAATGGATACCGGACAAGATATTGAGAGAGGAAGAGAGAGGTAGAGTGCGAAAGAGAGAGAGAGATAGCGGGTAGAGAGGGACAGACAGAGACAGAAGGAGACAAAGAGAGACAGAAAGAGACAAACAGGATATGTTACTTGATATCCTTATTATATATTCACACTTAACAAAGGCACAATTCTCCCACTTCATTTCTCCCCCCAAAATCGTTGTAAAATGCAAAGTTAAAACTCCAATTAAATTTATTTTTCGTTCAAGTGCATTGTTTGTGTCTGCGGCGTGTTATTCTCTATTTACTGCAGCTCGCACGTTAAGATATCTAAGTTTTCTGACATTTCTCCCTTCTGCGACCATCTATAAATAAACGATACAAACTAACTTTATTGTCGTCAGGGAGAAATGTCGGGAAAAGCGTATATCGTTATATTTTAGCACCAAAATCACACTAAAACACATCATACACACTTCATATAACTCATGTAAATTTAATTTACAAATATAAACGAAAACTGGCAACACTATTTACATAAATGTTAGGGAGAAATGTCACAATATCACAGAAGGAAGCTCAGCAGCATCGACCTATTATCGTATTACGTAAACTTTAAATGACGTAAACGAAGCCGAAACGCAGGAAACTGAATAAGGGTATTATAAGATTTATAAACAGAAATAAGTTCATTAATGCGCTTAAACGGCGTTAACCTTTTCACAAAGAAAAGCAGCGAAGCAACGAGGACATGGGTATATTCGAATCTGACACGACTCGCGGGACTGACCTTCCAAAAGTTAAAGAAACGCCATCTGATATTCATCATTTCAGTGTTTACTCTGTCGATGGAGCTCGACTTTATTAGCGTCATTGGAGCGTCGGCCGTCGCGAAGAATCGTGTATCGCTATTTAGTTCAAATCACGCTTACAAAAATTATTCGGTGCAGGAAAATGGACTATATCCCCTTCCAATGCCGAAATAACCAAGCCGGCCGAAATAAAATATGCCGCCGAAATAAAATATGCAGCCAAAAAAAAAACCGTTTTGAAACATTTTAGGATTGTCTAACGATATAGAGACAAATAATACCTTTTCTTGTTTAAAATGTCGTAAAATTGCAACGAATCGAGGAGAATTTCTATACAGACAATCATGGCCAAAAACCCTAGGACAGTTCGTAAAAACCACTACGCATTCGAAGTTGCCCCCCTTCCCCCCTTCAATGTTGCCATTCTATTGCTCTTTTTCGTCGTTATATCACACCAAGTATAAAATGAAACAACATTGATGGAGGGGGAGGGGAGAGATTGTTAGGTAAGGATTCAAGGCGATATATTTAGTTTTTCTTGTGTGAGGCTACCAGACTCTTCATTTGCACTGCTGTCCCAATTATTTCTGGCCATGATTGTAGGACTCAGGCGGCAGAGCAAGGTTATACCGTAAGTATCCGGCCAGGCAATCAACCAATCAGTCAGGCAATCAATCAATCAACCAATCAATCAACCAATCAGTCAGTCAGTCAGTCAGTCAGTCAGTCAGTCAGTCAGTCAGTCAGTCAGTCAGTCAGTCAGTCAGTCAGTCAGTCAGTCAGTCAGTCAGTCGTATTAATTCCTTCAGACAGTGCATGTCAGTTAGGTTTTCATTTGCAGACAGGCATGCAGTCAGTCACGTTCAAACATTAGCACCGTAGGATATTGCAGGATTTGCAATTTTTTGAACTCTTCCAGATTCATCATTTTTATGTTGCATAAGATTTGTTTCATTTTTACTAAAGATTTATTCAGTTTTAAATGTATGTTTAATAACAGGATGTATGAAATCATAGCCAATAATTTCCTCATCTTTTTTATAAAAGAAGTAGCACAGCTCTATTAAAAATATAACACTAACCTCTCACATCGGCATTGGAATGGGATTCCGGATTCGTTTGTTCTTCTAATAGAGAAAGAAAAGAAGTCGTCCCATTAATATATTCGATTTCTTAATATTTTTGCGCGTCATTATGAGAACATGAGAGATTAGAAACAGTTAAAAAGTTTAACTTTAAAATCCTGTTAAACATTAAATATCACCGCTTTTAATCATCACTGTTTACATATGTAATATAAAAACAAACTACTATGTTCCATCCGGAAGAACGTAATCAGTTGCAAGGATTTTACTATAAATTTTATGTGAACTATTTTCAAAAAAATTAAAATTCAAGAGACATTTGCAGTCTATTTCATAGTACAGTCACCCTAAAAAAGTACGAATTCTTCAACTAGTCTTGCTTAGCAAACTTAATTTTGATCGAAGTTCCGGGTTCAAATAATTAATTTTTTATAGAAACCATGTTATGCGACTGTCAGCCAGCCGGGACCCCAGAAGATATTGTGTAGCGTGTATTTTCATTCCAAAGAATGACCATGCAAACATTCTAAAAGGAACTTCGGATTCTATGAAAACAAAAAATCTCTCGTATACCCAATTTAATTAAGGCGAATAGGCTTCACCTCAGCTCGTGTCTCTACTCAACTTGTTTTGTGTTCAAATGACGTAAAATCTACACCCGTAAGAATGTCACATGCAGCTTTGTCAACAAGATGTATTCACATCAGCCTTGTTATTTTTACAAGTCTTTGAAAATGT
Source organism: Paragorgia papillata (assembly GCA_035771165.1). NCBI lineage: Eukaryota > Metazoa > Cnidaria > Anthozoa > Scleralcyonacea > Coralliidae > Paragorgia > Paragorgia papillata. Next base: position 210,349 of record JAWNZC010000105.1, on the reverse strand, counting down.
TTTAGCAATTGCATTATCTTATCAAGCTGCTACAAACTTGAAACACTGGTCGCATTATGTCCAGTTTCCACGAATTCAAATTAACCGCCGACTGTGCAATCTATAGCTGCGAATGAATTATCCTATTAAGTGTATACTATTGTTTAATTTATGGTGTATTTAAAAATTTGCACTGCCAGCAACTATTTTCCACATTATGGCAACTAAATGGCAACTTACAATAAAGACAAAAAGTGTGAAGTAAAAATAGATAGACGTAACTTACCTTCTTCATCTTCATCCAATGGATGTGAAAAATCTAAATTACAAAAGAATTTAAATACGAGACTGAGGACTTTACTGGGATTTCGAGTGCCTTTTGAATTGACTTTTCAAACTAGTAATTTACATATTTTCAAAGTCCTAGGACTTGAAATATTTATTTAAAGTCCTAGTACTTTTGAAAAATTTCAAAACGTCGTCACGTGCGTTATAATAATAATAATGACAATCTTTATTCAGGGTGCATTCATCACAAAAGTGGTTTTCAGAACGGCCCTGCAGAAGAATTAATACAATTAACAAATTAATATACAATATATATATATATATATATTACAGATATATAAAAAGAAAGATAGTAAACTATATTACAATATTAAATCATAGCATAAATAGTTTGTTTTTAAAAAGTGCGAGAGACTTTGAGTTAAAACAGTCAGGTTCCAAATTGTTAAAATCATTGACAGCATGGTAGGTAACTTTATGTTTGCCCCAATTTGTTCTTGCCTTTGGTAAATGAAGAAGATAGCTCTGTCGGGTGTTATAGCTATGCATCTTATTGTTAAGTACCAAGTTAAAATTAAAATTAATAAGATTATTTAAACATTTAAAAATAAAAATACATCTGTGTGCATGTCTTCTTTGGCATAGTCTCTTCCACTGTAGGGACTCCAAGGCCTCAGTGGTCGATGAGGATATTGGCTGATTTAAAATAATTTTGGCTGCTTTACTTTGCTGTACTTGTAGAGCTTTCATCAGGGAAACATTGCTTTTGTCTCCCCATACGATATCACCAAAATCAAATAAAGGTAGTATGAGTGAATTGTAATCATTGTAATTGTAATCTAGCGTGAATAGATAGGAAATGCTTGACTCTCTTTAGAAGTCCCAAGCGCTGGTTTGTCTTCGAGATGAGATTTTCAATATGATCATTCCAGGATAAATCTTCATTAAGTGTTACTCCTAGATACTTCAATGATTTTTCACGTTCAAGAGGTTGTTCGTTAATCTGAATGGAGATGGCATTAAACGACTTAAGGTGCTGTCTACTTCCAAATAGGAGAAGCTTTGACTTAGCACAATTTAAAGTAAGCAAGTTCGAGTTCATCCATTTGGCAACAGATCTTAGATCTTTGTTTAAACACGTTTCAACATCCTGAGCTAATTTTGCCGAGAAATAGATTAAGGTATCATCAGCGTAAAGTACAATCTTGCAGTGGTTGAGGCAACGAGGCAGGTCATTCACATATATTAAAAACAGTAAAGGCCCCAGGATGCTGCCTTGTGGCACTCCAATTCTAATTGGTTTAGAAGCAGAAAAAGAGTTGTTGATGGAAACAACTTGTTCTCGACCGGACAGGTAGGACTCAAACCAAGATAGTGAATTTTTGTCCAAACCAGAAGACTGTAATTTATTCAGCAAGAGTTTATGGTCGACAGTGTCAAACGCCTTCTTAAGATCAAGGAAAACAGCGCCAGTAACGTAACCATTATCCAGTTTATCTAAGATATTTTCAGTTAATTTAGAAAGGGCTACGTCTGTAGAAAGGTTTGGACGGAAGCCAAATTGGTCAGATGAAAGTAGGTTATTTTTTTGTAGATGAGCATATAGTTGAAAATGTACGGCTTTTTCAAAGATTTTACTTAAAGTCGGAAGGATGGTGATTGGTCTATAGTTACTTGTGTCAGTCCGATTTCCTGTCTTAAATATTGGCACAACTTTACCTTTTTTCCAGGACGATGGGAAGGTCGAGGAAGACAAGGACTTGTTAAAAAGATAGGTTAAGCAGGGAGTTATCACACCTGCAGAATCCTTGAGGAGGCGAGCGCTGAGTTTGTCCAGGCCGATTGCTTTTTTTGTTTTCAGAGATCTTAGGTAATTATGCACAAAAGTTTCTTGAATGGTGGTAAAGCTAAAGTTCATACAAGTTGTTGACGCGTCATCAAACGATGGAAAGACGAAAGAGCTGGTCCTATCAATAATTTCTTTAGCGAGTTTAAGTCCAACAGAAGTAAAGTATTCATTAAAAACATTTGCAATTGATATAGGATCAGTATGGGTAACTTCATCAGATATAATAGACGTTGGTACGTGACCGGACTTGTTATCACGAGATGTAATTTCATTTAATGTTTTCCATAGACCCGAGGGATTTCTTTTGTTGAGGTTAATACAATCTTGAAAGTAGGTAGATTTTGCTTTCTTTACCTCCTCGTTTACCTTACATCTGAGTTTTCGGTATGTAGACCATTGATCAGGGCATTTTGACTTGACAGCTTTTTTTATGGTTGTAATCACGATCACGCATTAACTTGGCGAGGTGAGGAGTCAACCAAGGAGTCTTCAAACCTTTAATTCTCTGAGTTTTGATCGGTGCGTGTTGGTCGGCTACGCTGGAATACAAGGTACACCATATATTTACAGCTTCATTAACATCTTCAGCATCAAATACAGGGTCCCAATCAATATCTATTAGATCTTGTAGGAAAAAATTCTTATCATGTTTATAAGAACGATATTCGATGACACGTGGAGGCACCTTTGGGACGCCCGACTTATCGACAACACGGTGATTATTATTCACAAAGATAAGATCAATTGTAGATTCCTTGTCAGCAGTGATTCTCGTGGGATTCTGTATCAGTTGATCAAGATTATGTAGATTAGCTAAAGTTTTCAGTTTAGATCTCAAAGGATTGTTTTTAGATTGTTTACAACCAAAATCAACATTAAAATCACCCAACATGACAAATTCAATATTATCCTGTAGTTTAGATAAGGAGGTATCCAATTCTTCAATAAAATTGGTCAAAAGAAAGTTCGGCGCTCGATAAATTGTACAAATAACAAGTTTCTTGGTTTTTGGTCTAGCAATTTCAATCCAACATCCCTCTATAGTTTGGTGTTCCATCAGATCAGCTCGTTGGCGATAAGGTATACCATCGCTAATATACGCTGCCGTGCCACCACCAGATTTCCCTGAACGATCTTGGCGGAGAATACTGTAGCCAGGAACAGATACTTCTTGATCCGATATCGTCGGATTAAGCCACGTTTCGGAAATCGTAAATATATCAAGCGGCTGGTCATTCAATAATGAGCGGATGGAGTCCATCTTTGGGTACAGACTTCTAATATTTAAGTGGGCGATCTTAAGGCCACGAATATTCGGTAGTTGTTGAGTAAAATTAGCAACAGGTCCAGGATTTGAGGCCACATCATTCGATTGTTCAATAAGAAAAATTGAGATGTATACGTTGAGAATAAGATGACAACCAACAACCATTTGTAAAGATGTCGAAATCTCTGTCGAAGAACTCGAGTGAGAGGTATGAGGTCGTGGGCTAAACAACGGTTTCGAAGCCAGAATTTCTTCAGAAGCATACAGCAACATTGGTTTAGAAGAATGAGATAGAGAACTATCCTTAAGCCAATATAGATTGGAAATAGATAAGTAGATATAAAAAATAAGACATAAGTTGCTGGACGATAAAAGACCGCGTGCGATAGCCATGCCAAGCGAGGGAATCAGAAAAAGAGTCCAGTTTCAAACACTAATTAAACATTAATTTATTTTGTTTTTGGTTCATGAATTATTAATGATAATATATAGCGTTAGCAGGGGCGGATCTAGGAAAATATCTGACTGTTGCATGCATGGTGTGGTACACCCCATCTAGAGGGGTACGGGGGCATGCTCCCCCTGAAAATTTTTAAAATTAGGACCTCTAAAAACGCATTTCCCGCATTCTGACAGCAAGTTAATATTAAACAAGCAAATAGAATAGCATATAAATCAGATTTAAAATTCTAAGTAATTCAGAGTAAACCATCACATCATGTACTTAATATGTGACTGAGTTTGAATGTGTGATTTCAAATAAAATATTAACTGCATGCTGAATATAAAATGCATCAGATCTGGAGTTCATTCAAAGGGCAAACTCGAAAATTCAGGTTCATGACATTGTAATGCATTAAAACAAAATAGTTATAATACACAATTAAACATAAATACAACCGAGAAGCGCTTAGTAATACTATACTGTAGAAAGAATAAACGAGAGAAAGAGACTAGACTTGACTCATTGACCGCACTGCAGTAAATACTGAAACCGAACAGCGGAGAGCTGACTCCCATGAAACACTGAGTGAGGACTCATTAGCATACAGTATATAATATTAATTTATAGAATATTATTCATAAGCTAAGCTGCTAAGGCTTACCTCACTGGGTAGTGATTCGAGGCGCGCGATATCTGGCTCTTTGAGAACTGTAACCTTGAGAAGTGGCACAAAGTACAGCGTAGATCTTCACCAAGATACTTTCCGCATCCTTTTGAAATATTACGTACGCACTCGTGCTTGAGAGCGATAAGTTTACGGTCTGTTTCCTCTCGAAAATAACTTCCATCCAATATATTCAACAGCGGTTGTAACACATCGTTAGAAGCCATTTATTCTTGAAAGAAGCCGAGTGGGTCGAATGAAGCGTACTCTATAACATCATCTGAGGGGCGAAACAGATTTCGCAATCTGTTGCACAATCTAGTGTTTTGATTGGACAGCTACCCCTAGCTGTTGCACAAATGCTAAATATAGCCTGTTTCACGGACTATATTTACCTCAACTGTTGCACAAACGACTTCAGACTGATCTGGTGCAACAGCGCGCTGGGCCTGTTGTACAAGGATGTTGCACAAGGAGATGGGGGAGGAGGGGTGTCTGCGGCCGGAAATATTGTATATTGCGGGTTTTCTGGGTGATGACAATCTCACCCAATTGCGGGTTAGAATTTTCCCGGATATAGCTCGAAGCGAAGACTGGAGGACCGAGGCTGAGCTCTCGAGTCATAACCGTTAGGTAGTTTTGCAAATTAAATTATTCTTATTATCTTTTAATGTTTTCCGGACATTTTGACTGTTGCATTTGCAATAGTTGCAACAGTCTAGATCCGCCCCTGGTTAGAATAAACTAGAATTAGTTAAGGCCAAAAAAAAAAGTATTCTGTTTCTGGTCAGGGCACATGCCCAAAATCGACGCGGTGACGCGGCTTTTTTTGTTTTTTTTTGAATATCTGCTATTTTAACAGTAAAACGTACTAGCGGCTTGGATGCCAAGTGCTGCAAAATAGCAAAGACTGTATTTAAAAAATTGCTGCATTTTTACAGTAAAATGTACTGGTAGCATCACATTACCAGTACGTACATTTTACTGTAAAAATGCAGTAGTTTTCATAATACAGTTACTGTTAATTTACATGTTTTTACATGTTTTCAATAACATGTTTTCAATAACAGATATCTTCTTCGGGCTATTTTACTCAGAAAAATTTCTAAGTTACCATGTAAGCGGGACTCAAACCCACAACCTTCTGCATGATCACCAGTGAGGCGTTTTAAGCATGCATCGATCTAACGGGGCTCAGATAGTTTGAGCGTAAACGAGTTCAAAGTATGACATTATATATACCAGGATGGCAGAACAGTATATGAAGTGAGGGGGGCAGCTAACAACGGGGGTGGAGTATACTCCTTCAAGCAATTTTTCAAAATCAATACCTCTGAGACGGCTAAAAACGCTTCTAAATTTCATTAATCACTCAGAAAACAAGAACTCTGATTATGTTAGCATCAATTTTTTTTGTTTTAAAATTTGTGTAATTATTAAATATTAAACCTTATTACAACAGTAAATGCCTAAGAGCATCCAAATTATGTTGTTCATCACTGAAAGTCATCAATAGTAAATGTACCGAAATTCCTTTGACGATTTTCGTTTAGAGATACAAACGAATTAGTAACAGAAACTAAACCTATTACTTTAGCATTCTATTTTCATTATGATATATTCAATTTTTTTAAAAAATACGCCGTAGGGCCGTACACAATAACCTCAATAAATTAAAGTTATTCCAGAGAAAAAGTGGGGGGAGTCTCCCAGTCCCGCCGTGCCTGTTATACTGCTAAGTAAAAGTGTCTGATATACATATAAAGGTTAAAAAACTACCTTTTTCATTGTGTATCCAATTCTCATAGCTGCTGAAGGCTTGTCATAGCCACTTTCCTTGTACCCACAAAGTGAGCGAACCGACGATACAACCAAATCAAAATAGTTTGGGGCCAGCAGATCCTTGATTGACATCGTCGGATTCTTAGCTTCTTTCCTTGCTTGAATGAGCAATCTCGCCAACTCCCTCATCTTTTGGGAAACGTACGTGGCCTTTTCACGCCAACCTTTTCTAAGACGTGCGACCCGAAGATCAAAATAATAGGGTCACGTCTTACGACTAACGTGATGTCGTCTTGGGACATGATAGAAATTACTCCTTTTGAAAGTTACTTACTGCTCCCAGCGGGGAATTGATTGCCAGCAAGAAGTAATCTTCCCTTATATTGCAACTTTTGGTTGCGTTTCTGCTCAACGTCTTTGTCCGTCGAAAACTGGCAGGTTTTTACATGCCTCCACAGCTCTGACTTCTGGACGAATCCATGGCAATGACAACATGGCAAATAGTCCATTGGATCAATTTTTTGATCCTTTGTTGGCCGTCTTACCACCTTAAAAGCGAAAATGTTCACAATTATACTCTGATACTGCACGAGAAAAAAAAATTACGATTGTCTTACATTCTAATCATTGTCTTACATTCTAATCATTGTATTACATCGTGTTTTTAAGAATACTACCTTAAGCGCGCCTTCATTTTTTTCTAACACTTTCATGTTGTGGGCAAAGTTGCCCATCAACGTAACTTTTTCTAACATCTTGTTCTTCTTTTTCTTATCTTTTTTAAAAGCCAAGGCTTCCACGACTTCTCTCTCGTTCTTGTGCACTCCCAGCAAATGACGGCTCATTTTGGGGCTGGCCTTTTCACAATAGTAACAGATATTTCTCCTGTCATACAGCCGTTTTCCCTCCTCATTTACGGTCGACGCCACGATGTGAACTGAAAGAAGAGAAAAACATGTGAATTTAATATTGCATAAACAATACTAGTAAAATTAATCTTTGCTATTTTTTCTGAGGTCCCTATATTTAATTAGTTGATCATAGAATTCTTTATACCAACACCTTATATTTTTTGTTATATGGCACAGGTTACTTCCGGCCAAATCACGCGCTGTGGTTGGTTGCTGACGAGGCAAGATTTTTCCGCAATGCCCGCGGGCATTACGAAAATGCCCTACTGGCGAAAAAAACGAAAATTCTTTAAAAAACAGCTTGAATAACTTTTATTACTTTAAAACGATGAAAATAACTGAAACAAATGACAAGTAGCATGCTGAAAGTAAATTTTAGTATGACAAGAAAAAAAACGGCAAAAGGGTTTAGTTTGAAATTTTGACGAAGTTAAAAGAAGCAGTAAAAAGTGCGATACAATAAACTACTTAATAATCTCAACTATTCGGTCTTTACGGTAAAATATTAAACCTTGGCCTTGCTGTATTGACCTCGCTAGCTATCACTCGGTAAATAACAACAAAGCCTCAGTTTGATATTTTACCGTAAAGACTTCACTATCGGTTAATAAGTAGTTAACAATAATGATTTCACGTTTTACTTACTTTTCCCATTAAAGAATCTAACTGGACCTTGCTGTTCTTCCTCGTCAAAACTGTATTCGTGAGCATCGCTCACCTCCTTTATATAAAAAAGAAAGGTTTCAAAATTATCTTAAGGTGGCTCAAAACAAAGCATATTTATATCATGCCGCGATGTTTTTCAAACTTTATAGTTTGGATCAAGGTAATATATATGTTTAAAGGTCAACTATACTATTGGAGGTTATTCTATTTTTCGTTAGATTTCGAAAGCTTCAATTCAAAACCGAAGAAATGATTGAAATGATTGAACAACGACCGCGTCAAAAGAAAGCCTGGTACTACCGGTAAGTGTGATGTCATACCGGTATGAAACGGCGTGAGAATACTGTATATTTTCTTTTTGTAGAGTTCCGAATCCTGTTTAGTCTTGCGTCAGTGACCGGTGACAAACCACATCTCAAGCACTAGAATATATATTTGGCAAATTAGACAATAAATCTATTACCGATATGACGTCATACCGGTAATAGTGCCATTCTTCTCATAACGTGGTCGTGCATCAAGAGATGCGAAGACACGCTCCTCAATAAATCCTGCGCTATACCTTGAAATTCATTTTTTTCTAACTTTTAGTAACTATGACACTTGGTATACAACAAAATTGAATATACAACTGGACTGCGGCATAGTTAATAGAATGAGATGGTTAGGAAACTATGAGAAAACCTTTTGTTATATGTCGTTGTTCACTTCCGAGGTTGGACCAGTCATGACCGTGCACACATTCAGTGGCGTAGCCAGACCTGGGCCTGGGCGTCAGCTATGGAAAATACGAGTATAGCGTCCTCAAAATTAAAGCAGGAAATGTCGTTTCAGCGAGCTAAATTCAAAAATTTCCCGGGCAGCATGCCGCCCCGCCGGGCCCCCCCTACAATGTCTACTTCTCATGGGCCTTGGTGTCACTAATTTTCTGGCTACACCACTGCACACGTTTTGTTTTACTTTCATCATAAACTGCTAAACGACTGAACATAAATGTTAATGAACGTTAAGAATTTTGCAATGCAAAAGCAAAATATAAAACTGAATACGAAAGTAATACGAAAGTAACAACTATGGTATTCGTGAGGAATTTGCGAACAAAAATGAAAAACTATGCTCTAGATGAGCGTTTCGTTCTTGGGGAAAATGTAATTAATAAAATATGTTTATACAAAAAAAAATAATAATAAATCCACTAAATCACATGCATCAAGTGGAGAATCGGAGGTTATCAGGAGAACGCGGGTGTAGCCCTGCAGTTGCGGGTAGACAACTGCGGGTAAAATGGAAAATGCGGGTACAAAATTGCGGATAAAATGGAAAATGCGGGTAGAAAATTGCGGATAAAATGGAAAATGCAGGTAGAAAATTGCGGGTAAAATGGAAAATGCGGGTAGAAAATTGCAGGAAATGCCATGAGATTATATCGCGTGACGAATTTTAACTAAATTTACCTTCTGATTTAATATCCTGGTTAGGCGCAGTTAAAGTGGGTGCTAAAGTTGAATTAAAACACCAACTTTCAGATTTCCGCATGCACGGCTTCTTTTACAGATGACCTAAATCAAGACATCCGCACGAGATTTACACTATTCGAGCTTATTTCCATTAAAATAGAATAAAATAGTGTCAATCGACTTTCGCAGTTTAGGACTAGAGAACAACAAAATATTCAATGTTCGAAATTAATTAGCACGCGCGCATGAAACAACAGTTAATACACAAGATATCATAGACACTCATAGATTAGGGTGTTTTTTTAATTAGCATTTACAACCTAGAAAGGTGTGACAGATTAATGACGAAAAAGAAACTAGCTCGACATTCGGAAATAACAAACATAATCTCAAACAACGTAAAAGAAATATGTAATTACGATAAAATGTCTTTCCGTGTTTGAATTATAAAGATACAATACTGTGTGCTGCGAGTGAGCACTATAGATCGTTTACCCTACATTGCAAGAAATAAAGAGTCTTTTATTGATTGAATCACGCTACCGTGAATCAACGAGTCGGGAATAGCGTAATGTGCGAATGCCAATTAACCCCAATCCGACCAACATTATTAATATAGACCATGCCCTCGATCTTAAGGGATATATAGACGCGGTTTGCCGACTGAATGGAAATATTGGACGGATGGTTTTTTAAATCTGAGGTTTGGTTTGGTATATCATATGTGTCGTATGCATGATGTCTATGCTATTGTTGGACGCATTTGAGTGCACTTCACTTCAGTTAATTTGATTCCACAAAGCAGACTATACAGCCGGTAATTTCCAATTCGTGTCGCATCCATGCACTTTTCACTTTTGTTAAATGCCAAAGCAGGATATAAACCTAAGATAACATCGTAGTATTACAGAATTATCCAGAGAAATACATGAAGAGGAAATTTCATGATTTTCTAAAATTTTATGATTTTCTAAAATTTTCTCTTTATGTAACACATGTTTAACGTTATATAATTTACTTAAATTTTAATAAAAAGCGACTAAAGAGTAAAGATATGGAAGTTGGCATTTAGACAATGAACATTTCAAGTGACAAAATTGGCCAACAAGGTAACAACACGGTACATGCAAGCTGCTTTATTTCCCGTTTCCAAACGGGCTTGAGTATATATATATATATAGTGACGACTGATTCCCACAGTGATCCTTAAGCTGAATTTCCACTCGCTATTTTATCTCGCGATCTACTTTTTTCGATCGCTTTCTTTTGTCTTATGATCTCTCGACCGGATCCGTTCTAGTCGAGAGCTCATAAGTCAAACGAAAGCGATCGAAAAAAGTAGATCGCGCATTGGCGGCGGAACCGCCACCCCCCACCCCAACTTTGTAAAAGTGAAAAAAGGGGGGCTCAGCCCCCCCCCCCCCCCCCATCTTCTTTCGGAGCTGAAAGTGACGGTGATTATACGTTGAACATTTATACATCATCGATATACTCCCCCAAAACGTTTTATACTTCCCCAAAACGCAGGAAATGCCATTTCAGAGACTCTAGATTTCAGAATCCCCCTAGAGGTTTCCCGCGCCTACTGCCACTGTTAGCGAGCTACCTGAATCGCCGTTCATAAATATCATTTGCAAAACAAGTTAAACGGTGCTATTTACTTTTTCTACTTCGTCTGATGACTTTGTGATAAAATTAATTGTTGTCTTGTTTTAGTCCATATTTTGAGATTGCAGTCACGCATGGCTGATGTTTACCTTATTTTCGGTTTGTGCTCTGTCAGTCTGGTATATTGCTTGTGATAATTTTTTTTCGTTTACCACAGTAATTAATATAAGAGGGCCATATATATAGTGTTTTAGGGATCGTTAGGAGCGACAGTTGTCATTCATGAAATTGGTCGAACACAGTAATTCGAACACACGAACCTAAAAACACTTTAGTACTGGTATTTCGTCTCCAGCCTTCAAATAATTTTACTTATGAAAATATGGTACGCTTGCATAGTCAACAATTTGAAACAATAACATCGTATTCACTTCGATAACTAATACCATTATTACAACTAATTTCTTCTATCACTATATATTCTAATGACATATGAATCGTCCATTAATGTGTTATGGTTTCTCTTTCTAATCAGAAATCCTAATCTTACCCACATTAACAATACTCTAATTCAACATGCGCTGATCTACTTAAGCTGTTCCTATGTCAGCTGGTTGAAGTCCCCGTTCTTGATACTGTTCAAGGTCTCCAGGATTTGGGTGACCATCCATGATCGTTTCTTTGTTTGTCTGGGTAAGTTTATCATCCTCTTGGTCAAAGATGGATGAATATTCCTCCAACGAAATGTTGAATTTAGCCAACTTAGGTTGAAGGTCTCCGTGGGGTACATTCTTGTAATATATCTTAAGTTTGTTATGAACTTTGAATTTTCCTAATCCCAAAGCTTGCAATGCTTCCATTGATGCTTGTACCATGTTGACCCTAGGGCGACATTGGGAGGAAAAACTGCTAGACACACGACGAGCAGTTGTGTAAGGCCCTTTCATCCTCAAAATTTGGTCTTTCACCTGGTCTTCGGTCACGCCAACCTTGACAGCCTTGTTAGCAGGGTTAATCTTGCATGTCTATAAAATGTAATGATAGTGGAGGGTCAGTGTCATGGACTTTTATGCCATTTGACTTTTGCAATTCCATTGATTTTGAAATCACTCAAAGTGATGAGTCTTTGTGATGTTTGATTGGAACGATTGATTTGGTGAAAATGATGTGAAAATAATTTGAATGATCAACCCTCTAGTTTGATGGAAAATCATGTTAATGTTCTTCAGTCTGCGAATGGGAAGAAAGTGCGCTTTAGGGCAATAGTGACAACGTTTTGAACAACTGAATAAATTTTGCCGGGTTGACAAAATAGTGTATTTAGTTAAATATAAAAGAAAAAAGAACACACGAAAATAGCGCTTTAAAACTGTACGAATTCCCAGTTCAGAGACCCAGTTTGTGGAACAACCATAAAGAGATCACCTTGCACCAATCATTTTTGAAATTACCAAGGTGCCCCTTTGGTGATGCCCTCCCACTTTGAAAGTGCTTTCGCTGCCTATATATGCCCATGACTGAAACTGTATCGTAAAATGGGCCATCGCCTGTGTGATCCGCATATATTTGCTCAGAACATTCGTCAGCGACTTGTTCGGGAACTCGTGAAGTTGCGTGGAGCTCTGCGCCATGGCCGCCAAATGCTTTTCCGCCATCCTCTGGTAGAAGAACAGAATTCTTTCTGCCAAGCCATTCTCAGCAGAAAGGATTTTTGGCCAAATTTTCTACAGAAATTGTCTTGGGGTTGTAAACGCCAGAAGAGACTTGACACCATCTTCCCTTTATTCCCCTTCAGCACATACCAGCAATCCCCATTGAAACACTTGCACAGCCTTTCCATGGTCAAATTTGCTTGCGGTGCTTTCGAAACGCTAAGAACCTTAGACAGAAAGGCTTGTCTACACATAAAATTGGGACAATATCACCCGATGAGAAATGGTTAAACAGACCGTTGGATGCAGGGCGCTTATATACTGGGTGGTGAAACGGCAATGGGAAAGCTGATCGACGTGTGATGCGAAGCCTGGTAACGAATAGCTGCTAATCACCGGTCAGCGGTTGTTACAATGGTTGATAACATGATTTTATTCCTTAGCAACAATTTTTTGCTCAGGTTACTAGGTGTATTAAACAGCGTAAAAAGCGGTAAAATTAAGCCGAAAAATCATAAAATCATTAAAATATGGCTGGTAAAGTAGATTTAGAAGAGATTTCAAACTTGTTTAAGGTGGATGACACTGATAGTGAAGATAAAGTAGCAGAGCCCTGTATCACTGAAAATACAACTAGTTGTTCAAGTATTTCTATTGAAAATTTAATAACTTTTTTACAAACTCTGGTGACAATTTATACAGTACAGACAAATGAAGAGAAATTTATTACAATGGTACTAGGGGCAATATTAGATCTTGCTAAATCTGGTCATGTGCAAGAGTTTATCAATTCTATTTCAGAGTTATTTCAAGCTTGTTTTCATGAAGTTGAATGTGAAAGAAATTCCCAAAAACAAGCAGTTCATTTAGAAACGATTTTTGCCAAAAAGAGAACTGCTGGCAACCAATACGTAGCTTTGCAAAAATCATGGGAACAAATTATTTCCTCTTCTGATAGCAGTCATGATTCAGAACTGTCTTTCACTGCAAGTATACTTCAGCAGATTCTGCAACATTTCTGGTCAAAAGGTATAAGCATTCCTGAAAACAGCAGGAAAAAAGAAACATGCATGTCAGAAAATAAGTACTCTACCACATGTCATGATGAAAGTGAAAAGGAGGCGATAAGGGATCATGCAGGATGGGCGATAAAAAGAGCTCGGGATGTAATTTCAAAAGGTGATGACAAAATACCAGTTTAGCAAAAGAATGAACAAAACTCACCACATGTGCATGCAAGTAAGTCAGCATCATTAGCTGTGATAGCACTTTTAGGAGAGGATGTTTTGCAGCCAGGCAATGTTTACCGATTTTTTGTTTATGAACAAGTAATTCCTTTTTTTGTTTATCTCCATAACTTGGTGGATGATCTACTAAGCTGTTCTAACATTGTTTGCCAAAAGGAAAATGTCCTGCTGCATTGTCTCGACAAATTATCTAAAAATGAAGAATTAAGAAGAAAGTGGATAGCTTTAGTTGGCAATTGTGAATTAAATTCAGCAGTAGTGGTATTACAAAGAGTTGCTACATTTTTTGTAAAATCAAAGCAGCAAATTGTTAGGGGAAAAGAGAGTCTAAAGCCGAACAAGAACAGTGTGGCATTACGGCAACAAATAAAGCGCTCCACAAATAAAGAAAAGTCAGCACAACCCACCCATCATGAAATCCTGAAATTGAGAATAGAATTTCAAAATGCCGAAACTGTCACAGGCTTCCTGCAATACCTAACAACATTGCCACAGTCAGAAGAAGAACAAATTTTAATGCAATTGCAAGGGGAAGAATTAGCAAAAATTATTAAATCTCTGGGGAAACCAGCATATCTGGGAAAGAAGAAAGACAAACAAGTAACAGCTATTGTCCTAGTAATCAAAGAAGCAATAGTGACTGTTAAATTTCCAGAAGAGGAAGTGGATATTAAATTTTACATATTGCTTCACAAGTATCGTTTAACCAGATATAAAAAAGAGAAAAATGCACAAACTGTCTTATTTATAAACACCGAGTAAAAATCAGGAACCATGGAACAATTTGTGAGTACACATACTGTAGTGGCTATGGCACTGGGCAGACCTAGGCTGTTGCTCTAATTAGTCGCTGTTTAAATCTTGTCTCCCTAAAACCTGGGAATATGTGGAGATTTTAACTTTTTTGTTATACTGGAAAACTCATTTTGAAGAATATCTTAAGCAAAATGAAGTAAATAACTTACACAAGCGAAAAACTATTAATAAGAATGTTTTCTTACCACGTTCAAATCAAATCCACTTGCTGTTGTTACATGTTAAGATCGCCATCTGGCCCATCGTAGTGTCTCTTTATATAATACTAGAAACTTGAAATCGATATTGTCATCGAACATAGTCGTCCTGATTTGCACGAAACTGCACAACACAACCGAAGAGAAGTTAAATAACTGCAATGACGACGGATGAAACTCCAAAGTAATCCAAATTCCAAAGACACTTTGGCTGTGATGGACCACATGACCCGAAATTTCTCTGAATCCTTTCCAACTGCCGAACTGACGTGACGTCATTATGATTTGCAGAAATGTGGAGTTTCACGTCAGTTTGGCTGTTAGAAACAAGTTTGATTCGACAAAAGCTGAGACGGGTATTAATTTTATTACTTGATTATTTTAATTTATGCTTTTGTTTTTAACACCGATATATTCATCTCTTCGTGAATATTGACATTAAATTAACATTAATTTCATAAGTGATATTTAATTTCAAAAAAATACACGTTAATAAAAATAAATATCAATTGTAGAAAAACAGTAGAAAGGAATATACTGTACATACATATAAAACATAATTAATAAACAACAATTAATTTTTTTTTTAATTTGACAATTTAATATAAAAAATGATGAGTCTTATACCATTACATTTTTGTTATTACCTGTATACAAGATAAATGCAGTAATGCACATACTGCTTTACTGAATAAAATTGTCAACATTATTGAAAAATTTCAGAACAGATACAACATTAAAGTGCCAATCACTTTTAGTCTTAGAACAATGTTTTTAGAACAATGTTGCTTAATCCCTTAACTTCTGTTAAGTGGTCCCATTAACGCGGGACTTCATCAGAGCATGGCTGACGAAAGCTCAGCAAGTTTTTCAACTTTAATAAACATAGTGTATGACCGCAAACAATTTGTTTTTAATTGTATCTATCCATGAAGATCTTGTAACAAACTATTTCCTTTCTTATATAGTTGAAACACCATTAAATGGCCATTGGAGAACATCCAGAGAACATAAAGGTGAAAGAGGGAATGTATAGTAATAGACCTTATTAAAAAATGGCCACCAAATTATTCAATAAGTTCTGTGGCCCTAGTCCGATCCTAATTCCTTTTATTACAGGTAAACTATGTGAAGTCCTTCTTTTAGTTGCAAACTTGATTGCAATTTTGCTTGACTTCCTTTGCAAATTTCCTTGCAAATCTCCAATCAAATTTGCAATGTTCCTATAGAAAATTCACTTCCTGTTAAAATTTCCTAAGTTCCTGTTTTAATTTCCTAACTTCCTGTTTTGTGTAGTACTGTCTTTTATTATGTTTTTGCTGTCAAAAGGTTGCTCAAAAATAAAAATTTGGGGGTGTGGCTGTGATTCAAAGGTAACGGCTTATCAAACCAAGTAGTGTGTTTTATGTATAGCCTTCATATATGTAATTTTTATTTTTGAACAACCTTTTGAAAGCAAAAACATAATAAAAAGACAGTTGGACAGTACTACACTAGTTCCAATCAAGTTTGCAACTAAAAGAAGGAACACTTGATGTAGTTTACCTGTAAAAGTTATTTTTGGATTTCAACTTTCACTACAGTCAATCATCAAAGAATATAAACTCATAACTTACCCAACTAGGGGACTGGTCCCCAGCCCGTACCATTGAACTCTAAGTAAACTGGAACGCTAACTCCATAAGTCAGGCCCTATGAATACATTGCATGCTTATAGTATTAAATAAAATATGTTTCACTGTGGAACTTTAGTTGTTTTCTTGGAAACTACTGGTTACTGGCCCCCTCCAATGATAAAATTTAATTTGCTTATTTATCAGCAATCAAGTAGCGTTTACTCCAGCGAATAAAAGTGAAGAATAGGGCTTATGTAGGCATTGTAATTCAAACATTTAAATCTTTCTATTTTTAAACAATGAGGCAAAAATGATAATTCCCTTATTAAGGTTTAGAGTAACCTGAGAGCATGCGTGCACCATGGCAATCCGCAGAGAAGTGTATTTTATTGGATACTATAAGCATACAAAGTTTAAGCACGTTCTATTGTTTATTTCCACAGATATTCCTTATTTTACGATTTTCATTTCGCTCATTTGGAGTAAATGACATCATCAGCCATAAATTTGCATATTTCCAAAACGTGAATATCTCTTGAACGAGATGAGATATTGACAAACAACAAATGCCGTTCACCCTCATTTTAGATGTACTTTATGATAAGATAAAAAAAAAGACTGATGATTTTTTCATCATAGTGACACTTTAACGCTGAACGTTGGGCTGTATATGAAACTGAAGCTATTGACAAAATGCTATTTGGTATGAAACTTCAAGACTTTAGCTAAAAGGGAAATAATTAAAATATATAAAAACAACTGCCATTTTGCTTGCCGTAGGTTACAAAATGGCAGTTGTTTTTATAGTTTTTAATTATTTCCCTTTTAGCTAAAGTCTTGAAGTTTCTATACCAAATAGCATTTTTCAATAGCTTCAGTTTCATATATAGCCCAACATTCAGCATTAAGTATTTCAGCTCAAAACTCAGAAAAACTACAACAAGTTTCTTAGTGTTATTTCCCAGCGAAATATGGTCGAACATTTACTACATTTTAAAAAGTTAAAAATAACGAGGAAACTTATACTATACATCAAATTGAAGCCAATGCTATTTCTATAAAACAATTTATTTCAATCTGTTGTTTTGGAGTAATTTGTTATCGTCCCAAACAAAATATATGGCAGGATGAAAATTAAGCAACTTGAAGCATGGGGGCTACTTGCAAAGGAACTGGCACTGGGTTCAAAATCCCCCCCTGAGTTATCGTTCCAGTCTTCTTATTAGAGTTCAATGGCCCGTACACCTCTAGATGTGTATACCAAATTATGTTCACTTGAGAATAACAGGATTTAAAGCTCTACTGACCACATGTTCTGTACAAAAATACTTTCAACATTGCGTCTTTTTGGACTGACTGTCGCTGGTTGTTGTGCCTGGCTAAGGTCACCTGCATCAGTTTGGTAAACATTAGTTTGCTTATTTGTAATTAATTTAGCCTCTTGGTATGTAATAGCACTATTTACATTATAACCATAGGTATAAGCTGTCATATCATTGGTACCACCACATGCCTGCCTTTGTAAAGAAAAAGATGACTCAACTATGTCCTGATTTATCCTTTTGGGAATGATATAATCATGACTTCCGTGAAGTGTTGTAAACACAGGACTGTTCATATATTTCACCAGCTCCTTAAATCCGTTAATTGAGACCTGGAAATTTCAAAAAATAAAACAGTTTGTTATGTACCAAGTGTTTTTGGTTTGAGAATTTGAGCTCGCCATGAATGGTTAGACTCAAATAAATTAATATTCATACATGTACATTCAGGAAAAAATAACACTGTCAGGTAATTTAGAAAGGAAAGAGTATATCATGGCTGAATAGTACTGTCTGCATAATATAATTTTCCTTTACAGTTGTCACTTTGGTGTATGTGGTTGACTTAATACACAAATGCAAAAATAGAACTGTAACACATAGAAATAATTACCGGTACATGATTGTATACATCAAAATGACAATTGCTGGGAAAATAACAAAAGTTGGTGGTGTTTAATACGTAGTGAAAATAGGAAACTTAAGCAAAAAGTAAACAAAGTTTTTATACATGTAGAGTTGGATAAACAGTTTAGTGTACATTTTACTTGCCATTTCTATTATTATTTGCCCTATGGGTTCGCCAAGATATAGCATAACTTTATATCCAGAATGTACACTAAACTGTCTGATAAGGTATATTCACAATTTACATATACCTGTAAATCAAACATTGTTTGCCAAGATATAAAATGAGAGGACATGTCAGATTTTACAGGAAATATAGAAGAAAGTTCATCTTTCCAATCGTTGAAAAATTGAAGGACATTGTCTAAGTCTTTTAACCTTGAATCAGTTAAGGATGACAGTGGTTTAGTGTCATAAAAAACATTCCATAATGTATCACAGTTGTGCACAAATTTTTGTGTTGAAGCAGTAACACTTGACTCATATTTCTCCATATCCTCTCTTACTTTCGAATTTAAAACTTGAACAGCCAGTTTTACCCGCATTTTGCTAAGACTGTCTAAGTGGACATGAGAACTCCTAATGTTTGTAGAAAATAAGTCTCTGTCTCGCAGATAAACTGAATAAATATGGTCCCAAAGAATATTTTTTGAATCCAGTAACAAGCATCTTGTATATCTTGAACATTGTTCCTTGTGCCCACTGTTATATATGTTATTTCGAAGTTTTTTGAGTAGATGAGGTGGGTCGGAAATAAATATTAAAGGAGTATTTGAAAATGAATTAGTTGTCTTGCTTTGCACATCACTGCAACCATTCATGACCATAAATGCCCTGTTTTCAGCAGCACCATCACAACATGTAACCAAAACAGTGAAACCATAACAGTGAAGTAAACCAACCCCTTCCCAAAAAATTATATTTAAATTGCACCCCGATATTCCTCTTGTTAAAAAAAATGACCACATGGATAATGAAAAGAACTAAAAATACTCTTGAAATAGAATTGCAAAACATGCGTTGCAACTTTTTCTTGCACAGCAGATTTTGTAGGAACATTTTCAATGTTGTCATCTAGGTCAACAAATCCAATTAACTCCCAGGATGATGGGTCGAATAGTAAACCTTCTTTGATCTTTACTTCGTCAAAGAATAGTCCACCTAATTTTCCTACATCAGGAATTTTGTGCTGGTTGTAATTTTCCCTCATTGCTCCAAGAACTGATGT
Organism: Paragorgia papillata; assembly: GCA_035771165.1. Taxonomy (NCBI): domain Eukaryota; kingdom Metazoa; phylum Cnidaria; class Anthozoa; order Scleralcyonacea; family Coralliidae; genus Paragorgia; species Paragorgia papillata. Next base: position 190,728 of record JAWNZC010000105.1, on the reverse strand, counting down.
TTGCCAACCAGATTTAGAAGAACAAAAGTTTTTATAATCAGACAGAGTTCTTCCACTGGGAAGTTTTAAAAAACCAGACTGTCTTAAGTCATTGTAAATAGAGTGTGACTTGGAATACATCCGAAGACACCACTTCAAAACAGCAGGATGCCATCGCATTTGTTGTGAAGGCACATTCAAAGCCTTGGCTTGATAATTTAGAAGCATTATCAAAAATGTGTCAGACTCACTCCCAGTGTGTTCAATAATATGATTTTCAAGTAGCTTTTTTTTTTGAAAAACGTTTCTTGCAACCAAGCCATTTTCAGGAATATTGTCTGTTAATGGGTGCTACATCAACCACTATTTCAATATGCGATGTCTTAATATGTCTGAACAATAAGTCTGTGAATTGAAAATCAGTTCCCATATTACAATTCTCCCAATGACAAATATTAACCTCATGTTTTTCTGTAACTTTGTTCAAGCCAGTATATAATTGCTGGAAAAGTGTTTTGAAATCAGAGTCTGTACAATGCCCAACTGTGCTCATTGTTTCCTGGTATTTTTCAAGCCTCTTCAGTTTAACTTGTAACCCATGATTTTTTTCAGCCATTTGTCTACCATTTTCAATAAGTGTGTCTTTTTACATGTAATCAAATCGTGAAAATCTAGAAAAGCTATCTGGTTTTTTTACTTCAAGACTTGCGTGTTCACATATAATGGTTTGCTTGTAAACAGGCCTCACAGCTTCCAGCAGAACAAATTAACAAAGAACATTTGGTGGCCCTTATTACTTTCTGTTGAAAATTAGATGGTAATGGTTCAAGGTATGCAGCAGGTTCCCCATTGATGGTTTTAAATATAGGTACCTCATTGCAGCTAACTCTTGTATCTCATCTTGATATTCATCAACCGAAACTCCAGCACAAAGATGAAAATTTTCAAGGTTTTTCATGAAAGAATACAAGTCATTGAGACTATGGACTGGTTTTGACATGTCATTATTGTTACATCCGAAATCAATTTGTCTAGGTTTTGCACCAACAATAAACTGGTGATACCATCTGCTGCCACTATAACTTCATATTGTACATTAATCAGAAACCCAAAAATCAGTTACGCAAAAAATATAATTGCACTTCAGAATCTTTTATGTTGGCAACAACTTGCCATTTGGGAAACTTGTTTGGAAGAGTATTGCTGTTACTAACCTTGTAAGCAAGACTGTCTGACATTTGCATTTCTCCCAAAATAGAAAGACATTCTGACTCAAGACCTTGGCATAGATCCTTACTAGTTTGGGCAGAGACTAATTCAGAATTGAGGAGCAGGTTGACAAGAACTTGTCCGTGATTTGAAACAATTCTTTCTACGTTCTTGGAATAAAATTTCCATCTAAGAACCCCACCAAATTTCCCGAGACCCTTTGTTGTGTTGTTTACAGACCGATAGAAATAGTTTCTCAACTTTATGCAAGCGAAATAGATACCATAAACATTGAAAATCGCTTTGGAGATTCCTGCTAATTTTTCAGGGGAATAGCTTTTTACAAAAGCAATGTTATCGTGTGGCATAGAAATTTTAACCAATGAATAAAGAAGTAGTTCTTCAGCCTGCAGAGGTAATTTGCCATTATATTCCAGTGGCGTTGGAGACGTTTTAAGAAAACGATTGCTAATATCTGCAACAGGTTGATTCCTTTCGTTTTCAAATGGACTCCCTAACGATGCCGCAGTACTCTGGTCAACTGAAATTCTCTCAGATAATTGTCTGGTATAAATTATGCTTGTCTGGTATAAAAGCAGACGAATCTGCCATATAAATCACACATTTTTTATGGTAGAAAGTTTTGCTTCCAGCACAAAATTAAGATCGTTCCAAGAAAACTTGCACACAACATTTTAAGCTTATATTTTTTTTAATCTTTGGCAAAGTGTGCAAACGCAATCGCATATATCGTCATCAGTCGCAGATCAATGTTCGATAAAGAAACATTAGAAGAAACAGGGGTGGGTTACGGTTTTCATATCAAAATGGCAAAATTATCAACTCTGATTTGCCTTTGTTTTCTTGAAATCTGAAGAAGGTATCCCTAAGCTATCTCACACGTAAATTTCAAGGTGTATAAAAGTGTTTAATATACCAAGCGCTCGTCATATCTTTAGCAATTAACCTTTTACTAAAACCGTCGAAATGGAAAAGTTGTTCAGAATTTACATTCAGGTGGTTTTAACCCTCTCAAGATTTAGTACGTACAACGACACAATAACGGAGAATAAAAAGATACCATAATTATGTATCTTGTTTGTTTTATCCGTAACATTTCAGACATCAAACTGGCGAAGAATAAGCATTGAAAAGGGGCAACTTTCAGCCATGATAACTTCCAATTATCAACTCCAATTTTATTAAACATTTTAAGACATAAACGTACAATAATAATCTTCAACATACCTGAATGTCTTGCCGTATATTTGTTGAGAACATATGAAGTGCTCCGGGTGAAATCAACTCTTCACTTCAGTCATCAAAATATCAAGGATATGTCTAGAATAAGTTGCATGTAATGCTTCTTTTCAAGTAAAATACATACTAATACGGTAATAGGACATCCATTTCATCTGTATTTAAGAAAAACTTCTTCTCACACACAACCGTTGAAGAAACATCTACGATAATTTATCGGTAGCCAAAAAATCGATTTCTTTGGAATTTGGCTGAAAAGCACGCTCGTGCCAGTCCACTTTCGCATCACACGTCAATCAGCTTTCCCATTGCCGTTTCACCGCCCAGTATATAAGCGCCCTGGTTGGATGAGACTTCGTCCACGACAATACTCTTTTCTAATTTTGGCTCTAAGTGTTCCACTATCGGATCTATGCAGCCAAGATGGCAAGCAGGGGTCTTGCCAGATCCAGATGGGGCTAGAGCGATAAAAAACAGGTTGGCTTTCTCCTCGTATGTTGAAAAAACTTGGGTGGTACTTTTATCGACCAGAGCACTCGTTGATGCCAAAGCGCTAATCAAAAGAAGCTCGCGCGTTGTTCCGTGACTTTTCGCGAGCACATCAAGCCATCTGCTAACATTATCAGGAACGATATCATTGAAAGGAAGAGTGATCTCTCCCATTTTGGTCTCGATATCAACAACATTATGCAGTTCACTTTCGTTTTCCATTTTTCACTAGAACTCGAAGAATTATGGACAACAAGCACAAGCAACTGAAATAAGTACTGTACTGCTAAGATGGCAAGGGATTTAAAATTTGATGGATATTCCGGATGTTAAATGGGTAAACTGCTTGACGAAGCAATTGCGGGTAAAATGGAAAATTGCAGGAAATGCCATGAAATTATATCGCGTGACTAATTTTAACTAAATTTACCTTCTGATTTAATATCCTGGCTAGGCGCAGATAAAGTAGGTGCTAAAGTTGAATAACAACACTAACTTTCAGATTTCCGCATGCACGGCTTCTTTTACAGACGACCTAAATCAAGTCATCCACACGAGATTTACAGTATTTGAGCTTATTTCCAGTTTTATAGAATAAAATAGTGTCAATGGACTTTCGCAGTTTAGGACTAGATAACAACAAAATATTCAATGTTCGAAATGAATTAACACGCGCGCAGATAGGATGAAACCACGGTTAATAAATAAGATATCATACACGCACACTCATAGATTAGTGGGTTTTTTTTAATTGACAGTAGTATTAGTAATACGAATTTAATATATAAATTAAAATTTTAATTAAAATTTAATATATATAATACAAAATAGTTCATATATAACCATATATGATCTATACATATACATAATGATATATCATTTAATAATTTGCGGTTTCCCATTCTAATTTCACCTCGAGGACAGTAGTTTAATTCTGCAACAAATACTTACATCCGGAAAGCAGTTTTATACTTCGAAAGGCTTCTCTCCAATGAGATTGACTGCGCACGGATAAAATCAAACTGTTAGCTCATGATTTTATTTTTCATTACGATTTCGGTAAGAACAATAACTCGGGGAAAACTTTAATACTTTTGTCTGTGATTCGTGATTTCTAGCTTAAATATTTTTAACATCCTGGGAAACCATCAAATATTAAATCCCTTGTTATCTCATGCTTGTTCATTTCCACAACTGTCACGTCTGAGATGCAACGTCAATATGAAGATTTACTGTGTTATTTTAATGCATTTGGCTTTCAGTTCTTTAAGTTTTGCAGTAAACACCGACGAAATTACAAAGAAATTTATTCAACTAGTCATCGAAACTCAAGGTCAAGACGGTGGGTTCTTTTCGATTGAATTGATTCGAGCTATACCACGCGGCGAACAGATTAGAGCTAGACTTGGCGCTTGCCCAGAAGCATTTCTTATCCCTGACATTGTTTTGTGGGAACCACTTGCTTATTTTACTCACCTCTCTTTATTCTGCCTGTCATGTGCTGAAATTGGAGTGCAAGAAAGTCTTCGACCCATTCGATGGAAAGATGGTAGTACAACCAACGATCAGCCTCGACTTCTTTATGGCCTCCGAAACGACGTACTCCTTGTTGGTAGAGTATATTTGTGTAAAAACAAGCATCAAATTCTCAGTCATGACAATGGTATACTTTCCCAAATAGATGACCAATTCCCCCCACCTTTTGTGTTGTTTCATAAGACTGGAGTGACAAGGGAGCTGTTTCAATTTTTTACATCACATATAACTGCAGGAATGACGATTGCCGATGTGCTGGTATTATGGCACCAGACCCTTTTCGATGATTATGAATTGAGAAAATTGTACTTCTCAAGAGGTACAAGGGAAGCCAGAACGTTTCCCCGACTTTGTAGCGCATAGTTCAAAAGTGGGTGAAAAAACAGCAACGGCTTGTTACATACATAATTACTTAAAAAACGAACACCTGTACGCGAGAAGAATGCGCCAGATGACTGCCAACTCACTGAGCGCAGATCATACTTTTAAAGTGTCTGCGAATATTGGTTTCTGGTTTAGAGGAAAATGGGTACAGCTGTACGACAGTTTGTTCATAGTTATGAATGAAACTGGTGGCAGTTGTGCAAAGGAGCCAGTTTTCAAGAAGTCGAAGACCTGTTACGTAGACTCCAAGAACGATTAAAAAATCTATGATGTCCAGTAAATCACTTTTACATTGACAATTGTTGCCAGTGGAGAGCTAAGCTGACCAGTATATTCGACAACTCATTGGTATTACTTGATCCGTTTCATGCCATTCAACGTTTCACATCCAAAATTCCCAAAAAGGGAATTAAGGGTTGTCCTTTAAGAAAACTGCGTTATCAGATGATCAGTGATTTTAAACTAGTTCTACGAAATCCAACAGATTGTGGGAAAAAGAGAACCAAGGAAACACCATCAAAAGATGTAATCGAAAGGAACATTGCCGATTTTCTTAAACAGTGGAAACCTGTTACATATGAGGGAGCAAGGGTAATTCCTCAAGCTGCTTTGGACGAAATCGACAAGTTGTTAGTCCACGTGCGGAAAGGTTGTTTATCAGAAATTGTCCCTTCAGGCGGTACAAGTCGCAACAAAGGAATTCACAGAGTTCTCAATAAAACTTGCCCTACTTGGAGTATCTTTTTATAAGTGGAACGAGAAACAACTAATGGTCAGGAAAAAACAAAGAAGCATTAGAGTAACCCCTCCAATCGAATCGCATTTCAGCCCAGTGGAGATTGGTAGTAAAGACACCAAAGAAACATTTGGAGAAAATGATAACTACATCCTGTCGCGAATGGATGGAACTGGTCTGGGCACGTCCAGTTTAGACGTTGGTAATCAAGAGGGTCTAGCTGCTGACATAGTAAGCAATCTGAATGACTGCATTAACGATGATGGTCTTTCAAGCTCATCAGATGAAGATGAGCACTGTAACTCTGACTTTGAAAACGATAAAACAACAGCTCGTTTAACTGAAAGTCAAAAAAGCGATATCATGAACACATCAAAGTCTATGGAGAAGCTATGTGCACACATTGGATCAGTTGGTAGCTTCGAAAAATTTAAGCCAAAGATGGCAATGTTTGCGAAAAGCTTGTTGACACTCCTCAACAATGACCTGCCAAGTGAGAGAGAACCGGAAGCTCTTGATAATATTTTGGCAAATTACAACATGGTCAGAGTAAACATCCCACCAAACGGAAACTGTTTTTTTCTATCTATTGCCCATGCACTAGTTAACTACATCGTCCCGAATAAATCTGTCTCAAACGGTATTTCCAGTCATTTTGCTGCTATTGGTTTAATAAACGAGTTCATCAACGATGTTCATACTGTATCTTCCCAATTGAGAGAACTGCTTGTGCAGGAGTGGTTAAATAATTCGGAGCAGTACAAGCCTTTCCTTCATGATAGTCAGTCTGCATTTGAGACAGAGGCAAGTCTATTTCTCAATGATGGCCATTTTGCTGCACAATTAGGCAATTCTATGCCCTTAGCTATGGCTAACGTGTTTTTAACGAAAATTTTCCAGTCATACCGATCACGCCAAGGGAAAGTTTGCAGTGTCTTCCTATCTTTACTGCCTTTGACCATACTGGTACGGGTCACTACGATGCAGTAATGCAAAATCCAGCACCTAAATTACCAACGAGCACACCACAAGAAGCCCGTGGCCCGCAACAGGTGTGTTCAGATGGTTGTCATTGTGGACAAGGTGCAAAAAAGAGAGAGACGGTGATTACTTCTTGTGACCAATTCAAGAAAAGATGCAAATGCTTCCAAGGCGTAGTGGGTTGCACTAAGAAATGTCAATGCTTAGGATGCGAAAATCCCTATGGCAAAAATACTGGTGCACGACAAAGGGCTAGTACAATTGTCACTGGTACCAGAAAAAGGCGATCATCAGGAATAACCAATCGGGAAGTGAGTTTTTTATGAAGAGACCATGTCCATCAAATGTGAGCATTTGGTCATTTCTAGAGAAAATAATCCTTACCCAACTAATCCATGGCCTTTTACCAAACAGTGACATTGACGTTGTTGTGATTCATATGCAGTACATGGAATTTGTCGACAACAAAGATATTTTCCCGAAAAGTTTGAAACAAGTAACGGGAAAAGTAGTTGCATATCTGAATGACAATGAACAATTTAAAAATTTGTTGAAGGAACAACTACGTTTGAACTGGTTCATGTAGTTTAGAAATAGTATACGCATGCATGCATATGCGTATTTATACAGCATTTTGCAATCGTATAGCTTTCAGTGCAATTCGTGATTAGTTCAAACTCCTGAGTTTTTACAGAGTATCAAAATTGCAGCATCCCGTAGCCGTAGGGTGGTTTTGTAATACGGAGGGTCCAATGTACTGATGATGTACATACAGCAGTTTCTTTTCTTTGCATGTGCTTTATATATACGGGAATGTATAATGACATATGTTATATTGCTATGTTCCTACACTCCAGGCGGATTTATTGGATAGGGTAAGAGTAGTGGACAGAATGCCCGGTTTTTAATTGTTTTATGATTACGCTTAGTAACAGTTGGGGGCTAAAGACGGCCCCGTCGCCGTCCCGCCGAACTTCAGATCAGTTTAAAAGCTTGATGCAGCGGCTCGCGATGCGTTCTTCAAGTTCTCCAAACCGCAAGACAACTTTCCTACACAATCGCAAGCATCAATTGTGAATTCGGAAGAACCTACACATTGCAAAAACTCCAAAAGAAACAAACATGTTCTTCGCCTGGCATTATCTATGCACGTCCTTTATGACCATCTCGACAAATCCCTCAGTTTACAGGCTGGGCCAACAAGCCGAGTTATTAACCTGGCTACCCTTAACATGGCGATTGTGATGGTGGAGAGCTTGGAAATTTACAAAGGAATATCCGAGACGGGAAGACATGATTTGTAAAAAGAAAATGTTTTACTGTAATGTTTCCGTCTTTTATGTTTCGCTGTTTTTACTAAATAATTTTCTGAATTGTCTCTCAAATTCAAGAATGCATTTTACGATACAGTTTCAGTCATGGGCATATATAGGCAGCGAAATCACTTTCAAAGTGGGAGGGCATCACCAAAGGGGCACCTTGGTAATTTCAAAAATGATTGGTGCAAGGTGATCTCTTTATGGTTGTTCCACAAACTGGGTCTCTGAACTGGGAATTCGTACAGTTTTAAAGCACTATTTTCGTGTGTTCTTTTTTCTTTTATATTTAACTAAATACACTATTTGTCAACCCGGCAAAATTTATTCAGTTGTTCAAAACGTTGTCACTATTGCCCTAAAGCGCACTTTCTTCCCATTCGCAGACTGAAGAACATTAACATGATTTTCCATCAAACTAGAGGGTTGATCGTTCAAATTATTTTCACATCATTTTCACCAAATCAATCGTTCCAATCAAACATCACAAAGACTCATCACTTTGAGTCTTTGTGGTAAAAACATAATGAAGTGGTATATTTCAAAATCAATGGAATTGCAAAAGTAAAATAGCATAAAAGTCCATGACACTGACCCTCCACTATCATTAAATTTTATAGACATGCAAGATTAACCCTGCTAACAAGGCTGTCAAGGTTGGCGTGACCGAAGACCAGGTGAAAGACCAAATTTTGAGGATGAAAGGGCCTTACACAACTGCTCGTCGTGTGTCTACCAGTTTTTCCTCCCAATGTTGCCCTAGGGTCAACATGGTACAAGCGTCAATGGAAGCATTGCAAGCTTTGGGATTAGGAAAATTCAAAGTTCATAACAAACTTAAGATATATTACAAGAATGTACCCCACGGAGACCTTCAACCTAAGTTGGCTAAATTCAACATTTCGTTGGAGGAATATTCATCCATCTTTGACCAAGAGGATGATAAACTTACCCAGACAAACAAAGAAATGATCATGGATGGTCACCCAAATCCTGGAGACCTTGAACAGTATCAAGAACGGGAACTTCAACCAGCTGACATAGGAACAGCTTAAGTACAATCATGGAAATAATATACGTAGACTTCTTATGAAAAGCATGTCCTTTTAGCATTGTTGGATGCCATTTGTTAAATATTTAAATATTTACTGCCAAAATAGTTTGAAATAGTCCCCCCTTCCCCCCAAACACAATGTTGATCATAACATAAACCTCTGGATGTGATTTCACGCACACATCAACATTGTATAGGGGGGAGGGGGGAACATTCTGGAAATTATTAGATAGTCTACGAATTAATTTCCATGATTGTCCATAAAAAACATGGCACTTAGTCAATTTTCACTATCCAGCAAAGGTTGTCAACTATAGTTTCTCACTCCCTTCTCGACTAGAGTTACTCTGTTTGCACCCTTGTACGAGAATGCAAGTATGTATTCATTCCCGGGGGGGGGGGGATTTGTTAAACAGGGGACTGACTTGAGGCAAATAATTTGGACTGTTTTTCTTAAGTTGTGACCTATGGTTTGTCTATGGTTGAAGTATTTCCAAAATTTACATGTACATCTAAGTAGTACAAGTATATTTTATGCAATTCCCTAGCTAGTGCGACTAATTTCAAGCCAAGGTGGCATTGGATTAAGTTGGTTTGAGCAGGCCGTGTAAATGAATATCTGTAAAAAATTGAATTTTATATTAAAATGTATAGGCAAGATTAACCTGCTTAGTTGAAATGAACTGATTTCAGTTAAGAAAGTTTGACTTGTTTGTTGTGTCAGTGATGCTTGTTATTATCATCTTAAGCAAAGCTTCCAAGACATCCAGTACGAGAAATGGGATGATGCTATAAAGCATGTCAGTTCGATTGCTGATGTATACCTTGCTCAGTATTGTCATCGCATTTGCTTCTATTTTCTTCTTTGACGAATCTTAAGCTTTGTTGATAATTGTTACTATGCATTCTTCGAGAATATTTTTACTCCTTTTTTTAAGATGATGAATAAAATTTCCCATGAGCATTCTGCCCAAATTAGAGCTGCATACCAGCTTTCAAACGTTCGAGGTAAGAAGCTGTTGCAAATGTTTCCGCAGTATTCCAAGGCAGCAATATACAAGCATGCTAAGAAGCCATTGAATGGTGAGCCTGTCTTTGATAAAAGGAACATGAACAAGGGCAGACCGAAGAAGTTATCTATCCAAGATGAGAGGAGTATAATTCGTACTATTCCAAAACTCAGAGAAGAATTAGGAAATTTTACCTCAAAACGTGTTCCGTTGGAAAGTGGTGTCGCACATGTTAGTAACAGGACTATCAGAAATATATTAAATAAAGAGGGATACCATTATCTAAGATCAAGAAAAAAAGGCTTACTGCACGCAGCTGATCTCAAAGCTAGAAAAAAGTTTTGCCAGAAAGTCCGACGTAAAAACTTAACCCAAGATTTCTGGAATAAAGGCATTTCATTGTATTTGGACGGTAAAGGTTTTGAATACAAGAGTAATCCACATGATCAAGCTCGAGCACCTCGTGCTCGACAATGGAGAAAACGCGGGGAGGGATTGAAGTTTAGGTGCACGGCAAAGGGTAAAAAAGAAGGCAGTACCAATGTAAATTTTATGGTAGCCATCGCCTATGGCAAGGGCGTTGTTCTCTGTAAATAGTGGGAGGGGACAATCACGGGTGAGAAATTTGCTGCAATTGTGAAGCGTTGTTTCAGGAAAGCTTTCCGAAACTCAGCAAATCCAAAGGGCAAGCTTTTCTTAATGGATGGGTGCCCACGCCAAAACTCAAGAGTTGCAATGCGTGCTATAGAGAAAGTAGGTGCAAAGGTTTTCAAAATACCTGCTCAAAGTCCAGATCTCAACCCAATAGAGAACTTTTTTAACAGTGTCACTATGAAGTTGAACAATGATGCTATCGAGAAACAAATTACGAGAGAGAGTATTCACGAATTTTCCCTGCGCGCTAAGGAAACTCTGCAAAGTTTCAGTTCCGAAGAGATAGACAAAATAATTGACAGTATGGATAAAAGAAAAATTGCAGTTGTTAAAGGACATGGTCAAAGAACCAAATATTAATTACTAGGGCAAGTTGCTTTCAATCAGTGACTTAAACATTAATATTTAGTAACAGAATAATGTCTCAATAGTTTCAACAGTCAAATTCTTACTAATTATAGTGTATACATACAAATAATATCCTATGATGTAATATCAACATAATTTATATACATATTGGACATGTTACTACATGTTACTGCACATGTTACTGTACATGTTACTATAAATATAGTATATTTTACTATATACTTCAACATGTTACTACATGTTACTGCTACTTTTTAATAAAAGTATATATATACTTTTATAAAAAAGAAGCAGTAACATGTTGTAACATGTTGAAGTAACATGTTACTACATGTTACTGCTACTTTTTTATAAAAGTATATATATATATATACTTTTATAAAAAAGTAGCAGTAACATGTAGTAACATGATGAAGTAACATGTTACTACATGTTACTGCTACTTATATATATATATATATATATATACTTTTATAAAAAAGTAGCAGTAACATGTAGTAACATGCCAAGTGTGTAGTAAAATATACTATATTTATAGTAACATGTGCAGTAACATGTGCAGTAACATGTGGTAACTTGTTCTGTGATAGAAAACGATTAATGAAATACTATATAGTAAAGTTTAATACCAAGAATAAGGTCTTGTAATGACTATTTCGTTCCGTTTTTATGCCTTTGAACTCGTTCTAGTAACTTGCTATGTGTTCAACTTATTTCTCCCATAAGTACAAACTTGCCAAAACAATGTGGACACGGAGTTATTTGCTTTTGTTCTCTCTCTGGGATGCTGTGTGTGAATTGGAAGACTTTCCATCGTGACGCCATCATATCATCCTCACTCTTGTCTTCGGCGTTGTACGAGCCTCGATATTTGATGACGTCTTTGGACGTTGCAAATATCGGGATGTCAGTATCGATGCAGACATCTGTCGCAAAATGATTCTTTGGAGCTGGTAGATTCACACGATCTCCTTCCAGCAACAGAAGCAAGCTCTTCCACTCTATCAACTCCCTTGTCCAGCGAAAATCGTTTAGCCAAATGATCTCTGTTTTGTCAGCTCCTACCCAAGCATATTTGTCTGTGGCAGGGTTGGAAAAGGTGTTGAATAACAGCTCGAGGGGTTTAAACAGAAATGTTTTGCCACAGTTTGTCGCGCCGACTATCATGACATTCCTGTATTTTCCTCTTCCGAGCATTAGCAAATCTCGTACGGCAGCAGCGAACAAGATTGGATGCACTTTGTTATTAACTAAAACTTCTTCAGCGCACTTCAGCCATAGTCCAACACAGTTCTCAACACAATTACCAGCAGCTGCTGCGCGTATTATCTCCATTCGGGATGCTTTCTGTCGATTCAAAACTGCAGCTGCTTCCTTCACTCTACAGGTTTGTTGAATGAGCTCATCAAGGCTTTTCGATGAACGGGAAAGGACATAGTGTGCCAGGTCTTTCTTACCCTCTTCTTTCTGAACATTGGCTATTGCGAGTAAAGAAGTTTGATCTTTTATATCGTGCTTTTGAATAAATTCAGACACATCCATGTTTGAGAGCTTTTTCATCTTTTTCTTGGGAGGGTTGCTTAGAGGTTCTTCATCACTCTGAAGTGTAGTCGTGGGCGTGACTGCTTGTCTGTTTGCGCGCCTCTGACGATATGCACGCTGACAGTTCTTCGTTTTAGGGGATCCTACTTCGTCCAGGTTGGGATGATTTGGGCTGTGGTAAACATTCTCGTCATACTTGGAAATATACCTGTACGCGGTATAATATCCATCGTGATCGGAGAAATTCACCACAATTCCATGCTTTCTTTGCACAGCTCGTTTAGACTCAAGCCATTTCTTTGGGCCGGTCAGCTTCAACGCCATATGATAGTGGAAGCCGTCATCTGAATGCTGCTCTAGGCAACATGCCCAGTGCTGTGGCTAAATCTACTTCGTTCTGAAGTGAAGACTTCAGATACGGCGGCAGCGAATGATTCCCTAGTTGGGAATTTCTTCAAATGAGCTTGGCTGTAAGTTATAAGGTAGCTTCTCCGTGGCTTAGCACAATCTATTTCATCTCTAACTTCAGCCATCATCAACAATAATGTTGGTTGACGCCGAAAAAATTTGAAATTCCCTCCTCCAATCAATGTGTTGTTCTAATTTAATATTAACTTTTAAAGAATGTTGACATTAATTGAAAAACTAACGCCCGGATGTGCATGGTGATAAATATAATATGAGAAGTCAAACGCAACGTAACTACCTAAATGTTTTTATTCTAGAAGAGGTTCTCCTTGAAGAAAAGCAGCGCCCGAATAAGATGTAAGTTTAAGTAGTCACTTGTCCTGATTATGTCTTTAGCTATACTTTGAATATATTATGAAACTGTCATGCATATTCATAACATGTAGTATAGCTCTTGCTTGAAGTTTGTGTGCTGATTTACATTTTAAATGTGCAAAGAACCATGCTCAAATTTTGTCTTAAAGCTTATAAACTCAAACGTAACTACGTAAACGTTTTTATTCTAGAAGAGGTTCTCCTTGAAGAAAAGCAGCGCCCGAATAAGATGTAAGTTTAAGTAGTCACTTGTCCTGATTATGTCTTTAGCTATACTTTGAATATATTATGAAACTGTCATGCATATTCATAACATGTAGTATAGCTCTTGCCTTGAAGTTTGTGTGCTGATTTACATTTTAAATGTGCAAAGAACTATGCTCAAATTTTGTCTTTAAATTTAGACAATCATGGAAATAATATACGTAGACTTCTTATGAAAAGCATGTCCTTTTAGCATTGTTGGATGCCATTTGTTAAATATTTAAATATTCACTGCCAAAATAGTTTGAAATAGTCCCCCCTTCCCCCCAAACACAATGTTGATCATAACATAAACCTCTGGATGTGATTTCACGCACACATCAACATTGTATAGGGGGGAGGGGGGAACATTCTGGAAATTATTAGATAGTCTACGAATTAATTTCCATGATTGTAGATCAGCGCATGTTGAATTAGAGTATTGTTAATGTGGGTAAGATTAGGATTTCTGATTAGAAAGAGAAACCATAACACATTAATGGACGATTCATATGTCATTAGAATATATAGTGATAGAAGAAATTAGTTGTAATAATGGTATTAGTTATCGAAGTGAATACGATGTTATTGTTTCAAATTGTTGACTATGCAAGCGTGCCATATTTTCATAAGTAAAATGATTTGAAGGCTGGAGACGAAATACCAGTACTAAAGTGTTTTTAGGTTCGTGTGTTCGAATTACTGTGTTCGACCAATTTCATGAATGACAACTGTCGCTCCTAACGATCCCTAAAACACTATATATATGGCCCTCTTATATTAATTACTGTGGTAAACGAAAAAAAATTATCACAAGCAATATACCAGACTGACAGAGCACAAACCGAAAATAAGGTAGACATCAGCCATGCGCGACTGAAATCTCAAAATATGGACTAAAACAAGACAACAATTAATTTTATCACAAAGTCATCAGACGAAGTAGAAAAAGTAAATAGCACCGTTTAACTTGTTTTGCAAATGATATTTATGAACGGCGATTCAGGTAGCTCGCTAACAGTGCCAGTAGGCGCGAGAAACCTCTAGGGGGGTTCGGGGGCATGTCCCCCCGGAAAATTCTGAAATCTAGACTCTCTGAAATGACCGGAGTATATCGATGCTGTATAAATGTTCAACGTATAATCACCCTCACTTTCAGCTCCGATCGAAAATGGGGGGGGGGGCGGTACTGGGCTGAGCCCCCCTTTTTTCCACTTTTACAAAGTTGGGGTGGGGGGCGGTTCCGCCGCCAATGCGCGATCTACTTTTTTCGATCGCTTTCGTTTGTCTTATGAGTTCTCGACTAGAACGGATCTGGTCGAGAGATCGTAAGACAAAAGAAAGCGATCGAAAAAAGTAGATCGCGAGATAAAAATAGCGAGTGGAAATTCAGCTTAAGGATCACTGTGGGAATCAGTCGTCACTATATATATATATATATATATACTCAAGCCCGTTTGGAAACGGGAAATAAAGCAGCTTGCATGTACCATGTTGTTACCTTGTTGGCCAATTTTGTCACTTGAAATGTTCATTATCTAAATGCCAACTTCCATATCTTTACTCTTTAGTCGCTTTTTATTAAAATTTCAGTAAATTATACAACGTTAAACATGTGTTACATAAAAAGAAAATTTTAGAAAATCATAAAATTTTAGAAAATCATGAAATTTCCTCTTCATGTATTTCTCTGGATGATTCTGTAATACTACGACGTTAGCTTAGGTTTATATCCTGCTTTGGCATTTAACAAAAGTGAAAAGTGCATGGATGCGACACGAATTGGAAATTACCGGCTGTATAGTCTGCTTTGTTGCATCGAATTAACTGAACTGAAGTGCACTCAAATGCGTCCAACAATAGCATAGACATGCATACGACACATGATATACCAAACCAAACCTCAGATTTTTAAAACCATCCGTCCAATATTTCCATTCAGTCAGCAAACCGCGTCTATATATCCCTTAAGATCGAGGGCATGGTCTATATTAATAATGTTGGGCGGATTGGGGTTAATTGGCATTCGCACATTACGCTATTCCCAACTCGTTGATTAACGGTAGCGTGATTCAATCAATAAAAGACACTGTATTTCTTGCAATTTAGGGTAAACGATCTGTAGTGCTCACTCGCAGCACACCAACCTCATCTTTTTAGTCTACTCTACGTGTACAGCCTGTATTGTATCTTTATAATTCAAACACGGAAAGACATTTTATCGTAATTACATACTTCCTTTACGTTGTTTGAGATTATGTTTGTTATTTCCGAATGTCGAGCTAGTTTATTTTTCGTCATTAATCTGTCACACCTTTCTAGGTTGTAAATGCTAATTAAAAAAAAACCTAATCTATGAGTGTGTATGATATCTTGTGTATTAACTGTTGTTTCATGCGCGCGTGCTAATTCATTTCGAACATTGAATATTTTGTTGTTATCTAGTCCTAAACTGCGAAAGTCGACTGACACTATTTTATTCTATAAAACTGGAAATAAGCTCAAATACTGTAAAACTCGTGCGGATGACTCGATTTAGGTCGTCTGTAAAAGACGCCGTGCCTGCGGAAATCTGAAAGTTGGTGTTTGAATTCAACTTTAGCACCTACTTTAACTGCGCCTAACCAGGATATTAAATCAGAAGGTAAATTTAGTTAAAATTCGTCACGCGATATAATCTCATGGCTGGCATTTCCTGCAATTTTCTACCCGTATTTTCCATTTTACCCGCAATTTTCTACCCGCATTTTCCATTTAATCCGCAATTTTCTACCCGCATTTTCCATTTTATCCGCAATTTTC
Organism: Paragorgia papillata; assembly: GCA_035771165.1. Classification (NCBI taxonomy): domain Eukaryota; kingdom Metazoa; phylum Cnidaria; class Anthozoa; order Scleralcyonacea; family Coralliidae; genus Paragorgia; species Paragorgia papillata. The sequence goes on along the minus strand of JAWNZC010000105.1, from coordinate 174,381 downwards.
TACCCGCATCTTCCATTTTAACCGCAGTTGTCTACCCGCAACTGCAGGGCTACCCACCCGCGTTCTCCTGATAACCTCCGATTCTCCACTTGATGCATGTGATTTAGTGGATTTATTATTATTTTTTTTTGTATAAACATATTTTATTAATTACATTTTCCCCAAGAACGAAACGCTCATCTAGAGCATAGTTTTTTCATTTTTGTTCGCAAATTCCTCACGAATACCATAGTTGTTACTTTCGTATTACTTTCGTATTCAGTTTTATATTTTGCTTTTGCATTGCAAAATTCTTAACGTTCATTGTTAGTTTGAATATTGAAAAGTTTTAACCGTTTTTTAGTGATATGATATGTTAAAACTTTTGAATATTCAAACTAATGAATGAACGTTAAAAATTTTCAAACAATCCCTAATCTAGACACTTATATAATCATCTCTGTAACTACATTTTAGTCATTAGACCATTTTAATTATCTGAAGAGTACCACACAACACGTGCGGCACGAAACTAAATAGTAATAAAAGTGTCTAATCAAACCTAATATATATATATATATATACTAGTTGAAAAAAATTTTAAACAAAAACATATATAAATATATATATATATGTTTTGTCTTTTTGTCATACTCTTTTTGACAGGAGCTTTGTTTTATTACACAATAAAGTTGTAGTGCACTATTGATTTTATTATTAGTACATCTCAATAGAGGTATTTTTATTAGGTAAATTAGCGGACACATAATTATTCTGATCACATTAAATCTGACCACATTAAATAACAACCGAGACTAATTGTTACACGTTGCATATACAGTTATCTCTAAATCTGTTCTCAGATGCAAAATATTCTTCCAGAGTTCCCCTCAAACTTTTACAAAAAATAGCGTTGATGCACTCATCCATAGTTCATATACATGTACAGATATACTCTTGGTGTGTCTGAAAAAACGCGTATGCGGAAAGCTACTCTGAGGATGTTCACCTTTCAAAGACGAAGTCAACATCTTTGAAAGCATGAAAACGCGGTTGCTTGAGATTGATGTCAACAGACACTGCAATCCGTGTTTAGCATGCAGCACTTTAGGGGCTGTTTACATGGGAGGCAGGACGTGACGTTAAACGGGATCTCGCCATGCATGTATATCTCTCATATTTATCCGTTTATATGGAAAGATATTTGCTGGGTCGTTTTTCGTCCCGTCCCGGCAAAGCGGGATCCCGGTTTCCTCAACCGGCGGGATCCCCGCTTGTGTGGGACAATTTTCGCCATGTAAATGCCCTGTCCCACCTATAACCGGCACGATATGACGGATACCGTTTCGAGTATTTATTTTGATTCTTAAACTGTTTATTAAAAACGTCCCGTCCCGCCTTCCATTAAACAGCCCCTTAAAGTAAACTATTTGATATCATCGTCAAATATCAAACACGTATGTCATTTAGCAGTGAATTTTGTGCTAATTTTAAATTATTGTCGACCATTGTCGTCCAAACGTCTTAAGGTCTCTGGCGTCATGCATGATAATAACTGAAATTACTAAAATTTGCATTTGCTAACTGTCAAAATATGCCCGACAGCGTTTATATCGATGTTTGCATTCAATCCCTTGAGATTCAGAAGACAAAGATGTAGCAGCCAAATTCTTTTGTTAAAGTTCCTCTAACATGGCCGCCGTGACGTCAAGTGGAAACAAAGAATATACATATAATTATCTAATTGACGTATAATCAAGTGAAGACTTCGTGATTGATTGAATTTTATGTAGCCCCGCTCGACAATTTTAGCTTCCCACGGTCATGCAACAATGGTCTACAGTACAGACCTTCGGTGGAGAGTCGTGTATTTTTGGTATGGGAAGCTTAAAACGGTATCGTATATTGCAACAAAGCTAAAAATTTCGAAATCAACTGTGCGTCGTATAATTGCACGCTACGATACTTTCGGAGAAGTTCGCCATGAGAAAATAGGCCGCCCAGATGTATCTCAACTGATGACTAGGACACAACTGCTGGTGTTGATGGAGTGTCTTGGAACACGAGTCAGCATATCTTAGAGAGATGTGCCATCATATAGAAGAAATAACTGGATCAGCATATAATATAAAAAGTGTATGGAATATATTGACACGCTACAAGTATACACGCAAGAAAGTGAGTAAATTCAGCTTCCTTTGGCTCTAGCATTATATGACTCCTATATGACTATGTTCCGTAGAACATCAGTTTATAATTATGTTACTCGTTTATAACTTTAGCGTTAAATCGTGATTATATTTCTTGATTTCAAGATTAAAAAGATCGCCTTAACAAAGAAACCAGAGCTTGTTCGCGAATTTCAACATAACGTGTCCGTTTTTAGAGCAGAGGAGATAATATTCATTAATGAATCGTTTTGTGTAGGTCAAGCTTTGAAGATGCTTTTTGCATATGTCATAAAGATTACTACACATGTTGAAGCTTAATTGTGCTTTGGTTTGAATTATCTTACAGCATAGAGGAATAACACGTAACTACGGCTACAGTGTTAGGGGTCAAACAGCTTCTGGTCATTATGTTTCATCATGGGCACCACGAGTAACTGCTATGGCTGCAGTGGCACACGAGGGTATACTTGCCGTAACACTCAACACCAAAACGTTTAATGCCAGACGATTTTTACGTTTTCTCACGAATGAAATTGTTCCCAGGCTTCAACCATATGATGGAATTAATTCCAATTCAGTGGTTATAATGGGCAAGTAATTCTCCTTATTTTTTGACAACATATACTGTATGTGCACAATGTTGCATGTTAGAGGTAAAGAAGTAAAGTTCGTATCCGCTATATCTTGTTTTGTTTTGTTTTGTGTTGTTTTGTTATTTAATCTGTATACTTTTTCTTTACAAAAACATATAGATAACCATGCTGCTCACCATGTTCCCGAAGTTGAGGAAATCATAAGCAACACAGGGGCTATTTTAATATACCTTCCTCCTTACAGCCCAGAACTAAATCCAATAGAAGGTGTTTTTGCGATTGTGAAGCAATGGCTTCGTGAAAACCAAGAAGTGTTGCTCATTACCGACGACGTTATTTCGGTTGTGTTTCAAGCCTGCCTTCAAGTCACGAAAGGAAATGTTCAATCTCTTTATGAACACTCTGGTTATTAGTAAACTCGAAAGTAATATGTATATTATATGGAAAAACGAGCGAGTGAAGTAAGCGCTCGGTTAATTGTCAATCAAATGTAAACTAAAACTTGCAATAATATAAAATTGCCACACAATAAGAACACGATGTTCAACAATAAAGGCTTCTATTTCTTTAACGATGTGGAGGTTTTATTTCAAACGCATTAATACAAACCGTAATTCAAACTAAACAATTCACACTTTTGGTGCATTCTCCCACACAAATATTACAGCAAATTAGAGTAAATTCTCAAAGAACAAAGTCCGCAAAATTGACAACGAACATATAACTATGCTTGTTAAAATCATAACTTATGAAGGTCGTTGATTATTTTATTTTTTTGGGTCAAGAATTCGTCTTCTGTAAGTATGCCTTCATTCTTCAACTTTCCCAGCTCCTTTAGCTGGCTTAGAAGCCGTGTTCGTATGTCTTGTTTCTGCAATAATAAAAGGAGAAAGATGAAAAATTTCAGCATTACTGTCAGTATCATTCGTACTTTTACATTTGTCACTAAAGACTATTAACCTGAATCAGGGTTTTGTTTAACTCCTTTTCATTTCCGGTATTGGAAGTTTCTATTTCACTGGCCATGGTTGAATGGCCACTAGAACCACTGGCACTCGTAAATATTTTTGCCGCTTCTGTCAGCGCAATTGTCAATTCTGACCTCCATTCAGTTTTGTTTTTTTTGCCATTAAACACTGGGTAATCAGGAGGTGTTGTTTAACTCTCATGAATGCCTCTTTGCTAGAAAATTAAAATGAAATGTTATTGCATGACCGGGCTAGTATATTAAATCAGAAGAGCTAGCTTGAAATTACAATCAACTTACTATGGCAACAGCCCAAAGATTGTATTCTGCTGCAGACCACTTTTGCCCATTTATTTCGACCAGTCTGTCTGCAATGCTCTTTTTTTGTTCGGCTTTATCGTGTTTCTTTTTTCCTCTGGTACTCCTTTTTCTTTTACTACCCGCAATTATACTTTCAGTACCGTCTTCGCTTTCATCCTCCTCGTTATGTTCAGAGTTGCACAAATCAGCTACAAATCACATATGAATTACATATGTCGGTCTCAGTTAAATGAGTTAATATATGTGAATCATTAAATGTCATTTATATAAAGTTACGGTTTATCGCTTCATGCACGTTTTATTAGTTTTATGCTATTAAGAAATATTTTACGACTGGCCTATGTTTAAATATATATACATAGAATATATAGTTGCATTCACATTACCTGTCGGTGTCAAATATCTTCATCAGAGGCAACCATGAAGAACACAGGACATTTTCCAGCATAAACTGACCCACTAGCAAATGCTCTTCTCAGATCGTCGTTGTTATCAATAGGAAACTTCTTGTTACTGTATCCTACGTAACCTATATCGATTTTACTTGGTCCAATACAACCATCTACTCCAACTATCAACTCTCCATATACATCACACAGACACTTTTTCATGTCTTTTACTTCGCTAAAGACGGGAAACTTTTCTATCGTGCAGCGCTCGAATTTTCGCTTGTTCGTTTTGTCCTTTATAACTCGCACGTGAATTTTGACGCAACGCAAATCCACGCAAGGTTGACCTTCATTTGCTTTGAGCATAGTTAAACTTTGAGGTAATACAGCTGTTAGCTATAAAAGGATTGTAATACTGCGAGTGCTTGCCAATAGCTAAAATTTTAACTAGTGCACAAATGTCTTTTAATTCTCATGAGTGCATGACGCATGGTGTACAATTTATTTGTGGAAATCCCAAAACGCATGCAAGGGGTGCCGTCATTATAATATAATTGCACTCGCTTATATTCATCTCATGACGATTGACAACCCCCCAATTAAATGTCTAACAACAGCCTTAAAATCCTTTATATTCAACTGATTAGTATGCGTAATTTAAAACTGAAGTATGATAACCACTATCGAATACCAATGTCTGATTTTCAAAGTGGGGCCCCTAGTTCCTTTGAATTAGCTTCGCTCATGCAAGATCCTTCTGACACTTCTAGCAATCCATTAAATGTTAAGGCGTGGCCAAACGCTTTCAACATTTCATGCAACATCGTTCAACATTGTTGAACGCATGTTGAACGAAAATTTGAACATGTTCAAATTTCGTTCAACACCATTCAACAACGTTCAACATCATTCAACAGGGTGGCCAAACGCTTTCAACATGTTGAATCACGGTTGAATTCAACAATGTTGAACGATGTTGAATGAAATGTTGAAAGCGTTTGGCCAGGCCTTTACATGTTACAACACAAAAATCCAACAGCAAACAATCTCTTCATACAAGTACATTGGGTGATATTTTACTTGCATGGTTGACCACGTCCAATCAACGGGGATAGTACAACTATTATTTATTGTGCAATAAAACAAAGCTCCTGTCAAAAACAGTGTGACAAAAAGACAATACATATATATATATATTTATATATGTTTTTGTTCAAAAAATTTTTCAACTAGTATATATATATATATATATATATATATATATATATATATATATATATATATATATATATAGTTCAATCTACAGACACGGTGTTTCGCTGTACAACAGCTCATCAGTGTAGCTTGGAACAATCTGAATGCATTTCATCACTTACTTATACACATGCGATCGTCGGTGACAACCGCATGTGGTACAGCATCGGTGAAGTACATTCAGATAGCTTGAAGTGCGCATGGGCCCAGAGTGCTCAAACTTCCACAAGGGTAGTGAGCGTTGCATTATATATAATATATATATAAATAACTTGATAATCATGGGTATTTCCCAGAAGACAGAGTGCTCCATATCTCTATATCTCTATAGATATAGATATAGATATAGATATATAGATATAGATATAGATATAGATATAGATATATATAAGCCGTTTATTAGGCCGTTTATTAGGCCGTTTATTAGGCCGTTTTATCTGAAGAGTGCCACATCTCGTGGTACGAAACTAAATAGTAATAAATATGCCTAATCAAATTTGTTGAGTCGTTCTACCTCCATTTGTATATATATATATATATATATATATATATATATATATATATATATACAAATGGAGGTAGAACGACTCAACAAATTTGATTAGGCATATTTATTACTATTTAGTTTCGTACCACGAGATGTGGCACTCTTCAGATAAAACGGCCTAATAAACGGCCTAATAAACGGCCTAATAAACGGCTTATATATATCTATATCTATATCTATATCTATATATCTATATCTATATCTATATCTATAGAGATATAGAGATATAGAGATATAGAGATATAGAGATATAGAGATATAGAGATATAGAGATATAGAGATATAGAGATATAGAGATATAGATATATATAGATATATAGATATATAGATATATAGATATATAGATATATAGATATATAGATATATAGATATATAGATATATAGATATATAGATATATAGATTTATAGTTTTATAGTTTTATAGTTTTATAGATATATAGATATATAGATATATAGATATATATAGATATATAGATATATAGATATATAGATATATAGATATATAGATATATAGATATATAGATATATAGATATATAGATATATAGATATATAGATATATAGATATATAGATATATAGATATATAGATATATAGATATATAGATATATAGATATATAGATATATAGATATATAGATATATAGATATATAGATATATAGATATATAGATATATAGATATATAGATATATAGATATATAGATATATAGATATATAGATATATAGATATATAGATATATAGATATATAGATATATAGATATATAGATATATAGATATATAGATATATAGATATATAGATATATAGATATATAGATATATAGATATATAGATATATAGATATATAGATATATAGATATATAGATATATAGATTGATTGATTGATTGAAATATTTATTTATACACGGTAGTTTTATCAAATTGTATCTAAAAATACATTTGTTCTTCCTAAAAGCCGTGATATAGTTTATAATACATATTTACATTATTTACAATCAATTGAAACAAAATGGTAATTATCTAGTTGGCACAGATAATAGTTGACTCCAATTTTTTGATAAATATTTGTAATGACGATGCCTCTTTTATTTCGTCCGGCAGAGAATTCCAAAGTTTTGCACCAGTGAAGGCAAAACTTGAGTTATAATACTCTGTTCTATTATTAGGAAGCTCAAAAGTTATTTTAGATCTTCTGAGATTATAAGCATTTAGGCCATCACAATGCTTAAATATATCCAATAGGTATGGTGGTGCAATACCACTCACTATTTTATACATCATAATGGCCTTTTGCCTATATCTCATTTCTTTAATATTCATCCAGCCAAGTTCCTCCAAAATTAGCGAGGATGATTTCAAGAAATGTGCCCCTGTAATAACACGAGCTGCTCTATTTTGTAAAATTTGTAAACTTTTGTCCAATGTTTCTCCAATGCTATCCCAAACTATAGAGCAGTAAATGAAATATGGTTCAACAATAGCTCTATAAAGTAACACCAGATTCTTTTTATTGAAAATGGGTTTAACACGTCTTAGAGTAGCAATATTGCGGGAAACTTTTCCACGGATACCATGAATATGGTTTCTCCATGATATATTTTCATCAACGATAGATATATAGATAGATAGATAGATAGATAGATAGATAGATAGATAGATAGATAGATAGATAGATAGATAGATAGATAGATAGATAGATAGATAGATAGATAGATAGATAGATAGATAGATAGATAGATAGATAGATAGATAGATAGATAGATAGATAGATAGATAGATAGATAGATAGATAGATAGATAGATAGATAGATAGATAGATAGATAGATAGATAGATAGATAGATAGATAGATAGATAGATAGATAGATAGATAGATAGATAGATAGATAGATAGATAGATAGATAGATAGATAGATAGATAGATAGATAGATAGATAGATAGATAGATAGATAGATAGATAGATAGATAGATAGATAGATAGATAGATAGATAGATAGATAGATAGATAGATAGATAGATAGATAGATAGATAGATAGATAGATAGATAGATAGATAGATAGATAGATAGATAGATAGATAGATAGATAGATAGATAGATAGATAGATAGATAGATAGATAGATAGATAGATAGATAGATAGATAGATAGATAGATAGATAGATAGATAGATAGATAGATAGATAGATAGATAGATAGATAGATAGATAGATAGATAGATAGATAGATAGATAGATAGATAGATAGATAGATAGATAGATAGATAGATAGATAGATAGATAGATAGATAGATAGATAGATAGATAGATAGATAGATAGATAGATAGATAGATAGATAGATAGATAGATAGATAGATAGATAGATAGATAGATAGATAGATAGATAGATAGATAGATAGATAGATAGATAGATAGATAGATAGATAGATAGATAGATAGATAGATAGATAGATAGATAGATAGATAGATAGATAGATAGATAGATAGATAGATAGATAGATAGATAGATAGATAGATAGATAGATAGATAGATAGATAGATAGATAGATAGATAGATAGATAGATAGATAGATAGATAGATAGATAGATAGATAGATAGATAGATAGATAGATAGATAGATAGATAGATAGATAGATAGATAGATAGATAGATAGATAGATAGATAGATAGATAGATAGATAGATAGATAGATAGATAGATAGATAGATAGATAGATAGATAGATAGATAGATAGATAGATAGATAGATAGATAGATAGATAGATAGATAGATAGATAGATAGATAGATAGATAGATAGATAGATAGATAGATAGATAGATAGATAGATAGATAGATAGATAGATAGATAGATAGATAGATAGATAGATAGATAGATAGATAGATAGATAGATAGATAGATAGATAGATAGATAGATAGATAGATAGATAGATAGATAGATAGATAGATAGATAGATAGATAGATAGATAGATAGATAGATAGATAGATAGATAGATAGATAGATAGATAGATAGATAGATAGATAGATAGATAGATAGATAGATAGATAGATAGATAGATAGATAGATAGATAGATAGATAGATAGATAGATAGATAGATAGATAGATAGATAGATAGATAGATAGATAGATAGATAGATAGATAGATAGATAGATAGATAGATAGATAGATAGATAGATAGATAGATAGATAGATAGATAGATAGATAGATAGATAGATAGATAGATAGATAGATAGATAGATAGATAGATAGATAGATAGATAGATAGATAGATAGATAGATAGATAGATAGATAGATAGATAAGATAGATAGATAGATATTAGATAGATAGATAGATAGATAGATAGATAGATAGATAGATAGATAGATAGATAGATAGATAGATAGATAGATAGATAGATAGATAGATAGATAGATAGATAGATAGATAGATAGATAGATAGATAGAGATAGATAGATAGATAGATAGATAGATAGATAGATAGATAGATAGATAGATAGATAGATAGATAGATAGATAGATAGATAGATAGATAGATAGATAGATAGATAGATAGATAGATAGATAGATAGATAGATAGATAGATAGATAGATAGATAGATAGATAGATAGATAGATAGATAGATAGATAGATAGATAGATAGATAGATAGATAGATAGATAGATAGATAGATAGATAGATAGATAGATAGATAGATAGATAGATAGATAGATAGATAGATAGATAGATAGATAGAATAGATAGATAGATAGATAGATAGATAGATAGATAGATAGATAGATAGATAGATAGATAGATAGATAGATAGATAGATAGATAGATAGATAGATAGATAGATAGATAGATAGATAGATAGATAGATAGATAGATAGATAGATAGATAGATAGATAGATAGATAGATAATAGATAGATAGATAGATAGATAGATAGATAGATAGATAGATAGATAGATAGATAGATAGATAGATAGATAGATAGATAGATAGATAGATAGATAGATAGATAGATAGATAGATAGATAGATAGATAGATAGATAGATAGATAGATAGATAGATAGATAGATAGATAGATAGATAGATAGATAGATAGATAGATAGATAGATAGATAGATAGATAGATAGATAGATAGATAGATAGATAGATAGATAGATAGATAGATAGATAGATAGATAGATAGATAGATAGATAGATAGATAGATAGATAGATAGATAGATAGATAGATAGATAGATAGATAGATAGATAGATAGATAGATAGATAGATAGATAGATAGATAGATAGATAGATAGATAGATAGATAGATAGATAGATAGATAGATAGATAGATAGATAGATAGATAGATAGATAGATAGATAGATAGATAGATAGATAGATAGATAGATAGATAGATAGATAGATAGATAGATAGATAGATAGATAGATAGATAGATAGATAGATAGATAGATAGATAGATAGATAGATAGATAGATAGATAGATAGATAGATAGATAGATAGATAGATAGATAGATAGATAGATAGATAGATAGATAGATAGATAGATAGATAGATAGATAGATAGATAGATAGATAGATAGATAGATAGATAGATAGATAGATAGATAGATAGATAGATAGATAGATAGATAGATAGATAGATAGATAGATAGATAGATAGATAGATAGATAGATAGATAGATAGATAGATAGATAGATAGATAGATAGATAGATCTAGATAGATAGATCTAGATAGATAGATCTAGATAGATAGATCTAGATAGATAGATCTAGATAGATAGATCTAGATAGATAGATCTAGATAGATAGATCTAGATAGATAGATCTAGATAGATAGATCTAGATAGAGGATCTAGATAGAGGATCTAGATAGAGGATCTAGATAGAGGATCTAGATAGAGGATCTAGATAGAGGATCTACAATCCTGGAGAAAATTGTTGGGACACTTTGCCGATTTTGCCGATTTTCGCATAGTGTCCCAAGCACTTTTGTCCAGGATTGTCTGAAAATGACGAATTAAACAAAATCGAAGAAAAAAACAATTTGGGGGCGGCGATTCTGCGCAGTTTGCTCGAAAATGACATAAATACGCTCCCACATGCATGAACAACAAATTGGTTCTGGGGTATAGAAGGTTTGATGAATATGTAAATTAAATAGAGCTCTCGTGCGGGTGGTACCGGTGCGGGTGGGAACTCTGCAGAGACTCTGCTCCAGTGATCCCTTCCCCATTGAGGGGGTAAGGGGGAGCAGAGATGGGGGCTCTTTTATTAAACTGTATATATTTTGCAATGTTACAAAGTTAAAAAGCTGTGTTTTATTGAAAAATCATAAACTCGTCATTTTCAGACAGTCTGAAAATGACGAATTAAACAAAATCGAAGAAAAAAACAATTTGGGGGCGGCGATTCTGCGCAGTTTGCTCGAAAATGACATAAATACGCTCCCACATGCATGAACAACAAATTGGTTCTGGGGTATAGAAGGTTTGATGAATATGTAAATTAAATAGAGCTCTCGTGCGGGTGGTACCGGTGCGGGTGGGAACTCTGCAGAGACTCTGCTCCAGTGATCCCTTCCCCATTGAGGGGGTAAGGGGGAGCAGAGATGGGGGCTCTTTTATTAAACTGTATATATTTTGCAATGTTACAAAGTTAAAAAGCTGTGTTTTATTGAAAAATCATAAACTCGTCATTTTCAGACAGTCTGAAAATGACGAATTAAACAAAATCGAAGAAAAAAACAATTTGGGGGCGGCGATTCTGCGCAGTTTGCTCGAAAATGACATAAATACGCTCCCACATGCATGAACAACAAATTGGTTCTGGGGTATAGAAGGTTTGATGAATATGTAAATTAAATAGAGCTCTCGTGCGGGTGGTACCGGTGCGGGTGGGAACTCTGCAGAGACTCTGCTCCAGTGATCCCTTCCCCATTGAGGGGGTAAGGGGGAGCAGAGATGGGGGCTCTTTTATTAAACTGTATGTATTTTGCAATGTTACAAAGTTAAAAAGCTGTGTTTTATTGAAAAATCATAAACTCGTCATTTTCAGACAATCCTGGACAAAATTGTTGGGACACTTTGCCGATTTTGCCGATTTTCGCATAGTGTCCCAAGCACTTTTGTCCAGGATTGTCTGAAAATGACGAATTAAACAAAATCGAAGAAAAAAACAATTTGGGGGCGGCGATTCTGCGCAGTTTGCTCGAAAATGACATAAATACGCTCCCACATGCATGAACAACAAATTGGTTCTGGGGTATAGAAGGTTTGATGAATATGTAAATTAAATAGAGCTCTCGTGCGGGTGGTACCGGTGCGGGTGGGAACTCTGCAGAGACTCTGCTCCAGTGATCCCTTCCCCATTGAGGGGGTAAGGGGGAGCAGAGATGGGGACTCTTTTATTAAACTGTATGTATTTTGCAATGTTACAAAGTTAAAAAGCTGTGTTTTATTGAAAAATCATAAACTCGTCATTTTCAGACAATCCTGGACAAAATTGTTGGGACACTTTGCCGATTTTGCCGATTTTCGCATAGTGTCCCAAGCACTTTTGTCCAGGATTGTCTGAAAATGACGAATTAAACAAAATCGAAGAAAAAAACAATTTGGGGGCGGCGATTCTGCGCAGTTTGCTCGAAAATGACATAAATACGCTCCCACATGCATGAACAACAAATTGGTTCTGGGGTATAGAAGGTTTGATGAATATGTAAATTAAATAGAGCTCTCGTGCGGGTGGTACCGGTGCGGGTGGGAACTCTGCAGAGACTCTGCTCCAGTGATCCCTTCCCCATTGAGGGGGTAAGGGGGAGCAGAGATGGGGGCTCTTTTATTAAACTGTATATATTTTGCAATGTTACAAAGTTAAAAAGCTGTGTTTTATTGAAAAATCATAAACTCGTCATTTTCAGACAATCCTGGACAAAATTGTTGGGACACTTTGCCGATTTTGCCGATTTTCGCATAGTGTCCCAAGCACTTTTGTCCAGGATTGTCTGAAAATGACGAATTAAACAAAATCGAAGAAAAAAACAATTTGGGGGCGGCGATTCTGCGCAGTTTGCTCGAAAATGACATAAATACGCTCCCACATGCATGAACAACAAATTGGTTCTGGGGTATAGAAGGTTTGATGAATATGTAAATTAAATAGAGCTCTCGTGCGGGTGGTACCGGTGCGGGTGGGAACTCTGCAGAGACTCTGCTCCAGTGATCCCTTCCCCATTGAGGGGGTAAGGGGGAGCAGAGATGGGGGCTCTTTTATTAAACTGTATATATTTTGCAATGTTACAAAGTTAAAAAGCTGTGTTTTATTGAAAAATCATAAACTCGTCATTTTCAGACAGTCTGAAAATGACGAATTAAACAAAATCGAAGAAAAAAACAATTTGGGGGCGGCGATTCTGCGCAGTTTGCTCGAAAATGACATAAATACGCTCCCACATGCATGAACAACAAATTGGTTCTGGGGTATAGAAGGTTTGATGAATATGTAAATTAAATAGAGCTCTCGTGCGGGTGGTACCGGTGCGGGTGGGAACTCTGCAGAGACTCTGCTCCAGTGATCCCTTCCCCATTGAGGGGGTAAGGGGGAGCAGAGATGGGGACTCTTTTATTAAACTGTATGTATTTTGCAATGTTACAAAGTTAAAAAGCTGTGTTTTATTGAAAAATCATAAACTCGTCATTTTCAGACAATCCTGGACAAAATTGTTGGGACACTTTGCCGATTTTGCCGATTTTCGCATAGTGTCCCAAGCACTTTTGTCCAGGATTGTAGATAGAGGATCTAGATAGAGGATCTAGATAGAGGATCTAGATAGAGGATCTAGATAGAGGATCTAGATAGAGGATCTAGATAGAGGATCTAGATAGAGGATCTAGATAGAGGATCTAGATAGAGGATCTAGATAGAGGATCTAGATAGAGGATCTAGATAGAGGATCTAGATAGAGGATCTAGATAGAGGATCTAGATAGAGGATCTAGATAGAGGATCTAGATAGAGGATCTAGATAGAGGATCTAGATAGAGGATCTAGATAGAGGATCTAGATAGAGGATCTAGATAGAGGATCTAGATAGAGGATCTAGATAGAGGATCTAGATAGAGGATCTAGATAGAGGATCTAGATAGAGGATCTAGATAGAGGATCTAG